>JAJMEK010000005.1:0-657449 GCA_030574095.1 Metahyphopichia silvanorum | reverse complement strand
CGTGCTCAAGAACATACTTGTATCCTTCAATGACATCAGCACCTAGTCTCTTAAGCTCGATCTGACAAGTTGGTCTAATGACCCGTGATGGTATATTACCAGATTTGGTGAAGATACCACTACAAATGTCAGCTACCATATTGACACCCAAATACGAGAGAAGAGCCTCTATTCCAATTTGTGCAAACTGGTGATCATTGTGTGTTTCACTTTCAGCTGGTTTAGCGGGAGGAACCTTCCCCATCGCAGTGAAGAAGTCGTCAATCATACGTTCCTTATAACCTTCCAAATTCAACATCAAAAAGGGTTCTAAAAAACGAGTGACAGTCTCTTCTAAATACAGTCCAAATAATCTCTCGGTTTCTATTAACTGGGATGGTGGGCTCATAAACAGTCCCATTCTCAATTGAGGAGCACCACGGACGAAGTCAATAGCATCAACCTTGGGCTGTACAAACCGACGTACAAATTCATCCTCATTTAATCGATTCTGTTGCGTCACATTAGCGTAGTACACAGTGTCAGAGGGGTACTTGACACATTCAACAGTGACTTCTCTACTCCTAACCTTGTATGTGATTTTGTTGGCATGAGATCCCACATTTTCACTTTTAGTACCGGCCTGGGCACTTGAAATACGGTCAAACTCTGCTCTTGGGAGTGGAACATGGAATACTAGTTTTGATCTTTCTTCTGGAGAAAGCAAGAAAGCGGCCAATATGGAGTCTTTGTGAATAGAGTTCTTTTCATCTATAGATACACCATAAGTGTGGAATTGATCCATTGTATGTACAAGAAAACTGACTCAGTATATCTGTAAGTTTCAAGTACAAAATGGAAGAAAAAAGCTCGATTTTATACGGTGTAGGGAGTAACATTTAGAATCAAGGGGTACACTTCTGATCGGCAGATTATTTTTTTCTGAGCGATCATAATCGTCTTTTTGAAACAAACCTGCAGAGGCAGGGAAATCACAGTCTACATGAAATACAAGAAAAGAAAGAATTGACTGTGAAACCCGGGTGTAATCTTTTATAAAGCTTATCTAATCACGTTTTGGGGTTTTTTTAGTCATTAATTGCTAGTTGAAACGTGCAAATTAAAGCTGTTCATGTTGTGGTTGCAGCCGAATCGCCCAATTAGGAAGGTTGTGGATACATACATAAGGTTGCAGACGACTCAACTTCCAGATAACATTTGTTGGAAAGTCATGCATATACATGAAACCCCATCCTTCTTATAATCAGGAAGCTGCATTTTTGGGTCTTTTCTTTAACAAAGAAGCCGAATCTCTGGATTAAGAAGGTTCTTTATATGTGATACATGAAGTGACATAAGACAACACAATTTATGGATGAAGTTCATTAGAAAGCACATATGCGTGAATAATATTTCTCACATTCATAAACATAGATTACCTTTTCTTTCTTTGATAAATAGACTGCGATGCACATGTTCTGATTTCAGTGGGTCTAAGACTTCTTCATCGAAGGAATTGTCACCGTTTCATATGACCCCGAAAGCTTTGAAATGTTTGAAAGTTAAATGTATAACTCTTTACTATCGTGGGATTATCAGAAAGAATAATGTCTTTACTTCGTAAAAGTATGTGCGAGATTGCAACAGCACAGAATATTTGCCAGGGAAAACACTAAAAGCGACTCAGATTTAAAAAAGAAGTTTACAATGTACACTGCCTAGGAGTGTTCTACGACAACTAAGATTTCATCAAGAGGTCAACATGGTGACGGTATGGGGCAGCAACATCCCAAAATGGCAGGTGCATCGCTTCTACTTGAATAAGCGTTAGCTGCAAGTAATTTATGCGTCAAGTTAGATACAGCTACTTAACTTTAGTACATCAACTTTAAATAGACAGGATATTGACAGAATGGTGGATATCATGGTTCGAAGCCCCAAGGACTTTCTCTCGTGTAGGCCATCAATAGAGTAAATCAAGTGCACGCTTTCCAAAGCTCTCTAAGGCATCACTTAATTGCGAAAATGTTAGGTGAGAAAATTTTTTTCAAACACCAACACTTGTAGCCAACAGAAAACGAACGTCAAATCTACATTAAAATGAAGGAACTAAAAAGTTAAAAAGAAAGCTCCGCGACGGGGAATTGAACCCCGGTCTACCATGCGACAAACGGTAATTCTAGCCACTAAACTATCACGGATGATTTGTGTTCTAGGAGTATTTTTATTTTATCAACAATATAGAAGTGAATATAACGGACTGGTGAATCAAATAAGTTGTAGCTGTAAAGCAAAGTAAATTAGAGTGTATATTTGGGCTTTAATCAATTAATGAGCTCAAGCTTTTAATGTGCTGAGCATAAATACAGTTTTTTCTCCAATTTTTGTAAGTTTTGCCGATCTTTTAAATTCGTCCGATAATCCAAATTTAGGTAGTATCTGTAGATCTATAGCGAAAGGGTGTATTAAAAGCTATAACTAGTTTTCAACTATTGAAATAAAGTAACTTATATTTAATTTCTTGGTGGTAGTGATTAGAGTTCCTAGTCCAACAGTTTGTCTTGATCGGAAAAACGCCTTTCTCGTCTCCGTTTGGTCCAAAAAAGTTTAAAATTGAATTTTTAGATTCGTTTTAATAAGAAATTTCACATATCCTTTTTCTTTTTGTCTTAGTATTGTGATGAAGTTGTTTGATTCGATCAGAAGTAAGCTGACGAGTTGGCTTTAATACTCTTTTTTGGTTGCGAAAATAAACCAACCAATAGTAGTCTCTGCTGCAAAAAGTCTTGATACACTGTGAAATATTTCATCCTTTCTTGAGTTTGGTAACCCCTAGTTCAGATAGTTAACTTTTTCAAAAAAGTGCAAAATTCGACATAAGTAGGTTATGTTTCAAAAATGTTTAATAAGTTGGTGTTAAAATCTCAATATTTGCCATAGACCTGTAAAAAATCATTAATTCCAAGAAATCCAAAAGTTGGACAAATAAATTGGTTTTGTGATATAATCCTTAATAGTTTTTATTTTGAATCATTGGTGAAACCTTTGTATTGGTTCTCATTGTGCTCTTTGAAAACATCTACAATTTTTTATCAGCCGTATATTGAATTTTTCGATAAATTTCATTAAAAGAACTTGTGCTGAGACATATATATCTAACGTTCATTATCGAACCTTTACTACAGATATGCATCATACACTCTTTACACTGGATAAATAGTGGCCCATGTGCAAACTAATTGCCTTTAAACTTAATGAAAGTGAAAATGTGACGAAATAAAATTTACTCTTGTTTGCGGCTCTTTGATTTGTGGAGTAAGAATTACATTTTATGAACATAAAAAAAGAGTAAATATTTTGTGGATCATAAAATCACTTTCACAAACCTTTTCATATTTGCGATTTTCACATACATTTGTTCGATTTCCTCCATTTTATCCACAAAAATTCATTATTAATGCCACGATTACAGTGAGACACCACTTTTTATCTTATCGTCTTCACTACATTTATTCAAGAATAAAATGTTGCATTCTTGAAGGCCACACTTTTCGATTAGAAGAAAAATTCGATATCTTTTACTAAATTTCTGCTTTTGTGGATGAAAATTTCCATTTGTAAACTTGATTGTTTTGTGGACTTTCACAAACGTATCTGTAAACTCTATCATTGTAAACATATTTGCCCCCCCCCTCCCCACCAATGGCACAAATACCATTTGTACATATCATGAGCCCCCACCGGAGCCTCCACCATAACCACAAATACTGTTCATACCCATTCGTTACCTCCACAATGCCCTCCACCAAGTTCGCAAATGATATTTGTAAGTCTTATTAACCCCACCAAGACCCCACAATAACCACAAATAGATGGGTTACAACAATTGGTACCTTAAAAGCACTTTGTGCTATAAATTGGCTATACAGATGATCACACGAATGAGAGTATCTACTTTGCTTTATTCTCCCATAAGTTTATTTTATGTTTGTGCCCAAAATATCCATGAGATTTCAGTCTTTTGTGGATGAAAAATTCTATTTGTAAACTCTTTTTATTTGTGGATATCCACAAACACATCTGTAAACTTCCACAGACACATCTGTAAACTTCCACAGACACATCTGTAAACTTCCACAAATACGTTTGTAAACTTCCACAAACACATCTGTAAACTTCCACAAATACGTTTGTAAACTTCCACAAATACATTTGTAAACTTCCACAAATACGTTTGTAAATTCCCACAAATACATTTGTGAACTTCTACAAATTTTTGAACCTAATTCCGCCGTTAAGATTACAAAGGCTGTTTACTCATCAACAATTTAGCAGCACTTTTGACTTTTTTGCACCTAAATGCATCAAAATTTCCTATACAGGAATATCACTACATTCATACAGAAAATACCGATGCGATGAAATCTAGCATCTTCTTCTTCTAATGACGTCACAGAAACAAGATTTGATCATATATAACGATAATTCACTTATCTCAGAAGAAGTTTTGAATTCAGATAAATCGTACTTATCGATCATATCTCATCTTCAAGGAACATCACCAACTTGGCTCATAAATTCTCTTATAGAAAATGGAGTAGAAGGAACAGCAGGATTAGTGAATCATGACCTTAATAAAAAAGTTCCTAAAAGAGCAGAAGTGTTCTTTGTATCATTTACCCATTCGGAGGAGTTTTACTTAAAAAACTGTAAGAAAAACGGGATTGATTTGAGTTCATCACCTAATTTCAAATTCATCGATTGCTTTAGTAACTTATTCGGCAAGCTTGTGACCAATCCAGATAGCGCCGAGTCAAGTATTACTGCTATATTCAACAATATACAGAAAGAACTAAAACAGCTGTCATCCTCCAAAAAGATACTTTTCATCGAAAGCCCCGAACTATTACTTACATCTACAAATATTGCTTCTGATCAATTATTAATGCATTTATATGAAGTTAATAAATTATGTCGTCAACTATTTCTCATAGTTCCTCAGGACTCTCCTCAATACATTGACCTATTGAATAGTTCACCAGAAGATCCTATTTTCAAAGTGTCTGATTTAATGACAAAGTTATACTATAGATGTCATTTAGTAATTAATTTACAACCTTTGGCAACGGGAAGAGCAAATGATATAACTGGATGTTTGACCATATCCAAAGGTTGTATTCCTTATGAAAATTTAACAGTAATGGAAAAAGAATACATTTTTCACATTAGTAAGGAATCAAATATTAAGCTATTTTTCCGATAATCTGGTTATCAATTAGTTTTTTTTCCGATGAATATTATATAGATCATCTAGAGCAAATTCAATTGCACATCGAGTCCATAATATTGGGAAGAGTGGCCATACTGATCTTTCTCCAACAAGGACCCAATATGGGATGTTTTCCATGGTTTTATGAACATCGAAAACTCTTCCAAAGTCTTTTAATAAATATCTCAACTCTGGAACAATAGTAATCTCTCGAATACTGGTTAAAGATTGAGGAGTGGATGATTTCTCGTCGATGCAAAATCGTTTTATGACATCAGGTAGGATTCCAAGTTTGTTCATGACGTCAAGACGATGCTGAATTTCTAATCCCATTATATTCTTAAAATGTTTCAAAAGATTATATCCATCTTTTGTTAAATGTTCAACATTATTAATGGAGGATGATTTATCCTTCTCTAGAATTTTTTGATCACCAGATTCTAGTTTTGGTTTCGCTTTATAAGCTCGTTTGCCATGTTCATGATAATGCTTAAGATTGTTATTTATCAAAGGAGCCAAGTAAGGACGGGCCAAACTTATAATGAAGTGATTAACGTTGAATAGTTCAGTAAGTCTCGTATAAGGTGAGTTCTCTCTCGAATGAAGGTTCTCATGCGTTCTATCATCACTCAAGCCATCATTGTCTTGCGAAACTTTATCATCTTTCTTACTGGAAGAAAAATATTGTTGCGAATAACTCACATCCTGAGGCTTTAAGAACGTAACTTGATAGTCAGGAGATTGTGGAACAATATTATTATTAAAATCTTTGACATAAAGTTGAACGTTATCTGATAACACACCAGTACCAATGGAAGCATAAATTGCAGTCCAAATAATCACATTGGGAGAAGTGATATAATTAAGTAAAGAAGGAACAGACTGATGAGTTGGATGAACAACAATATTTAATATTTTTTCTGTTTTCAAATAGGCTTCTTCAAATGTCAAATCCCCAATGGTATCACGAACAAATTTCAAAAAGATTAAGATGTCTTGAGAATAACCCTTTTTCACAACATTCTCGATAATATTACCATATCTTTCATCCACGTCATGATTCAAATTATCGATGTTTTTCATGACGTCAGATATGGAAATGAGAATGGGGATCAATTCATTATCTGACAATGTTCCAACCAAAGATGCCACAGCAGCTCCAACAGCACTTCCTCCTATGACCCGTGGAAGAAGACCTTTAAAATATAATGCTTTAACAACACCTAAATGGCACAAGCCAAAAAGTGAACCTCCTTGTAAAATCAATGCAGTACATCCAAAGGATTGCCTTGCATCATGAAAAAAATCCAATTTTAACTGTTTGCTGTTCATGATGAAGTCATTTCCTTTATCAGTAGGAGCGATTATGGATTCATTTAAATAGTTTAAACAATTGAGAACTTCTAGAATGTATTCTTCGATCTTGAACTTTGTACCCATATATGATTTGGTGTAGAGCCTTTTTTGTGAAATCCCACCAAAGTTCCGAATAAGCCCAGACCTTAGCAACGACATTATAAGCTGGGAATTCTTGTTATTTCTAGCATCTCGGAGTAGCTTTATACGATCATCAATAAGGATATAATCGTAATGTTTTGAGATGAAATTTTGTCTCCAAAGATCCATATTAGTAATCTTATCAATTTCCACCACTGTTTTCTTCCATTCTCGGTAATTTTCAACATTTTTCAAGTTTTTAAGTAGCTCTTTAAGCTCATCTTTGCTGTTATAGAAATAGTACATTTTTTTAAGCCAAAAAAGGCAAATGTCCATAATAAAATCAATCAAAACCCAAACAAACGATGGTGTGTGATTGACTACAAATGCAAATAGGGGCAATAGTACATACCGGGTGATTTGTTTAAACATTTGCCTTTAAATTGTCGTATATAATGACTTCCCCAGAATTACTAAAGTTCTTCATTGGGTAGCGCACAACCACAGATAACCACGGTTGCATGTGACAAGCACATGACCAGCATAAGATAAGCTATAATGATATGCATCGTTAAAGGTGCTACACGGTAATTAAATACGGCTAATGGGATTACGAATACTAAATAGTGTTGAGGCTACTCACTGGATTTCATTAAACGTTTTCCACGACTCAAGAACCGTTTTCCGAATCCGGAGGCTGCCAATCCTCCTGTTTCAACCTTATCTTTAACCATAGATACTTTACTTCTGATTGAAGTATGTCTCCGGAGTTCATTATGAGTAGCGTTTTGATAAGCTTGGGATGCAATTTTACCAACATGAATGGTCGATGCTTTTTCAGATAGTTTCAATGTCTCATTAAGCCAGTTTTGCAACCCGGTATCGTACCCCGACTCTTCTGATAATGCATCTCTAAGCATATTTATTCTATCAACGGGCTGGGATGTGGCCATAATCTTCTTCCAATTATAGCTGGGCCTTGGCTGTTGCACATAGGATTTTTTAGATCCTTGGGTTACCGTAGTAGCAGTACTGGTTCCACTAACAGCACGCTTTTCATTAATCGAACCATCGGAAAGGGTAGCAGAGGTGTCACTTAGCGCAGCACTAGTACGGTTCTCATCAGATGGTTCGTTGACACCACTCTTGGAAGAAACATCATCCTTGGAAGCAGCAGGGGTTACTTTTTCTTCTTTGAAAACGGCATTAGGATACTCATGATCTTTTAATATAGAATCTTCCGTAGCCTCGGTTTTGAAAGGAGTGATATTGTTGACAGATTCTTCATCACTAGAATGCTCTATATCTCTAGCCGGTACATATGACTCCTCATCTGTTGTGTTATCATCCTCTATGGCTTGATCTTCATGAATGCTAGGCAATGCAGCATCTATAGTGTCAGGAACGGATAGAGATGAATCATTTGATATGGAATCTGAGAACGAAAACCCCGATGTATTCCGAAGTTTAGTGAATTTGTTATAGTTTGAAGCTTCACTAGAAGCATAGGGGTTGAAATTTATTTGGGACTCATTATCGTTATCATTGATGAACTGGTCTCTGAAATTACCAGTATTTGGTTTCCAAGCACCCATATTAAAGGTTTGAGCACTCATAGTAGACATTCTTCGATTCAAATCTTCTTCGTCTTCGGTCTCTTTACCTTGATCATTATTTTCGTCATACTCTTTTGTAGGTATGGGTTCATCATTTTGCTGTTCTAATGGGGAGCTGGTTGATCCTGTAGAAAATTTTCCAGTAGACAAGGAACCCGAAGAATTAGTGGAAGGAATCAGTTTTAACATGTTTGGATTTGCCAGATTGCTGTTATTACTGCCAATAGTTCTTTGATCGTCATTCATGTAACCACTAACAGCATCAGCTATGTTTGAGTAGTCAACTGAAACCAATTGGGATCTAGCAGAAGGTTGGGAAACCTCATCCAAAGAAGTTGGAGGGGGCTTTCTTACCGAAGGTTTATGTCCCGATAATGCACCGAATGATGTATTTTCAAAATCAGGTAATGATATGTCATTTATGGAATCCATTCTTGGTAATAACCCTGACTGTTTGTGTTTGAGCTGTTCGTCATTATAACTGGTGAAGCTTTCACTATCGTGACCAACGGAAGCCTTCTCCAAGTCATTTATAAGGCTATCCAAAGCATCAGTTTTGATGTGTTTGCGTTCAGAGTCAGGGTCAGAAGTATCAGCGGCACGGCTGATTTTGAGTGATTCAAGGGGAGACTCGATGGGGGATTCATTATTGCTGCTGTGTTGGCTATTGTAGCCCCAATCGTCATCGGAGTCAGATTCGTCGTTTTTACGATCAATGGAGAGAACAAGGGGAGGTGGAGCCAGTGACTGCAGTGGTGAGTCGGCGTGCTTATCGACAGAATGGGTATTTGTGGAGGCTGAATCATGACCAACATCTAAGTCATGGGCTTGAGCATGTGAAGAAGGGACATTCGAGTTCTTTTGTTGGCCGTGGGTCGAGACCACGTTCAAGTTATTTGGTTCAAATTGAATGGAGTCAGCGTCAGACTGGAAACTTGTTTCCGAGCGAGGAGTTTGTGCCTGAGGCTCGTCATTGAATGTAGGAGTTGGAGGAATGTAATCATCAACAGTACCGTGGACAGCACCAGAAAGATCCAAAGGAGCAGGAACAGCAGCACCAGAAGTAGAAGCAGACGCAGAAACGGGAGCCGACTGTTTCGAACCCGCAACACCAGAGCCACCGATCGACGATTCCACCATGGAGGAAGCGGCAACGGAGGTATTGACAGAATCATCTCCAGACGGAGGATCCACAAAAGAAGCTTCAGGAGGCATTGAGTCATCGGCAGGAGCTCTGACTTCATCAGCAGCTTCGTGTTCAGCATCGTCATCATCGTCGTCATCGTCAGAATCAGACCGATTCTTCATCTGGTCAATGGAAAGCACCAAATCATTGTGAACTTTCGCGTCATTGGCCTCATTTGTATAGATATTTAACCCCGATGTTTCAGTAGGAAGTTCAGGAATTTCGTCTTCATCGGCCCATTCATCACCATAGGTTGGTACCGAGGCTTTGACCCAACGGGTAGATTTGTGTCTTCCGAATTTGTCTGACATTTAAACTGGGAATAACCGTGAAAAAGGCAGAAAAAGACAAAAATAGAAGGAGTAAAAAAATCGTGACTGAGGTGTTGATGTTTTACCGCAGCATGCGCAGCAGGCTGCAAAATACGAAGAGGAAGAGGAAGAGGAAGAAGAAAATGAAAAGACGAAGATGAAGGAAAGGGAGAAGGGGAGGAGAAGATGAATCTGAAGAAAAAAATAGAAGAAAGAGAACACGGAGAAAGAAAAAACATGAAGATCGGGTGAAGAGGGTTCATTACATAAACTAAATAGTCTAATACAATAGTCTTACGACATAATCATTTATTGGGGTTCCAACTCTTCATTGGTTTCGTTGGGCATAGATTTTAATGGAGAAATGGCCGTTTCCGTTTGGGCCACTCAACATTTGATATGTTTGGGTTCCATTCACACAAAACTGTCTTGTGATATCCAGTAATTGCGTACACCCGTATGCATGGCATCGCCCTTAATCCTTGACAGAACTCCTCACATTATAAACCGGATGTTCATGTCTTGAGGATGGGAAGAACTCAATTGAGGCTTTTGGGAGTACTTGGCCAGAAGCAAGGTTCTCATATTATTCAATAAGGACAAGTAACTTTGGTTAGGCATCTCCGTCAACGTCTTGATGAAAGACCAACTCATGGCACCGGTATTCTGCCCGGCCTCTTGAGCGTCAGCACTAGTCTGGTCATCTTTACATCCACTGATGGAAATCACATCTGCTGGTGAAGCCTTGGCCATGATTACCTGGTTTCTATTGGATGAACCTCCTCTAGTGATTTTCAGGGCAATTCCACTCAATGCACTGATGGCACCTCCAATATTCCCAGTTTCATAACTAATAACAGCATTAAGAGCTCCACTTCCAGCATCTTTCCATAAGTTGGGTTCTTTAACCACCCCCTTGGTGGAATACACGTATGGTAAATCAAGGGCAGTACCTGAATGACATGAATCATATAATGCCGTAAGTCTACAACCTGGAGGTAAAGGTCTGACCATGATTGCATGCATATCGTCGTCAACAATATGCCCAACTCGCTGAAAGTCAACCGGGTATATCACATCGTCTAATCCACTGTCTTCATCACCGTCTAAATCCTTGGTAGTACCACCATGTCCTGAATAGTGGAACACCAAAGAATCATTTGGACGAGCATCTTTAACCAACCATTGCATGGCACGGAAAATATTCTCCTTGGTAGGAATTCTTGCATATTCTCTTTGATCATCGGATAAAATCACCATATCATCGTAGGAGTAACCAAAGTGTTCGTGGAGAAATCGACTCATATTCTTGATATCATTGATGCACCCACGCAATTGGTTCTTACTGCCGATGTAATTGATACCCACCAAAAGCGCTTTTTTACGTCCATTACAGTTGGAATATTGGAAGGTCATATTGGTGTTTTGCCCGAACGATTGTGGAGCTGATGGAGGAGCATATTGACCTCTTCCATATCCTCCTTGTTGAGGTGGAGGGCCTGGTGGGGGCGAATATTGACCGTAGCCGCTTGGGGGAGGGCCTGGAGGAGGAGCATATTGACCGTACCCGTTTGGTGGAGGGCCCGGTGGGGGCCGGTAGTAGTTTCTTTGATTTCCTGGGAACATTTGGAAAGAAGAAGTAGTTGATAAATGTGTTGGAGTGGGTTAGGGTGAAATTCGGCTATACACGTCATGGGTGCAAATGTGAAGATGAAGAAGATCAAATATGAAGAAAATCTACCTGAAAAAGGCAACGAAACTTACAAATACCCGTTGAGAAACTCAACGGCGAATAGCCTTGTGAAGGCATTGTGAAAGCATCATTAATGATTTACAGATCACTCACAACGATTCCATATCCTGAACATGTATATAAAGTAACCGTAGCCAATTGGATATATAGTATATAGTCGTATCAAGGTAGACCCATCACATCCAAGAAGATAGTCACATAAAAGGAATAAATCATAACTTGGAAACTTCATCTTGTCCTTGTGAGATAATGACCTTTGGATACATATCTCCCATGAAGTTCCCAATGTGCCAGGCAGCCCCGTCTACAACTTGAATGGTTCCACTAACATAACTGGCGGCAGGTGAAAAAAGATAGACGGTGGCTTCAGCAATGTCTCTAGCGGTACCGAGTCTTTGTAAAGGAACCTTGTCTTGAAGAGGAGGAGCACCAGGAGGAGATAAACGAGCCATACCTTCAGTACCATCAATCATACCAGGAGCAATACAATTGGTACGAATTCCCAAAGGCCCCAATTCCACCGCCAAAGCGTTGGACAAAGCATCCACCCCGGCCTTAGCGGCCCCGACATGGGATTGGAATGGGACACCGTAATAATGTAACGTTGCACTGACAAAGATGACAGCACCCTTATTCTTTCTCAACTCATTGAACGTGGCCTTGACGGTATTGAAAGAACCAAGAAGATCAATGGAAATCACCGATTTGAACGCATTGGCCGACAAGTGGTTGAAATCAGACAAGAAGTTTCCTGCTGCTCCAGCAATGACAAAGTCGATTCTTCCCAATTGTGACACGGTAGTTTCAACAGCTGTGGCAATACTTTGAACATCACGGACGTCGATGTTTCCAATTCCCAACACTTTGGCACCAGGACGTAATTGCTCCATTTCTTTAGCAGCTTTTTCTGTTTTACTAGCATTTCTACCAATGATAGCAGCATTTGCTCCCAATAAAATAAGAGCCTCGGTTTGAACCCTACAAATAGTACCAGCACCCCCGGTAACAAACACCACTTTGCCTTTGAAAAGGTCAGGTTTCCATGCACTGTTGTTTACAAATGATTTATCTAATGATGCCATAATAACGAGAAGTTTCAGACCTGAAAAAAATGGAAGAATTTGACTTGTTTTATAAAGAAAAGTGGTGGATTTTGTGGGGTACTTTTAGACCGAGGAATATTCACGGCCAAGTCAATACTGCCGTACACCTGATATTTCACAGGAACGGAAATAAAAAAGACTAGACATGAGAAAAAAGGGCTTTTAGTAGACGAGAAGTGGATTGGACTCTTCCAGGTCAAGGTATAGGTAGGTGCTGTTGATGGCACAGGTGATTGAATTCTTGATGGTTGATACATAAAAAAAAAAGAAAGCCCGACGCGGGGGTCGAACCCGCAGCCTTTTGATACCTTTCAAATTACTTTAAAAGTCAAACGCTCTAGCCATTGAGCTAGCCAGGCTCGCTGTATGCAGACATTTGCCACGGAACTTAATACGAACCTACCCATTTGTACCAACAGTAATACTTGACGTCCAACGTTCGAAAACACATTGTGAATACCTTGCAGTAGACTGAATATCGAGTAACAGACATTTATGGCATAGCTTAAGGGTTTAGTGACTGTACATTATTACTCAGAAGTGACTGGTCCACATCTTCTACATCTGACATCAAGATCAGCCATATACAGGACCAGTAGGACTCCAATCCCAAATAACTTCACGTAAATTGCAGAAACTCCCTGAAAAAACATTAATTGTAGTTGCAACGGCATCGCAGGAAGTGCCGGATTCTTTTGATGCAATTTTCTTGAAAATTGTGTCCGAAATGCCTGCTCATCGCCTGCGATGGACTTAAGTCATCGCATCACCAAAATTTTCCAGTCTTTCTCATTATTACCATTACAGGTTTTTCAGAAACACCACGAGATTTTCATGAATAACAACGTGATAATCGACTTGGATACCGCCGTTCTGCGGTACTCTCATTTCGCTGACCATGGAAGTCGTTTGAAGTCGCCCAAACCGTTTGTGTTTGATGAAGAAGTTTCTATTTCTGAAAATTTGACCCAATTGGCGCTATTTGCGTTAAAAGAATCTACCCCAGCCGGTGTCTGTTTCGCCTATCAAGAGATTTTCCTTGATATCATGAGTAGGTGGATTGAAGACACCCCAGCGTTTGAGGCTGGAGTTGGCTCTGACAACAAAATCCCTGGTTCCATTGTACTTTCTGCTTTAGCCAAGTTAGTCAATATAGATATCAGGGCCACGAGCTGCATCGAAAGATTATTAGAAAACCACCATGTTCTCGAAGGATTGAAGACAAATGTGGTCCACGTCGACGAATTACAACATATTTTACTTGCATATACCCGATTAATTCATTTTGATCGTCATAGATTCAAGCCATTCATTACCATTGGCATATTATATGAAATTCTTGACAAATGTCAAGATAACGTTAGCAAATATTTAGCTATCGAAGTATTATCCGCATATATCGAAGCATCTGAATCCCGTAAGCAATCAATGATTGCTTCTCATATTGGAAACGAGGAAATTATTGGTAAATTTGAAGGTAACGATATTGATTACCGATTCCTAACCGTCATTGAAGCCAAGAGAATATCGAACTTCAAATCTCTCGAAAACTTGCAAATTCCTCTTAAATCAAATACTAATAAGAAGGTAGTCATTGAACCTTCTTACTTAAGTAAATCAGTTACTTCAGTATGTGGAGTCCTTGTATCGACTACCGCTGCTTTTAATGATTTTGTTCAGGACGAAGATAATGATGTATTTGTCCCTACTACTAATTCAATTGGAACACTTCGTCAACTAGCCAATAATATCCAGAATAATCAACCGACCCTTTGCTACGGTAATGCAGGAAGCGGAAAAACTTTCCTCATCAATCAACTTGCTAAGTATACCAATCGTCAAGATTCAATTGTCAAGATTCATTTAGGAGAACAGACAGATGCCAAACTTCTTCTCGGTACTTATACATCTGGTGATAAGCCCGGAACTTTTCAATGGCGATCAGGGGTCTTAACAACTGCTGTAAAGCAGGGTAAGTGGGTTCTCATTGAAGATATTGACAAGGCACCAACCGAAGTTCTCTCTGTGTTATTGACACTTTTAGAAAAGAGAGAACTAACCATTCCTTCTAGAGGTGAAGTAATCAAGGCTAATACTGGATTCCAGTTGATTTCAACAATTAGAACCGAAAATGGCCGTGATGATTCCATTCCTGATATTATTGGTCTTAGAATGTGGAAATTAGTTCATGTAAGAGACAATTCGGAAAGAGAATACAGTAAAATATTATCTATGAAGTTCCCATTATTGAAATCTTTAATTGCAAAGTTCATTGTCTGCTATAAGCAAATGTTACTGATCTACGGTACCAACAAATTCATTTCATTAAATAAGGGATCCCACCCAAGAGTGATTTCCTTCAGAGATCTTATAAAATTTTGTAATAGAAGTTCAAGAATTCTCGAGCATGAAAAATTCACTGATCCCAATCAACCACTCGAATCTTATATTTATGATAATATTTTTGCTGAGGCTGTTGATTGTTTCGCCAGTGCCATAACAGAATATTCAGCATTGTTACCTTTAGTTGAAGCTATTGGAGAGTCATTAGAAATTCCCACCTCAAGAATTAATTTATTTTTAAATAAGCATATTCCCCAAGTTCAAAATGATGTTGATGTTTTAAAAATAGGGAGAGCCAGCCTTACTAAAGCAGGTAGTCACTCATTTGCATCCAAATCTTCATTTTTTGCAACTACAAACCATTCTTTAAGATTGATGGAACAAATTTGTGTTGCAATCGATATGATTGAACCCGTTCTTCTTGTTGGAGAGACAGGTACCGGTAAAACCACTGTTGTTCAACAAATTGCCAAGATGATGAATAAGAAAATAACCGTTATTAATGTATCTCAACAGACCGAATCAGGGGATTTACTAGGAGGCTATAAACCAGTTGACTCGAAGATGGTTGCCATTCCTGTTCTTGAAAAGTTTGAAGAGCTTTTTAATGAGACTTTCTCCAAAAAGAAGAATGAAAAGTTCCTTGAAGTATTGACCAAGTCTTTCAACAAAAACAAGTGGAGAAACGTCGTTAAATTATGGAGAGAAGCCATAAAGATGGCTAATACTACTTTGAAAAAAGAACAGCAACAAGAAAATCCACGTAAGAAGCATAAGTTTGATGGAGACCTCGTCAGCAAATGGAGTGAGTTTTCTTGTGACGTTGATCAATTCGAAATCCAGAGCAGTAGTCTCGAAAGCTCCTTTATATTTGATTTTGTTGAAGGTCCTCTTGTGCATGCCGTCAGGAATGGACATTGGTTACTTTTGGATGAAATCAATCTTGCATCATCTGATACTTTAGAGTCTATCGCCGACCTTCTTGCAGAAACCAACCGTTCAATTTTACTTTCAGAACGTGGAGACACTGAAAGTGTTAACGCCCATAAGAATTTCAGAATATTTGGATGTATGAATCCTTCCACAGATGTTGGTAAAAGGGACTTACCAATGAGTATACGGTCCAGATTCAGTGAAATATATGTGCATTCTCCAGACCAAGATATTCAAGACCTTCTTACAATTATCGATAAGTACATTGGTAGATACTCTGTTGGTGATGAATGGGTTGGAAATGATATTGCAGAACTTTACCTTGAAGCCAAAAAATTATCTGAATCCAATAGAATTGTGGATGGAGCCAACCAAAAGCCTCATTTCAGTATTCGTACATTGACTCGTACATTAACCTATGTTGGAGACATTGTTTCGATATATGGTCTCAGAAGATCACTCTTCGAAGGGTTCTGTATGTCGTTCTTGACTCTCTTGAACCAAGCCAGTGAAGAGCTACTCAAGCCTTTAATAGAGAAGTACACTATTGGAAAGTTAAAAAATGCTAAGTCGATAATGTCCCAAGTTCCAAGGAAGCCTTCCAACGACGACGATTATGTTCAGTTCAAGCATTACTGGCTTAAAAAGGGGCCAGGAATCACTGATGAACAACTTCATTATATCATTACTCCTTTTGTTGAAAAGAATATGCTTAATTTGGTTCGTGCAACAGCTACTAGAAGGTTCCCTGTTCTTGTACAAGGTCCAACTTCAGCAGGTAAGACATCTATGATTGAGTATTTAGCAAAACTTTCGGGACACAAGTTTGTTAGAATTAACAATCATGAACATACAGACTTACAGGAGTATCTCGGAACTTACATTTCTGACTCTAACGGTAAACTTTCATTTCGGGAAGGAGTGTTGGTTGAAGCATTAAGAAAAGGGTATTGGATCGTATTAGATGAATTGAATCTTGCTCCAACCGATGTTCTTGAAGCGCTTAATCGTCTTCTTGATGATAACCGTGAGTTACTCATTCCTGAAACCGGAGAAGTAGTTCGTCCTCATCCAGACTTCATGCTTTTTGCAACTCAAAATCCTCCAGGATTATATGGAGGTAGAAAAATGTTATCCAGAGCGTTCAGAAATCGTTTTTTGGAACTTCATTTTGATGATATCCCCCGGGATGAATTAGAAATCATTTTGAGAGAACGTTGTAAGATTGCACCAACATATGCTAAGAAGATAGTAGAGGTCTACCGTCAACTTTCAGTCCACAGACAGTCATCTAGAGTTTTTGAAAAGAACTCTTTCGCTACCCTTCGTGATCTTTTCAGATGGGCCCAAAGAGAAGCTGTTGGTTATGAGGAATTAGCTGCCCACGGATACATGCTTTTAGCAGAAAGAGTTAGAAATCACCAGGAAAAGGTGGTTGTTAAGCAAACAATCGAGAAAGTCATGCGAGTTCAATTGGATATGGACCAAGTGTATGGAAATCTTGAGAACAAGCTTCTTCTCCAGCTTGATAGGGGTATAGTCTGGACTAAAGCCATGAGGAAACTTGCAGTTTTGGTGGAAATGTCCATCAAGTATAAGGAACCTCTTCTTTTGGTAGGAGAAACTGGGTGTGGTAAGACCAGTGTATGTCAAATTCTTGCCGAATTCTTTAATAAGAGGTTAGTGATATTAAATGCCCACGAAAACACCGAAACCAGTGATATACTTGGAGGACAGCGGCCTACTAGAAAGAGTGAAATTGAATCGAAGCTCAGGGGAATTCTTGGAATAAATACCGATCCCATCCAGTATTTTGAAAGCAACAAAGAAACATTTTCTTCTCAACAATTGGAAGAAATAGAACCTTTAATTACTCAGTTGAACAGTCTTTTTACCTGGGTAGATGGGCCCCTTACTCTGTCTATGAAGCAAGGTGATATATTCCTTTTAGATGAAATTTCATTAGCTGACGACTCTGTTCTTGAACGTTTAAATTCTGTTCTTGAACCAGAAAGAACATTGTTTTTGGCAGAAAAAGGTACTGAAGACGCCTTCATTAAGGCACAGGAAGGTTTCCATTTTTTGGCTACCATGAACCCTGGAGGTGATTACGGTAAAAAAGAGCTTTCTCCTGCCCTTAGAAACCGTTTCACAGAAATATGGGTACCGTCTATGGAGGATTTCAGTGATGTCAGACAAATAGCCAGACATAAATTGACTTCGGACATGCCAGATGATATCTGCTCCATCATTGTAGACTTTTCTGAATGGTTTTCAAAGAGATTCAATGTTACCATTTCATTAAGAGATATTCTTGCTTGGGTATCTTTTATAAACGACACCAATAATGTTGCTACAGAAAATAGGATTGTTCACGGTGCATCAATGGTATTTATAGATGCCCTTGGAACCAACAATACTGCTTACTTATCAGATAATGAATCCAACCTTGCTGCTTTGAAACTAGAATGTGTCGAGAAGTTAAGCTCGATGAGTTCATATGACTTCACCTCTATTTGGCTTCAGAACAATACAATAACTGTGAATGATCTGCATTTGGTCGCTGGACCGTTTAGCATTAATAGAATTTCAAACAAGGGTCAGGATGCATCATTCAATTTCATGGCACCTACCACTTCCAATAATGTTTTAAGAGTCGTTAGGGCGATGCAGCTTCGCAAGCCTATTCTTCTTGAAGGAAGTCCAGGTGTAGGAAAAACCAGTCTTGTTTCTGCAATTTCTTCTTGCACTGGTAATCCATTGATCAGAATCAATCTTTCTGAGCAAACCGACTTGGTTGATTTGTTCGGATCTGATGCTCCTGCTGAAAATGGTTCAACAGGAGAATTCGTATGGAGAGATGCTCCATTTCTCAGAGCTATGAAGTTAGGTGAATGGGTTCTTCTTGATGAGCTTAATCTTGCATCCCAGTCCGTTCTTGAAGGTCTCAATGCTTGTTTAGATCATCGTGGAGAAGCCTACATTCCTGAATTAGACAGAAGATTCCCTTGCCACCCAGAGTTCCGTGTATTTGCAGCACAAAATCCCCAATATCAAGGAGGAGGAAGAAAGGGACTTCCAAAATCATTTGTTAATCGTTTCAATGTAGTGTACGTTGATATGCTTAAGTACAATGATCTACAAATGATTTCTAACCATTTGTACCCTGAAATTCCTGAACTGAAATCGAACCAGCTTCTTAAATTTATGGCGAGAATAGAGCATGAAGTTGTGGTAAAAAAGCTTTGGGGTCATTCAGGTGCTCCTTGGGAATTCAATTTGAGAGACACTCTTAGATGGTTGGGATTATACTGTGGTGAAAATTTAGCTCAAGATACGGAGTTAGATGATTTCATTGACATGATTGTGTGCCAGAGATTTCGTTCCGAGGAGGATGTTATCAAAGCAAAAAAGGTATGGAAAGAGTCATCATCTTCACATGACGATGATTTGACTTCGCCAGTTACTCATCATAACTACTTCCAGATCACACCAGAATTCATTCAATCCAACGGAGCCATTATTGCCAGAAACAGTACGATAAACCACACTTCTGACAGCACACTTTATCCTTTACAATGCAATAACGCTATTCTTTCATCAGCAGTTCGTTGTATTCATCACAATATTCCTTTGATCCTTGTTGGTCCTACGAACGCTGGAAAAACATCTTTGGTCAGGTTCCTTGCTAACACGGTTGGTGCCAAGTTGGATGAATTTGCCATGAATAGTGAAGTAGACAGCATGGATATTTTAGGAGGATACGAACAAGTTGATTTGATGAGAGAGGTCCAATCTATTGTTGGAGACTTCAAGCAATTATTAGCTGAAAAGATTGCATCATCGAATGCAACAGATATACAAGCCATCAAAGTCGCTGAATTCTTTGACAATCAGGAAATCACTCTTCTAAGCTACCACGCTCTTCATGATGCCATCTCAAATATTCAAGTTGATGAAGTCTTAGCGGACAAGTCACAGAAACTTCTTGACAAAATCAAGGCACAAGACTCGGTGAAGTTTGCTTGGTTCGATGGACTTCTTGTTCAAGCCGTGGAAAAGGGACACTGGCTTGTTCTTGACAATGCCAATCTTTGTAATCCGTCAGTGCTTGATCGTCTCAATTCATTACTTGAGACCAATGGTAGCTTGATAATCAATGAATGTTCTTTAGCAGATGGTCTGCCCAGGACATTAAAACCCCATAAAGATTTCCGTCTCTTTTTGACTATGGACCCTAAATATGGAGAACTTTCCAGGGCTATGAGAAATAGAGGTATAGAAGTATTCATGGGCGATTTGGATAGCAGATCTCTGGATTTTGACCACCAGCTTCTTCAAGGTGGCTCTGAAGACGTGAAGAGTGCATGTTCATCTTACATTTGGCCAGATTCAAGAGGTATTGCATTTGCTTTGTTAACAGACTGTATTGATTCTGACATATCAAACACAAACCCAATTACTGGTATAATCCCAATGAATTACATCAACGAATTACCATGGTTCTATCAGTCAGTGGAGTCCAGTGGTCAGTATCTGAATGAGTTCATTGACAAATGCCAACAGATTCTTGAAAATGTCGGAGCTGTTGTTGGGAAAGTGGATACACAGCTTCAAAATGCTATCAAAATCAACAACCCAAGCATTTTAGAAAGGTTCCCACATTTTGCCCAATCTCAATATCTTCATCCACTAATCAATCCTTTTATAACATACTCGTTGATGAAGTCTGGCCCTGAAATTTTCAGTTCTGAAAGCTCAAGTCTTTTTGAACTCGTTCTGAAGTTGATAAAATCCCTGAAATTGATTGAAGCCACGGAAAAGGCTGGTTTAGCTGCCAAAGTCTCTGATCTCAGCTATATTGAAACTTGTGCTGCTTTTAAGTTAGGAAGAAGCTTGAAGAAACGTCCTCCTTTAGACGTATACACTGCCTTGAAAGCAATTCACAATGTTATCAACAAGCTTGTTGCCGACTCTTTCAATGAAAAATTGTTCTTTGAAAAGGTTTATACACCATTGTTAGATCTCGAGGCCGTGTGGATCAACTTGTTCGACTGTTGTAAGACCCTTAATGTATCTAAGATAAGGGTATATCAAGATCTCATCAAGGAATGGGCTTCAAAGTACCAAGCCAACAATCAGGAATTAACTGATATAATCAATTGGTTTAGCTCTGACTTGCAATTGACATCAGGTCTTAGTATGGAACTCATATGGGAGTACTTCCGTCCCCAATACCCAGAAGATGAAGCTACATGGGCTAACCTCGCCGAACTACAAACTATATGTCACCAATTTGATCAACTATGTAAAGAACAGGCAGCAGAGTCTGCTGGCTTGGTAGCTGGATTACGATTGAGTATTGTGGAGTTTTATCATGACGTTTGTAACAATAGAGTGAACGCAACAGAATTTGACCAGTGGAAACAGAAAACAACACAAGGAATTGATCAACTTGCTGCCAACAAGCCACAGGAGTCTAGGGTCAATTTGTTTGCTGGTGAATTTGGGCTCTTGAAACTTTTTGTTCAAACATCGGGATCCATTCAAGATGTACTCTACCTAAGCAGTTTTGCTGGAACCTCCACCCTTGATGCTACTAGAATATTATCTGGAGACCAATTTAAACCATATCCTTCCATATTTGACAGTATATTTACGATAAAGAATGGAAGGTTTGTTTCTTCTGTTACAGGGATATTTAGCGACGAGTTAATTTCCAACACCTTAACGAAGGCAACTGGATTATTCAGCGAGTCTGGTGTTACTTTAACTCAGAACATTTTTGACTCACAGATATTGAATAAGAAGCTTATTGCACACTCATCACATATTCTCACGAGTCAGTATACCAAGTTCCGGTCATTATTATATCAATGGTTCTGCCATCTTGTCAGCGCTCATAATGAAGTTATAGGAACACAAGCTCGAAAGTTGATCGAATCCGACCAATTGAACCAGATGTTATCGACACTTGAGCCCCTCAAATCTAGTTTCTTCGGTGAAGTTGCTTATGGCTATCTCCTTCCAGCTATAACTAGTGTTTCTGACACCAGGGACATCAAAACATTAGGAAAGGCATGGATACTTTTCTCATGTGGAGCTATCCAGCTTTATGTTCCAAGCTCTGCTTACGATCCAGCAATAAAAGAACATGTTATTTACCAAGTTTTCCATCACAAACAACAGGAATGTCTCGAATTGGTAGATTCATGGAAGAAGGTAGCTTCGAAAGTTGTTGGAACCGAAACAAATGTGGAGGAAAAACTCCCTAGTGTCCTGGACTTGAAGGTTCCCGATAAACCAAGGGTTTACCGTAAGGATGACGAGTCAATTGAAGGGTTGTTTGAGGAGTGGAGATCTTTCATGGAGTCTTCAGTCAATGTGAAATCAGTTGAAAAATTACTTGAATCTGTTATACTGGGATCCTTACAGGAGTTGGAGGTTTTCCAAAACAATTCTTCTCAATTCTTAATGAGATTGGTGTCTAATATGTTCACCTATGCCGACTTGAATGACATTTTGAAAGGATATGTGTACGGAATGAAATTTGGATTTGAACTTCTCAAGATGGAGAAACTTCATGATAACTCTATGAGCAAGGCATGGCCAGTAAGTTTTGTTGAACTATCTTCACCAGATTCGATTATCACTCAATTCAACAGTACTAAATCAACGATCAAGAAATTAAGTACAAGTTCGGCAGTTCCTGAAATAATGATGATGCTCTTTGTCAAGTTGGCTTTGGTTCACGATATACCTTTCGTACTCGCTGAAGGATTGCAATCGTTGTACTATCGTTGGAGTTTAAGAAAAATGAAACAAGAACAACTCAAAGTCCAACAAGGAAGCATGTACAGATTTAATGAAGACGAAGATAACACAGAACAGGATTTTAAAGCTATGTTCCCAGATTACGAGGATGTGGTCAATATTTCAGCTGCTTCTTCGTCGTCTTCTGATGATATTTTCGAAGGTCTCTATGCTGAATTGGCCTCCATCCATATGAACCACTACTTGCACGACAAGAGACCTGATTTGTCAGAACTCATTGAGACGGGAACCAAACTTATTAACCATGTCAATGGTGCCGGAGAAATCACAGAATCTGCATTATCATCTCTTGTAGTTTCTGTGGGTAAAGCAGCAGAGTCAGATGACTCTAATATCAACTTCTACAGAGATGGATCTACGACGCAGTACATGTCTGCCCTTAAACTTGTTCAATCCATTCACAAGGCAGTTGAAGAATTTTTGGAACAATGGCCCGAACATGCAACTCTCCAGAATATTTCCAGGGCTTGTAAAGACTTGATGGAATTCCAAGCAAGTACACCCGTGGCCAGGTTGTTGCAAAAAATTGAACAAATCTACACCTACGTGTCAGAATGGCAAAAATACGCCTCTTCGAAGGTAAGCCTCCAGGAAGCCGTTAATCAATTGACCCTGTTAATTGTATCATGGAGAAGAATGGAGTTGAAATGTTGGAAATCACTTTTCGAGTACGAAGAACAGGTTGTTCATAAGCAAACTGGAAAGTGGTGGTTTCATCTTTTTGAAACCATTGTTGTTGCTAGCGGAAAGGATGAAGAAGAAGAAGAAGATAGAGACGTTAAGTTGCTTTCTGCTCTTAATGTTTTTATAAGCAGTGCTACATATGGAGACTTCCACAGAAGACTCTCTTTAGTGGAAGCTTTCAAGAATCACAGTAAAATCAGTAGGAGCGGTCATGTTGATGCAATAGCTAATTTTGCCACTTTCTATAGACAGTTCAGCAGCAAAATTGAAGAACGTATAGCTGCGTCTAAAAAGACTCTTGAAAAAGATATCAACGAAGTCATTCTTCTTGCTAGTTGGAAGGACGTCAATATTGATGCCTTGAAGCAAAGTGCCCGAAGATCACACAACAATCTTTATAAGATTGTTAGAAAATATAGAGACTTATTACAGACTCCCGTGTCATCCATAATTGAAGCTGGACTTGACATTGAAGAAAAACTCGAAAAATTTGAATCAAAACCTTTAATTCTGATTCCAGTTCCATTCGAAGCTGACAAAGACCAAATTAGTAAACTTGTTTCTCAAATTCCAACTTTTACCAGTCGTCCTGCAAGACTTCAGAACTTCTCTATGATCGAAAGAAATATGACAGTATATATAAAGAAGCTCCAAGATGAAGAATTACCCCAACTTCAAGATTTCTCCAAAGATTTGACTGAAGAGATGGACAGGTTGAGCAAAGAAACACCAAAGACTGTCTCAGACGACAAACTGAAGAAGATCGTTGCTTCTTTGAAAACCCAAAAGAGGAAGTTACTTGCAGATACTCTTAAAGAACTTAGAAGAATGGGACTCAAACCTCAAAAACTGCAATCAACCGTGACAGCTTTGCTTAGCACTGCCAAGACGTTTGAAGAATCTAAACTCAACGGATATGATGGCTATTTTTTCAAAGTACTTGATCTCATGCCTCGTCTCCGTGCATCAGTATCGAATTTGAGTGCTGATGTTCCTCAACAAGATGCCGAAAGAGGCCTTTCGTATGCTGAATCATTAATCGTATCACTTTTGGCTTCAAGACAGCCATTACTGCAGCTTGACATTTCGACCCAAGAAATCAACGGGATTTACAAAGATCTCATGAAAGTTTCTCAAATTAATGAGACGAAAGCAACTCTCATAGAACCACCCCAAAGTGAAGCTCATTCAAAACACTTGAATATTGCTGAAAATATCCTGAAATGGGGTCCAAAGGTTTGCAATTTTGCCATAGAAGTAGTTAGAGTCTGTCAAAGTCTTGGCTACGAAATTGATATCACCATCCTTGAAGAATTGAAACAGGCTAGTCAATATGATGTCAAAGGAGGTCTGATAGTACTCTCAAGTGATGTTCAAAAATTTGAACAATTCCTGAAGAATTTGAAAACCCAATTAGACAAGTTAAAACAATGGTCCGAAAAGAGTTCCCTTGGCTTCATCGGAATCGGTGTGTTGAAATGGTACACCAAGGCTGTTTCCTCAGATGTCACAATAGCCGAAGGAGACAGTGAACAAAAGATTTCTGTCGCTTCCACTTTAGAAGATATTGAATCACAGTTCAGGGCCTTGGCCACCTCCATAGTTCTTTCTGTTCAAAAGGTTATGGAACATCACCATGATGCTATCACAGAAGAAGATGATGGATGGCTATTGTCATCTCAACAAAGACTTTTCTCATACATAAAGTCCAGTCACCATTCCGGAGTTGTTAAAAGAGTTAAAAATATTGTATCTACCATAAACAACCTTCAGTTGGATTCCAGTCTCCATGGTCTCATCTGGGCGTTGGTCTCATTCACTATGCCTTTAGTCTACCAATATCAAAAGTTACTAAAGACTTTACTTGAAAAAGGTAGGGACAATTATGTATCTATGTCCAGATCGACATATGTTTTATCTAGAAGTCTTTACGTTCTTGCAACTAAAGGATTCTGTGAACCACAACCATCGAACGACGAGAAGCAGGATGATAATCTTCATGACGGAACAGGGCTTGGAGATGGAGACGGAGCCACAAATAATTGCAAGGATGAAGAACAAGATGATGATTTAACCGAAGATGCCCAAAAGGACAACGAAGAAAAGGGAGATGATAAAGACGATGAAGAAAATGATGATGCTGTGGATATGGAAGGTGACATGGCTGGTGACTTGGAAGAGGCCTCTGACCAAGAAGATCAAGAAGGAGATGGCGAAGATGAGGATCAAGAGTTAGACGAAGAAATAGATGATATCGATGATCTTGATCCAAATGCCATTGACGAGAAGATGTGGGATGAAGAAGCTAAAGAAGAAAAAGAAAAAGATTCAGATAAAATGCCAGAAAATGCAAATGATAATGATGAAATGGAAGCACAAGAAGAAGAGTCGAAGGACACCAAAGATGATAATAAGTCAAAAGAAGACGGTGAAGATGCAGAAGAGAACAAGGACGGAGACGAAAATGAAGAAGATGAAGAAGGGGAAGAAGAGGAAGATGTTGGAGAGCAACAAGATGAAGTCAAGAATGATGAAAACGAAAAACTCGAGGACAATGTTCCGGAGACAGAAACCATGGACTTACCTGAAGATATGAATCTTGATGGAGATGAAGAGGAAGAAGACAATGATGAGAAGGAAGATGATGATTTCGAGGATCCTATGGATTTGGACGAAGACAACATAGATCAAGGTGAAGATGGTGAAGAGGAAGAAACAAACCAAGAAAATGACGATCAAATGGATGAACAACCAGATGACCAAATGGAAGAAGACCAGGAGATAGATGAGAATGCATCAAATGACGTTGAGATGAACGAGGACGAAGGACAAGATGAAGAAAATGAACCTGAAGGACAAGATGAACCCGAGGTCGAAGCTGAAGATGAAGACCAAGAACTTCAGAAAGATAAGCCATCATCTGCTCAAGACCAAAACCATGAATCGATGGAACAAGGTGATTTGGAGGATGATGACGATCCAAATACAGAAGCAACAACTACTCAAGCGGCCGGATCTAAAGGTGAAGGCAGTGACAATCAAACTGCCGAAGAAAACCAAGACATTGGAGCATCTGGATCAGCATCCAATGACCAAAGCGAAGAACAAGAGAAGTCATCCGAACAGGAGAATGATAAGGCTCAAGAGTCATTGAAACAGTTGGGAGATTCTCTCAAAGAGTTCCACAAAAGACATCAAGAAATACAACAGGCGCAGGCTGAAGAAGAACAGACAGAACAAAGTGCCAATGAGAACCCGGAAGCATTTGAACACGTTGAAGGTCCGAATACCGACCATGACACTCAGGCGCTTGGAGCTGCTGACAAGGAACAGGTCCAATCAATAGACGAGAGCAAGGCTATTGAAGAAGATGAAGAAGACCGCATGCAAGAAGATCAAGCCATTAAAGAGGAACCGGTGGATGAAGTCAAACAAGAACCAACTGAAGCTGATGAAGAAGAAGAGAATGGAACTGGAGACAATGATGATATGGATGTTGATGGTAAATCGGGTATAATAGGTGAAAGAAAACAGCATCTGGAGGATCACGAAGTCTTCATTAAAACAGAATTAGAACAAGAGTCATTCAATGAAGACATAAGCTCATTTGTTAAACCCACAGATGAAACTACCAACAATGATGAACCTCCTATTGATCTTGAACTGGCCAGAGAAACTTGGAGAAACAGTGATTTAGCTACTCAAGAGTTAGCTTCAGGATTATGTGAACAGCTTCGTCTTATCTTAGAGCCAACTTTGGCCACTAAACTCAAAGGAGACTATAAGACAGGGAAAAGACTCAATATGAAGAGAATTATTCCTTATATTGCATCCGAATTTAAGAAGGATAAGATCTGGTTGAGAAGAACAAAACCTTCAAAACGTCAATACCAGATCATGATTGCTGTGGACGATTCCAAGTCCATGAGTGAAAGTAATGCCGTTGAATTAGCATTCCAGAGTATTGCATTGGTGTGTAAAGCTTTAACCCAGCTTGAAAATGGAGGCCTTTCTATTGTTCGGTTCGGAGAAGATGTGAAGTTGGTTCATGGATTTGATAAACCTTTCAATCAAGACACTGGAGCCAAGATCTTACAATGGTTCGACTTCCAACAAACCAGAACGAATGTGAAAATGTTATGTCAAGAGGCTATAGGTATCTTTGAAGATGCTCGAAGCCGAAACAACTCCGATCTTTGGCAACTCCAGATCATTATATCTGATGGGGTCTGTGAGGATCATGAAACCATTCAGGCATTGGTAAGAAAAGCCAGAGAAGAAAAGATCATGCTTGTGTTTGTGGTCATCGACGGAATTAATAGTAAAGAGTCCATCTTAGATATGTCTCAAGTCAGTTATGTGGACGAAGGAGACGGAATGAAGTTAAAAGTAGAAAAGTACCTAGACTCTTTCCCCTTTGAATTTTATGTTGTTGTTAGAAACATCAATGAGCTTCCGGAAATGTTGGCTTTGGTGTTAAGACAATACTTCAGTGAATGTGCCAACGTATAGACAATGTATAAAGATAAATAATCAGTTTAAGTAATATAGGATGAATGATACTTCCAAGAAACACGTTTTGTAGATAAGAGTAAGAATAGAAGGACTTAGTCAATTTTTTACAGTGCCATCAGCTCAAGTAGAAGATTAGAAAGGGAAGAGTTGTTTTGATTTTGCATGGCTTAATCTCATATCAGAGGTTCTACAATTGCTTATTAGTAAATATGCATTTTATTACATTACCCTATCTATTAGTACATCCTTTTGCCTTATCCCTTATTATTCGCTTATGCTATACTGTGCTATGCGATGCAATATCACGCTATGCCTTGAAATTGATTATTATTCGTGATGCGATGCTTCATCTTCTCTCTTCTACTCTCAAATTAGTTGTTCATTACAACTTTTGCAACTGCAATGGACATGTCGTCCAATTTTCCCCCAACACTACTCTTTTTGCCAAACTTGGCCTCTGGTAACTCATTCACCTTCTCATTATACGGAGTATACGCATAATCATCATATGCAATCAGCTTGGCCTTAGCCAAGATCTTATTAGCCAAAGTACGAACATTGGCGGTGCCCTTTTTGACAAATTCATTAGAATATTCAACTATCTCTCGTGGATACAAATTATCGCTGATTCCGTCTGAGCACACCACTATGATATCATTTTCTTGAAGCTTGATCGAGTCAACCCAGGCAATTTCCGAAGGAAGCTCATTCAACGTTTGGGTGCCAATTTGCTGTGGACATAAGTCACCTACCATTTGTTCTTCGTTGGTTTTGATGATTTCTCCATCCCTGATGATGAAAAGTTTGGAATCACCTATACTGATCATCTTGAGTACTTCTCCACTCAACATACCCAAAATCAACGTTGAAGACCCTTTCATGCCTTGTAAGTCCATTAAATGCGATGTGTGAAGATAAGAATCATCAAGAATCTGGTCAATATCTCGTTTTTGGAGATGATGGGGACTATGGTTGATCTTATATTCTGTCATCAACCGACTTAACGTTTCAACCATAGAACGAGACCAAACTCCGCTATCACACTGTTCACCTTTCGATTCCCAGCCACTGACACCATCTGCCACGGCAACCACAGTTGGAGATACCAACATGGCATCATCTCCAGCCTTGATAGAAAGTGTGTCAACAGGTGATCCAATAGGTCTTCTTCTTGGGAGCAAGCTATTGAGCTGAGTAGGATCAGTCAAATCACTGAGTGAGTGAATCATGGGATCACTATTTCCACTATGGAAAGCAAAAGAGGCGTATCCAAACTCAAACTTGTACTTGTCGTTGGCGATCCTCTTCATTTGTTCCTTAGTAACCACGGGATATTGAATATATGGGTTTATTTCGTCTTCAACTACCGGAGTGGAAAAGATGGAAAATTGTCTGAGTCCACTTCCGTACACCATGGAGGTTGCCATAAAACGAGTTTTAGTGATATAACCACATAAATGTCGACAAATCATGATTTCCTATCAAAATAATAATAGCGTAGCTTTTTTAAAAGGCGGTATTTGGGGCATCGTATGCTTATATAGGAAAAACTCCCCTCATCTCGTCTGTGTGCAGGACGCGATCACGGGGTTAAGTGTCCCTAGTTTTTCCGGCCCCGACAATAACCGAGTCGGATTATATGCATCATGTACATGAATCCGTATACGGTGCATCGAAGTACTTGGATCTACATGATCTAGACGTGGCACATACCTACAATTTTCATTTAAATACTGTTGAATTATATACACTTAATACTACTCTTTTACCGTTACTACTCTGATTTGACAGCTTCAGAAATCACCTTATAAGAAGGGCTAAAACCAGTATGAAGTTCAAATTGACGTTCTCCTTGGTTTATCAACATTTCCACTCCTGGAATCACTTTCCAATCGTACTTTTCTTTAGCCACCTTCATGATTGGAGTGATTCGAGGCTTGTAACTGGCTTCTAACAAAGTTCCCGATCCCGAGCTGGTTTTGGATCCGTGATACAAGAGTCTTTCTAATTTATTTAATAACTTCTCATCAATAGGTTTATCAGCTGGAATGCAAGATACAATCAAAGATACAGGCTCTGTAGCTTCCACTTGATCGATGGTATCAAGGATTTCCACATTGAAACTGTCTGGGAGAGACGACTTAACCTCAACCAACTTATCACTAGTTCTATTAATCATGTAGATCTTCTTGCATCCTAATTGATGTAATGCATAAACTGCTGCTCTCGAAGTACCACCAGCACCAACAACAAGTCCATTGACAGAACCGGAGCTCACACCATTTCTAATGAATGAATTGGCAATTCCGACCCAATCAGTATTATCTCCAACAAACTTATTATCTTCTACTGGAATCACAGTATTGACGGCTCCAATAATCTTGGCAGCAACAGAAAGCTCATCGACGTATTTCATGATGTCAAGTTTAAGAGGCATAGTGACGGCCAATCCCCCAAAGTCAGAACGCTTCATTAATTTATCATAAACTTGTTTGGCATCATCAGTTTCGAATTTGTCAAACTCATATGGTAATCCCAACTTATTATACCCAGCATTGTGTAAAAAAGGAGATCTTGAGTGACTGATTGGTGATCCAACCACCCAAAACTTCTTGCTTGTAAATCCTCCAATCTCGGTGAAAGCATGGTTGATCTCACAGAGACTCATTTGTCCTGGGGCCTTATTGCTAAGTAATTCATGTGTCACAGGAGTTAATGTAGTGTTCAATACTCGAGATAATTTTCCAGTTTCTCGCATATTTATGGCAAGTAATGGTTTGGAGTTATGGTTGGATTTGAATGTTTCCAAATCTAAGTTATCTTGGAAAGTTTTGGCGGTACCAATAAGTTTAATAACATCAAAGTCGTATTGAACAGCATCATTATATTTATTTTCCCATACAGCATCACTCCATCTACTTTCACCAAAATCATAGAAAGATCCGATAAGTTTGGTGTGGCGCTTGTTGCTCAAAATAGTTTCAATAAGATCTGAAGGAAGGTTAAGCTGAACATCCAAAAATTCTATTCCCAACTTGATGGCTAATAAACTGAGCTCTTTAATTCCTTCAACGTCTTCATCAGGATAATTACCCCCTTGAGACTTGGTTTTAATGGTGAAAATAATTGGTAAGTTGGTGAATTTTCTTAAAGCAGCGGTTTGGTCTCCAACAAAAGTTTTGGAATAGTCTTTGAATAAATCGACACGAAGTTCAACGGCATCACATCCACTAGTGATTTCTTCAATGTTGACATCGGTATCATACAAATCTTCAAATGTCAAACTGACAAATGATGATCTGGTAGTCGGGATTTTAACAGCTTCCATGTTAGTGATGGTTCGAAGATAGCTGATAAATGATAATCTTAACTGGTTAAATTCGGTCTCACTGTAACAATGAGAGGAGTAGAAATGATAATTCGAACATTCATGATACCAAGCTTCTCTTCTATTCCAAACTTGTTTAATTTCATCGATATAAGCCGGTCTAGATGTATCTGCACTTAAAAATGTTACAGTTTCATCGATATCACGATGTAAGTGTAAAACAATTCCTCCAGACTTGATATAAGACTTCAAAACTTCACGAGATTCTTTTCCTTCAACAATACCTCCTCCAGTAGAGAACACATGTTTTTTGGGGTGTTTAGTAAAGTACAGATGCGCAATTTCGGCTTCAGTTTGACGAAATGCTTCCCAACCTTTTTCTTTGATAAAGTCACGAATATCAGAACCAGTTTGATTGACAAAGACATCATCCAAGTCAATTAATTTGAAACCTAAGAAATTAGCCATCCATTTACTCAAAGTTGTCTTTCCCGCAGCTCTCATTCCGATAACAATGATAGACTTTTCATTATCGACAGACTCTTGGTTCTTGGGTGGTTCATATCCGTCCAATTTGGAGTTAAATTTGGTGTGTAAAGTGTCCCACCATCCAGGCCAGGTCTTACCAGTACATGACCTTTCTTGAATTAAAACTGGTTGTTTGCACAAACCAGCCAATAAAGAGAAAGACATAGCCACACGATGGTCATCATAAGTTTTAATACCTCTAGATTCAGTAGAAGGAACTTGTAAATCTGAAATATCAATTCCGTGAATTTCAATACCGTCTGGCAACTCATTGGCCTTGACACCAAACTTAGCAAGCTCGGTGACCATGGCAAGGATACGGTTACACTCTTTGACTCTTTGATTAGCGATTCCGGTAATTTGAGTTGGGATACCAGAATCAGATTTACAGACAGCAGCAACAACAGAAGCGGTTAAAAAGGCATCTGTCATTGGTTCCATATCAACGTGAGCTAATGGTTGTAGACCTCCTTTCGCAGGACCTGTAACTGTAGTGGATGTAGAGGTCTGTTCAACTTTACAACCCATAGGTTTTAAGACATCAACGGCAAATCTAGCATCACCTTGTAATGAAGAAGATCCGATATTAGGAATGGTGCAAGATGTTCCGGTAATGGCAGCAAATGCTAATGGATAAGTGGCAGAAGAAGCATCGGATTCGATTTCATATTCCAATGGGTTAACATAAGTAGCTTGGGGAATATGATAAGTGTACTTTTCAGTGGTTGATTTGGTTACTTCTACACCAAAAGATTTCATCATGGCGATGGTCATGTCAATGTATAGTTGAGAAATTGGTTTTCCACCAACCAAAGACAACGTAACTGGTTTTGAAGCGTAAGGAGCACACATCAAAATAGATGACACATATTGAGAAGAGACAGTAGCTGCCAACTCAATTCTTCCACCTTGTAAACCATTTCCTGCTTCAATTTTCAATGGCAATGAACCAGATTTATTTAAGTATTCAATATTCGATCCATTTGCTCTCAATGCATCAACTAAAGGACCAATTGGGCGCTCTTGCATACGAGCATTACCAGTCAATACAACTGAATCAGCAGAAGGTCCTTTACCAATTAATGCAGCCACAGTAGTTAAGAAACGAGAGGCAGTACCTGCATTTCCCAAGTATAATTCTTCACTACAAGCAATCATGTTACCACCATTACCTTTGACGACAATTGTTTCACCATTGTCTTCCGTGGATATTTCAGCTCCTTTCAAAGTGGCAACGGCATGAAGCATATGTTTTGTATCGTCAGAATGTAACAAGTTCTTAATCTTCACGGTTCCCTTACCTAAAGCAGCCAAGACTAAAGCACGATTAGAGATGGACTTGGAACCAGGAGGAATTACGGTATTTTGAGAAGGAATTGAGGTGGAATCAAAAGGATGAACCAAAACTTCATCAGTTAACACAAAGCCCAAATCAGATTTGGAAACTTCATGAGCTTTTAATTGGTAACATTTACCAATTGACTCTAATATAACACATCTGATCTTACTTCCATCATTCTTTTTATCGATAGCCATCTTAGCTAATAATAAATCAAGTTTAAGACCATGCACTTTCGAACCGATTTTCTGGAGGAAAAATTTATCGTGAACTGAAATTGGAAGACCGTAAGCAGCAAGACATTTAGATAATCTAGCCACAGCAACAGGACTTAAAACACCCAAATAACGGGCCAATTCAGCTTCTAAGATCATTCCTACGGATACACATTCACCATGTAAGGCCTGAGGAGTCAATACTGCTTCGATAGCATGACCTATAGTATGACCGAAATTGAGCAAATTACGCAAAGAAGATTCTTTTTCGTCGGCAGAAACAACTTCTGCTTTCACTTTTATAGATTCCAACACCGTTTTGACCAATTTTTCTTTTATAGAAGGTAATTCAATTTGCTTAGAAGTAACGGTGGTAATGAACTCATCAGCAAATGATTCAAGACGACTGAACTCTTGCAGATTCCAGATGGCTGCGGTCTTAATAACTTCAGCCATTCCATTAATGAATTGACGTGTAGGCAACGATTCTAAAAACGACACATCCACAAACACATAGTCTGGCTGGTGGAAAGCACCCACGAAATTCTTGCCTAAAGGAGTATCAATAGCAGTTTTACCTCCGATAGACGAGTCAACCATGGCCAACAAACTGGTTGGAATCTGAATCACACGGACTCCTCTCATAAATGTAGCGGCCACAAACCCAATCATATCTCCAATAACTCCTCCTCCAATTGCAAGAATTACAGTATCTCTAGTACATCCATTCACCAATAAGAAGTCTTCAACAGCGGCTTTTGTTTCTCTGCTTTTACTGTTCTCTCCTGGAGGAACAAAGTACTCAAGGATTCTGGATTCAGGTCTTTTTTCCTTTAATTGTACTGCAAACCGTTGTTTAATTTCCAAAAATGGTTTTGTCTTTGCAATATTTAAATCGGTGATTAAAACATACGTCGATGACTTTTTTTGAGTGATGATTTCTTCCACAATGTGATCCTGGATCCCGTAACCAACATGAATGGTTTTGGATCCCAAAATCGACACTTTTTCAATGGTCATTTATCACTTTTGTGTCTGTGGAGTTGATGAAAATTATCGTAAAAGTCTGGGATTATGACTGAGTTTTTCACCGGCTGTATGCAGGAGAATCACCCGATGTGTCATAATGTCGCGTTGCGACACAGAACAATGTCGCATGTTCCAAGTCTTAAGTATAGATAAATACATGTTTCACAAGGTAGTCACCACACTTGACATAAGCTGAATGTTTATAGTGTGGGCTGGTCGTATGTTGGTCCGCAATTGGTATATTGTGGTGTGTTGTTTTCGGTTACAAATGGGGTGCAGCTGCATTTATATATTTGTCTGCGAAATTGCAGCCATTTTCTATATACACGATGCCTTGATATACTCCAAGCAATCTTCTTGAGTTCCTTCGGGGTGATCTAGTTGCCAAACAAGTATATCGGACGTTACCAGTGCCATCCAAGGACCCGGCTTCTTGTTCAAGTGCTTGCTTAAGCTCTTTCCATCGACAATGGGTTTGACTTTATGAACATCAACCAAACATTCCTTACGTATATGATCAAGCAATTGGTTGTACTTATTGATTATCACAGTGGTATTTTCCGTGATCTCCGACTCTGGATACTCAGGACTAGGAGGTTGGTTGAGCAAGGATGGAAGTGTCTGCACTGATAAAATATCGTTCAAACATCTATATAAGATGTTCATTTCTGCATGATCTCCAAATGCTCGAAGATAAAGACCTAACTGAGACCTTGATACCAGATTAGGGTTTGTAAAGAACTGTGTAAGCACTTCATGTGAATGGTCCAAAATGTCACTGGCCGGACCAAAGTCGTGCTTACCAAAACGTAATCCTTCTTTCAATATGACGCCTACCAGTGAGACTGGATTAGATTTCTTTGGATTGATCTCGACTAGTAACTGTGAAAATGGTTGTAAAATAATAAGAAGCCAGAGGAGCTTTCGATTAGAGGCCACGCTCATCAAATTTCTATACGACTGTCCAATTGTGATCTGTAACAGCTGTAAGTACTGATCTAATGCAGGAAGCGTGGCTGAAGCAATAGCAATTCTTGTACCCATAGCTTGAGTACTTTTATCCCAAGCTTCTAATGTGGCACTGCTATTCAACTTGGAAATGGTTTCTTGTAAGTCTCCAGAATTAAACACGCTTTCAGTAAGATTCAGATAGTTTATGAGATTTAATCCATACAGAGGATTGGAGCTAACCAAGATTTTCTCGATTTCAACCCCGACCCTTTCTTTACTGATTTTGTTCAATAGAGTATGCTTCAATTCGGGGTCTTTCATAGACTGTAAGCTCGATTGTTCAATGGTGAAATCATAGCTAGCAGCAAATCTAATCAATCGTAATACTCTCAATGGATCATCAAGAAACGTTTGTAGAGGCGGCAAGGGGGTTCTTAATATACCTTGCTTGAGGTCCTGCAATCCCAAGCCCGTGAAATCCTCGATCTTGTTTTGATTTAAATTGTAGAATAATGCATTGAGAGTAGCATCTCTTCTTAATGCATCCTCTTGGGGAGTTCCACATTCAATGATTGGCACCCTGCTGTCAGTGGTATACTTTTCACTACGTAAGTTAACAAAGTCAATGTCCAAATCAAAGAGTTTGGTAGTACAGGTCTCCAAATGCTTGGATTTTTCTGGGTTCTTTTTGATCTTATGGAATGCCTTTAGCTTTAGCTCAGGGTGATGATGTTCAACGTATTCGTGGAGCTGGGTAGCAAATTCTTCTCCCGACAATGTATTGATGGCAATGTCGATGTCGTGACTAATTTTCCCCAACAATTTGTCCCGTACCCATCCTCCGGTGATTCTTAATTCCAACTTTTCTTGATTATGGTCATGGGCATCATCGTGAAAATTGCAAAAGTTCACGAGAAGATCTCGGATTTTGGTCTCCGTGTCATCAAGGACAATGGTGTCTTTCACTAATCTCTTCATTCTATGTAAGTTTCGGATACTTCGGGGGAATATTCTATACATAGAGAAGAAGTAGTATTCATTTAGTACGAAAAAATATTTGGGTGAGGCCCATCGGATTTTGTGCAAGTATCAAGATATCAAGATATTAGTCATTAATTATGGTAGTTCAGCTCCGCTATTTTATAATATTGGATGTAAGCATAATACTTGGTACAGTTGTACGCGATAGGGATAGTTAATAGTATATGTAGAGCTTGGTATTATTTTATTTAATGGGAATTTAGTCGAAAATTGACTTTCAGCACAATAATGTATTTATTTGAAAAACTATCTATTAGAATTGAACTTGGTGAAAATTGCAGCAGTTCGAGTGTTTTCACAAAGATATACGTTTGTTTTCTTATATTTGAGCTACAATACAAGCTTGTAAGAAGCAGAGTCACGGTACCTTAGAAGTTCAGTAAACTAAAATAGATTTACAGGCCAAACCCAGCCGTACTGGTATCACGAAGTGGTGGTTTTTATATAATAATGATTGAATAGATATTGGCCCACTAAGAGTTTCATCAAGATGACCCGTACCTTAATTGACTGGTCAGAGATAAGACTCCAGCATCTAGCAGCTAAATGTAAATGTGATGTACCTTCTCATGAATGATTGGATTGTAAATAGCCAAATAAATCTTTATTTTTTGCTTCTGCTCAGTGTATTTCGATACACTTCGGAACAAGTAAAGGGAAGCAAGAGAGGAAGCGGAAAGAGTAGCGGGGTGTCTTCATAGACTAAGTTATTCAACGTATACAGAGGATTTGACCAGCAAAACCTTCATATCCAATCCATTTTATAGACAGGCATAACGAGAGCAAACCATAGACATGACACCCATGACATGGGTGAAAACAGTATCAGGTTCAGTATCCAACGCCTCTGATATCAAGTCATTATCACCTGCAGCTAATATTCGAGAGAGATTTAGACCTTCTTCATCCCAAAGTGACCCTATATAGAGCGAACAACACAAGCGTAGAAAGAATAAAAAAGCCAGTAACAAAATTACGTTGATATGTCTCATTCTCATTCATATATAGCTTCTATTACAAATTACAAGTATAAATAAGCATTTTTGAATCTTTTAAGTACTCTTCACCTGCAAATTTAAATGTAGCATAGTGTACTTTTTAAGTTTGGGGTGAGACCGTATTTTTTCAAGGCAACATTATGCTTTTCCTCAGAAATGTTGGCTTCTAACGTCAACATTCCTGGATTGTAGGGTTAGCTCAACAAATATCCATTTCATCTTAGTTTGGAAGGTCAATATAACTCGGAAATACCCCGTACATCAGAAAAAGCAGTATCGAAGGATAAAGTTATTTCAAGAATCTTCAGTATTTACCATAAACGGTTGCGAAATTTGTGGCAGCACAATGCACGAAAAAGGCAATTTACGACATAATATTACCACGCCCTTCTTGACATATGAATGTTAGCAAAAGCACTGTGATTATGCTATATCACTCTACTTAAAGAGTGTACACTAGTCAGAATCACGTCGTTCTTTGTTTTCGGAAAATAGGGGTTCATGCTTATATTACAGAATAAAAGCATTTACCTAAAAGCCATTGCTACGACTCCAACCACTCGTTGGGTTTCAGAAACACAAAAATTGGTTCTGAAGCTACAAAGTCCATGTTGAAGTGTTTTAGATGTGGCTGGAAGTTGGAAATCTACGAATGCTTGCACCATTGTTCATAATACAAAGTGTATATAATACTCTAGTTAAAAATTACTTCGGAAAAGTTTGTGAACGATGTTATTTTTTCGAAGTATTAGTAGCGTACATAAAACAAAGGTATAGGCTACACATTTACAAGAGCTGGAAATTATTGGTAGCTTAGAGTAATCAAAGTACACTCGGGGAAATTGTAGCCATTGAACTCAAGAGTATTTATTTCCATTCAAACATTACATATCATCCCCGTGATAATTGATAATATTAATCACGAGGTGAAAAATATCTTTATCCCATTGGTTGGCTCCCATAATAATTACTTAGAATTAGACAGAGTTCGCCTCCGTATGACTTGACGTCTAGCGTGAAGATACCCAATAATTGCAAATGCAATACTGATCAAAGCAGAGAATATAGCTTGGAAACTGGTCAACATGTTGATTTGTCCCAATTGATTGGAGCTGCAAGTTCTCAATACGTCAAATAAATGGCTACCAACAGATCCCATCACTAATAATATTACTCCACCACGAATATAAACTTGATTCTTTCCTGGCTTATAAATATACAAAGACATTGCCAAGATCATTGATATTACACCGGTCGCCCTATTGACACCAGAATCCTCCCCAGAACCAAATTCCAAGACCTCTGTATTTGATTCAATATATTCAGGTCCACCATTTAAGGGCTCTACATTTACCTGATTGTAGACAGGGTCACTGTTCAAAAGCTCCAAAGCTGACTTGTCATATAAAGATTCAAGATTTTGAATTGCTAGAGCCAATTCAGCTTCCAGAATAGTTCCTTTTTGAGGGCTTTCAAGCCGAGAATGGCCTTTCTGAGGAGTAACTTGTTGAGGAGTAACTTGCAAATCTGCATTACCATAAGATGAGTCTATGTATGCCGAAGAACATAAGGGAAGAGAGACAAGCAATAGCGACAAGAAACACACGTTGAAGTTTTTCATCTTCAGTCATAGATAAGAACGAAAAAATTATAAGAAAGCATAAAGCTGGGAGTTTACAGTTTTTAATAACACTTTGAATGTAGCTTTCAAGTAGAGACTTCAAGGTTTGGTATAGGCGACGCCTAAAGAGTTTAGGGCAGACTCTTGCGGCAAAACTTGCCGAATAAAAAAGCCAGACCACATAATGGGATATCGGTATTGAATGTTGTATACGGGATAGATTCGCTAGTTAGAAGTCCATCACACGAGCTGTGCAAGTTTAATTCCAAGTAAAACAAGTTAATTGCTGCAACTCAGACTGTGAAAATAAATGCACAATCACTCTGAGACGAAAAGGTCAAAGAAATTCGATATTCCACACCAAAGACTAACGCGAGTATACAAGAGACATGTGAAGCTTTGGTGTAGACGAGAAACAGTTTATTATGTTAAATTTCAAGGCTTGTTTAAGCAGGTATGTTTCAAGTTTCCGTGGTGATCTACACAGACTAACTACATCAGGAGACATGAGTAAAAAAATGATCACAAATCGCCTGCGTAGCGTAATGGTTAACGCGTTTGACTTCTAATCAAAAGATTGCGGGTTCGACTCCCGCCGTGGGTTTGGTTTGCGGATTTAGCTCAGTTGGGAGAGCGTCAGACTGAAGTCAACTTCAGTCCAGTTAATCTGAAGGTCCTGTGTTCGATCCACAGAATTCGCATAACTTTTTGCTGCTCCCCGATCATGAACTACTTTTATCTATTGTTTTTGTTACGTTTGTTGCCCGGTATGTTTTCATTCCCTTTGGCCATTTGATAATTTCGGTAAAATTTGGTCTGCGCACACAAACACCGAATAGGAGATGGGGAGGTACGGATGTTCGTTTTCAAACTATCTACGTTATAAATCAATGGATACAATATCAGGCTTATCGTTCCCCTATACAGAGAGTTCAGACTATATATCGTTGAATAAGGTGTATTTCACCAACGAAAAAGATACATGCCGTTTTTCAATTCGTTTGGGGGACGACAAAAAGTGCAAATCTGTCAGAAAAGTAGATACTGCTTCTCAAGAAGTAATTCCTGAACTTATTAATTATAAGACCAATCCAGCTTACTATGATAATCGGCAACAACAAGCGGAGCCTACTCCTCTTTTAGTAAGCATTCCGGGTTCATTTTTCAAATATAAAATGACAATTCAGATTCGAAAGTCCAATGTCGACACTGCTAATAAGAGCCTAATTATACTAAAGACCACGGGAAATAACAACAATATCGAATACTTACATGACATTCTTAAGCATAAATCAGGAGACGAACGAACCAATGAAATATCAAAACTAAGCTATGTAGCATTGCCTATCGATGCTGATGCAGAAGTGCAAAAAATCATTGTTAACGATAGCTTCAAGCCAGATATATTCCAAGATAACAGTCTACATGTGTCAATTTGGGAAAATGACAAAATAAGCAATGAATATATTCATTTGTTTAACTTCCTGGTGTGGATAGATGGTAAACCACTTGAAATAGAGCAAGTTTCATCGCCCATACCTAATGACAATGATGATGATGTTAAATTGTCCATGAATGATTATCGTAAAGCATTCCATTTCAATATCGAAGATGGTCCTGAGTTTAGGAAAACTGTGACCCACTATGAAACAGAACTTCCCATTTTCAAAAAAACTGCTGGCCATATTTTGGATGAAATAAGGAACCTTGAATTATATTTGAGGAAATTCATCAATACCAGAAGTAAATTGGTTGAATATGTTGGACAACTTTGTAACTTAAACTTTAATTCCCTACTTCCCAAACTTCATTTCAAACAGCATTTTTCCAAAGCGCTTCAACATTTATTTGAACCCTTCGAGGTTAACTTAAAATTCTTATTGACAACAGTATGCGATAACAGGCTACTTAGCAAAATTTCTCAACTAATAAATAATGTTAGCTTGTCCAAGGACAATAATAATGAATCTGAGCTACTACAACAGAAGAAGCAGTTTGAAAGCAATTCAAAAGAATATTACAGTTGGCTTAATAAATACTTATCAAACGAGAAAGAACGCCCAGAACTGAAACTATTACTTAAACGAAAAAATTTTGAATTATCAAAGTTTGACTATTTGAACAAACTTAATCTAATCACCAATAATCAGTATTTCAATCAATTTCTAGAAAATCTTGCCAAGTTTACCAACCTTCCTTATGATCATAATAACATCCTCAAAATTGACTTGTTTAAAGATGTGAAAATGAGTCAAAGTCTATTAACAAATGATTACAAAATCTATTTGAATGTACTTTCCAAGTTCAACAGTGAAAAGTTCCAATTAAGGCAAATGATCGAGGCGTCAAAGTCTAATGAAGAATTGACCAACGTCATAAAGAATACTGGATTGGCGGATACTACAGAAGCAGATGTGACCGTTACTGAAGAGAATCTCAATTCAGTATTCACTAATAGCTCTTCGTCAACAGTCACAGCAGTGCCTATTCAAGATCAAAATTCAGAAATGGCCGGTATCTTGTACACTTTAGGAGGCCAAGGAAAACCTGGGTGGCATAAGGAGTGGGTTGTTTTGAACAATGGACGATTAATCGAGTATAGGGATTGGAGGCATGGACGCCAACCAATAAATAAACCTATAGACATTGCGTTGGCCAATATTAAACCTACAAACCATGATAAGCGTCAATTTTGTTTTGAAATTCTAACCTCGTCTGGTAATAAACATACGTTTCAATCAATCAATGAGGATGAAAGAAACAAATGGATGAAAGCATTGTTCAATGCTGGTCAATTGACAGATAGATTAGTATCCAAGCGGGAGAAAAAGCAGCAAATCAGCAATATAATCACTGAATTTTCCCATCAACAGCCAATTATACCCGGTCAGTCATTAGACAGATCAATAAGCCCTGTATCGATTCTGTCCAAAGCAGCCACCGGATCCAATTTTCTTGAAATTGTAAGGTCTGTTGCTGGTAGTAATAATCATATTTGTTCCGATTGTGGTACCACGAAATCAGTCGAGTGGATGAGTGCCAGCTTTCTTGTTTGCTTTTGCATTAATTGTTCATCGTGTCATAGAAGTCTAGGGTCCCATATTAGCAGAATAAGGTCGTTAAAACTCGATAATTTTGAAGCTGAAAAGGCCCAATTACTAAAGTACGTTAATAATGCTCGGGTAAATGAGTATCTTGAACACAATGTGGGACACAATAAAATTGATTACAATTGTACTCCAGAAGAAAGACTCGATTTCATTAGAAACAAATACTTATTCAAGAAGTTTAGAGTGGAAGAACAGCACGCCAATGATGTGTTGGTCAAAGCCATTCAAAAAATTGATATTTACGGTACTCTCAGGGCTATTGCTTGTGAAGCCGATGTTAATATGCAGATTCATATTAATACCCATAAAGACAACTTACAACAAGACAAACAAACACGTAAAATCACGTTGTTTGAATATTCTCTTAGGAAATTTGTTGAAGCAGATGGACAGAAATACTTCATAATTTCAGAACTTCTCATTGCTAATGGGTGTAAGATTGAGGACACCCATGAGTTACATGATGACATTGGACTTACCAGTGAGGCTAAGAACTACTGGACCGAGAAGACACTACGCTTAAATGGAATGTCACCGATTTAGGTGTTTGTGAACTTTTTGAGTTGAGATAAATTTGGGTGCAAAAAAAAAACTGAAAACTTTCGAATTTTACACATACTTCTTCCAGCATCTGCAAACAACATTAAGCTAACCAGCTAAATCTAAAACATATAAGCTACGAATCAGGCAGAAGTATTGCTAAGAACATTATGTATACGCTTGAAAAATGCATTGGTCGAGGAAATTTTGGAGAAGTTTACAGAGCTCGCAATGGTAATAACCAGATTGTTGCAATCAAAGTAATTAGTCTCGAGGAATCTGATGAAGAGGTAGAATCGGCCATTCAGGAAATCCAATTGCTTTGTCGATTAAGATGTCCATATATCACGCGGTACTTTGAATCCGTGGTTAATGATACCAATTTGTGGATTGTTATGGAATACTGTGGAGGAGGCTCATGTCTGGATTTGATTCGGAACTATAGACATCTCCCCGAAGAAATCGTGTCGTATATCATTGGAGACGTATTGAAAGGATTGAAGTATTTACACGAGGAGAAGAAAGTTCATCGGGATGTTAAACTGGCCAATATTTTGCTTACGGTAACGGGGGAAGTCAAATTAGCAGATCTTGGTATCAGTACCGAGTTAACATTTACCCAGGCCAAAAAACATACGTTTGCCGGTACACCCTACTGGATGGCACCCGAAGTTATCACCAAGACCAGCTCAGGATACGACGAAAAGGCCGATATCTGGTCGCTTGGAATCACCACCATTGAGTTGGTGACGGGAAAACCTCCAAACTGCCAAATGGCTCCTGTGGATGCTATATTTGAGATACCTCGACAACAACCGCCAATTTTGAAAGGGTCGAAGTTCAGTGAAGACATCAAGAACTTCGTCAAGTACTGCTTACGCAAGCAAGTCGAACAGCGGCCCAGCTGTCGGAATCTTCTTCACCATTCGTTCGTGCTGGTTTCTTATCATGGCTACAACCGTCGTCGGCACGGACTTGCGCAGCTTATACTACAAACAGGAGGACCAGGTTGCCGAACAATGACACCATCAAAACCCGCCAAAATTGTCAATTTGCAATCGCAACCCCCGATTATCGAATGGAATTTCAGTGACTCCTCCATTGATGGTGTGGCCAACCCCATGGCCTCCATTGATCCTCCTCGCCCCATCAAGTGCCACGACCTCATCGCCCATTGTCTTCGCCGGGTCCACCTGCGCGCCCGAGCCCAGTCCACCAAACAGGCAGTGGACCTCATGCTACAGCAAATTCTCGTCCACGAGTCCAATCACCCGGGTTTATGTGAGGCGTTCGTGGTGGAATTATTCAATTTCCGAGATTTCCATTTCCGCTAAATGGCCTGCTTATTGTGTTGTTGCAACCCCCGTTGTTCGTGGTTGCTGCAACGCGAATTTTCGAAGGGTCCCGCCGGAAGGGCCCAGCAACACATTGTGGTGACGCGCACGCGCGGAATTTCGCGGTATAAACAGGCAGGGGCACTAAATATCGATCTTGTTTATTTGATACACATAATTTTACATTTTTTTTTGAACTACACTTTTTATACTTTTCATTCTTTTCATTCTTTTTACCTACTGATTTTCTTTCATTTCTGGTGCTAAACACACTGCCATCCACCCTGCTGCCATCTCGTGTAGCTACTCATTCATTCGTTTAATCTGGTTACCTTTTTTTTGGACCTTGATTCGTGGGTAGCGTTATTAGCCGCCAGTTATAATGTCAAATAATCTTCAAGTTCCTCTGACTCCAAGAGGCCACAGCCGGTCGGGCTCAGGTGTAACCCCCTCTTTCAGCTTTGGATTGGGGTTCCTGCCATCTTTCCAGTTCAGCTCTCCAAGAAACATCCTCCATAACTTGTCCCCCCAGAAATTTTTCGTCACTTCCCATGAACTATCAAAGGCTACCGGGGGTTCGTCATTAAAGAGAACTCTAGGCCATACCCGGGGCATTTCTTCGGGTTCCGATATCTTCAACTCATTAACTCCTCCAAACTCCTCAAAACCAAACAGTCATACCGTCAAACTTCTCGACTCCATCATTTCTTCTTCTACAAAACATAAACAGGATCATCAATCATCCGGCCCGGAAATTGGGGATATCTCCACTTACTCTCATGATGATTCCATCGATCTTTGGTCACTTGCTCCTGATGAATCCAGCGGTATCAATTTGACTTCAATCTACGAAGATCACGATAAACCCGCCGATAATGGTAAACATTCCACGTTTCTCACCCCAAATAAGTTGGTTCTCTCAAAGGATCAACTTCTGCATCTGCAACATCATCAAGATCATGATTCCCCAAGTGGAAAATTAAGTGCTCCTGCTACGGTAACCAAAGAAAACTCAAAGAAGCGAACTGCTTCAGAAATTGACACGCCTAGTAAGTCGGTTGCTTCCGAAATTGAAGCCATGGCTTCCCCCACTAAAAAGTATAGAAAAACTTCAACAGCTTCTTCAACTGAATTATGGAGCTCTGATTTAGATGAACAACTTCTCAAATGCTATGATAAATTGAAGGCATTCAAAGAACATCAGCTTCTTGACGCTACTGCTACTTTGAAGAATACATCCCAGAATAAAATCTTATCAAGAATGCTACTCAATAAATCAAGTATATTAAGAAGCCCTAAACAAGTGGCATCAAGACTTTCAAGCTTACTAAATTCTGATGTAGGTGCTTCAACTCCTTTATCTGAAATTTCAACCAATACTGCAAGTACCCAATCATCAAATAGTCAGATTGATCGTGAACTTGATCAGCTTTTATCATCAACCCCAATTGACTTAGAATCAAAGTCTTCTACCGCCGACGGAATTAAACCAGTGGACTTCACCCTTGGATTTGATTATAAATTCACAAATATTCCTAGTCACGCATTTACTTCCTTAGATTCTAGCTTCTTTTCTGAAACTCCTTTAACTGTTTCTACTTTAAAAAAGAAGTTGAGGTTTTCAAAACACATTCTGTCTCAATTTGACAAATTTGTACCATTATTGAGATCTAACAACATTCCAATATGGTATATTTCTTCCAAATTGAATGTGCATGAGGCCCTTCATACTCAACATGTGAACCAAGCCAAACTTTTCGATTGTCTTCCAGTTTCTTCATTCCAATCTTTTAGTGCCAATAATGGACATTATCTGTCATTTTTAAAATTTGACCTCGATGTCAACAATTCGAATAAGTCAGAAACCATGCTACATTGGAAATGTAAAACCTTCGTTTATCATGATAGACAATTACTTTTCGATTGTATTGATCCTATTAATGGATACAAAAGTTCTGACCAGAAAAAGTTTAATTTCCAAGCTCCTTTTTTAAGTAAGTTTTGGGCTGGTTACCTTAACTTTATAATTAATGGAGATTCCGATCTTGAACGTCTCAAGAACTTGTTTATTATGCAAGTAGTCTACTCAAATACCGATGATTCAGAGTCTGATATTTCAGAACAAGAAGGTAAATCGATCATTAATGGGTGTATTGTTTATGAATTTAGAGCAGAAGGTCAACGTCTTGGTGTTAGTAAGTTGAATATTATCAGCCTTTTAGAAGAAGAAGAAAATGAAAATGAAAACGAAAATGAAGATGAAGACGACGAAGAAGAAGACGATGATGACAATGCCACGGTGTTGGCCAACTCGTCGCCATATCGAGGAGTTACTCCTCAAAAGGCCACTAACATGGCTGATATCTACAGACGACAGAGTAGTGCTAGTATCAACCAAGCCAAGTTAAAGATTGACGTAAACCGTGCTAATGTGAACAACAATAGTGGACCATTGAGTGCTCCTATATATTATAAAGGACGAACAATGATGCCCGCCATGAGAATGAACTCAATTCCCCAAAATTCCCCAATAAGATCCAATGCTACGGGTAGCATTTCGTATTCAAATAACTTTTCACCCCCAAATCAGTCTGAATCATCGCCATTCATTGTCAATTCCCAAATGACCACGCCAAGCATGTCTCAAGGAATAATGACTTCAACACCGGCCAAAATAGGTCAAAACAACGGCATGACGAACATGTCACTAAACAATCCATACCTTAACATGACACAAGGACTTTATAACGTTGGCCAAATGATGCCAAACATGGCCAATGTCGGACAAATTCCAGTGGATCAAATGCCTAATTTAATGATGGGACAGGCACAAACGAACCCATACTTGATGCTTTTGCAACAGCAACAACAGCAACAGCAACGGCAGCCACAACCTGTCATGAGTAATGAACAAGCAAAACTCACGAAAAAGAATTTTCCTGTGATCCAACAGAACCAGATGATGCAGACATTCAGTAACCAACGTCCGTTTATTCTGTACCCTCCTCCTCTTGGATCGGCCCCAGCATCTCAAACCCAGTTTTTCAATAATAATTCCGATGTGTCTAATAAGGAAAACGTCAAGCCCATGCAGATCAAATTTGGTCCCATTCTTGGATACGACCCGAAAAAGTCTCGTACTTCCAAGCTAACCACCTTCAATCCTGAACAAGATTAAGGTTCCATAGTATTTAATCGCAATGTATCATTTTCCTACCACCGTCTTGTAGCCCAAGCCAATGTCTTTAACTTAACTGATCTTGTTGAACATTAACGTTTCATGTAACTGTACTTTCTTCACCAATACATCCGTACACGTCAAATTCACTGCGTCCCTCTTTATTTACTTTTCGCTGCAGCTCAGACGCGTCTGCAAGTATAAATAGAGCCAAATCTGCCACTTTCAAAAAAAAGTATACCACCATGGGGATTACTGGATTACTTCCTCATCTCAAACAGATCCAGGAACCTTGTAATCTCGACCGGTACCGGGGGAAGACTTTGGCCGTGGATACCTACGGCTGGTTACATCGGGGGTTGATTTCTTGCGCTCAAGAATTATGTCAGGATGTGCCCACCAGAAAATACATTACGTACGTTATGAAGAAAGTAGAAATGCTTCGGTACTTTGGTGTAGAACCTTATCTTGTGTTTGACGGAGCCTATTTGCCCACCAAGGCGGAGACGGCCCGGGAACGGAGGAATAAACGAGATGAAGCTCGTAAAAATGCCGATAATTACATCCGTCAAGGAAATCGAAAGGCTGCATGGAAAGAGTTCATGAAGGCCGCCGGGGTGACTCCTGCAATGGCCAAGTCAATCATGGTGGAGTTGGATATTCATAATGTGAAGTATGTAGTGGCTCCATACGAAGCAGACCCTCAAATGGTGTACCTTGAAAAAATTGGGATTGTGGACGGAATTCTTTCAGAGGACAGTGATTTACTCATATTTGGGTGTAAAAAGCTTATAACCAAACTCAATGACACTGGACAGTGTATTGAGATCGACAGCGGCAATTTTCACAAGGTGAAAAGTATCCCAAACTTGGATAAGTACACTAGAGAACAACTTCGATTGGTGGCCATGCTTTCTGGATGCGATTACACCAAAGGAGTGGCTGGGATTGGGATTAAAACTGCATTTACTCTTGTCAAAAAATATAATAACCTAGAAAGAATTGTCATGGCATTAAGGGCTGATGGCAAGAAAGTAGAGTCTGAGTTTTACGATGAAGTGTTCAAAGCTGATCTTGCGTTCCAGTTCCAAAAGGTGTTTGATCCCCGGTCTCAATGTCTTTCGATGTTGAATGAGTATCCCAGTGATTTGGATGTACCATTCGACACTATTGAGTCTTGCTGTGGTGAAACTTTAGACAATGACATCCATGTTGCCATTTGTAATGGACATATGCATCCCAATACTCACGAAACTCTAGTATCTAGAGAACAAAGTATCATCAGCTTGAAGAGTGAATCAGTAAACTTTGGATCGTCTATTAAGAGTACCACCAAGACCCAAGTTCTGGTGAGAAGCAAATCAATTACTGAACCTTCTCGCCCTAAGAGAGGAATCGAGAGTTTCTTCAAGAAAGAAGAAATTAAAAAAGTTCAATTACCCACTTCAGAACAGATGAAGAAGGTAGACTTGCCTCCTCCGGAAGACAACACGGGAAAACGGCCTTTGGAAAAGTTATCACCAACTTCCAAAAAGCTTCGTCGGTATACTCCTGCTACTATGAATCGACTTCTGGCCAGTAAGTTCTTCACACCAGCTAAAGGTGCTACCACTGATATATGTGATTCAAGCAGCGATATTTCGAGATCCGGGATCGATTCAAGCTTTGAAAAGAGCAATGACAGTATGAGTACCGAGTCTGGGGTATTTGAGAAGAACAAGGCCACGTACGACTCAAGTTTACTTGGAGATCTGGATGTTCCAGAATCTTCACCGGTTAAGACTAACATTTTAGGTGAAATCGATAATGAAGAGACCAAATCAGGTCAGTTGACAGACTGTGATAATAACGAAGATATCGACGAAGCTTCGGACAATGAAATCGAGGAGTCGCCAGTCAAGAAATTGAGTGCTTTTGCATTATCATTAAGACAGAGGTTTCTGATGAGTGACGATAATAGATCACCAGAAGCTCAGCAAGTCAAGAAGCCAGTAATGAAACCATCTACATCAGTGAATATTACAAAAAGAGCTAAGAGCTCTGCTTTACCCGTCAAGGAAAAAGAAAACATTCTTATGCATAAAGTACAACCTCTAAATAAGGACACTGATACCCCTGAAGGAAATAATAAAATCAAGATGCCTGCTCGGCCTAAACACATTAGCCTTCAGCAATTTGCATTTTCGAGACGATGATTGATATACAATTCATCACAGCGTGGTAAGAATTTTGGCACTTTGGTCTTTGGCGTCACCAATCATTGCATTTAACTACAAAAACACCACGGGTGCTCTAGAGTCCTCGTAATTGACATGCCCCAATAGCAAGTCGAGTATAGTCAGCCTGGGATTCGGGCACAGACACTGCATTAAGTTTATAGGTTTTTTTAAACTTCTTCAAATCTAATTTATTCCATAGAACCGAGTCTGTCATCGCTTCATTGTGATGCGAGGAAACCTGTAGCAAATTGAGTAGATGTTGTTTTATGAGTTGCAACTTTTCATCATCGGCGTCTTTCTCAACCTTGATTGCGATGACATCATGGCATGCCTCGTCAACACCAAACGTCTTGAGGGCTTCCATGATGTTATTGACGGGCGACAAGTTGAAGATGATTTCGGTGTGAAGCGTCTTGGCCCTCATACAGTTGTTGGCGTGGTTCTGGATCGCCTTATGGATGGCACTATACAAGTGCTCTAGCGATGCAATTCTCCAGGTATTTAAGAAACAGAAATCGTAGTCTTTATTGCCGGCCACGAGGTTTTGCTTCACCTGCCCCACGGTGTCAGCAGCAACATCTTGGAATAACGAAATAACCACCGAATATTGAGGATATTGTGGGAACTTGATCGAATTGTAACCCATCACTTGTACAAGCTTAAGTAAGTTTTTTCCATTTGTCGCAGAAATAAAGATTCATCTGATATCAACCTGTAGGAGTAAATGAAGGACTCCGACTCCACCAATGACATCCTCCATAGAATCTTCTCGAAGGACCAACAGGATCTACCGCCTCCGCCGGATCCAACGTATCCCGAGTCAATTCTCCAGGCCTCTAATGGAGGAAATAAGTTCTATACTCGCTTCCAAAGCCATAATAAACAGTTTATGAAAAATGGAACTTCCTCGGTGGTACGATGGAACAACTCCTCCATACAGACCCATGAACAGGAGATAGTGGATCAGTGGACAAGCACCGATCACTTGACGTCTTCTGAGAAGTTTTCCGCCAATTCCAGTGCCAGTAATACCCTTTTCAGCTGGTCTACCGGCGATTCCTACGTCAGAAACAAAAAGAAGGAGAAACTGCATCAACAACCAGCAACTACACCAGTGCCGAAGATCAATTCAAACGTCTCTCATCGACTCAGAAGAATAATTGAACGAGAATCAAATAAGTTTATCCACGATAGAATCCAGATCATCAAGGCTCATCATCGTGAACAAATGACCCAGCAAATCCACGAAAGAAAACGTAAAGACCATCAGGTCAATCTTCAAAGGCTACGAGAGAAGGAAGAGGAGTATGAACAGGCTCTCCGAGCCGCCATGTCTGACCAAAACCATGTTCGACAATCGGGATTCTTTGGTTCTTTGTTTGGGTTCTCGAGCACCAACAGTATTCACAACCACCATCAGATCGAAGAAATTCTAGGGAAGCAACCTTCTTCGCCTTATAATGAGGAACGTTCCAAAAGCAAACGATTCTCCTTCTTACCCGGTATGTGGGGATCCAAAGAGAAGAAGGTAATCGATAGTCCTAGCTCTAATGATAGTATAGACAACGAAAGCATATCTAGTAATACAGCAGGTGAAACGTCGATGGATCAAAATAACGACGATATACCAAATGGCCACGATAATGAAGAAATCAAAAGTACCAGTAATGCAGAAGAATCTCAGGATAAAAATATTTCAATTGAACAGACCCAGCCGGATAAAGAAGATACCCCAGTTGTGGGGTTTGACCAGCTTGAAAACTTTCAGATTACATCACCATCACCAACACCCCCTCCGCCCATCAACCATGAATTCCTACCTGTACAAAAAGACCACCTCATTGAGTTAGATACTTAATATATGCATGATACAATTATTTATATAAATGAATATAAAGTCGTTAATCTATTTCCTTGAAAAAGTATTTCTATGAAACAACTCCTCTCCATAAACGTAAAATTCCATTACTTAAGAATCCTTCAGATGAGGGTAGTTCATGTGCTTGGAATAGCCTTTTCTTGCTCTATGAAACAGTTAAGTCCCATGAATGCTTCGTCCAATGCCCGTTCAAAAACACTTTCTAGTCTCCAGCCACAGCCTAAATACTCTTTATCTTTAGCAAGTTTGTTGACGTAAGGGTCGTAGTAACCATCTTGGTCTGGCTGAGTGCTTCCAGGTAGCAATTTGTACCTTTTGAATTCGTCACGATCACCTCTGAATGGCGTGAATGGAGTCTTGTTTCCAGCTTCTTCTTGCTGTTTAGCTTGTTGAGAGAATGGATTTGTGTTTTGGAACTGCTGATCCAATTGATTTGTAAGTTGCTGGAGCTGCTTTTTTCGCAAAGAAGACCGCTTCAAAAGGTTATTCTGTGACTGTTGGATGATCTCCTCTGAGTCAGCCATTGAGTTCGATAGTTTATCAAGAAGTTCTTGTTTCTGTTGTTTCTGGTACTCGATATCTTCCATTTCCATTTGTTTCTGGATCTTGAATTTCTCTTGTTTCAACCGGGCCATCGAATCCTGGTACTTAGCCAAGTCGGCGGTTTTTTGACTTTCTCTCATGTTCTTTTCTAGAATTTCAATTCGATGTTCACTCTCATACTTGGTCAACTCGTCTTCTGTCTTCTCGACGTCAATGCCATTATTTAGCTTGAACACAATGTTTTCAACTTCTTCCAAATACTGATTGAACAGAGACAAATCCTCAAAGTCTTCTTCTGTCTTATTATAAATGCTACTTACCCGTTTCCTGATGTCAATTTCCTTCTCAATTCGTAAGTCATCAAACACCTGTTTCTTGAACTTGTTCTTTCTTAATATTTTCCCACATTTGGGATACGGACATGGAGCAGGACCCAAAGAAAAGATCCGGTCAACGCATGATTCACAAATCTTATGATAACATTCGGGATTAATCAAAAACGTCATGTTCGGCGAGAGATACCGATCTGTTTTACAAATCGGACACATGTCCTTGGCCCTATCATCTACAAGGTTAGTATCATCCATCGTCCTTGTAACCAAAACCATTACTTACCTTCGGAAATCATTAGTAACTAAAAGCTTGTACTATAAAAGTTTGATTTTTTCTATAGGTTTATCTGAGATATATGGGCCGCATTACGTAATTCTCTACCTAATATCACCTACTTCTTTGGTCATGAATTTGGAATCATTCAAGAAGGTGGTACCGGTGGTTCTTTTATTGCTAACGGGGTATGTGGATTATGTGATTTGCCAAGTGATTGGTAAGCAAGAAATATATCATCATCATTCCAAGAGCGTAGCTATAGTAGTTTTCGTTCTCGTGGCATTCTTTCATTTTACCTGGATCGTGTATTGGATAGCTATTCTTATATTAGGGCCCGGAAGACCCGAGAAAGTTCATCCCTACAACCTATACGGGGAAGAAGAAGGTTATTGTGAAAAGCTGGAGTTGACACCGGTCCCAGACTATTTTCTATGTGATGAAAATGGTTTCCCATTCTGGTGCTCGTCATGTCAATCCATAAAACCTCCCAGGACGTCACATTCTAGTGATTTGGGCTATTGTGTTCATAAATTCGACCATTACTGCCTCTGGATTGGAACCGTGGTTGGTGGTCAAAACTACCAGTTTTTTTTCAAGTTTCTTCACTACGCTATAAGCTATTGCGTCTTCTGCATTGTTATAGCAGCATGTTATACCAACGACCATTTCACCAGACACGGATATCGTGCCAATTTGCATTACATTGCCATGTTCATCATATGTTCAATGACGCTAATGATGGCTCTAGCGTTGTTCATTCAGCACTTACTCTATATTCGCCTGAATATGACTACGCTCGACGACTTAAGCTACCGCCGGCTCCGAAAGTACAGGCAATGGAAATCTCGCTATGACTCTTGTAAGGCCAAAGGTAAGAAAACCACTCATTTGGAGAAGAGAAGACCCATAAAAGAAAATGGTAAGCGTTACATCAACTTCATTCACAATCATGATCGTGTTGTCGTTGAGTACTATCTAAAAGACAAGATATGGAGTGCTGGGTTTCTACACAACTTCCTCCAGTTCACCAAGACTAATTCACTTCCCTATGCTATATTGATCTTCATATTGCCGTATTTGGACCTCATCAGACTCCAAGTTCCAAGCACACCAGACGAATTGAGTGACTCGTTCGTCAAAGAATTGCACAAAAAGGCAGATTCTGGCAAATCCTCAACTCCTGCCTACTTGAAACCCCATTCTACACCATCAGCAACACCTTCAAACTATCTTCCCTCCGGGCCATAATCCAAATGTTGGTGAATATTATGTATTTCATTTTTTTTGCATCCATCGCTTACATATTAATATATTCGCATCGTAATCTACAGGTATTATCTACTACTATGGATTTAATAGGAGAAATAGTAGAGCATGAAGTGGATGTTCCCATGGCTCCAGTGGCAGTTCAGACATCTTCAAGGGGCTTTCCTACTCCCAAGAACCTTCGTGAAAAGAAGGTGTCTCGTTGGAAGCAATCCCAACAGCGTAAAAAGCCCGAAACCAGTAATGACAAATCAATGACAGAAGCTGAAAAGATTCATCAAGAGAACATGGAAAAAATAGCAACCCTCACGGAAGAAGAGATCACCAAGGAAAGAGAAGAGCTTTTAGCTGGGTTAGATCCCAATCTCGTCAAGAGTTTGCTTGCTAGAACAGAATCCAGGATTCATGACGATGCTCATCACCATGATCATGCTGAAGGGCATGGAGGATGGATTGGCGGAGGTAAAGGAGAAATGACCCATCTTGACGATGATGATGTTGATAGAGCCTTGGGAGTCAAGAAGGAGTTACCAGGTCTGGATAAACCTAAGAAATCGGTTACTTTCAGTGATGTTACTACGGTAAAATATGAAGATCTCGGGGATGACGTTGAACTTGATCCTAATGGATGGGAAGACGTTGACGATATCAACGATCTTATTCCTGGAGCTTCAGAAATCGCTCCCGAGGGATATCAGCTAACTACAGATGAAGAACACGATGACGGGGTTAAAGTCCATTTCCCCAAGCCAAAACCACAAGATGATTTGGATATCAATGATTCTGATTTCTTCGATAAATTACATGAAAAGTACTATCCTGATTTACCAAAAGAGACCCATAAGCTTTCATGGATGACCGAACCAATGCCCACCAAGAAAATCACCACTTATGAATCCATTAGTGACGTCCGATTCGATTTCCATGGTAATTTGGTGGAACTTAACGACCAAGAAGTGCCTACTTATTTGGGACTTCATCATCATTCCAACGACCCACAACTTGCAGGTTACACCCTAGCAGAATTGCTCCATTTGTCACGGTCTGTGGTGGCCTCACAACGGTGCTTCAGTATCCAAATGCTTGGAAGAATTCTTCATAAGTTAGGACTACATAAGTATTTGGTAGCCCCAGTCTCCGACAACGATGGTGAAGATCAACCTGGTTTTGAAGAGCTTATGTGGGATCTTATAGAGAAACTTATGATCATAGAGTCCCTCCAAGAGGCTGCTGATGAGTCCAAAACCAAAAACCTATCGGTAAGAAATTACGCCATTGAGGCTCTTTGGCTCTGGAAACAGGGTGGAGGAAACCCCAACAAATCATGAAGATCTACTAGAATTATTGTATATATCCATTGTAATGCATCGGTAGTTAATACGTTTACCAACACAATCCAGAAGACTCACCAAAGCCTACGGATCTTGTAAGTATGGCAATATCAAAACGATATTTCCAATAAAGAATTGTAGCTTTAATCGACATCCAGATTACGGATATTGGGTTATTCTTCGCATATAGACACATTGTACCGACGACTGGACGTAAGTCAAATGACTAGATCGGACAACTTAAGTTATGCGAGGTCTACACCACGGTAATTGACAAGTTGTATATTGAAAAGATAAAGAGATGAGTTGGAGAAAAATGTCAGAAGCATCGAAAAATTTCACCTACCCAAAATATAGACCCGCACACCATCTAATGCTAGCTGTATGTCCAACCAGTACAAAGTAATCCAAAATGCTGGGGTTCATTCTGGATTTCATAAAGTACTGAGTTATTGGACCATAATTCTGGTCAAAAATACGTGGCACATGAAAATTGTGTGTTTAGTCAAAACCCCGGGCTTGGGTCTATTATCCTAACTATGGCTGTCCAATAATGGCGCTTGAATATGTAAAACTACGAACTTGATCCCGTAAAAGCATCTGATAGATAAGCGGAACTATGGCTATCTGTGCTTATTAATCAGTTTACATATTATTAGATTCTTTTGGTCCTTCTATCTATCATTCATCATTTATACTGTGGTTGTCGCAACCATCTCACCCTTTTTTGCAGCCACAGATGAAGCATGGGACCCCCTCTTTCCTTGTCTATATAAGACGGTTAAAATCGCTAGATCTGTTTAAGTTCTTTAAATTAAACTATTTGAAATCTTCTTGTGATGTCACCTTCTGTAGAAGTATCAGATTATAGCGACCTTGTCCAGAAATTAGCTTCTATCAAGCCAATTGGAATACCTTATTACGACGAAAAGATCAAAGGAGGATTTGAAAACTCCTGGGTTGAACACTTACCAGCTCCTGCAAGAGCCAGGTTTGAGCGTCACGGTGTAGATCTTTCAAAAGGGTATCCAGAACGCCCTCCAGTAGAAGACATTCCCAAGTTTATTGATGAAGCTTACGAGATTAGGAACAAGGAATACCCATATATTGAACGAGGTAAAAATGCCGATCCGGAGAAAAAGGCATTATTTGGAGCTGCTAAAGAGGTTAAAGACTTAACCAAACATATTGGTACTGAAATTGTCGGGTTACAATTGTCAGAGTTAACTGATCAACAGAGGGATGAGCTTGCTCTCTTAGTTGCAGAAAGAGTAGTTGTATTCTTTAGAGACCAAGACTTGTCTCCTCAAAAACAGTTGGAATTGGGGAAGTATTGGGGACAAGTTGAGGTTCACGCCCAAGCTCCAAGAGTTCCTTTAGGAGAAGGAGGAGTTACCGTTTTATGGCCCGATCATGATAAACACTTTGGGCTTCCACTTAGCTTCAAAAACTCCCGTATTGGAAGCTCCCAATGGCACACCGATTTAGTTCACGAGTTTCAACCTGCTGGAATAACTCACCTACATAATGATACCATTCCTAATGTTGGTGGGGATACTACTTGGGCTTCAGGTTACGGAGCATATGACAAGTTGTCCCCAGCTTTACAGAAGTTTTTAGACGGAAAGAAAGCCGTGTTTCGATCTGCACATCTCTACATCGATAGAGATGAGCCTTTGAAAGAGCCAAAGTTTATCGAACGAGAGCATCCACTTGTCAGAACGCATCCAGTTACTGGATGGAAATCACTCTTTCTTAACCGTTCCATGACCCTCAGGATTGTTGGCTTGAAGAAAGAGGAGTCAGATCTTCTTTTGGAATATCTTTTTGGGGTTTATGAAAAGCATCTTGACATTCAAGTCAGATTCCAATGGCAACCAACCAAGCCTGGGTTGGGTACTTCGGCTATCTGGGACAACCGGGTCTCTCAGCACAATGCTACAGCATTCATTGACAATGATTATGATTATGATATTGAGACTGGTACTTATAAGCGGATTGATAAAGAAAAGGTTCCAGGATTCCAGAGACACGGTACCAGAGTGACTTCTCTTGCAGAAGTTCCATATTTTGACCCGAATTCTAAGTCCCAAAGAGAGGCATTGGGACGGCCAATTTACTTCTACGAGTGATCAGGCCAACACGTCGGAGTGACGAGACCAACACTCCTCCAACTCTATGTGACCAACCTCTATTTATATGTGATTAAAGTATGTAACTCCAATTTATGACATCGCGATAGTTTCAAGTAGTTTTGCAGCCATTCTGGAGCCAGCAATACTATTCGACAACCCGTCTACAACCAAATGAAATATCCATTTATCAATAAGTTACACACATCTACACACTCATAGGTCCTATACTAGACACATCGACTCTTAAATTGTCCCCTAGACCGCCGTCTAGGTTGAAATGGTTCCATAATCGTGTCTATGATTATGGCCATCACCGCCAAGGGCTGCATAACCCGCCCGATAAGGATAGAGCAGAATGATGTAAAAACTGTGAAGCAACCCGGGAAGGAACCCAAGAATACACAAGCCGATGTTGATGAACAAATCAGCAGACACTCCTCGTTTGACCGCCACGGGGATGGGAGGAATGAAGAAAGCAATGAATACTAAAAACCAATCACGTGCGTGCATGTTATATCGTCGTAATGTCCCCGTTTAACCACAAGAAATACCGCCTATTATATGCAAAAACCTCGTACAATCAGCAGGAATCGTAACTGGCAAAGAAAAGAAAAGAATAGTAGATGATAATTTAAAATTAGCATGACTTTCTGCGACTACGGGGGTCCGATTGCTATTTGGACTGTACGGAGGTAGTTCCAAGCCCCGGGTATTACATGCCCTGCAGGATGAACAGAACCCACAAATGCCCAGCTAACTCGACACCTGTAATAGTTGGCGTTTTGGTGCCCATACAAATGTTTGTCGCCCAATTGTGTAGATTACAGCCATGTAAATATCATTGCGTTTTCAAAAGAAGTCTCGATATCCTTCCACCAGGGCCAAGGTTCACGATTCGCAAATTTAAATCGTAGTTGCCGCTTTCAGTCGTAATTTTTCATCTCCAAACCTTCATGATGTACGGACCTTGGGTGTTTGTACTCTTGATTCCATGGGTATCGGGTGTGTTTGTTCACGATGTATTCGTCAAGGACTGGGTCAATTACCACTATGGCCGCTCGGTGCAGTCCCAGCTTGTTTCCAACGATAGTTTAGTTGCGCTTACTGATTTTGACCAGCTTGTAAGGCTAGACCTTAACTACAACCCCGTCAAACTCCAATCAGCAGTTGACATTCGAGGCTTTCCCAGTCAAATCGACGAATTGCTGATTCTGGGCGATCAAAAATTCATTTACGGCTTTTCTTCTCGTGATACTTTGGTGTATTTATGGCACACAGATGGTTTGGTCTTGGAACAAACATTCCACTTATCGTCGGTTCCTGTGAAATGGCATGCTTCCAACAAGGGTCTCTTTGTTCTTGAAAAATCAGGTAATATCAAGTTGCTAGGCAAAAACGGCCAGGTTGTGTCCTTCATTTATAAGCAGCCGATTCGTGACTTTAAAGTATCTGACTATGATGCTGTATCTTACGTGTTCTCCAGTGATGACTCGATTGTGGCCGTAGATGCCGTTGGAACCATCACCGAATTAACATCTTCGGGTGTTCCTTTCAAAAAAATCAGTTCGGTGGGTCATGATATCATTGTCAGCTCCGATGGTATCCATCTTATCGATGATTTATATAATCCAAAACCATTAAAGACGTCGCTGCCTTTAGTATTGAACTCCCAGTATGTTGGTGACTATTCGAAAAAGGACGTTAAATTATATAAACTGGGTTCTGCTCCTGAATTAGTCTGGTCCGATAAATTGGACTCTCCTATTGGCAATATGGAATTATTCGAGTATTCATTGACCAGTATCTTGGTTGTGACCACTTCGGATGGCCTTGTTGCTTACGATATTACTGACTTCATTTCCACCGATGATGTTGGTACCATAGTTAAGACTTCGGTCCCTCAAACAGATGGAAATGTCATTTTCAATAAGAGATCCTCCAGGTTCGAGTTATTGTCTACTCATATGATCGATAATACCCTCTCATTACGTTCATTTTCATTGCAAGATGATTCCACTACCACATCCAAGTTTGAATTGGATTCTATTCATTTTGACTCCAAGGCAATTCTCATTGATAGACCTCAATCCTTGGTAGCCCTAGATAAAGCTGACCACCTCATTGAAGACGCTTACTCTTTGAAAGTCTTTTCTCATTGGTTATTAAGAATAAACCGCCACTTAACCGAGTTGGGAAAATTAATTTCATTCCCAAAGTCTTTGTTCTCTTCTGCTCTGAAAGAGAATATCTATGGTATTGGAAAATTACTTGTATACGTGGATTATCTTGACAATATGGTCGTCATCAAAGACTCTTTGACATCTCAATTATTATTCACGCATAATTATGTTCCATCCAGTCCATTAATTGATTTATTTTCTGTTGATGCAAAGATTTTGGTTATATTCGAGGATAAGTATATTCTTATTGATTCGAGAAACCTATCTGATTCAAATGAAGTACCTCTCGGTTATAAGATCTCCCGAGTTGTCAAAGTGAAACAGAATGATGGCTCTGAATCATTTGTGCTTATTCACAAAGATTCACATAAAGTCAGTTTACAAGGAAAGTCCCTTTTTCCAGACCAATTTATTGTCACTAAAGAAGGCAATAGTGTCGCTGGTTTCAAGATAACCGAGAAATCATTGATTCCTACTTGGAAATTTTCACAATCATCTGAAGACATCTTGTTCGTTACTGGTAAACCTGAAGATTCAGTAGTGTCATCTATCGGTATCACCCGATTTGATAAATCGGTTATTTACAAGTACTTGAATCCAAATACCGTTTCAGTGATTTCTTTCGACAAGCAAAAGCAATTTCATTACTATTTACTTGACGGTATAACCGGTGACTTATTGTATAGTCACGTCCATCACGATGAAATCATCGATGTCTCATCCGTCAATGTTATTGAAAATGATAATTGGGTTGTGTACACTTATTTTGTCAAATCCCCAAAACCAGAACAACGAATTGTTGTCATTGATTTATTCGATTCTGCTGATAAAGCTATAGATGGGGAAGTTCACGCATTAAAGAACTACAATTCAACTATTGATACAGTATCAACAAAATCATTCATATTCCCAGAAAGAATAACTTCAATTGCTGCTACTAAAACAAAGTTTGGTATAACATTAAAATCAATTGTTGCATTTACTCAATCTGGAAGTCTTATTGAAATCCCAAAATTCATCCTCAATAGTAGAAGGATTGATGATCGTCCATTAACACAGCAAGACTTCCAGGATGAATTCAGAATCATGCCGTATGAACCAGTTGTACCAAAAAACTCATTCCAGATTCTTAACCATAAACATACATTATTCGGAGATGAGGGACACCAGCAAATTTTAGTCAAAGAGACTGAACTTGAGTCAAGTTCTGTGATTTGTTTGATAAACAAATACAACGAATTCTGTACTTCTGTACAACCTTCATTATCTTATGATGTACTTAGTGCTGATTTTGATAAATTTAAATTGATCATAACTATTGTTGTGCTCTTTGCTGCATATCTTATCACCAAACCTATGGTTTATGCTAAAAAATTGGAAGCAGCATGGATCGATAGGTAGTCATTTGTGATCATTACCTACAGTTACATAGTTGAAATAAATGCAATTAAATTGAAGTCTATAAAATTGATGGAGAACTCAAGAAATAATTCCAGAGTTTTTCATCGTTTATGCCGAAATCTTCCCCATTGATAGAAACCGTACCCTTTTCCTTATTACCCTCTTTTTCATCATCAAATATAATCCAGATCAATTCATAATGCAAACTAGAAACTAAGTAATTTTTCATTTTGTTAACCAAGAAGAATGAGTTATTAACTTTTCTCAAAATAGTTTGATTATCGATATTATTGAACTTGGTTATAATTTTAAATGACTTGGAGTCCAATGAAGCCCATTGAGGATTATTATTGGTATTAAGAATTGAAAATGCAGCTGCAAATAGTTTTTTGGTGTGTTGATATTCTTGTATAGAATTTAATAAAGGACTTTTAAAAATTCTCAACAATACAAGTAAAATGGCTTCAATTATGAATTTATAATGAATTGGTAACTGACAAACGTTACTGATGTGGCTAAATTCTTGTTTGAATAACTCAAGCATTAATTCACAAGAAGCAAGACATTTGTGAATCATTGCCTTATATTCTGATAATGACATCTCCACATTTGTAAAAGAATAAATGTATAATTGAAGTCTAGTATATTCAATGGATAGTTTAACCAAATTATGATTATAAAGATAATCATTTTTATCAGTAAAATCATTAAGAATTATTTCAAACATATTCAAATTGATGAGTTTGGTGATGTTGTTTGGATTTTCCACCAAATCAGTCATATTTTCATTCAACTTTGATTGAATGAGGGAAATTTTTAACAAGGAATTAATAAAATTGTCTTCCTCTGCAAAATAATCGTTATTAAATAAATCAACATTGGCGGATTTGTTGATGATATAATCTTGTTGGAAACCGTTATAATTTGAGGTGGACAAACCAAGATAAACCAACCAATAATTTGAATTGATATTAATAAATTTATAGATACGTTCACGGATGAGATTATCTAAATCAGTTTCATTGGCCATGTGAATTTTTGTTTTGTGACTAAATTCGTTAATGAATTCTAATTTGTGTAAACCAAGTTGTAATGCTAAATTTTTCATGAGTGAAAGATATTTAATTGATAAATTATCTTGAATTTTATGCTTTTTTGGAACTGGCAAAGGCCAGGTAGTAAGAATTAATAGCGAAGTCAAAGTGTAAACCGATCTTGGGGTATTCAACCAACATTTATCAACGATCAAGCTCTTAATGTGTTCACATAATACTTGATATCTTTGGGTATTTTCAGTATTAAGATGAGAAGTAATAATGATGGACCAGAATAACAAGTCATTTTCACGATGAACTTGATCGACATTGATATCTTCGAAAAAAGAATCGGGTAAGACAGGTAAGTATTTGTGGAAATGGATGTGATAGTTATCAAATAAGTTTAATGCTTCGTTATATGAGATTGCTACTGGATTTACCGACTTATTGCTGGTGATAATGAAGTTGTTCTGAGTATCAGGATTCGGTATTGGTTCAACATTGAAGGAATGTGGGACAGGAGAAACCGAAGGAGAATTCAAACAGCTTTGAATCTCCGACACTGAAGGAGTGGGTACTTCGGGCTTTAATTTGGGTTGAGTTACTCGTACCTGTTGTCCTCTTTCAATGAGTAACTTGATCATATGGTTCTTCTTCTCAATGATTCGATCCAAAGTGGTTCGAAGATCACGAACTTCGTTGGTGAGTTTTTCAACCACATCGTAACTTCGTTTGGGAGTAGCAGTAATGATGTCAAGAGTACAGTTCATATTCTTCTTCAAACAGTGAGAGCACGGTAATGGATTAGTTATCAAGGCATCACATCTTGTTTTGTGCTGACGACATCTTACACAAGACTTCAACACTTTCCCTCTCACCGGTATATCGGGAGTAATTAATCGTAATCGTTTCTTTTCAAGAGACATTATTATGGCAGTCATTAGGGCTTATTGGGTTGTTCTTTAATACAAACGCTAATATTCAACAGGCAAAAGTTGCAACCCACTTCTCAACGTAACGAATGGGTTTTCGGGTAGGATATTCCCTGGATATATACTTAACCTTGAAATGTAATCACAGTTACGAATGCCTCGATTGGTTCCTGTCTGATTCCGCTTATCGGGGTGTAGCTGATGAATAATAAGCAATGGTGAGCATATGATTGGCTATTAACCCCGACCCGAGTTTCGGATTATATCTGACCCAAAATAAAAATAAAAAAAAAATAAATTACCTAATTTCCTGCATTCTTGCCGATTTCTATTCAAGTCTTGACATAAGTGGAGACATCAGTAATCCATCAATCTTATTGGATGTCGGACCATCATCTTTATAATTTGGCTCATGCCATACCGTTAAGTCCATTAGGCCAGAAGTATGGCATTCACGCCCAGCCACAACTTCACCAGTTTTGCAACCGATGTGGTCGACTATTCATCCCAGGCATCACAGTTACAATTCGGTTAAAATACGGTAAACGTCGGGGTCTACAATTTACATGTCATCATTGCGGTGAAAAACTTCTGCTAACCGATGGCATCCTTAATACCAAGACGGCAACGAAGAGCGAGCACTCCCAGCCTAAGAAAAGACGAAAGAAGAATGATTTGGGTCAATTACTACTGGATAAGAAGAAACAGGGCAATAAGCCGACCCTTGATTTGATGGAATTCATGAGTCGATGAGATTTCTTGGTTGTCATATTCGTGGGGTGACTTTGATATTTGCACCTCTTGCTTGGTGAGTTCATGAGCCGAATATCGGCTCAACTTTGGTTTTGTATATATTGTATATTAGAGTTATGTCCATGGTCGGGGCGTTGTCATCACGTGGATCATGGACTCCATGTTCGGATCATGGTTTGAATGGTAGGTATTATACTTATTTAGCGTGGATCGGATTGTAGCTGTCACTTATGACTGGATGTCCAAGTTCGTGTGGTTTAACCTGATGTCGATATATTCGGTTTAAGGGTCCGTTAGTTCATTAGAAAACTGGAGAATGATTTGCTTAAGCTTAATCGTTCAGCTGAGTAAGGTGACTCTTGCGTCACGGCCGTACTGGCACCACTAGATTCGAAATGATTTGACTTATTGCGTTTTTCTCGTTCACATCCTCTTACCCATCTTCTTCTTCTAAAAATACTCCCGCTGGCATTATGATCGGAGGTGATATCGTAGACCCATTTTTCATCACTGTCAATACTTACCAAATCTTCAATTAATGCTGTTTTAACCCATTGGTTGACCTCAAGATCAAGCTCCCATGATATGTCTTTTACAAATTGCCAATCTATGGGAGCTTTGATTTCATTAATAGTAAGTTTCAGTCTAATTTTAATCATTAACGTTTCATTATCATCTTCTTCATTAACATTCATGCTTTCATTGATTGTTAAGTTATCATCTTCATCACTGTCATTATTATTTGTATTGTATTCTTCTGGAATCTTTTCTGCTGCTTGCTTGAATTGGCGTTGATTCTCTTCTTCTCGTAATTTCATTTCTTGTTTAAACTTTGTTTGATCTCTTTTGATCTTTTCAATTTCTTCACGCTCAAGATCTTCGAATAATTTGTTGTTTAACTGTCTTATTGGATTGTTTATGGTATAAAAATCGGGAGTAAAACCAATTGGTTCCCAAATTTTGGTTTTAACATTCAATTTCTGTAATTCAAAAATTTCAACAATTTTACATTCATTTGGTTCTGGACTTGTGATTAATGTTTTTAGCCCGAATTTTTCAAATCTATTCACCAAATTTAATGTCAGAATCCTAGTTTCTTCATTATAAATGAAATCAAATATTGAATTTCTAAAATATGGATGAAATAGGAAGCTGGTTATCCAAATACTTGCAATTAGCATTGATCTGATTGGCAAGTAATTCAAAATCAATGGTAATACAATGGGTAATACCGTCACCGAATACAAACTTAACCCACACAACAAGAGATATACTAAAGTAGTAATTTTTTCGTCTTTAAAATAAAGATAATCCCTGGTCAACCATATGATGAAATCATAAAGTTTGATGTAAAGAACCATATGATTCTGCAAATCAGTCAAGTTGAGTACAAATTCTTTTGAAAACTCGGGGACAGGTTTTGGTAGTTTCTGATCGTCAAGAGGATCGTCACCATCGTGGGGAATTGGATTATGCTCTACCAAACGTTCATTCACCACAGAAGTATCCGGAGGATGTATGATGAGATAGTGAGGAATCAAGACGTTGTTTATAATCAACACCAACGGTAAACCACACACCAAGTAAGGATTGAGGATGATGTGAGTTGCCATTAGCAAAACACCTATTGTATAGTAAGGGTTGTACCAGCAGATAAATTTGATGATATTATCAATCACTGTGAATACACTGGAAAGTCTTTGGTTCAATTGAATGGCATTTTTCGACATTATGTTGATTGAAAGAGGAGGCCGATGGCTTTGCATGATGATTCGTTCGTTAATGATTTTGCGTTCTTCGGTAGTTACGGGAATAATCATAGAAATGGCCTTTTCAATTAGCTTATCTGTCATGATATTCGACTTTTTCGGTTCATCCCCGGAATCAACATACCAGAAAGACGACAAGTCCGCCGTGGTTCCGATTTTTTTATGGGTGTTGGATTCATTGGTCACAATAGAACTTATTGATGACCGCTTTGATGACGAGTCAATAACGTCCTCATTAACTGCATCTTCTTCATGGGTACTTGCAGTTTCAGGGGTTTCAACCGTAAGGATGTTTTCGAAAAAACTAGACACTTGTTCCATACTACCTTATCAAGAGTTTTATTACTTCAATCCCTTGATGTTGGTACAATAATCCTGAAAAAGTTGTAGTTTGTGTGCAGCCAAATCGAACCCTCAATTTTAACGGTTGCAATGCCCGAGGCTTTACGAATGTGAGCCAAAAAACCAAGAGTCTGGAAATGTTGGCAATTTTGCACAAATCTTACAAAATGCCCAAACCAAAATCAGTGCTAAAGTCAAGTTGGCCTGAGGTGATGGTTTACTCAACAATGTGAGATCCCAACCACTCTTTAATTGGGCTTGTAGGCAATACGTCATATTACTCTTTAGATTACTTTGTTCTTCTCTACAATTAGTTCTATGCTTTTTATATTACGGAGGTATTATACAGATTTCGTAACTCATGAAACGGGGATTTTTGACACTTTGTATTTCTTGTCAGATTTGATGCCATTTGTACGTTTGGTACTTCGGTTTAGCTGAGAGATGGTGTATTCCTTCAAAGGCTTTTTCTCGTCTATGAATGGATCATCAATGGATTCACATTTAACCTGACCAGGACAGTTTTCGTTGAAACTTGAAGCTGGAGTCGGTAAAAACTCTTGTTTGACCCTAACCATGTTTTCTTTCTTGATTTTGTTATTGGTTTCTCTTTTCAAGGTTGGTTTCTTCTTCTTTGGCGTTGAAGGAGGGGTCATTACTGCCAGACGTTGACGAGCACCATGGTTTAATTTTTTAGAGTCGATTTGTTCTTGAGTCAAGAACAAATCGGGGATTTCTGTCTTCAAGATTTGTACAAAATCGTCACAATCACACAAAACTTCATAATCCACTAGATCAGACCATTGCTTGGAAAGAGGAGTCTTGTTAACAAATACCACGTTACCTCCTTTGTCATGGATGTTTTTAGCCATACTTTTAACTAGTTTTTTAACACCGTCTACTTTCAACGAAGTGCCCATGATGATCAAAAGGTCTGATTTCAAATTAAGATCAATATTGAGCCCCTTGGTCAAAATTTCCGATTGGGGGTGGTTTTCTCCATACAACACGATGTCTGGTCTCAAGAGCCCGATGGTACCGGTTAACCGTTTTCCTGAAAATAATCGTTGTTGGTATTTCAAATGACAATTTTCACACTCTGGGTTTTCTCCTTGGCTCAATAAACTTTGATAATCCTGGGTCCATTCAAAGTGCAGAAAACACTGAGTACATGTGAGTTTATGCAAATTGCCGTGGAGTTGAACCACATCCAAGTCCTTCCAGGTCTTTGAAAAGTTTTTGTTTTCACTGAACTTGTCAGGGTTGACCCCACAGTTAAGATCTATGGTAGCTTCCAACGAATCAATGTTTTGTGTGTAGCATCGTAATAACTTGTTCTTCTCCTTCAACGTTTTAATGAATTTATGAGTATCGGTAGGAGTGGCCGCTAATGACGACAGATAAAGACCTTCCATAAACGTGCAAAACACCGACAAGGTGACTTCGTCCCGAAACAACGAAATATCAAACAAATCCTGTCCTTTAACAAGGGCCTTGGGGTACTTGGCCTTAACCAAATTGTATAATCCGTCACTCGACCTGAAATCAGGAATTCCAGCATTACATGATATTCCTGCTCCTGTTAACACGATGGATTTTTTCGCCTTATAAATTAATCTGGTGACCTCGTTCAACCAAAGAGCCTCATCACTCCGTAATGGACCGTCTTGTAAAAGCTCGATGGTCTTCATAATTACCTTAATTTTACCGATTCTTTACTCCCTTATTTTAAGAAAAAACCGTAGTCGCAGCTAATTTCTTCTATTTGGTGCATAGTACAAGTTATATATGGAGGCCTTCGCACATACAATACTGTGTTTACATCATATCCCAAATAGGAACACAAATGAATTCTAATCAACCACAAAGTCACCGCTAGTAATTAGCCCAATTGGTGTCGATAATGCTCCAACTTGGGGGGTCGTTGCTTGGCCCAGTTAAGCTGAGGGCGCAGGGTAGAAGACGCTGGGCCGTTAACTATGGTGGATTACTGACTATTTTTACTTGGATACTTAGTTATATGAGTGAGTTGAGAGTGACATGTGCCCCTTGTAGACTCCTTCACTATTTACAACTATACCAGACACCGGCGTCGATTGACACGAACAGACACCTAATTTATTCAAATTGGGTAACCCTGATAATTCGTGTTTTGGCGTTAATTCGTGTTTTCGCGATGCTGGTCTTTGTGAAATATACCTGCAACGTATTTGGTGAGGTTGGTCGTGCCAACCGTACTTTGTATAACGAATCATTGTTCATATTGGCACTTTCAGCTGTTCTGGTGGTAATGCCTGTTTACGCAAATAAGCAACTTAGTGGCTATCTGTGACTCGCTGGCTCGCTGGCTCGCTCAGTTACTCTGGCTGTTGACGGCAAGTTCCATAATCAACTTTGTAGCCAAATGTAAAAATGGATATGCCGAAAATGAACTCATTTCATCAACATCCTGACTAACGGTGAAGTTCTCTGTTTCCTCCATCATTTTCTGTTGCTGTTGAATTCTTAATTTTTGCTGTTGGGAACTTTCCCATCCATCAAATTTGAAGTCAACAAGATAGTTATTTGGTTCTAATTGAAACAACTGGATTTGCATCTTCATCATATCGGGTGCAATGATTTCATTTATATCCTGAGATTCCTGAAGTGTAGGTCCATACTTCCATCTTACCCGTATGGTCCATAGTTCTTCTTCAGTGGGTTTTGACCATTCGGCTCCCAAATTCTTTAATGCACGATAGATTTCTCCCATAACATCCAAAGGATACGATCTGGATCTGATTCCGAAATGCCATCTAGTTTTCAGTTTCTTAGAAGACACAGGATTGATCTTTGGTTGGTTGGGATGCGTATTTTCCATCATAAATGCACGATGAATGGATGGTAAAGATGATGGCAATATGGCAATTGTAGAATTTGGTAATGTTGATAAATCTGGAACTGTAGATAATGTTTGATACGTGACTGATTGCAGAACACCAGGTGCTTTATGGCCCCCAGATGGCCCATTTCCATCAGTATTGACGGTATTCCATGAAGGTGGGGGTGATTGCGATAAGAAATTATCCATGCGTTCAGTCTTGTTTTTCTTTAAATCCTTCACGAGAGAATGATTTTCTTTCATAAGTAAGTAGGCATCAAGTATTTCATTGGATTGTTGTTGGGGATTACGGTGTTTGTTACAATTATCAATGACACTGAGGATTTCATCACGATCATAACCCATGGCCATGGTCAAAGCAGAAATGACATCTTCATCAATTTCAACCTTTTTATGTTTGGTCTTGGATAAATCGGGAGGTAATAAATAGTCTTGGATATCCTGTTTAAACCACTCATCTTCCATTATTTCATGAATCGTTATTCTGTTCAAAGGGTTCACCACAAGCATTCTAGTGAGTAAGTTTTTAGTTCCTGTTGATAAATAATTAGGTAATGTATAAACCCCATTACTAATTTTTTTGAAAAGAGCAGGAATAAAGTCATCATCGAATGGTAATCTTCCGCACAACATAACGTATAATATAACTCCTGAAGACCATACATCAACTTCTGGGCCAGCATATAACTTTCCACTGATAACTTCAGGTGCAGCATAGTTTGGAGAACCACAACTCGTTTTCAAGAAATTCCCATCGGTCATGATATTGGACAATCCAAAGTCAGCAATTTTGACATTTAATTGGTCATCAAGCAACAAATTTTCCGGCTTCAAATCACGATGAACAATTTTATGTCTATGACAATACTCCACTGCAGCAATGATTTGCTGGAAGAATCGACGGGCTTCATCTTCGGGCATCTTACCTCTGTGAACAATATAGTCAAAAAGCTCTTTACCAGCGTATTCAATCACCATGATGATTTCGTCCTTTGATTTTATAACGTCGTAAAGCTTGATAATATGAGGGTGTCTTAATAATCTAAGGTAGGAAATTTCTCGTTCAACCCTTCCTTGCATATCTGACTTAGCCAAAGTCTTCCGATTAAGGATCTTGAGCGCTACTCGTTGCCCAGTCACAACATGTTGGGCTAATTTGACTTTACCGAAGGACCCTTCTCCCAAAGTCTTGATAACTTGATATTTTCCGATTCGATTGGCAGGATTGGCATTGGGATCTATAGCAGGTGCTGATTGCGCCTGTTCTGCATTCTGTCCCTGTGTCCCATCACTATGAGCATGATGGTGATGGTGATGATGATGATGTTCAGACATAGTGAGTTCTTCTGTTCTTAACGTCGGTCAACAACAGCAAAAACGTAAGAGGGGATGTGTCATAAGCCGAACGAGGATTGGGACGCCACGACCAGGCGAGATCGGGTAGCGCCCGAGCAACCCCACCTTTAGCAGCCATCAGTAACTGAAGCTGATTCAATGTAAACCAGGCTGGCCAAGGATCAACAAGCTGATAGAGAAGCCGATGTGACGGGGGACTTGTAAAAAGCCCCCTGTTTCGTTCTTTTGGTGGGTGTTACCACTCCGCTGTGTCTTTTATGGATCTCTATCTCTCTGCGAGTCTTTTGAAGACAGGTACCGATAACTTGGACCACTTCGACTGTATCCCTTGGGCCCAGACCTGCTATGAGTTTCTCTACGACGATCATAGTCGTCTCTTCGGTGAGTATAGCTGTCATGGTGGCGTTCTTTTTCCGGAGTCTGCTCGCGTCGACTATACTGATCGGAGGTAGAAGAAACCAATTGTCTGTTGTAGTTGGTTCGTTTGGAAAAGGTTTTCGAGACAGAGTCATCGGCTTGAGTCTTGGATTTGATTGACTCCATTTGCTGTTGTCTTTCCTTGAGGAGTTGTTGTGGGATCCCATCCTTGTCTTCTTGGGCGCTTACGAGCATCTTCCATAGACTAGAGCAGAAGCTCAAGGACTCATCTTCTCCGAGAAAGTCCTTCATTTGAAGGTGAATTGCTTTTATATCAGGCAACCCGTCTTCTGCCAGTTGGAGAAGCTCACAAAGATAATCAATTACAATATCATCATCAGGTAATTGTTCATTCAAGGTGTTAGTGATCCATTCAGTTATGATGTCCATATTCACCTTAGAAATGTCTACTTTTTTCCGGAAAAGCTTGGGGTATCGGATTAACTCTTTATCCTTAGCCACTCTCTGGAATATTTCATCGTCATTGGCCTTAACTGCTCGGTACGACATCTAGATTTATTTAGTAGCAGAAGTGTCTCATCGGGGTTTCAGCCATTTATATGCAGATGTGACTCAATTTACAGGTTACGTTTACAGGTTATGGTGTTGCAAATGTACTTCATATTTACCACCAAAATGTGATGCATCATATTTTACCAAATGGCTTATAAACGTGGAAAAAATCCCATGAAAGAGTACGGAAACTACTCATTTCACACATGCAATTCATTTCTAACTATCCTCTATTCGATTCGCTTCTCATAGGGTTCAAGGCTCCGCGTACTCATAGTGGTGGTTGCAACTCAATGACAATTTCTGAAAATACCCTCACAAATCTAGCAAATTTACTCTTAGACGACAGGTTAGTCTCAGAGGTCATTATAAGTTGTCCTCCAAATGTGTGGAATCCACGCTATCAGGGAAAATCCATATCCGAAGCTTATAAAATCACAGTTGACAAGCCAATTACCAGTTCAATTTCACTAACTTCGATTTGCTCAATAGATAGTACAACTTCTGTATTTTCTTCATCCACATTAATGTCTCCAGAAGATACCTCTTTGGCTTCAATAACACCCACGTCTATTTCTCCAGAAGATGACTGTTTCAGCTTTGTTAATTGTGATGGTGAATACATCAGCGTTCCCGACTCATCGAGGTTCTTTGTCATCAAGTCCTATAGCTTGAACGATGTCGAGGCATCTTACAAACATAAAGTTTGGAGCTCTACCGAGCCGGGTAATCGAAGACTTAACCAGGCTGCAAAGAAAGATACGGGTAAGGTATTTTTGTTATTCTCGGTAAATGGATCAGGAAGATTTTGTGGTATTTGTGAAATGAAGGGTCCGGTTGATTTCACCAAAACCGCCAATATTTGGCAAGATCCTCTTTGGAAAGGTGTTTTCCCAGTCAAGTGGCATATCATTAAAGATATTCCCAACCGATTTTTCAATCATTTGAAGGTTCCTCAAAATGAAAATAAGCCGGTGACTAACTCAAGGGATACTCAAGAAGTACCCTTTGAAATAGCCTTATCGGTGTTGAGAATTTATACCAACTCCAAAGTGCATTGAGTATCCTCTATTGCTTGGTTTGACATGAAAAGTTCAAAACTTGAAGTATTTCACTCAATAAATGTCTGTTCAACGTTGAAAAGTGGCTGCAATTTATGAAAAGAAGTCGCACATCGTATAGGTAAATCACCCCATTTAGCAAGATTGCCAATAGAAAAAACTATTCTGTTCGCAAAAAAAAACCAGGTACCAAAATACCATCGACTCAATGGATTTTATAGCAAGGCCCGTCATGCGTCGAAGCATAGGTTCAAGAGCCATTCAACAAATGAGACAAGCGTCAGCGTCAGCGTCAGAAGCCAAGAAAGAAGCAGCCAAAAAATTTCATGGAGAAATAGAATATGGAGCATTGTCTAAGGCTCAAAAGGCCTTCCTCGACCGGGTGATCAGAGTTGACCAGGCAGGAGAATTAGGAGCCAATTACATCTACAATGGACAATTTGTTGTTTTAGCTTCCAAATATCCCCAACTAAGACCAATTTTACAGCATATGTGGGATCAAGAGATTCACCATCACAATACTTTCAATAATCTTCAAACCAAACGCCGAGTGAGACCATCACTTCTCACTCCATTATGGAAAGTCGGAGCCTTTGGTATGGGGGTTGGAACAGCTCTCATCAGTAAAGAAGCAGCCATGGCATGCACAGTTGCAGTTGAAACCGTCATTGGCGGTCACTACAATCAGCAGCTTCGAGTGTTGATGAATCAATATGATATACCCATCCACGATAAAAACACCGGGGAAGTACTAGATAAGTCCAAATTAGACCGAGATGTTGCCGTGTCTCCGGAATTGGCCAGTTTGATGGATCTTATCAGTACATTCCGGGATGAAGAATTAGAACATCTTGATACTGCCATTGAGCATGATGCAGAGAAAGCAGTACCCTATCTTTTATTGACAGAGGTGATCAAACTCATATGTAGAGGGGCTATTTGGGGTGCAGAAAGAATATGATTCGTCAACAAAAATTGAATCAACATCTAGTTATCATTATATGGCAATATATGGATTATGAAGTAGCATGGCGGCGTCACGTGACCACACCACCCTCTCAAACAATTCGAGGATTGGAATGTCGCAACGCAAAAAAAAGTAAACAAGGTTTAAATCAACTTGTAGAACAAAAGGTGAGTCCTACACCAAACAATGTCCCGACTCAGTTCGATCTATCGATCCGGAGGATCCTCAGCATACTCGGGACGAAGAAGTCATCTCATTGTGCCGAAAGATGAGTTCCCGATTCTTGATTTCAAAGAGCTTTCCATATGTTTACAGACGTGTGATTTTATCGCCAATGAAGAACTTGTATCTAAACCCACATCACAATACATTCGATCATTATTTGAGCAATTCCTTGATACGTTTATGGCGGTTCCGCAGGATCATGTGGCCGAGAAGGTAAAGACCATGGTTAACCGAGACTCCTCTATTATTGGATCTAGTCAGGGAGAAGAAAGAGAAGAAGGAGAAGATGATGATACCAGTAACACGTTGCATTTGTTAGTATTGTTTCGAGCATCGGAATCGTTCTTGCAGACCTGTGGAGTGTATGATTTTTCACTCATGGATATAATGAGGCCTGAACCTCAAAGAACCCGAAGGATATTAAGTGCTGTGATTAACTATGCCCGGTTCAGGGAAGAACATTCTCGAGAATGTGAAGGATTGGTAGTGACCAGTGAGTCGAATCTAGAGGAGATTCGAAAGTTGCGAGACACAAATACCAAATACTCCAACGATATTCAAGACTTACGGGAGAAGATTGCGGCTGGAATCGAAACCGATGATTCTAACAAGCGGACGACATTAAAGCAAATCAATTTATTCAATCAGCGACTAGAAGCCGAGTTGAAGAAATTACAGAAATCTCAACAGCTTCTCACGATCGAACACTCCAAGTACAAAGAAGAAAAACAACGACTCATTGAAAAATTAGAAGACCATCACTATTTAAATCTTGAAACATCTCGGGAATTAGAAAAGTTGAACGGGTATCTTCAAGTTAACCCTACAATGTTGAAGCAAATCATCGAAGACTTGAAAAATAATTATGACAATTTACAGACTACTTGTAATGAATTGGAAACTGCATATCGAAATAAAACCATCACGATAGAATCCATACAAGTTATCGAACAAGAATTGAAAGGTTTATTCAGAATTCTAGAAGAGATCTCAAGTCACTTACAACGATCAGAAGCCTTAAATGACAAACTTAATAAATATCAAGAATTTTTGAATCAACAAAATCATGAATCCAATGATTTAAACAGACAAATTCAATTACTTACAAGGCAACTAGAAAACTTGGATGAAAAGAAAAGGAAGCTAATAACTCAAGCGGATGAAAAAGAAAAGAAGGCTAAAGAGACTTTGGCCAAGTTGAAGACCCATTATGATCAACTAGTTGCAGAACGGAAAATAAGAGAACAAGAACTCGACAAAAAGAAAGAATTCATAACTAATCTTGAAAAGCAAATGTCCCAAGCCAGAAATGAATTTCAATTGGAAGTTCGGAATGCTGAGTCTGCTGTTTCAAGATTGACAGCTCATTTGAAATTATATTTAACGGAAATGAACAATAAAGTAAGTGCATAGGTATGTATTTTTAGTGTAAATTAGATTTTATAATATATGTATTATTCCTTAACTATCATGACTATTTAGATTCTTCATCAACTTCGGTTTCTTTATCGCTCTCCATATACATATCTTCATCTTTTGGAATTCTTTTATTAGTAGTGAATAATGAAGCAATGAATGCTACAATGGAAAATGCTAACCCCAAATAAAATACATTTTTGAGAGCTTTCATGAACGCATCTATAACCAAATCTCTGGATGAATCTGGTAATGCGTTTATGGAACTAGGAGTTTGAATCAACGATTTGGATGGAATTTTTGATAATGTTTTGTATTCTTCGGAACTTGAAGAAAGAGAATCAACGATATCATTCAAATAATGAGATCCAGTACTGACGAAAATTAATTGGGCCAACGCAATTCCAACGGCAGCCCCTGTAGATTTGGAGAAATTTAATAAGATCGTTACTAAGATTAATGATCCATCAACGTTTGAAGGAGCTTTCATTTGAGCTGCCAATAATGAGCTTTGGAATTGTAAACCGGCTGAAATACCAATAATAATTAAGAGTCCAATCCGGTCCTTTACTGGTGATGTTGGAGAAAGAAGTAACAATAGTCCATTACCAATAGGTCCAAATACCGCTGAAATCATCATCGTTACTTTAATGTATCTTGTGAATCTCATAAAAGCACCATTTAAAGCGGACGATAATGTCACGGCTACAATCAAAGGAAGTAAATCAATACCTGATTTCCAAGCAGAGGCATTGAAAATAACTTGGAAGTAAACAGCCAAATATGTTAAGTTGGACATGAAGAATGCAAAATTGAAGGTAGCACTAATACAAGCAGCCACGATTTGAGGAATAACAATCAATTCTTTTATAATGATTGGTTTAGTGGATATTTTGAAGTTATAGTAACCGAAGGCTATTAAAAGTAATCCACCAATGACGAAACAACAGATCACAGCAGCAGATTTCCAAGGAAAGTCGACTCCTCCAAAAGTAAGACCAAGTAATACAAGCACCAAACCAGAGGTCAAGAAAAATGTACCAATATAATCAATGGTGTTGAGCTTATGAAGAAGGTTACCGGTTGGTTTTAGCGGATTAAAGCTGAAAAGAAGTAAAATAAACGCAAACCCACCAATTGGCAAGTTAATGTAGAAACACCATCTCCAAGAAACCGAATCTGTCAAACCCCCTCCAGCAAATGGACCAACGACACTGGCAATGGAGAAAGTAACACCCATAAGGGTCATTGACAAGGCTCTTTTTGACATTGGTACAGATTCAGTAAGGATAACAATCACCATGGCTTGGACAGCACCACCTCCAAGACCTTGAATAACACGCCCACCTATAAGCATACCCATGCTTTGAGCAAGGGCAGCAATTAAAGAGCCAATTTCGAATATAACAATACCACAAAGTACGGTATTCTTACGACCAAATGCAATAGACAACTTCCCATATGAAGGAGCAAAACATGCCATGGGAAGTAAAAAACCTGACGTTAGCCATCCAATCTGACTAAATGCATTGAATTTGTCACCTACAACAGTAAGAATAGTAGAAACAATGGTTTGGTCGAGAGCAACTATGAATAAACTCACAACACAACTTATTAAGGTTAAGAATAACCTAAACCCGGTTATGTATTGATCGGTAGCTTTTGTTCCATCTCCAGCATTACTTTCCTGAAATTTTTGTTGCTTGGAAGTCTCAGTAGTAGAGTTCTTGGAGTCACTTGCAACCACTCCACTTTCACTCAGACTTTCACGATTCATAATCACAATAAAAATTCGATAAACCGGATTATTTGTTTTTTATACAATAAAACACCTTCTATATTCTATGAAATTTATTTTAACCGAAATTCAACATCAAACTAAAGGTTTTGCGCCTCGGACATCATCATTGTTGCGGCAGTTTTTTTCACGCATAGAATATGCACTAAAGCGGAGTGTTGCAAAAAAAAATATTTGCAAAGAATTAACCAGTCCATTTTTCGATATTAGTAAACATTTTTGAGCCATGTAATCAGCCTTGGTAAGATTTAGCTTTTCCAATGTAGCCAACACCGATATTTAGAGCAGGGAGAGTAGATATTATTGTAGATTAATAGACGATGTCTGTTTAGCCAATGACGGTTAGTGCGTTTTAGGCAATTTTTTTGATTTTAAAGTAATTCGCATAAACCTCAGAATGCTGCAAATAATGTAGAATTTAACGAAATAATGATGAAAAGCACTCGTTAATTGTGAAAATTGGGAATTCAAGATTTTGTTTTTCGCGTGTCTTAGTATGACTTCTAGTTGAATACCTAACTACTAATCTGTATTGTACAAAATATCAATCATTAATATGTACCGTTATATAGCGAATATTACTTGACTAACTAGAAGAATTATTACTTTCGATATGTTCAACATCTGGTTTTTCTTTATCATCCGAGTCGACCCCAATAATAGGGACATGAGGGACATAGGAGGCAGATCTCCAAGCAGGAACATGTTCATCCCATATTTGACCCATTTCTTCTAGTCTCTTACCTTTAGTTTCTGGGAATGCAAAGTAGACATGAATTGCCATGACACCACAGAAGCACCCGAAGATGAAGTAAGTCTTCCAAGAGATGTTTTTGAAAGCAGAAGGAGTGAAGTTAGCAAGAGCGAAATTAGCAGCCCAATTTCCTGCTGTTGCTACTGATGTAATATGAGCTCTTGCAATATTAGATCCACTAACTTCCGAGACGTATAACCAGATACCGACTCCCCAAGAAGCAGCAAATGTCATTACGAATAAATAACAACATGCAATCACACCAGTGGCAGCAGATTTATGACTGGTAGGAATTCTGATAGTAACAGTTTCATCACCATTTAATCCATTGATAGGTTCAGCATATGTGGCCAAGATACCACCGACAGCAAATTGCCAGGCCATCATCAAGATAGCACCTCCTAATAAAATTGGTCTTCTACCAACCTTATCTAAGAAGTATAAAGCAGGAACGGTAGCAACGACGAATAAAACGTATTGAATGGATGAGGCAACTAAATTAGCATTACCTTCATAACCGGCCATTTCGAAAATATAAACGATATAGTACATCATAATATTATTACCAGTGAATTGTTGCCAAATTTGAGCAAACAAAGCAGTTGAAGTTCTGAAGAGGAATTTCTTGGTGAGAAGATCCAAGTAAGAAAACTTCTTACTTGCTTCATCAATAAGAATTTGTTCTTTGATTTCACTAATTTCAATCATGACATCTGGGTTTTCACGATCTCCTTTAGCTTGAATGATAGCAACGATTTCTTCAGCTTCATCCCAAAAACCTCTTTTAGCCAACCATCTTGGACTTTCAGGGATGAAACAAAGACCGGCCATTAAAACAAAACCAGGAATCATTTGGACCCCCCAAGCAAGTCTGAAAGAAGCAACTCCATTGATGTGTTGGAATCCAAAGCAAACAAAGAACATAACAAGAATACCAATGGCAACCGATAATTGGAAAATACCTCCAATAAGACCTCTGATTTTTCTTGGTGCCAATTCCGAACCATAAACAGGAGCAATGGAAGAACCAAAACCAACCCCGAAACCAGAGATAACACGCCCAATACATAATTGGGCCACATTTTGAGAAGACGATTGCACAGCAGATCCAATGACCCATAAAGTAGCACTCATCATCATGGAAGCTCTTCTTCCAAAGGACTCAGAAACAAAGGTTGAGATAATAGCCCCGAAGAATGAACCAAGAGCCATAGAAGACGTGATAATCCCTTGAATCACGGCGTCAGGCGTATGGAAAAACCTATCGTAAGAACTTTGACCAATGAAGGCTGACATTGAAGAAATATCTAAACCAAACATGAAGCCTGAGAGACACGAAATGGATACGATTGCAAAAATGTTATGCATCTTAGGAAACTTATCCAACGCATTCTTAAGGCCTATCGCTAGTTTATTATTTTGCTGTTCAGTTGGTTCAGACATGATTATAACAAATTGACTTGATTTAATCAGTTGGGGCTTGATATCTCCACGATTTCCAGTCCTATTTATATGGCCGGAACGGTGTCATTCCCGTGCCGTGCTCCATACTACTCTATCTAGGACGAGAATTATCCCGACGCCAGGGGGGTATTCTTAACGAGATGAAACCACTCTGATTTGTCATTGGAGAAACCCGATTGTAGTTTTTTTGCAGACGAAACAATCGCCATTTCCATATTCGGATGTGCCGTAACATGAGTGCAGATCGTGCTACATGACGAATGTGGGGAAAATCGTGGGGTGAGGGTCTTTGTCTTACACGGGATAATTGCTAGGCATAACAATCAGAATCATCCACAACAAACTGGTTCAAATAATGGGCAAGGATCAACGGAAGTCAAGCCGTTTTCCTGGCTTAATGGCAACGAAGAAGCGAAGTTTTAACGTTAATCCAGCGAAAGATGCTTCACCAATTTATCCGTAAGGAAATGCGATAGGCTTTTCCGATTTCCGAATTAGTAGTACCCCAACATTGTGCATGTGGAGAACTAGGGACTTATGAAAGGCTTTACATCAAAATGACTTAATTTTGTAATCGACAGCAATAATCTCCAGCAATATTAGGTTCTAGATCTGGTAGGGTTTGTGGATTGGCGATTGCAGTTCAAATGCCGTTGCCAATGGGGATATATTCCGCGGAATAAATTCAGTGGGTCGGATTAAAATTATGCCGATTACGTATGACTAGATATAACGTTGATTAATGTATCTATGTATGCAAATTATTTTAAGTCTGGTAAATTGTTCCACTCAAGGTAATCAGCCATTCAAGGTCCTTTTCTAAGAAAATCCAAAAAGTCCATATCATCCTCGGAATCACTGGTGTCCACGGCAGTAGAATTATCCGACCGCTGTGATTGAGGCACTTTATTAGTGGGGTATCGCTTGGGTGTTGAAGAATTGGAGAAATTGGTGGTGGGGGAGATTGGTGAAGATGGATCGCCAGAACTGACACCCGTGCCAGCTGTTGGCCTTCTCTGTTGATGAAGCGAATTGAGTAAACTGATGGTATTTGCAGCCGCAGTATTGGCAAATACTTGAGAATGAGGACGATGTGATACTTCGTAGTTACTTTGAGGAGAATCCGATGTACTGAAATTTTTGGTTCTTTTTCCTTCAAATATCACCGGCTCATTGGGATCGGCAATGGAAATATGACGAAGCTTGCTGGGTTTATTAGAAATGTTGGACAGCGTACTTCCTTGTCTTTCTGAGCGACCGTAGCTACTTGAGTCCGATCCATCAAAATCTCGATTAAATGGACTGTTATTAATAGTTGAATTGTTCACTGCAACTTGTGTTAATGAACTCATTGAAGATCTTCTTCCTTGGGAGAAATTTAACGAAAATTTCTCAAGAGTACTTCGGAAATCTTTTTCTGGTATATCGTTAGAAAGAATATTTGAAAAATCATGTTTAGCAATAACAGTATCTCTATTGCGTAAATTGTGTCCTGTTTGAGAATATCCCATGGAATCTAAATGAGTACCTCTTATCTGATCGAGTTTATTATTAAGATACTTTATTTGAAACTTTGTAACGTTTTTATCGGTAGGTAACTTCATAAGCGGTAATCTCAATGCACTAAACAACCGTCTCCATCTTGGATATTGATTAATGTCAACACCTAAACTAGCATTGATTGAATTTTTCATTCCCATGCTAGCAGTATCACCACTAGGACCTCCATTAAGTGTGATAGAAGTTCCAGTACCAGGAATAGAGGTACCGGTTAATGCTAAGGAAGTACCATTATTCATCACCAAATTATTCATTCGTAATTCATTTTCTCGTTCGAAATTTGACATGATTGTATGTTCCCAAGGACGTTCACGATAAAAGAAAACCAATGCATCGACAAATCCATTCAAAGGTTGAGTAAAAGCTCCCATACAATTAAGCCAATATACTGGGCCATGCTTTTCTTCATAATTGAATTGTGTACATTGAAGTAGGAATGGGAAGAACCAAACCAAACAATATGCAACAGGATAAATGAAAATTGATTTCATTTGCTTTTCAATGACTTTTTGCCGTTTTCTAAAATTGTCCAAATTAGCGGCCTGAATTTCAGGGTCACTAAGAATGTTGGCTGTATTGAGGTTTTCTTCATCTTGGGATGGTTCGGTATTGAGTTTTGGGTCGATGTTGGATTGTTTAGTGGATAGTTCAACATCGTCAGGTATGATGAATTTTGGGAAGATTCTGTCTCTAACTACGCCAAAGAAAAATTTCAAGGCTGCATAAAATGAAGGCTTATCCAGAGAAGCATTGGGATAAAGACCACCTTTAAGTCTCAGTTTATGAATAGTAGTAAAGACCCCACCTAAAGTTTTAAATTCTCTAATGACATGAATATAAATCAATCCGTAGACCATACAAATGAGAACAATAATCATATATCTTGGAACCCAACTCAACACCAAACGATACCATACGGGTCTTTGAGGTAAGTAACACCAACATACAAACGGGGAATAACCATCATTTTTAACAAACGCTAAACTGGCCAAAACAATGGGGATGAAAAATGAAAGGGCATATACGTAGTATCGATAATTATAGAGACCGCCTTCCGATCTATCGGAATTCTTCACTCTGACGGTGAAGTTAGGTTTGAAAATAAGGAGGAACGTATGGACTGCAAATGATAAAATGGCAATATCAGCACCTTCAATTGAAGTTGCCGTGAAGAATCCAACCACCTGACAAAATCGATCATTATAGTATGCTGTATAATGAGTAAGCACTCGACTTGGATATAATAATAAAATGCAGGCTTTCAACAAGTCGAAAAAGATCAAGAAAAAGATAAGCTGATGACGAAATACAAATCTTCGAGGATCTATAGCCAAGAATAGATAAATGGCTATTAAGCAGAATACTATGGAAGTACACGATGCTGACACCGCAAATATTCGTTGTACAAGCGACTCGTGATGAGTAAAAGTTTGTTCTTGGTCCGTGGCTCGCTTGGCAATCTCCAAAGCTGCCGCTATGGCAATCTCTTTCAATTGATTAATCATACCTCGTACAAGAGGTTAAACTCTATGATAAACTTTAATATTAGATGAAATTATCGCGAAATTTCTCGAACCAGGAAAGTTTTATGAATCCACGGCGATTACCCGAGGCTGAGAGGATGGTTTAAATAAATGCTGTAGTTAAAGTACAATTTAAACTCGTGATAACTTACTACCAGCGATTTTCTAACCTGAAATTAGTGTTTGATAATTGGCGAGTTTTTTTGAAAAAATCCAGATACACGAGCCGCGAATATCAATGAATGCATAGAAGGGGGCGCCTCATAATTTCCTTCATATAGGGCAGGTTTCGGGATTCGCAGATTATTTGGCCGTAATGGCTGCAAAAGAGAGGAGGAAGGAAGGGAAAAGAAGACAAGGAAGAGAAAAGAAGAAAGCGAAGAGAAGAAGATGGACGAAATAAAGGAACTCAGTAGACTCGGAATAAAGAGACGCTGGAACACTTGTAATATGAATGAAAGAATTCCCAAAGCCAAGTTATCTGCTATACATGCAAGCAACATCAGATTCGTTTACACTTTCCAAAATCATCGAGCCAATACAAAGAGCAAGAAATAGAGCCACTCAGATATACAAATAATGTTACCCAAAGAAACACAAAACATCCGAGGCTGTCCTTCGCAGCCAACTTCAAACTCATCGATTGACTTGAGAACACTTGGTTCACGAGTATCTTGTTGTTCAGCTCCGAGATCCATAATTATGAACCATGGTATTGTGACTAAACCAATATCGGTCTGGTGTTCTACACACCTACTACATGAACTACATATATTACTAATTGATACTAACTTGGGAATTCTGGACAAACAATCCATGATACCAAAGAAGCTCTCGGTAAATCTATAGCTTACATCATGTTACAAAGCATTATGTATATAATAGGTTATTAACCGAAATAAGAATTATGAAAGAAATGAGACTATATTAACTTTTGGGAGTGACCTTATATTAACTTTTGGGGGTGACCTTAGATCAACATGGCAGCAACGGCAATACCAGCAGCAAATGATCCAACTTTCATGGCTTCAACACCATTTTCAAAAGTGGAGGCAGATGCAGTAGGTGCACTAGATGAAGCAGCAACAGTGGATTTAGACAAGGTGGTCTTGCTTTCTGTTGGTGCAGTGGTGACTGGAGTAGATGAGGCTGGGCAGTAGGTGGTGGTTAAGGTGACTGGAGTGTGAGTGGTGATAGTGGAGTCGGCTGGACAGTTGGTAACAGTTTCTGGACATTTGGTGATGGTAACAAGGGTGCTGGTAACAATGGTTTCAGTGGTACTGTTGGAGTATCCAGATGAAACTGGCTTACTGGAAGCAACTGGAGCACTAGAAGAAGCTGGAGCACTGGATGGGGCTGGAGTACTAGATGGAGCAGCAGAAGTAGCAGCAGAAGACGAAGAAGCAGCAGAAGCACCAGAGACAACCAATTCAATGGCTTTACCTCCGTCACATTCGTAGGTTTGAACAACGTAACCAGTTCCGGCAGGACATGCGTAGAAAGAAGTGAACGAACCAGATCTTAATTTGTTATCTTCAATACCCCAAGCATTAGAGGCATCATCTTTGGAACCAGCTTTAATTCCATCGGCACTAATTTGAAGGTATCCTTTACCTTCAACAGAAAGGTAACCAGCAGGTTCTTCTAAAGTGAAAGTAGCAGCATCATCATTTGCTAAAGTAAGTTGATCAGCGTAATCAACTTCTTTACTGACACCACCGGTAGAAGTCAACTTGAAAGTTTGGTCGGCAGCAACGTAAGAAGCTAAAGAAGCAAAAGCGAGAGTAGATAAAAATTGCATTATTAATTATTAAGGTATCAGTGATGAATTATAATGAAGAAATTTATTTTTCCGGGGGGTTCTAGTGTCTTTATATACTAATTTCTGGTAATGGCTGGCATCATGTATTTTCGACTAAAAATAGCCCGTTTCAAAGTCATCAGGTTACATTCAACCGTAACGGCGTTTTTAAGTAAACATTTGACGTAAAAAAATACTTCATTCCCCCACACATTTCCGTAAGCGAACGATGCCTCTCGCATCGTTACTAAATTTAGAACGCTTAGTAGTGTAAGCCTCGGAAAAAGCACATGACTGCATAAGAATAGCCGGTTTCATGTAAATATACGCCAAGATTATGAAACCTTTTTGTCGAACGGGCACCGTTTTAGAGAGGAACAATCAGTCACTTCCGAAGAAGAATTCCATACAGCGTTGAAACCATGACCTTTTAGCGTTACCTTCGTCATCTAATCGATTTTTCTGTGCGAGCATGTCAAAGTACTGCTCTTCATGCTGCTCAACTTCCAGAAGGCCAGTGACTAAATCAACATCTTTGGCATGTTTCCATTTTGTTCGACGTATTAGTTTGTAGCCAATGAACACGGCAATGTCAATGAATATAAATAAATACGAAAATAAAAACGTTTTGATGTTCCATTGTCCTGGAAGAAAAACTTCGTACGTTGCGACAAATGTCATGACAAATGCGGAAATTCCCCCAAAAATAGCCGTATAAGGTTGAAACCAGCCCTTAAACGGTAACTCATTTCGATCTTTGCCCTGTGCCTTAAGCGCCCGATAGAAAAAAACGTAGGTGAAGCATAAAATTGTGAAATTCACCAATTGGCATGACGTAATGATGTTGATAATCCAGTCTAATACTTGCGAGGCCTGATCTCCAAGCTGCAAAAATGAAAGTAATGACCAACATAATGAAATCAACACACAATATAACGGAACTCCAGTCTTTGTGGTTGCCGTTAAAAATTTGGGCGCAAAACCATCTAATGCAAAACCATATAAGGTTCTTGAGCTTCCATAAATGTAACCTCCACCAGCAGAAAAACAGGCAAATATCAAAAGACCGTTAATTATATGGGGTAAAATGTCAATTTTCAAGTTTTGCATGGCAATGACATATGGTGAACTAGCAGCTCCTGGTTCGGCAGCTCCTAACGTTTTCACTAGTGTAGGGTCATTATAAGGAATTAAAATTCCAACACAAAGAGCTCCTCCAATGAAAAATATGGTTAATCTTACGAAAACTTGTAAATAAGCAGACCGTAAAGTTTTCCTGACATCGCCTCCAACTTCAGCAGCTACCAACGAAACGTATTCTGGTCCTGCAAAAGTGAAGGCAGCCTGAATAATGCATTTTAAAAAACCTTGGAATTGGGCAAGCGACCCAGTATTATCTCCGTAGACAGTATTCATGACTCCTGGATCTTGCCAGTACCTGAAACCAAATGCATCATGTTTTGGATTTCCCCCTACCATGACAATGAATGTAAATATGATTAGTCCCACGGCTAAAATCACTTTAGATATACTCAACCAGAATTCAACTTCTCCATAGACAGCCACTCCAAATACGTTAATAAAGAAATAAAGCACCACTTGGATAACTAATGGAATAGCTGGAGAATAATCATCTCGCCAGAAATGAATAATGGCGTTTACGCTGGTGATTTCGAAAGGAATCTGGGCACAACAAAGAATCCACCAATTCACAAAACATGTCACTTCTAATGCCGTGTCACAACATCTACCGGCCATTTTGACAAAACATGAAGCCACCGGTAAATATACCACTTCTTCAGCAACGGTTATGGTAATGGCTAGAATGGGAATACTCCATAAAACAAACCCTAGTAGTAAATTAAGTGGCCCACCAGCTTCAAGAGCTCTTCCAATCGAAACAAACAAGGCCGACCCAATAGTGGAGCCTATTCCTATGAGTTGGACATGTCTTCCTTTCAAGGATCTATGAAGAGGATTAATAAGAGTTTCACTAGAAGATACAGCAGAAGAATGTATAGAGTTTTGGTCATCTTTCTCTTTGTCGGTAGGGTGACCTAAAGTAGGAGTAGATACCACATTCAAATTTTCAGAACCCGGAGTATTTACCACCGGGGAATCTGATTTTGGGATCCGGGGTATGAAATTATCATCTATAAACTGCACAAACCTCATGGAGCTCTTTGAAATTTGATGAAAAATGTCTTCACTTTTTTTTCCTGTCAAAGTGAAAAAATAAATCCCGAGTCGTTCTTGTTCCGAGGGTCAGAACCAAATCTGGGGAAATGCACACGAGCCCCGACCATCTCAACCATGTCAAACGAAAGATGAAGCCCGAACGATTTCACCGCTTAAACACCGAGAAGGAAGTGGAGCTGGGGTAGGGATTGTTGGTGGTGACAGTGATAAATTCTAGAAATTGATACGGAAGTTTAACCAGGGAAACCCGGCGAAATGTAGTGTCGTTTACGTGTCATTAAACTTACGTGGGGTGTGCCTATACATAATGCAGTAAATGTCGAGTTCTTTGGAAGGAAGGCTTTTCAAAACCAAGATAAGGCGTCAGTAGAACTAAGCTTCAGGCTGTTGCAAAGGAGCATATAATACCTGGGTAGCGTATTTTCTCTTATATCTCACGATTGACGCTACCGCCAAAGTATTATGCTTAATGCTGGTCGTAGCCAAGTGATTCAATACCACATGGTTTGGAATTGGCAAAGCTCCCGAGTTGTTGTCTTTATCTTGGGTGTTGAAGTTGTTGAGAATGACACTTTCTAAATGAGGAGGTAATTGAGGAGGATGTAACCATGCTTGTTGTTGACCATTCTGTTGTTTGGACTGTTTATCAATGGCCATATAGTACTGTTCCATGACTTTTGGATCGGTGAATATAGGAGGGATGTCGTTGATATACAGGTACTTCTTTTCGGGGCTTTGGCCTTCTTCATCGTGATATCTCGAGTATCCATTCCCCATATCATCATCATCATTGGTCAAGCGCCAGACCGAGTCACTGCGGTCTCTAACCATGGAAGGAGTACGAGACCGGCTGGGTTGGGATACCGGCGGCTGTTCTTCCTGCGGTTCCTCTTGCGTGGTATCCGCCTGCTGTTGTTCTTTGAGTTGTAGATGATTCTTGACGTGGTCAGGGGTAACCTCGGCGTAGTTGACGAAATTCCCCATCTGGTCCGTTGCTGTAGGAAGAAAGTCGGAAAATCGAAGCTCATTGTCCACCACAAATCGGAACCGGTGGGTTCCTACGGGCAATCCTAGGGTTATTTGGAACGAATTGTCTGGTTGTTTAGCCAAACCAATCATCTTCCTCCATCCAGTGAAAGACCCAGTAACGTATACTTTTTCACCGCCTTGAACCCATTTGATATCCACGGGGATCGTTATGGACGGGTCTACTTGCTGTTGCTGCTGTTGCTGCTGTTGCTGCTGCTGCTGTTGTTGTTGAAGGCGTTCGGCTTCGTCGGCGGCAGGTTTATCAACAACCATTTCATCACCAGTGGGTTGTTTTTGGTCCACATTCATGCCATCGGGCTCGTTTTCATCGGACAAGATGATGGTAGACTTTCTTCTGGGCGGAATTTCGTTGGATGCATTCGAAACATCCACCATAGACACGTCTTTCGGGTCTGCCATGTTGACTAAAAAAATTAAAGGCGGAGAGTTGAAGAACGCTGGCAATTAAAGGCGTGCCGGTGGCCGGAAAAAAATCTCGGGAACATAGACCCGTACACCAAACACCCAGCTGGTCCACACGGGTTTCACGCCAAGGGAGCCGTGGACGGCCGGCCAGAGGACGGGTGCTGGGGCGGGTGTAGTTTGGCGGGCTTAATAAGGGCCATGTTGGATTGGAGGATGGCTGGTGCACGGGCGTGGGCCATGGTTGGTATTTCTGTATGGGCCGGCCTTGATAGGGGTATAAAGAGCGAAGAGCATTAAGGTCGACAACTGCACCAAATCAGACGATCCTTGTACTGGAACGTGAAGGATGACAACCCGCCGTCGGCACATATTCCCAGTATTTTATCTTCTTCGGGCCTTGACGTTATCGTCCCATTGGGGTTAGCTAATTGATTGCATGTTGCCCTTACACCCGCAGCCATTGCCATGTCCCAAATAGGCAGGTACGGTTCCAGACTGATACAGAGCAAGATTTTGCAGTCAAAGCTATAAATTGTGACCGATGTACCCCCAGAATACGCCGAAAACCACAAGCTCCCACAAGACCATGAACGTGTCGTCTGGAACTACCAATCCTCAGAATATCATCTTAAGCTACTCGCTACCAACCACCAATGAACAACTAATGGTAACGTTTGCAGATTTGGACCTGTACTTACAACAATGTGCTAAGTATGGGATCATTTACGGGTGTGGAATCGGAGCTGCTCTTGTGGTGATGTTTGTGCTTCTAATTATGATCAAGAACAAGAAAACGCCGGTTTTCATCCTCAACCAAGCAAGTCTTTTGTTATTGGTCATTAGAAGCTCTCTCTACTTAAGCTATTTACTTGGACCTTTGGACTCGATGTCGTTTGCATTTACTGGGATATTGATTCCTCAAACTTACTACTCCTATAGAGTCACTATTGCTACCGATGTGTTCCATACGTTGATGATTGCTTGTATCGAAGCTTCGCTTTGCTACCAGATGTTCATTATATTCAGGGCCCCGGAAATGAAAAAGTTAGGCATCATTCTTACTACGTTTTTTGCTGGGCTTGGAATTGCTATATTTGCACTATACATCAACTCCACCGTAAACTCGGCAAGAATGTATTATGACTTGTTCCACCTGAGTTTGAAGGTGAATGGGTACGGAAGCTGGGTTAATAACATTCCGTTTATTTTGTTCTCGGCGTCCATCAATATCATGAGTATGATTCTTGTGATCAAGTTGCTTCTGGCCATCAAAACAAGAAGGTTTCTCGGCTTGAAGCAGTTTGATAGTCTTCACATTTTACTCTTGGTTTTGACCCAGACCATGATTGTTCCTTCAATCTTGGTCATTGTCAACTATAAAGATGTGCGGAGCGGTGAGAATTATTTGGCGACCATCAGCATCATTCTTACGGTCATTATGCTTCCAGTTTCTTCCATGTGGGCTGCTGCTGCTAACAATAGTGCTTCGCCTTCGTCTTCGTCAGTTGTGTTCTTGTCAAAGACGTCTACCAATAGTTCTGGGGCCAGTACTGTAATTGGAAGTACTTATAATAAGTTCACCAAGTACAACTCATCTGGTTCTGATTTGGAAAAGCCCGCCAAGACTGAAACCCCCCTTGATGACCTCGAGTCTATTGACCATATCTTGAACAATATGTCGGACGATGCCTTTATGTCCATTACAGCCCATAGCAAGAAAATTGATTGTTAGGCGTACGAGCTCAAAGTATGGGTATTGACATAACCAAAACTCTTCTGTATAAGATGCAAAGACGGTACTAGTGCCACAAGCGTTCTTAGGCTGTATACCCAACTGTCTTTGCAACATTATTGTGTCTATAGGATTTTTGTGTCTATATGATTCTTGTGTTTATAGTATTCTTGTGTTTATGGATTCTTAGGTTATAGGCTGCAAAATATGGCTTTACTCGCAGCAATAATATGTGTTTCATTATAACGCACTCCACCATAAAAATACACCACACCAAAAGCTTAGCCTGAAGCCAGCCAGCTAACACACATTGACTCCGACTTTCCGATCCCATTTGCTTACGATCCACACACCATGTCTTCTTCATATAAAATAGCATATACTCTGATAAGCACAGGGTCGTGCCCTGCACCAAAACCCCCGATGGGGGCAATCCCAATTAGGACGTGCACCAGAACTCATACTAAGTAATACTCCATAATCACCATGATTAGCATGGATTCCATACTAAGCACGCTAAATGTGTGCTATCTAGAAGCCTGTAATTGGGCTCTGTACGCCCAGGATGTTATAGGTGAGACTGATTTCCCCGATATCCGTCTTAATGAGCTAAAAAAGTATGTGGCAAAACCAAGGCCCGATGATCCTTTATTAGCACGAATCATTCACAAAGTTAAAAAGCATAAAGTCAAGTGTATTGCATTGGTTCTTATAGGGATTGGATCCCACTCGTACTTCATTCGGAAGATGGCACAAAAGCGCTCGGCCCAAACTACTCGTCCTAAAAGAAGAGTTCCTAAACTTGCCAATGGTGCTCGTGGAGATGTGGTTTTGGTGGTTGGATCTCCAACTGAACCATTAACCAGGTTAATTGGGCTTGATTTTGAAAAAAGAGGATTCATCGTGTATCTTACCATCTTGGACGAAAAGGATTTAAAGTACATTGAATCAAATCCAATTACAGACGATGTCAACTACTTGAACTTCGCTGATTCTTATAGTTATGATATTCAACTAGCGAAGTTCCGCAAGCTACTCAATACTCCAGTATTTCCTTTTGCTGGAGCTGACCCTCACATGTTGCTGCTTAAGGCAGTGGTGTTTACCCCCAACTTATACTTCCCCATGGGTCCTATAGAAAACATTAGTGTGGCATCGTGGAATAGAATTCATGAGAGATTCTCCATGTATCTCAAACTCTTCTCATCAGGACTTATTGAAATCATGAGAAATGAAAAATCCAAGACAATTTACATCACAACCGAAATTATCAGTAATCTATGTTTACCATTCCACGCCCCCGAATCCATCTTTCAGAATAGTGTCAATGTTCTATTCACCTCGTTGCGTCGTGAGCTCAAACACCAAGGACTTTCGGTTACTCACGTCAAATTAGGCAATCTAAACATCACCAATAATCAGCCCAGTGATTCTAAAATCAAATCAATGACATACTCGGAAATTAATGGATGGTCGGTGCAAATGAGAGAAGTTTATGGTGGTGAAGTTGCTAAAGCTGAAATATCGTCTTATCCTCTCAGGCCTCCTGGTAAAGGATCCAGTCTTCGAGACTTGTATCATATTTTATTTGACGTCATTTATGAAACAACTCCGTCTAACTCCATGTACTGTGGAACAGGAGCCAGGTCTTACGCTTTAATCACTAAGATTTTGCCAAGTTCTATTATTGATTTATTGGTTGGTTAAATAATTTATATATAGTTTTTAATTTTTTTGCAACCTTGGGGCGCACGACTTTTTCAATGCCTATAAAAAGAGAAAAAATTTTCTCTGAAAAAGACTTCTCTTTTCTTTACGTCCATGATCAAAGATTTGTTATCAAAGCTTACAAACGGATCAATCTTGTTTGGTCATATTAATGCTTTGGGGAAAGTCTCCGGCCGTGTATGCGGAAACGTGGCTGATTCATCCATCAGTCTAAAGTAATTCATGGTTCTTAATAGTTATCATGAACTTATCATTAATGTGACTTTGATTTGAAGTTTACCGCCCAATGGATGTATTATTCTGTTTTGAATCGTGTGAGTTCGTCTCAAATATAGAAATTGGTGTTTGTGTAAATCTTCACGTTGATTTCACTGGATATTTGCGTGATAATCTGATCAGGAACTGGTGAAATATTTTAACCTGCCCATTTGGCGTTCCAAGTGGTGTAATTTAATTTCGGCACTGGAATCGAAGGATTCTAAACGAAAGGTCTAACAAATGGTGTCCATCACCAACCCAATGGAGCTCACTCTTGATCCATGGACGTCACCAAGTCTGTTCCTAAACTTATGGAGTTTGAGGTTGCATAGTCAAATATGCCAGACTTTTACATTTATATACTTTTAAATCACTTCTGGTGAGGTGACACGTTATTTGGTTTGACGTTTTCTATGATGAAACATCAAAGCAAACATAGAGTCAAGCTCTGAGATCATTTCACTGTCTGGAAAGATGGCAGGTTCTGATTGTGGACGAGAGTTGCAAATTATTTCTGATGCAAACGTCGACGAAATAGCGTGAATTATTAAAAATTAATAAGCATTATATAGTACAATAAAAGAGAAAATGCAGCTAATCATTCTTAACTTACTCCACCTGCCAGTGGCTAGTTAAAGCACCCCCGTTATGCCCGTTGTTACCTGCCAATTCAGCAGCGTATAATAATAAAGTAGTCCCCATGTTAACCCAGTTCCAGAATTGCCAAGGATGAACAATAACTTCAAAAGAACTGGTTGGCCAGAATCCCCATATTTTTAATTCTGTACCCAATTCTCCATTATACAGCATCATTAAATGAGTATAGACTGCAATTATGATACAAGGAGAATATGCATAAATTAATTGAATAATGGTTGACGGGCGTTCTGATTTTCGAAGTTGGAAAGATCTTTTGGGGTTTGGAGATGAGGTTGGAGTAGAAACTTTGGTATCACAATCGTCTCCAAGATCGTTAACGGATTGAGACTTTGGATCGGAAGGTTCAAACCCAGGAGACAATTGCAATGTTGAAATAGATGTTGTTGATGCTTGTCTGGATCTGACTTGGGGAGGGGTTCTTGGGGGAGAATAAGAAGGATAGTTTGCACCATGGTAGAGAGATGGAATAATTTTGGTAGCAGCATAAAACACCCCGATTCTATAAGCTAGATTTAAAAGCAACAGAAGCGTGAGTTTTTGGATGGCCATTACAAAGAATTCCCAGATTGTTTTGAGAGACCCCGGGAGGTTTGAGGCTAAGAAAGGTACTAATTGAGAAATAGTATTTGTTAATTGAGGAGGTAATCTGGGGATTTCATTTTTCAAGTTGATGGTGGTTTGTGTGAATAAGGATGTTAATGCTTTACTTGCATCTTGAGAAAGGATTGGGAAAGTTTCATAGATGCATCGAACAATATAAGCAAATAGCAACGAGGATTCAATCATGGAACCTTTCCCACTTACAATTCCATAGAGACCAAGTCCTATGGTCAAAGTAAGCAAGGACCCGAGTAGAGAAGCACCAATTATATCAATCGTGAAGGGGTAAACATAAATTCGATAGAGGAAGTATAACGCTCCAGCAATGGTTGAGCCGGAACCCACCAAGCTCACAATGAGCCAACTGTCAGACTTGTAGATCGTGAGCCAATTCAACGTCTGGCCAATAGCCTGGATAAGAAGAAGCGAGCAAAAACCTTCTAGAATGGTGAAAATTGGAGTAGAATTTATAATAAATAGTTTCCACAATTCAACCGCTGGATGAGTCTCAGGCCGAGAATAAGAAGCAGTCTTGTAGTAAGAAAGAAACAACGTCAACAAGCTTGGAAGCACAAAATGCTGCAAATAGTAGAATACAGAAACCCACCGGAAATACCTGCTTTTCCGGCTGACGAGTCGAATGGTGGTGGACAAGAAGTAAAGGGAAAACGTCGTGAATGAAAACAGTAAGCCACAGTTGATTCCACCAACATCAAACGCTAGCGGAATGCATAGCACCAATAGCGTCAAATACCCAGCCGAAAGCGCTAGTTCTACTAGACGTGTTATTTTAACCTTATGATTCATGGGGCATGTGGAGGTTTAACCTTGCAATTAAATAATTTGTGTATTTTTTGTATCAGATTTGAGACTGGGACGACAAAAAAAAAAGGAAATTGAAAGAATGAGATGAAAAAAGGTGAAATTCGTCGTCTGACCAAAAACGTTAAAACGACAACCTCCAGTTGAAAAACCCACAATCTGATGAAAAACCCACTAGTTGTGACGAAAAATGTTGCTGGTGGACAAACGGGTCGTTTTCTCCTGTTCAAGTGTTCCCGGGGCTAATTTCGTTTCAGGTAGTCTACACAATTAGTCACGTCGTTGCAAATTACCGGGATGATAAACAACACCCGTACCGCACGCACCGCTACTACTAGGCGCCGCGGGCTCGCAACTGCATATGGTGCATATGGGCGTGCGTCAACCAAGATCGGCGTGCGGTACGGGTCTTGTGCTCGAGAGAATTGGGCAGGCGCACGTCCTTGCTTCATGCCTCCATTTAGACCCAGGGTTCAATTGACCATTTGGCAGTGGGCCAGGAGAAGATGTTGTAGGAGTGAATGTGTAGGTAGGCCGGTAGATAGCAAGTGTTTCATGTCTGAGCTTGTTTGGCCGTGGAACGACAATGTCTTGGTGGGTGTGTGCATGATTCTGTTCGTACAGAGTTTGGCCAAGTATAGATAGACAGGATGTCTGTGGAGTATCTGTAGCTGGAATTACTTTATACGTATCGTAGAAACTAGCAGAATCCAACGAGTTTGCATCTGAGGTTCTGCTGTTGCTGCAGCCGATGCTGTCACCAGACGGAAATACTCGGCTTCAGATGACGCTCTTTGAAGGATCTGTCTCCAATAGGCTTCATCACACTTTCTAGATCTGTTAAAACTTGAGCTACGTGAGTGTCCATTCCATGTAGTAGTCTGGGAATGCTTTAAACTTCGCTCGCAGGTATGGTAAGTACAGCCGTAATGCATTTGGCTGGAGCAAGACGTCATTTGGTTCAAAAAGGCCCCATGAGGTTTCAAAAGGCCCCATTAGGTTTGAAAAGACCCCACTTTGTCTCTACGGAACCCAAAACAAAACAAGTAGCTCTTGCAACCACTGAGTATAATAGGTTTGGCTGAAGTTCTAGAACTTACGTTTCCCTTCTTAGGCCCCGACCTTCATACAACCCATGCCCCGACAAAACAAACTATTTGCTCCAACCACACCCACAAAACTTGTTCAAACACCAAAAATCACCACTTTTTTTTACACAAGATAATTATAGCCACTCAGTATATCCCAGTAATGGCAAGTTACCAGTACCAAAGTTTTTGCAACCATCACGGCAACGCACCCGTACACCACCCTCCATATAGGAACCCAACCTCATCGCAAAGCGATTTTTCAAGTCAATCATGTATAAAAATAGAGGACGTCAGCAACTTCGACAAGTGACTCGAACCACTCAGCGTAAGAGACCGTTGGAGGAGGAAGCAGATCCCAATCGTTTGTCCGAGTCCGAGTCTCTGGATGACGAAAAAGTGGAAGTAAAGAAACCTCAGCATGATGTGAGAGAATCTTACGATGCTCTTCTAACTCTTTTGAGTGCAGAACACCAGCAACCAACAAAGAAAGCGAAAAAAGTTAAAGAAATACAAAATGTTGATGATGATGAAGTGGCTGGAGAAAATTTGGAGAATGAAGTTTCCGAAGGAGAGGAAGACGATCTGATTCTTGATTCTGATGAAGAATCTGAAACTGAAGATGATCCGTTTGAATCTCACTATAATGGTGTTGGAGAAGATTATATCAATGAACAAGACACATTATTCAAAAATAAAGGAAAGTGGTCAATTAGTTCCAAGAACAACCATGGTGACTTAGGTTATACGTCTTTGGTTCAAGTGCCTCCAGGTACAGCCATAAAGACTGACATTAAGTCTAAGCGCAAATTAGAGAATTACAGAATTAAAAAGAGAATAATCAATGGATTTGAACACCGATACAAAACAACAGAACTCTCAGAGCAAGAGCAGCTTATATCTAATGGCATATTCAATTACCAAGACGTGAGCTTTCCTTACAAGAAGTTCAGTAATAATTTCTATCAAAAATTATACATAACTCATGCACTCAATCATGTTTTCAAGACGAGAGACAGAATTTTGAAGAACAACGAGAAGTTACATAATTATCAGGCAGCGTTCAAAGAAGGAAAAGCAAGTGCATCGGAAGAACCCGAGCTTCGTGATCAAGGGTTTACTCGTCCTAAGGTATTGATCTTGTTACCTACGAGAAATGCATGCTATCAGGTAATAAATGAGCTAATTGAAATTCTGGGAGCTGAACAACAGGAGAACAAAAAGAAGTTTAAAGACCAGTTTTTCTCATCGGAATTACCCCCAGAAACGAAACCGCAAGATTTCCGAGACCTTTTTAAAGGTAATAATAACGATTTCTTCTCTATTGGGATTAAATTGACAAGAAAAGCAATCAAGCTTTATTCTTCCTTCTATACTTCAGACATTATTTTAGCATCACCTATTGGGCTAGCAATGATATTGGAGAGTCCAGATAAAAAGAAACGGGAATATGATTTCATATCGTCGATTGAAATGCTTATTGTCGATAGAGCCAATGCCATCGAAATGCAAAATTGGGATCATATAAACACGGTTTTGAAATACATCAATAAGGTCCCCAAAGATTTCCACGATGCTGATTTCAGTAGAATTCGGATGTGGTCAATCAATGACCAGGCTAGTCTTTTGAGACAAACTTTGGTTTTCAGCGAGTATGCAACACCCAATATCAATAATTTGTTAAGTAAGTCGTTGAACTTGGCTGGAAAGATCAAATTCAGACCTACCATTACATCTCAGAATTGTATAATGAATTCCATTGGATTAAGAGTAAAACAGATTTTTCAGAGATTCGATGGAGGGTCAAGCCCAGCAATGAATGCCGAAGCCAGATACAAATTCTTCATCAACTCCATCTTACCGTCGTTATATAAATCATTGTCATATGAGGATGGACTCCTCATTTATATCCCATCGTACTTTGATTATCTTCGAATCAAGGAGCATTTTAAGTCATCCACGAAGTTTACATTTGATGCTATTGATGAATATTCGTCACAGTCCAAGTTGTCGAGAACAAGAACTTTATTCCAACAGGGCAAGATTAAGGTATTGTTGTATACCGAAAGATTGCATCATTTCCGGAGATTTGAAATTGCCGGGGTCAAAAACGTTCTAGTCTATGAAGCCCCTTCTAACCCTATTTTTTACAAAGAGATGGTTAAGTTCATTGGAAAGCTGATTTTCAAGGCCGAAGCTGATCTTGACCTTTGTCTTATTAAAATTCTCTATTCCAAATGGGATGCAGGTGCTTTGGAAAGAATAGTTGGTAACGAGAGAACTCCTGCTCTCTGCACCGGTGCCAATGACATGTATGAATTCAGATAAGTACGTAGTTGGTGGTGAGACCTTAAAATGCATTAAATAGGTTCTTATATATATTACCCAAAGAATTGTGGTTAATAGCACATAATGTATTGAGTCATTAAGAAATCACCATATTACAGAGGAGACAATGTCGATAGCGAGAGCTCGGTACGTTGATTCATTAAGAACCACAACCTTAAACAAACATCGATGTCGAGAGCACAATACGTTGATTCGTTGCCAAATCATCATACAAAAAAAAACAGAACCATGGATAGAAACTCAAAATGCATTAAATAAATCGTTATATATTACATAAGTAGCCGTGGCTAAGAGCTCAACACATTGAAAGCCATCACAAAACACCCGATAGCCACGTACGGACTTAATCTTTCACCGACTCGGGCAAACTTCCAGAACACTCCCAAAGCACCAGTCTTATTTTTGTCAAGTAGCGCTGGCCAGGTAGCATGCACGTATGTACAGGTGCAAATCAAGAGAAGAATCACCTGCAAAAGCGACTGGAAATTAAACAAAGCAGACTGGCTGTTAGTAGCCTACATTTAGTGGGGTTAGAACACAATACGTACCATTTGGAGGAGTAGTAGATTTGATTTGGTGCTGCCAGATATGGTGAGGATTTGTACGCGAAGAAAACGACATTTTTGCCAGTACGACATGGACATGGAATAGCAAAGGACGTTGGGTCTAAGGGAAGTCTGGGGGTGTTTTAGAGAACTATGGACTGTAGAAAAATTTGAACCCTTAGTAGAAGTAACTGGGAGAGAATGGTGGATTTTCCAGGGCTGGTGGTGGCTGGAGCTCGTATTGTCTGAATTGTGATTTCTCGTAGCACAGAACTCCATAAATACAGAGATAAACGATACCGGGGTGTTTTAAATTCACAGGAAAAAGCAGAATTGGATTCCATAACCTCCCAGATATGGCAGCACGCTAGGTTTCATTCTTTTACCCGATCTACAGGCCATTTTGCTATCCCTTTCCTTGTTCTTATAAACCTTCGGTAATAATGTCGCATGGCGCACCATATAAGTGAAATTAGTGGTCGGGCCAAATGCCCCCATATTACCAAGTTTTACAGGGTTTTAACGCCAAAACCACCAGGAAACCCCAAGTTTACCAGCCAGCAAAGTGTTGGACACCTTACGGAAGTTGTGTCATGCAATTATAGCCGAAAATGGGCGACTATTCCGAAGACCCGTTCCAAATGGACGAAGATTTGCCCAATTATGACCAAACCAAAGTATCTAATGATAACTTAAAGAAACACGATCCAATAACGCCACAATACGAAGATATCAAGGTCAATATATACGAAGATGATGCTCTTATACGATCGAAGCTTAAACAGTACAAACTAGAGGAAAGACACGAGTCTACACAACCACTTCCAGCCAAATTGGAATATGAAGAAGATGCCGACGATAATTTGGACGTGGAAAAACAGCAACAGTTGGCAAAAGAGTATTACACTCATGGATTTGAAGAAATGATGCCGCCGGAGAACTTTGCTCCTGTTATCCATGAAATCTACCGGTCTTCATTCCCGCAACCCAACAACTTCAAGTTCCTTAAGAAACTCAAATTGAAGTCGGTGCTTTGTCTTATTCCCGAAGAATACCCCAGTGTACATCAAGAATTCTTTGAATCCGAAGGAATCCGACTATTTCAGTTGGGGATGTCGGGGAACAAGGAGCCATTTGTCAAGATTCCTCATGATTTGATCACCGAAGCAATCAAGATTGTCATCAATCCAGAAAACCAACCAATACTTATCCATTGTAATCGAGGCAAGCACCGGACTGGATGCTTGGTTGGCGTGCTAAGACGATTACAACAGTGGTCACTAACCATCATCTTTGACGAATACAGGAAGTTTGCAGCTCCTAAAGAACGGCCAATGGACCAGCAGTTCATTGAACTTTACGACGAAACAGAACTACTACAGTATGCCAACCAGCATGAGTTTCTCCCGTTAAAATGGTAGACACGGCGGTGTATACATATATGGCATATATTGATAATAGAACATATATATTATAAGTTAAAATCGGCTGTCACATGTCAGTCTGAGGTAGACAAGGTTGTTGCAGAGGACGACTACCAACAAACGCTGTGATCAACATGACTTCAGCAAATAATGATATCAAGGCTCCAAGATGACTTCGACCCGACTTGCGGCTAGAAACCTTCAGCATGACTCGACAGTGATGACTTCGACAGGTATTCAATGGCCTATTATAGGCATTCCTGGCTTGGCATCATGTCAAGGTTGGTGTTGGAGCCACAAACATGTCTGATGAACAAGACCTGGTTTATATACCGTTGGATGCGGGCCAGAAGAATTGTCTTCCGTACAATCCAGCGTTTCCCAAGGCCAACATACTGAATGCCAAAGGAGAAACCCGTCCTCTAAACAAATTCTTGACAGCAGCAGGCCCGTTCACCAATAAATATAAACTGGACCAAGCAAACGTAAATCCCGATCCGCTAGACACATCACCATCAAAGACTATCCAGCCTCCGAGTAATTGAGCAATTCCGAACGTAAAACATGAAGCTCGGGATGGTTTAGCTAATTGAAGATTAAGTCGATACAGACCGCCGGAGAAAGGCACGGGCTTATTGGTGATTCCTTTATAAAGCAAAGGAGCAGAGAAAAGCCATGCCGGATATGGACTGGTTGCAAGTTGCTGGATTTGGGTGGCAGCAGAAGGTTTGGGGGCGGATACCGAAGATAACGTAGCAGTCGACATGAAAATCACCCAGAAATAAAAGTAGTTGATAATTTCACCATTCTTCGGAGGGGCCACTTCACGGAGTTGGGTCGGGGGTGACTGGCCGAGGGGCCCGCTTACATAAGCGAAATGCACTATTTCCTGCATCGGCGCCGGTGGCTGCTACTCCGGAGTGAAAAATCAGCCAATGGCCCCAATTGGGCCCCAACTACTACAAAAATCAATCAAGTACGAAACATTTATTAATACACTAATTTACATTTAAGATCTTTCACCTCTTAATCTTCTAGCTAATTGAATATCCTTCTTTTGGATAGTAACTCTCTTAGCATGAATAGCACACAAGTTAGTGTCTTCGAATAAGGAAACCAAGTAAGCTTCAACGGATTCTTGCAAAGCACCAATAGCAGAGGATTGGAATCTTAAATCAGTTTTGAAATCTTGAGCAATTTCTCTAACCAATCTTTGGAAAGGTAATTTTCTGATTAAAAGTTCAGTAGATTTTTGGAATCTTCTGATTTCTCTTAAAGCAACGGTACCTGGCTTATATCTGTGAGGTTTCTTGACACCACCGGTAGATGGAGCAGATTTTCTAGCAGCTTTAGAGGCTAATTGTTTTCTTGGGGCTTTACCACCAGTGGATTTTCTTGCAGTTTGTTTGGTTCTAGCCATTATGAATGTCAATAAATAACAGAATAAACTATAAAAAAATCTTGTTATCAACGGCAGATCCACTGGTTTATATACTTTTCCACGGGGCCAAATCAAAACACAAACAAACCCTCATCAAACTCGTAATTGTGGGCATGCCGGCTTTTGTGCCTGGGAAAAGTCTCTGGATGCCAGTCCCACATTTACACGGGGAGGTTTCCCCAGGTTTTGTTGATGTTTTGGCTTTTGTCACGCGTAAATGCTGCTAGTTGTGGTGCTGCGATGTACACGGCCACCCGGTAACTGTCAGACCGGGTGCGGCGGCCTCGGGCTTGCAACCACAAATAAACATTGAGATCCTCCATAAACGTGTATAAATACACCCTAAAGTCTCGAGGTTGGATACTTTTTTCTTCTTTATTTATTATCTATCTATATTAATTATTAATCATGTCCGGTAGAGGAAAAGGTGGAAAAGGTTTAGGAAAAGGTGGTGCCAAAAGACACAGAAAGATCTTGAGAGACAACATCCAAGGTATTACCAAGCCAGCTATTAGAAGATTGGCCAGAAGAGGTGGTGTCAAGCGTATTTCTGCTTTAATCTATGAAGAAGTCAGAGGTGTCCTTAAATCATTCTTAGAAAATGTTATCAGAGATGCTGTTACTTATACTGAACACGCTAAGAGAAAGACTGTTACTTCTCTTGATGTCGTTTACGCCTTAAAGAGACAAGGAAGAACCTTATATGGTTTCGGTGGTTAAATGTATTTGTAGTGTATATTAGAATATATGTTCAGTTATTTAATTGTGTTGTAGCAATCCAATTGCCAAGATGTTTGTCTAAGTGCTGTTATGTCTATTGAAGAAATTTAATATTACTATATTTTGACTCAACTACGTACGCTGGTCTTTCCCTTCATTAATCCCTATTCATGAGGGTAGATTATGCTGTCAACTAAACTTTCCCCAAATGCCCCTCCATTATGTAGATGTTGGTTGATTCGGGTCTCGATTTCTTCTTCCCAATAGTCTAAATCAAGCGGTTGTTTGGGTTGATAATGGTCGTCTAGTATCCGGGCATAGTTCTTAATACATGAACTTCCCGAGTCTTCAATTTTCTTCAACGACCGAGGACATTTACATCTACATCCCACTCCATTCTGGGTAGGGGTGTCTGGTTTATTCCAGATGGTTTGTTCTGGTGCTGGAATTTGATTCTCGATCGAATTGTATGGACAGTGTCCTAAGGAACTGTGTTTGTAGCCGATATCTCGGAAGTAATGAAGCTGTTCTTTGGGTAACAACATCGCTACTCCCAACGAATGCACAGGTGCATCTCCCCATCTTTCTTTGTAGAAACCTCCACTGGCCTCTAAATGCTGGAAGTATTTCTGGTACTCAGCAGAAGTAAAGATTTCGGTTTTGGCTATTTCGAAATTGGACCAAAAATGGCAAAGGTTGTAGTCTTCTTGATCTATTCTGTCCTCGTAAAGTGGAGGTTTATCGGTGACCCGGTCAAAGATATCATCCAAAAGCTCTTCATTAACCGATTTGAGGAATTGATTATTTTTCTTCTTGGTAGCCAATAGCTTCTTGATGTATACATTCTTTTCAATGGCTCCAAGTATTTGGTTGCTTGTAGTCAACCCATCGTATTTGGCAGCATTCTTACCCTTGACATGTACCGAACTATCAACAAATATCCGCCAAGTATCCTTCACTTTAATACCATTCTGCTTAATGAAAGATTGTGTTTCTCGAAACAACCCGGGAATCGTGTAGTATAATTCATGAAGAATAACATTAAACCCGTACTTCTTGCCATGTTTCTCCATTTCAACAAACGGATCATACGTGATATCACAGAAAAACTCCACGTTCGGTTCGACTCGCCAGTACCAATCTCGTTTCTTAACCAACTCATGATTGTAGAAGTTTCCCGAGTAGAATCGACACATCTTATGGTATGATTCAAGATTTCCGTACATGATGGTGCGGTCACCTTGGCTCTGGATATACTCGTTAAATTCTTGTTTGTCGATACTGGAAGGGAAATCCCATTGATCTCGAGGAATTACGCCGAACTCAACCGACGATTTGGTATATTTTTGAACCATTTGCTTGAATTGTTCGTCAAATTCAACGTCATTAAGAAACACCCATGGATAGTTGAACCATTTGTTGAAATGCAGTTCGAGCGATGTCATGGATTTAATGACATCTTCAAGTTCAGAATTCCTGGCAAGCATCACAAGAGCAGCGTTGGCTCTGGCACCAGCAACATCCGGTTCTCTGCACCCCAATTGGAACGGGAAGTCTTGCTGGGACTGAATATTCGAAGTGCTGGCCTTGATATTTTTGTCTTTAAGAAATTCATTGGGAATACCTGGTTTTGTGGATACAGGCGATGACCTAAACGAAACCATGGATATCATGAGAAAGACAACCACCACGATTGTCACACCATACCGTAGTCGAAGCATAAGAAGCACCTAGTCTATAAACGGGGGAAGCACGGAGGTGGTGATGCTTATGGGGCTGAAAACAAGTTAATTATAGTTGATACCCTCGTGGCATTGGCCTACGCGCTAAACGTTATTTATAGTACAATTAAGATTTACATACAAAGCAACATCATGAATCATTGGCATGGGCTGAGAGTCAAGTCCTGTAGATTGCAATGGCAGTGAAGTTGATGTTAAGAAGAGCGTGAAAGTTCCTCCTTCAAGGAGGAATTGGTTGATTTCACAGGCATGGAACCTACATATGGAACATATGTTCATCAGACATCAGTAGTTCATCAGACATCAGTGTGTTGGATATCAGCAGTATCCACGGCCCGGTGTTGAAGTCGTATATACGAGGATGTTCTTGCCAGGTTCGTTGTCGAGTGGATCTATTGGTTCATTCAGCGGGTTTTCTGGATGGCTCCTCTCAAAAGAGTCAAGTCTTCATTAAGCTCTTCGGGCTTGAGACCTTGCACGCCGATGAATTGCTTGTGGGACCCTCTGGTGTTGGGGCGATTCAGCTTTTGATGATCCATGAGAATAAGTGAAACTCCTCCGTCTTCGTTCCCCATGATAATGTCGTTAAGAGCATCGTAGTCTTTATCACTCAAGTTACTGTCGTTGCCACTGCTAGCACCATTGGACTGGGAGTACTGATGACTGTGGCTTGACTTCCCGTTGTTATTGTTGTTGCTGGTGTTGTTGTTGCTGGTTGGTCCTGTGCTGGTGATTCCCGAAGAAAGTTCGTCGTTCGAGGAATACCTGGTGGCATAATGTCTTCTTCTCTTGCTGGAAGCTGAAATGTATCCTCTAGCCGTGGTACTTCCATTGCCGCCAACGGTGCTGTTTCCGATTCCTCCACCATCGGACAAATCATCAGCTTCACCGGTGGTGAACCGCGAGTTCAATTCCCGTTTCCGAAGTGATCTTCGTTCGTTTAAATGGAGCGATCCAGCAACGGCATTCAAGGCTGCGGTAGAAGAATCATTAGCATGGACCGTGTTCCACGAGTTGGCGTTGACAAGGTTGAGGAGCAACTTGTCCTCCTTCAACTGTTTGATTTGTTTCTGAAGCTTATCATAGAGTTTCTCCTTGACCAACTTAATTATGCGTTCGTGATTGTCTTTAGCCTTGGCAAGATCCTCTTTATACTCGTGTTCTATACGCTTGACTTGGTATTCCTCCCACAAACGAAGCCGTGTGAGTTCGTAGTCTCGCACCTCCTCCAATTCGGTCTTCTTACCCAAAAATTGTTCGTTGTTGCCTTGCTGTAAAGTTGCCAAAGTAGTTTGGAGATGATGAAGCAGGGCTCGATAAAAATTGTCCTTGTCGTTGTGAAGCGTCATTTCAAGCTTGCCCATGCGGCTGCTGATTTGCAGTCGGCGTTTGTCTTTCTTGCTTATGCTATCAAAGTTACGAGAATCCATGGTTTGCTTAAAAATCTATTCCCAATCCCTGAAGTTTTAGATGAAAGTTGACATCATCACAAAAGCCTTATGGATTTCCCGCGCAGGTTTCCCGCAATGGCGCCGGGTAACCCTGCAGTTGCGGTTGCTATCGATATAGCCTGGAAAATTCGGGATTCAACATCTGCTACTTCCTTTATGACTACTCTGGACATTTATGCTAAGCTTCAGGACCTTCCCTTTGCCGACGGCAAGTTCGCTACGCTACCCAAAATCAGGGAATCCATTCGGTTCACCTTGTCCAAAGACACCACCAAAAAGGTGACTCTCTTCACCGGCCATGAGCCAAGCGATATTCCTGATGGGTTGAACCAAGTGATGCACGACGAATTCAACTACGTGGTGGATGAAGGCAGAACATACCCTCACTACCAGACCATGGACTACCCCGAGTTTTTGCAGTATCAATACACCTGTTTTGGTGCTGTTCTCGTAGAAGGAGACTTTGAGTCTGCTACTAGCAGCGACATCTACAACGAAACCAAGGAATTCTGGAAACAACGGTACTTGGGACACTTCTACATCAAGCCAAACTACATCGGACGCTGCTCCCACGCCTGCAATGGCGGCTTCATCGTCAATCGCCACAAAAGAGGGTTGGGTCTAGGAACCGAAATGGGCAAACAATATTTGCAGCTTGCACCCAAATTGGGATTCGTGTACTCGGTATTCAATCTTGTGTTTGAAACCAACATGGCCAGCGCCAAGATCTGGGAAAAACTCGGCTTCGAAAGAATTGGCTACGTCAAGAATGTGGCCGTGTTGAAAGGTGAGTCCCAGCTCACCGGTGCCTTTATGTACGGTAAAGACCTTATGTAGACAATACTACGTATGTTCAACTTCTTGTTCCTGTCAGGAGACGCACCCGTACACCACCACCATCGTATGTACGGGTCTCTGCCCCCATCACCACTGTTGACATTCCAGCAATTACTCCCATTCTGGTGCTTACGCTTTGATATCAACTACTTGCAAATGCCTGAATTTGACGACGTCACGGCTCCTCCTCATTACCGCCCGCAACTAGAGTACAGCTCGGTGTCGGTTATTGACCGGTACACGGTCCTCCTTAAAGATGGTGAAACCACGGCCACGATATATCCCATATATTCTCCTAGTAATCTACCCCCAGGGTTATTGGCATTTCTCTGTGATGAATTCAATATGGAAATTGAACGGGGTGATACGTATCCGTTTTTCGAAACGCTTCACATCGAAGCGTTCCAAAACTACTGGTTTGGCTCGTTTGCTGCCGTCATGGTGTTGGGAGACTCTCCCGTATTGGAAGGTGCCAAGCAGTGGGAAAAGGAATGTTTGGGATCCTTCTTCATAAAGCCTAATTACGCCGGTCGGTGCTCCCACATTTGTACTGCTGGGTTTCTTGTGAATGCTGGGATCAGAGGTAAAGGAATTGGGAGAACTTTAACCGATTGCTACCTACAATGGGCTCCTAGATTAGGGTATACGTATAGTGTATTCAATCTTGTGTTTGAGAGTAATGTGCCCGCCAGAAGAATCTGGGAATCTCTCAATTTCAAACGAATTGGTCGGATCAAGTCGGCGGGAATCTTGAAAGGCCATGATACGGCGGTTGATGCTTTGATATACGGAAGAGAACTTATAAATACTAGCGATCCTGCTATAGGTGCTTATAGATTTGATAAAATTAAGTTCTATTTAGAAACAGGTAAGTATCCGGCCATGGCCGACCGTCAAGAAAAATCGAGATTAAGGTCTTCTGCTTCTCATTATAGTCTTGTTGATGGGAAATTGCTCCTCAAGGGAAGAGAAGTTGTATCTGATCCAGTTCGTCAGTTACAAATTTGTACTGAAGTTCATATGGCCAGTCATGGAGGTATTAATAAAACCACCTCCATAATTACAGAAAAATATCACTGGACAAGAATAAAGGATACCGTGGCTACCGCAATCAAAAATTGTGCTGAATGTCGTGAATCTTCCAAGGATGTGGTCCCCAAACCAAGACCGGTTAAGAAACTAGGTGATAGTCCTAGCTCAAATCGTCGTAAACATCTTTCGTCTGCATCTCGTAACCTCATGCGGCCTAAAACCAGCCAAGATGATGTGGAAGCCATGGTTTCAGAAGGTCTATTGTCCACCCATGACCTTTCGGCTTTGGACGATGGCCTCTTGGCAGTAGTTGAAGCTGCCCAAAAACAACAGAGACAACAACATCATCTGCATCAATCACAATCACATAATCATCATCACCCTGCTCCTCATCATTCAAATCATGAAAATGCTCCAACATATGCTGCTGTAGCAGCTGCTGCGGTATCAGGAGACTCTGCTAACCAGTTCAATCATTATCATGATTATGAAGAGACTCCGGATGATCAGGAATATAGAAGACACGACTCATCTAGCCGTGATTCAAAGAACAGAAACATATCCGTTGAAGAATTTGACCCACACGTCACTGGACACGGTAATGATGAAATTGAAATCGCTAGAGCTCTAATGCATTCTGCCGATGATGAAAGTCAGAAAAATCGAACTGACGATGAAAATATTTACTTCAAGAATTGATTGATTTCGAAACTCCATGTAGTTATGTATCAATATTTATTAACAGTATATATAAACTAACCTTTGCAGTCAAAAACGTATAAATCCCCCGATATATACGAATCTATTTTTTTCTTTTTAACTTTGAGTTTTTTAAATATTTAAATATAATGGTTTATGGTTCATACAATCCCCCAATCGTATGAAACCCAAAGAGTGATTAGAAATCAACTCCAATTACCATGGCCAAAAGTGCCATTCTAACAAACAATCCATATCTCATTTGTCTAAAGTAAGCAGCTCTTTGATCAAAGTCAACTTCTTCACGAATTTCACTGGTTCTTGGCAATGGATGCATTACACACATATGTTGTTTAGCATAAGATAAGATTCTGTTATCAACAATATAAGTGTCTTTCAATCTTAAGTATTGTTCCTTGTCGGCGAATCTTTCTTCTTGAACTCTAGTACAGTATAAGACGTCAGATCTGGCAATGATTTCTGGAGTTAATTCTTCGGATTCAATAGTCAACATCTTATTCTTAATCAACATTTCCCTAATATCATCCGGCATAGATAATTCTTTAGGAGCAACCAATTGAACTCTAACGTGATAATGACGTAATAAATGACACAACGAATGAACTGGTCTACCATATTTCAAATCACCCATGAAGGTAACAGTGATACCATTAACCGTACCGACTTCTTCTCTAATGGTGAATAAGTCTAATAAAGCTTGAGTTGGGTGTTCTTTGGTTCCGTTACCACCATTAATAATTGGAACTGGAGAATATTTGGCAGCAATAGCAGCGGATTCTTCGGAAGGATGTCTTAAAACAATAGCATCAGAATAACAGGCTAATGTACGAATGCTGTCTTGAAGAGTTTCTCCCTTCTTGACAGAAGAAGATCCAATAGGAACAGCAACAACTCTTCCTCCTAATCTTTGCATAGCAGCATCAAACGAAGATGAAGTTCTAGTGGATGGTTCGTAGAACATAGTGGCCAAAAGCCTACCTCTTAAAATGTCTAAGACTCCTTGTCTTTCAACTGATAATCTCATTTCTTGAGCAACAGTGAACAAGGAATGTAAATCAGATCTAGTAAATTCTTTGACAGATAACACTGAATTTCTTAAAAATGCATTATTGTTTCTGATGTATTGTAACAAGGCATTTGGTTGGGATAAAGATCCAGCTGGTGGTTGAGAAACCAATTCTGATCCTAAACGTTCAAATACGGCTGGTGGGTGTTGAATAGATGGACGACGTTCAGCAGTGAAGGAAGCTCTAGACTTCTTGTTCAAGACTGGAGATTGTGGAGTACTTCCACCAACAACAGAGCCGAATCTAGATCTGGATTCAGCAACTTCATTCTTACCAACTCCAGGAGTAGCTAAAATTTCACCATCCAAACAAGAAGTTTCTCCATTGACAGATACTCTATCGACAGTACCTTGTAATTTAGTACTTTCAAATGGAGAATAAGTCAATTTTCTTAAAGAGTTCACACTTCTGTCCAAGTCAATTTCAACAACAGTGTTTTGTTTTGGAATGTTGAAAAGTTTGACAGGATTATCATGGAATTTGGTAATAATGTCTTGAGTGGTGAGTCTACCTTGTTGAACAGCAGAGAATAACAATGGTAATGATTCAGTAACTCCTAATCCTGGAATGATCTTATTGTTGAGAACCTTAGAAACAACGTATGGTAAAACACCAATAGAGAAACAGTCAACGTCAGATAAGCCTTCCCATAATGCATCTTGATCAATCTTGGATGGTAAGAAAGGTAATTCAGGACGATCTTCTCTATTCAAGAACAAAGAATAGACTGCAACATCACAAGTAACTTGTAATTTCTTTTCTTTGGCCATGATGATCAAATCTAAATCTTCTTTGGATGAGACACCAGTAATATGGATGGATCTGTTATGTAACGAAGCCAATAATAACACTGAAGCCAAATCGGTAGTCTTAGCGTCCGTAACAATTGGTTTAGATTCGGGCCATGATGCAAAATGGGCAGAAATTGAAGAAACCTTAGATTTAACGAAATCATTGAAAGGAATAAACAAAGCATTTACACTATCAGCAGCTTCAGCGGCTTCCTTGACGTTGGTCTCAGATGCAGCAATGTACAAAGAGTAATCAGTAACTGCACCTTTAGCAGCAGAATCAAGAGCTTCCGACAATGAATCTAAATCAGTAACGCTAGAACCATTGATAGTTTGAGGTAAGAATGCATTATAAGTGAAACCAGAAGTAAGAGATTGTTTCGTGGTGGATTCAAAATCATCAAGAGATGGAACAAATGAAGTTATGTTAACCAATCCTGGTAACACAACAGTTCTGTGAGAAGTTTGGGCATCATTGTTGGTGACATCTAATGAAATATTTCTGGCGATTGCTTCAACTAACAATTTAGCGTTCTTAACGTTGGTGACTAATGGGACAGAGTAATCAACAGCCATACGACGTGATTCATACCCTTTGGACATATAAGAAGCAGGACGGCGGAATCTATTTGCAGAAGGCAAGTTAATGTACAAATCAATCAAGTTGTTGGCCAAATGCTGGGTTAAAGAGTATTCCGATTTTTGGTCTTCTTCTTTACTTAAAACTTCTAAGTAATGAACTGGGATTCCGTGTTCCTTGATGAAATCGGCAGTACCAGCAGTAGCGAAGATCTTGTATCCTAATTCATGTAATTTTCTAATAGAAGGTAATAATTCTTGTTTTTCTTTATATGAACCAATGGAGAATAAAATGTTCTTTTTAGGCAAGTTGAATCCAGTCGAGATTAAAGACTTCAAGTATGCTTCATATTTGTTTCTACCGAAAGTAGCAACTTCACCAGTAGATGCCATTTCAACACCAAGAACTGGATCAGCACCAGCCAATCTAGAGAAAGAGAATTGAGGGACCTTGACTGCACAATAGTCTTCAGGTAATTTTTCACCAGGGTATGGAGTGACTGGTAGGTCCATAATGGCTTTAGTAGCCATTTCAACCAAGTCAGTACCAACTACCTTAGAAACAAATGGACAGGAACGAGAAGCACGAACATTACATTCAATAACCTTAATATCATTATCCTTAGCAATAAATTGAATGTTGTAAGGACCAGTAATATCTAAAGCCTTACCAATCTTGGCAGTAGCTTCAACAATTCTTCTAACGGTTTCTGGGTCTAAATCTTGAGGTGGGACAATCAAGGTAGCATCACCAGAATGAACACCAGCATTTTCGACGTGTTCAGAAACAACATGCATGATCATTTTACCGTCTTTAGCAACAGCGTCCATTTCAATTTCTTTGGCATTTTCAATATATTTGGTAATGACAACAGGGTAATCAGGAGAAACATCGACAGCTTGAGTTAAGTAAGAAGCCAAATCGTCTCTTGAGTAAACAGTGTTCATAGCGGCCCCTGATAACACATAAGAAGGACGAACTAAAACAGGATAAGTAACCTTTTCGGCGAATTCTTCGGCTTCTTCGATAGAAGTTAATTCTTTCCAAGCTGGTTGATCAACACCAATTCTGTCCAACATTCTTGAGAATTTATATCTGTTTTCAGCGGAGTCAATCATTTCTGGAGAAGTACCTAAAATCTTGACATTTTGACGGTGTAATGGAAGAGCAATATTGTTAGAAGTTTGACCACCCATAGAAATAATCACACCTGATGATTGTTCCAAGTCGTAAATATCTAACACTCTTTCTAAATTGATAGTCTCGAAATATAATCTATCAGCTTCGTCGTAATCAGTAGAAACAGTTTCAGGGTTATAGTTGATCATAATGGTCTTGATCTTATTTTCTCTTAAAGTTCTAATGGCTCTAACGGCACACCAATCGAATTCGACGGAAGAACCAATTCTATAGACACCAGAACCTAAAACAATGACCCCGTGATCGTCGAAGGTAACATCGGAAGAGTCTGCATTGTATGTAATGTACAAGTAGTTAGTGAAGGCAGGAAATTCGGCAGCGACGGTATCAATTTGTTTCACAAATGGAATAACGCCAGCTTCCTTTCTTAATCTTCTAATAGCAACTTCGTTAGAGTTTAAGAATTTAGCAATTTGACGATCTTCAAATCCCAACTGTTTAGCTTGTCTCAATACTGGAATTGGTAAGTCTTCTTTGACTCCATAAGAGCTAATCTTGTTACCAAATTTGATTAATCCATCCAATTTGTTTAAGAACCATTTGTCAATATTGGTTAATTTCCAAACTTTTTCAACAGAGTATCCATCAGATAAAGCATTTGCAATAGCAAATAAACGTTGGTCAGATGGAGTTTGTAATTCTGTATCAATGTCAATAGACATTAAAGCGGAAGTTTTGTTGAATCCAAGATTGTGATAATCAGTAGATCTAATAGCTTTTTGAATAGCTTCTTCGAAGGTACGACCAATGGACATGACTTCACCAACAGATTTCATGGAAGAAGATAAAAGAGAAGAAACACGAGTGAATTTCTTCAAATCCCATCTTGGGATTTTAACAACCACATAATCTAAGGAAGGCTCGAAACAAGCACAAGTAGACTTTGTGACAGAGTTTTTGATTTCATTCAAAGGAATGTTTAAACCTAATTTAGCTGCAGTATAAGCTAAAGGATAACCGGTGGCTTTAGAAGCTAAAGCAGAAGAACGAGATAATCTGGCATTGACTTCGATAATACAATACTCTTTAGAGAATGGGTTCAAAGCATATTGAATGTTACATTCACCAACAACACCTAAATGTCTGATAACATTAACGGCGGTGGTTCTTAACATATTGTAATCTTCATCAGATAATGTTTGAGATGGAGCAACAACGATAGAGTCACCGGTATGGATACCCAAAGGATCGAAATTTTCCATATTACAGACAGTAATACAATTATCAAAAGCATCACGAACAACTTCGTATTCGACTTCTTTCCATCCTTTCATAGATTTTTCAACTAAAACTTGAGGGGAAGTAGCAAAAGCTTTATTACATAAAGCGACCAATTCTTCTTCATTATCAGCAAAACCAGAACCTAAACCTCCTAAAGCGTAAGCAGCTCTGACGATAAGAGGATAACCAATTGCATTGGCAGCATCCACAGCTTCTTTAACGTTAGAACAAGCTTCAGATTTAGCACATTTTTCGTCAATTTCATCCATAGCTTGAGAAAACAATTCTCTATCTTCGGTGGTGATAACAGTATCAATTGGAGTACCCAAGACCTTAACACCTAAGCTTTCGAATTCATCCTTCAACTTGATACCAACGTTAAGAGCAGTTTGACCACCGAAAGTACAGTAAATACCATCAGGACGTTCGTGTTGAATAACTTTTCTAACGAATTCAGGAGTGACGGGTAAGAAATAAACTTTATCAGCCAATCCTTTGGAAGTTTGAATGGTAGCAATATTAGGATTAATCAAGATACTGTAGATACCTTCTTCTTTTAATGCTTTAATGGCTTGAGAACCAGAATAATCGAATTCACCAGCTTGACCAATAGATAAACCACCAGATCCCAAAACCAAAACTTTTTTAACATCGACTTTAGGGTGGGCAGCTCTATTGTCAGCCAAAAGACCACCAGGGAATTCCACTGGTTTGTAAACACCTGTATTTTTGAAATCAATAACCGAGTTGATAAAGACATCAAATAAGAATTCGGTATCTCTTGGACCAGGGGTTGATTCTGGATGGAATTGAACCGAGAAGTAAGGTTTGGAAACATGGTAAATACCTTCGTTAGAACCATCGTTAGCATTGACAAATAATTCTTTCCAGTTTGAAGATAAAGTTTCGGTGTCAACAGCATAACCATGATTTTGGGAGGTGATGTAACATCTACCGGAAATAGTTGAGGTACATGGAATATTGTGACCACGATTACCAAACTTAAGTTTTAAGGTGGAAGCACCGGTGGCTCTAGCCAATAATTGATGACCAAGACAAATACCAAAGACTGGAGTCTTACCAGATTCCAAAACTTTAGCTAATTTGCTGACAGTCTCGGTCATAACCGAAGGATCACCAGGACCGTTAGAAACAAATAACCCATCATATTTTTCCGATGTGAAGTCATAATCCCATGGGACGACTTTCAATTCAACACCACGATTGACAAAACATCTGATTTGATTGTATTTCATACCAACATCAATGGCCAAAATACGAATGGAATCACCATTGTTATCAACTTTAGCTAAATGCTTAGGAGGAGTGAAAAGTTTTGGTTCTTTAATGGAGACTTTGGCAACCAAGTTTTTAACGTTAGGATCATCGTATTCTGGGACTTCAAAATAATTTTCCCATTCTTCATTGGCTAAGAGTAAGTCATTTGAGACAGAAGCTTTCGAGTCCTGGATAGCCAACCTACCCAATGTTGAACCTTGTTCTCTTAATTTTTTGGTCAAGGATCTGGTGTCAACCCCATAAATGGCAGGAATGCCTTCTTTTTGTAACCATTGACCCAAAGAGGATTTGGCCAAGTAATGAGAATATTCCTCAGTGTAATGGGCAACCACCAAACCAGCAATGTGAATGTGGTTTGATTCGAAATACTTTGGTAAATCACCAACAACATCATCCTTGATGTTGTAATCAGGAACACCGTAATTCCCAACTAATGGATAAGTAATCACCAAGATTTGACCTTCATAAGAAGGATCAGTAATGGATTCAGGGTATCCAACCATACCAGTTTGGAACACAACTTCCCCTGCTGCAGACACAGGAGCTCCAAACGAGTACCCTTGTAAGGCAAGGCCATCCTTGGTTTGTAAAACCATCATACGATCTCCAGTGGACTCCATTGGAGGACTAATAGGAGCAGAAACCTTAGTCATTTTAAATCAACTTTCTAAACAAATTTAACAAGGGGAAGATAATTAAACAATTAAAAGGGGGAGTAAACTTCAAGCTTTAGCTTTTCGGGGGGACAATCGACTAAAGTTGGGTTAAAGAAAGAAATTTGAAACACAGAGGACTGCAATGGTTTGTTAGTAAAAAAAAAATTACTTAAAGCGAAAAAAAAAAAAAAAAAGTTGTGATGGGGTCTGATGCCAGAGATGAGATGAATCATCGCAACAATAACAGCATAGTCAGTCCACCGCTCCGTGATCTACTTGATGTGAATGAAAACGATAGCTCCACCAAACGTCCATCGAACACACCGACTTGAGCCTGTTGAAAAATCAAAAAAATTCTTCAGTCAGTCAGTCTCCGAAGGGTTTGGGAACATCCATCACCATCACCAACGTCACGCGTAAACCACGTCAACTTTCATCTAAAACTACGAGAGACCGTCTACGGAACTCTCTCAACAGCTCCACATACCTAAGTTTTCACAGATGGGAAGGAAGCTCAGTGTTGAGAGAGAGAGAGGAAGAGAGAGAGAGAGAGAGAAATAAATAAAAATATTAACATACCCGCAGCGGATATCGCCAGTATTTATAGTCGCGAGACTCATCAGGAAAAAATTTTTTTGGTGAAAATTTTGTGCACGTCATGGAGCCTGCAGCGGTACACGAACGACTCGGGCCCGCCGAAGACGTGAACAACCGACGGTTTGCAACGTGATTGGACGCCTGGGACGGTGACGACATGGTGATGTAATTCACAAAGGCGGAGGTGGATGGAGCTGCAATTGGTGTGCTGGGAAGGTTGTTGCATTGGAGCCGATGATGCTTGGGGTTGCGGCCATATGCCGGTCTGGGTGCAGGAACAGCCTAATTTTGTAGAGCACAAGCGAATAAAGGACGTGGTGTAAATGAAGCCAACAAGCGAACAATGGACTGGTATAGATGAAACCAACAAGCGGTGTGGTGGGTTCAGGGAGTGGCTGAAAATGTAGAGTTTTGTCAGTGGAATTCGGGGACGTTGGTCATAAAGTAGGTTTTCCTGTTTTGTCAAATGACTGCAAAAATGCGATATTTCTGTTTCACTTTGACGGGTTTCAATAACTTTTCACACAATGCACACGTACAAATAAGCATTCGATCCGGTAATGGCAGTGAAAAGCTACCGACACCGTCTTATTCACCCTGCAATTCATGCCAATGACATGCCAATGACATGCCCCGTTTTCTTGTCTCTGCCACCGTCACTTTACCGTCACCTTCACTTGCATCAGCTTGCATCACGTGCTGCCCCAACCCATACCTTTCCTGGCCATTTAACAACTTCCTAAACCTACAAAACACTACAAAACACTACACAAGCCGCTTTAAACCACCAGCTGCCCCCAGTGCCTCCTGGAGCCTGCTCCAGAACGTACATGCCCCAGTTCCTTCGGGAATCGGCTGCGATGAGCATCTCTAATCTCCAGCTTGGCTTGCCGGCACTACAACCCCAGTTTCAACCGTTTTTGACACCCGTAGACCAGTAATCACGACACTAGTTACTTACTCTTACTCACACGAGTCCATATTCCCCGTTTCGGTCAATTCTGTAGTTTCACGGTAGAATTACCCCTGCTACAGGCCTACAGAAGTCTTGGTACCACGGGTTTTTCTTCGCAGCCGCTATGAAAATTGCCTCGCTAAGTCCGACACCAATAGTGAAACAGGAACCGCCAAATATCTTTAAAAAAAAAGTTAATCCGAAACAGATCTTATTTGGTTTTTATTTTCCAGATCTTAACTTCAAGTTTGTAAGCAGGATCTTATTGATTGAAGAAACCATCAATCATCGTGTGGCTTCAACTCCGTGAATTGTTTTGATGGAGTCTTTACGTCAACTATGGCTTCGTCATAAACGAAGACCAAAAAATGGCAGCTTGGGCTTAAGCATCAGGAACCAAATCCATCACTTTGCCCTGATCATTCATCCTTACGCCGTGATCATTTTCCCTAACTTCAGAACGGTGCATTATTTCTACATCATCTTCATGACATTCCTTGGGTCTATTTTGGTTTACCCGGTAAGAAATGCTCCATACATTGATATTCTATTCACCATGTCTGGTGCTGCCACCCAAGCTGGATTGAATACAATCAACTTTAACGACATCACTTTGTATCAACAGGTGATGATCTATATCTTCACCACTTTAACCACTCCTATATTTATTCATGGCTCGTTACTTTTTGTCAGACTCTACTGGTTTGAACGTCATTTTGATAATATCAAGGAAAGTTCCAAACTAAACTTCAAAATGAGAAGAAACGCCACTTTGGCGGCTAGAACCCAATCGTTTGATTCCACCAGAATAAATACCGTCAATAATCAAGGGTTAGGTATGGATCCTACCCATATGAATCAAAAGGACGATAATTCTTCTCCCCAATCTTCTTCTACCGTGCAAGAAAAATTTCAGTCATCTCCTATTGAACCCCAGCATACCTACGATAACGTTGTTCACGTCAGCGAACCCAGCGACGACAACGAATCGGCCCAACAAGCACTCCATCAACCTCCTCCATCTTCAAAACAACTCGACAACTTGGCTCAAATAACAACGGTAGATCCATTGGATAAATTGCCAGACCAGGAGGGTATCAAATTTGGCAACTTACCGCATCCTTCGCAAGCTCAAAAGAAGGATATTGATCCTTCTGACATGTATATGTCCATCGCTATGCTACGAAATAATCGTAATCAAGCTAGTCAGGCTAGTGCTAATGATACAGACGAAGTGCTTGTGATTAAGTCACCAAATGAAATTGAAAATGCCGGCCAGAATAACGAAATCTTCACTAAGAAATCCCAACCTCAAATTCAATTCAATGTTAATGACAAACCTATGAAACTCAGAAGAAGACCTATTGAAAGCAAACGTCATAAAAAGTGGTCAAAACTTAAAAAATCATTTTCTAATAGTGCTTCTCATCGTCCATCTCATAGGCGTACACTTTCCCTGAATTTGTTCACGCATGATTCTCCCGATGAAGAGCGGTCGATTGACAGTGAAAATGAATCAGAAAATGAATCAGAGGCTCTTGTTGATGACGTTTTAGACGATGCAGACGCCGATGACGAGCATGAGCCCATTGAACATGATTCTGACATTGAAGAGGCTATTATATCTGGTGAGGACGAAGACGAAGACTTACAAAGAGCTCAATCGAATCTTGTTATGCCTTCATCTGATGCTACCGGAGGTCAAAAGTATACTAAACGGTCGAACACATTAGAGTTCATACCATCTCCAGGTCGCAAACATTCGTTTCTAAAATCTCCTACTTTCGACAAAGTCATGAAGAAACCTCGGCAAAAACTAAGACGTTGGAGAACACCTTTAATATACCCCTCTACTTCTCTTTTGTCAGGCAGTTCCGCAGTTACAAATAGTGACGAAGACGAAGAGAGCGATACCTTTAGCATTGACCATTCATTACGGAAGACCATGAGTACTAATTACTTATCATGGACTCCAACAGTGGGAAGAAACTCGACTTTTGTTCATTTGAGTGAAGAACAGAAAGAGGAATTGGGAGGGGTTGAGTATCGAGCAGTAAAACTACTCATTAAAATCTTATTAGCATATTACATTGGATTTCATATCATTGCATTTTTGATATTTGTTGCTTGGATTCAAAATCAATCTGGGTACTCGAAGTATATCAGAGATTGTGGAATTACACCTACATGGTGGGGGTTTTTCACGGCTCAGTCTTCATTCAATGATTTGGGTTATACTTTAACTCCAGACTCTATGCAAAGTTTTAACAAGTCAGTGTATGTTATGATTTGGATGTGTTTCTTTATTGTTATTGGGAACACTGGGTTTCCAGTGTTTCTAAGATTCATAATCTGGATTTTATTCAAATTATCCAAACCATTATCATTATTCAAGGAATCGCTTGGTTTTCTTTTAGATCATCCCAGGCGTTGCTTTACATTATTATTCCCTTCAGTTCCAACGTGGTGGTTATTCTCAATTTTAGTTGTGCTTAATGCCGTGGATTTAATTCTATTTATCATTCTTGATTTGCATAATTCCTACTTGTCTGATATCCCCACCGGATATCGAGTAATGGATGGATTGTTTCAAGCATTTAGCACGAGAACTGCAGGTTTTGCCGTGGTTGATTTATCAAAACTCCACCCTGCGGTTCAAGTGAGTTATATGTTAATGATGTATATTTCCGTGTTACCATTGGCTATTTCTATTAGGAGAACTAACGTTTATGAAGAACAATCATTAGGGCTTTATCTAAAAGAACAGAATGAAAATACAGAAGACTTAGAAAAATCCCCTCGAACATTTATTGGGACACATTTACGAAATCAATTATCATTTGATTTATGGTTCATTTTCCTCGGACTATTCATAATTTGTATCGCTGAAGGAGGAAAGTTGAACAATAATGACCTTCGGTTTTCGGTGTTCACCGTCTTATTTGAAATTATCAGTGCTTATGGTACAGTGGGATTGTCTTTAGGATATCCCAATGTTGACGAGTCGTTCTCGTATAAGTTCACTGTTGTTTCCAAGTTGGTAATTATTGCCATGATGATCAGAGGTAGACATAGAGGATTACCATACTCGTTAGATCGTGCTATTATGTTACCAGACGATGATATGACAAGAAGAGATAAAGTTCAAGAAAACCACGCTATCAGAAGAAACACTACAATCGAAAGATCTGCAACTAATGCCACTGATACAGGTATTGGTGGAGGCATCAGAAAAATGATAAGTCGCCGTACTTCGTACTTACCAGGATTTGAGGACCGAAGAAGATCGCATCGAAGTTCAACATCCACCAACAATCGTGAACAGGCCACCACGGCATTGCCAAACTACGTGATTCACACGGCAAGCCAGGAGGAACATGAAATGGATGATTTATTAAAGGCAACACGCCCTGAACCAGTAAATAATTCTGTAAATAATTGAAATGATATCTTGTCACGACATTAGAACAAGCTGGTGCACGGGTGTCACTCAGCACCCCCCACCACCAAAATGTCGCGAAAATTTTCAGGCCAATGTCGCGCATATTGTACTTCATCGCAAGAAATGGGATGAGATGCAAAAAACTTTACCTAACCATGATTCGAAAACAAGCCAGAGAAAGAAGAGAATATCTTTATAGAAAAGCATTGGAACTTCAGGAGTCGAGTAAGACCGAAAAGAGGCAACAGTTGAAAGCAGCTTTGGCGTCGGGAAAGCCATTATCCAAAGAGCTTAGTGAAGATACTGAATTACAAAAAAATTTCATATACGATGAGAGTGAACAAACAGAAATTGATGATGAATATAGTGCATTAAGTGGGATAAGTGAACCACGTGTGATTGTGACGACTTCGAGAAACCCGTCAGCTAAGCTCCTTCAGTTCTCCAAAGAAATCAAATTAATGTTTCCCAATTCTATCAAACTTAATCGTGGAGGATATATCATTCCTGATTTAGTAGCATCGTGTACCAGAACTTCAATAACTGATTTAATATTACTTCATGAACATCGAGGAGTTCCTACTTCAATAACCATATCGCATTTTCCTCATGGGCCCACGGCGGTGTTCACGCTTCATAATGTTAAGCTAAGACATGACTTACCTAATATGGGGAATATACTGGAAAGTTATCCTCATTTGATATTTGAAAATTTCACCACCAAACTCGGAGAACGGGTGGTTAAAATATTAAAGCATTTATTCCCACCAGGAGTTAAGAAAGATAGTTCCCGAGTGATTACATTCATTAATAACGAAGATTATATATCTGTGAGACATCACGTTTATGTTAAGACCAAGGAAGGGGTTGAAGTCAGCGAAGTTGGACCTCGATTTGAAATGAGATTATATGAATTAAGATTAGGATTAGTTGATAATAAGGATGCCGATGTTGAATGGCAATTGAGAAGATTTATTAGAACTGCCAACAGAAAGAATTATTTAGCTGAATAGTTTTAAAGGAAATCATAAATAAAATCATTGACAATTACGACAGAAAAGGGCAAGATACAATAATTTATATTCCTGTATAGTTATAAACTTTGATTCAACAATACATTAGACATATAATATTTAAAATACACAGAACTGAATTTAATGACCATTGATTTCGGTCGTTGATTGTCTGATGCAGTCACCAATTGAAGTCGATACTAAACTTTCATCATCATTCAATTGAGAGTTAGCAGAACTCATAGATTTTCTTTTGATAGGGGGATTAGGAGAATAAAATTCAGGATCTTCGGAATCGGAAGACTCGGGACTAATTAAGAATTTGTTTAAGTTTGAAGAAGATCTGTCAGCCTTTGAAAGCAGAACTTCTGATGCAGGAGTGTAACTAGTTTTCCTTCCTTCCTTGATCGAGATTTGTTTTGATAATTGAGATTGTTGGCTGGAAGGTTTTGTTTTAGAGAGTTTTGGGAAACTAGCGTTACCATTATTTGATGAAACACTTTGTTTTCTTCCGACGGTAGGAATGATTCCTTGGCTGTAGGATTGTTTGAAGGATGGTCTTCTTGAAAACTCGTCATTGTTGATCATGTCAGCGTATGAGTAGAAATTAACCGAAGACTTGGAGCTGGTCAATTTAGGGGGTGAAATTGGCGATTGAGGAGGTCCATTACTGGCGAAGTTTGGTTCGTGGAGTTGGCTGATGGAGTAGGTGGAGTTTTTTCTTGATGGCGTGAAAGGTCTGCCGAGTGCCATATTTAAGCCCATGACCGACGAGTTTCTGCGGTTAGAGTAGATTAATTCCACATCGTCTAAATTGGTGTCTTTATTATTTAAGATGGACGTGGTGGCATCAAGAGCAGGAGGAATCATGTCTTCATTTCTCATGTACTGGCTGCCAAACGAAACCACCGAATTCTGGTGGCCGGCCTTGACTTTGAAAGAATTGGTGCGGTCGAGTTGAGGTTCAAACCCGAAATCTTGCACCGATCGTTCAAAGATATTGGACTCCGGCTTTTCACTGAGCGTGGATGTGATGGACGACTCCATGGGCGACAACCCGGGAGAAACTTCGCCGTCCTGCTTGTCTGGGATTCTTTGGGCACTGCTGCTGGTTGGAGGTTCAGCGCCCGACTTGTTGGTGGGAGACCTGGATAATTGGTTGACTGACTTAGCCAGCGATGCCGAACTCAGGCCAAACGAGAAGAGCGACAATCTCCTTTTGGATGGGTCTCCGTTGTTCTTAACATTCGATATGATTGACATTATCGATGAAAACCTCTGGGTTGTTTGCAAAAAAAACCTGGGTTAGAAAATTAAGCCTTGGGAATCAGGGAAAAAAAAAGGATCACCGTCTCTTTCACTAAGATCACCGGCAATTTTTCAGTTGAAAAAAATGTCACTAGACTTCAATACACGCAATGTTAACCTGTGCTTTTCCAATCCACAATTCAAATGGATTCTTGGTCACTTTTATACCCCGTAGTTAATCCAGCGTTAAGAATACGGTGAATTCAATCAAAATGCCTTTGGTGCGAAGATGTGGGACTAATAACATTAGCGGTATTAAAAATTGATAGCCTGTGTGCAGGACGATAGTGTCGTGCACATGACCCCACAGCCAACACGAGGGGTGCGGGTGCACGGCACTTATCGCGGGGCGGTGGGCGCACGCACACACGCACCCACACGACCCGAGAGGACACACACCCATACACCATAAACTCCCTCCCACTACATCACACCCGTGCCTCCTCTGTCTACCTCCACCTCCACCTTCATGACTAGTCGGCTCCGTTCGGTGTCGGTCAACTCCACCGCCAGCGGCCCGGAGCAGGAGCAGGAGCCCCGGTTGGCGTCTCCCTCCAACAACTACGCCAGCCGAACGCGAAGCTCCACCCTCGATAGCCTCAGTATCAACTCCATTGCGTCTTCTCCCAATGGGAACAACTCCTTCACCAAACTCAACCGGAACTTCACCGCCAAAAATAACCCAGAAAGTCCAACGTGGCTACTCAGCGACACCATCCAGAGCTTTTCTGCTCGAGAAAAGGACGACTACTTCGTCATTTCCAAGGGGAACGACTTGGTGCTTTTGCTCTCGCAGTACCCCAAGCTTAAACAGGACTTACTTATCAAGCATCTCATAAACCGAATCCAGTTCATGCTCTACGACACCAACCCTCAGGTCAGGGCGTTGGCGTACCGGATCTTGCGCTACGCCATTGCCGACTCGGAGTCCTTGACGGTTCTTATCCAGCACAAGATCCTCATCTACATCATCATCACCCTCAGCACCAATACTTCGTTGTTGGAGAAAGAAGAAGCGTTGAAATTGGTTCGTCAATTCATCACCATTCCCCGAGGCCCCGACTACTTGTCCATTGGGGTCATCAAGTGTCTCATCACCATCGTCGAATACGGAAACACCGACATCCGTGACATTGACGACGTGGAGATGTTCTCCCCGGATCATGCCTCAGAATCAGATGATGATACCATCTCCGACAACTTCAAGAAAATCTGCGTGGAAACCTTGTGTGAGATCACGTTGTTGAAACCAGAGTTGATTTTCCATGCCGGGGGTCTCAAACTACTTATAAATATCTTGGTCAGTGGTCCAGCCGAGCTATCCATAAGCTGCTTGTTAGTCGTGATTCATATCTTAGATAATTCCGAATCGAGAAAGTTCCTCAGAAATGGCATTGATCTTAATTCTCTAATTTCAATCTTCTCCTATTTTGAAGATCAAGACAAAGACGATAAACTCTCCAAAGATAAGAAAATTTCAAAGAAAGAAGGTAAATCATATAACAAACGTCTCATGACAAAAGCCCTCAAAGTTGCATTTCTAATCACTTTCTTTCTTAAAAACTGGGACGGTCTCATCTGTTTTAGCCACAATAACTTCCAAGTGTTACGTGATTTCATATCTAATTTGAAAAAACGCAATTCAAAACTACGAAATATTATTATGGATGTCATTCTTGACATTCTTCGTATTCGAGTCTTACCCTGGCTTCAAAACCTGTACATTTCTGATTGGATTAAAACTATTCATTCCCTTACGGGCAATGTCAATTACAGTTTCCAATATAATAAGCTAAATTCAGAGAATTTCGAGTATAATCTTATCAACCATTACTTGGGCTTACTTGTATCCATTCTTATTTTCCATTGTGACCTTCTCACAAGACTTACTGAAATAGTTGAAGATGATTTCGACGAAGATAATACTAATAAAGCTAGTCTTCTTTTCAACCACTTACTTAATTTGGCATATACAAATTTACCCCATGATCTTGCCGAACACCAGAGTTTTCAACGTGCAACCTCTAGTAAAGAACTCCCCGTCGCTCTTACTTCAATTACCAAGATTGAGACGATCAACAGAAATAAAGTGAATCCTCCCAAACCAATAGATTCTGAAAAGCAACGTCAACTCAAAGCCCAACTACGAAATATATCTGTCTCCTCCAAGATGAACATCGATGATCTTGAATTCAAAACCCTAATAGCAAATACCAAGGTTTTGACCATCAAGGAATATGAAAACTGGAATTGGAGTTTACTTCTCAGTGTAATTCAGGGTCCTCTTCGTAATCCTCGACGTTTCGATGAATTAGTAGAAAAGAATCCAAAATTCTTAAAACGCCTCCTTTCGTTTTACCGTCCTTTTAAATTCAGATTTTGCAATGTGTCAATATCCCAGGCGAAATCAAACCATAAGAGATATATTTCCACCGGTATTCAACTTTTAGAAACTTTTCTTTCTCTCGAAAGCGGAGCCAAGTATCTCTCTTCCAACAAATTCCTTCCTCAGTTGTCAGAAATATTTTCACAGGTTGACCCATATAGTGGCATTACTGCCAAGGATCCAATTCTATCAAAAAAGAGGCTAGAGAGTACCCTTAGTATCGGTTACATCAAATTTATCGGAACCTTATCTCATAATGGATATGGGGTTAAAATGTTGGATCAATGGCAATTTTTCACCATGTTTAATAACATAGTTGAAGGAAGTGCCTGTGATGATTCGAACAATTACTTGATTATCAATTTGTTGAATAATTTGGATTTTTCAAACGATAATCAACTGAGATTACTTCTTTTGAAAGCCCTATCAGTAGGCGGAGATCAAGTGAAATTTTTTATTCTTGAAACTATGATCGATGAGTTATTGAAAGTTAAGCAAAATGTATATTTTGTGGTTAAGCTGCTAGTGAACACAATTTATGACGCCAATCCAGATATTGCAAAAGTTGCAGTTGACCTACTTTACAAATATTGTATTTTGGAGGAGAATTATGGTAGTTTGGAACAAGTAATATCTCATTCTCCTGCTATTGGGGTCCTCAATAGATACCACAACGGACGTTTGTTGCTTTATCATTTCTGTAAAATTCCTAAAGGATTCAGATATTTAAACGAGGCTCTTTTCATTGACCAGCAACTTGAAATCGTCATAAAAGGGTTGAATTCTGGATTTGATTTGTTAAGAAATATTGAACGTGCCATTTCTTGGAACTTAGCACCGTATATTTCTCGAGGTACAACAGGAGTTCCACGTCATTTTTTGTATTTTTTGCTATGCACAGAGGATGGTTTCAATCATTTCAATTATAATTATCTGTATTTTTTTGATGACTTGGTGAAACAAACTTTTCATCTTATTGAGAAATGTCATTTGTTAAAGACAGGGCATGAAAACAGTTCACCACTTGATGAGGAAGCTGTGGATGATGAAAATGGGACTGATTATTTCACGGTAGATGATTATGGGAAAAGCCTTAATCAAGTGAAACAGAATTTATGGATTCTAGGAGAGATTGGGTCGTCCAAATATGGTATTCAATTATTAGATCCTATATACTCAAGTGCATTAAGTAACGGTAATCAAGTTAATATCATTGATACCATGGTGTCATTATTTGAATCATCACCTATCTGGCAAATTCGAGGAACAGTATTTTTCCAGTTGGGTAAAATCAGTGCTACAGCAGAAGGAATGGAAATGCTTGATGAGTTGAACTGGTGTTCCATTGATAATATGAGTTATCCAAAAACCATCAACCAAGGGGATATTTTTAATATAAAAGCAACCAATCCATATCGAGATGTCAAATACTATAGTTTGTTTAGTGGTAATGGGACCGCATATGAATTCATTGATATTCAACAGCCGGATGATAATGCAGAATTAGCCAATATTGAAAGTTTGGAAGAATTAACTGATAAGATTTTGAATTACATCAATCATTTGACATCAGTTCATGGAACGATTGTTCTGGCAAGAATCATGAAGAAATCCATGAAGGAATTGAATAAAATCAAGCAAACCACGCCTATGGTGTTCAATAATGTCCCGCTATTTTTAAAAGTGATTAAAATCATTGACAAGGGGAATTATGAATTCAAAACCAAAACTTTCATCTTTGACTTATTCAAAGATACAAAAGTCCTAGAAACATTGGTTAAAAGAGATCGTAAAAATTCATTTGTACGGTAGATTGATTAAGATACGATAGTTTTAGTAGTAGTACGACGCTTTTTCTTTCCATGGGAATCAGCAGTTTCTCGAATGCCTTTAGGTTTTATTTCAATGGGCTTAAATTTTGATATCACCATATTAGGTTGGTTTCTTCTTACCCAAAGTTCACTTATTTGAGGATTCACCTCCCCGAGGTCTAAATCATCATTGGGAAGTTCTGGTATACTTTCACTGATGGCAAGATTGACCAAATGCTTGATGTTGATTTTAGGATTATCTTGTAGCAAAGGAGTTAGGACCAGACTCAAGCTGGGGTTCATAGATATGATATTTTCAATTCTGACCTTATCGGAATCTTCAGTAGTTGAAGGTTCATCTTCCAATTCACCGAGTAGATCTAAGAGAGCGTTATTTCTCCTTTGGTAGTAGTTTAATGTTTGACGTTGGGCCCGTTCTGTTTCAAAGAGTTTCTGTGATAGGGCAAATGCATCATTAAACTTGGCCTGATACGATGCAAATAGCTTGGAGTAGTCAGTTTCGTCCGCAACTTCAGAAAGCTGATCTTCTGCTTCACTGCCAGGCTCTTCTGTGACAGAGTCGCCCACTGGCTCGCCTGATTCCGATTCAGGCTCTGCTGAAACGGTTCCTGGAGCTGCTAAAGAATTAGTGGTAGCTTCGGTATTTGGAGGAGTTGTAGACTCGGTGTTTGAAGCCGTGGGTGCCTCGGAAGTTGGCAACAGGTTGACCTCATCGTGAGGTTTACTTTCATCCTTCTCCGGCTGATTCATGACGTCTGAAACCGACATTGGATTGTAGGCTGGAGCATCCATACTTAGTACTAATGTTAAAGCTGGCAATTTTTTCGTGGATTTTTCACGCATGGAATTTTGCTCCCCAAACGCGTCACCTAAACACAACATCTTTATCCTAAGTATCATTAAGAATTTCAGGTCATGTCGATTGTTTCGTTGTTGGGAATAGAGGTACTCAATAATCCGGCCAAGTTCACGGATCCCTACGAATTTGAAATCACGTTTGAGTGTTTGGAACCCTTGAAGGAAGACCTTGAATGGAAACTAACTTATGTTGGTAGCTCACGATCTTTAGACCACGATCAAGAGTTAGACTCGATATTGGTGGGCCCAGTTCCGGTTGGAATCAATAAGTTTTTGTTTCAGGCCGACCCTCCGTCTCCCGAGTTGATTCCGGCCAGTGAATTGGTGAGTGTGACCGTTATATTGTTGAGTTGTTCCTATGCTGATCGAGAATTTGTTCGCGTTGGTTATTATGTTAATAATGAATACGATCTGGAAGAGTTACGGGAAAATCCCCCGGCAAAAGTCCAAGTAGAGCATGTGGTTCGTAACATATTGGCGGAAAAACCTCGGGTGACACGATTCAATATTGTGTGGGATAATGAAGATGCCAATACCGATGAGTATCCTCCAGAACAACAAGTCGATGAAGAAGAGGAGGAAGACGAAGATGAAGAAGAGGAGGAAGACGAAGAGGAAGAAGAGGAAGCAGAGGAAGATGAAGAAGACGTGGACGAAGAAGCTGCCGATGATAAGAAAGACATAGAAGAAGACATTGAAGAGGACATTGAAGAAGACTTGGAGGAAGAACGAGGTGATACACCAAAGGATTAATTACCGTCAATTTTACAGACTAGAAATGTTTATTCATGAATCGTAACGTTATATATTTTCAATGATTCCATTGATCACCTGAGCCAAGTTTCTCACGATATCTTCATCGATACCTTCTATTTGCTTGTTGATCCATTTATCAGGATGCCATTTGATTCTATCCTTCTTGATAAACTCAACTATATTATTGTCATTATTGATGAATTTATAAAAATCAAACACAGAATTACCATCATTGATTAATTGTAAAATTTGAGCTTTTGTCTTTTCACTGTAGAACGTCTCCAACAAGGGTAACTTGGTGGAGTTGTTATAGTCATTTTTGATTTGAGTCTTTTCTTCATCGTTCGATGCTACCATCGACGTACTTGACTTGAGGTAGGGATCATTGATTCGTTTATCAGCAATATGGATATCATCCTCCGATTCATCCATAAGCCCAGCCGCTGACAACGGGAACTCTCCCACGATCTTATAGTTTTCGTTGACCGCTATGAAATTATTGGTATTAAGTTGTTGTTTCAACTGATGCGATTTGGCTGGTGGGGTCTCATACTTATAAGGCGGAGAATTCTTAGGTTTAACAAACTTGAACCCATTGACCGGTTCCCCGTATTCCTCAAGATCCTCAGTAGGGGTAGGGGCCCGAGAATTGGCCGGGGTCGATTGGCCGATGGGAGTACCTTCATTGTCCTGGCTGCTGAAGATTTTGTTGGTCGAAGGCGAGGTGATGAACAGTTCATCATCAAAGTCGCTGATTTTGTTGAGTTTGTTGATCAACGGTATTTCTGTTGTTTTCACCGAATTGGCAAAGTTTAGCAAATTTCGTCTCTGCTGCTGTTTGGAAGGCTGAGATGGAGTGATGTCGTGAGTCAAAGAAGAGTTCACCTTCTTAAACTTCAATTTTTTCCGAGGTTGAGGACAAGGCGTCGAGTCACTATTGGAAAAGCTTAGTTTCGACGATAGACTGATATTGGAGTTCGACGAGTAGCAGATATCAGACATGTCTTTTGTGGATGATGCAATGTTGGGGACAGACCCAGACCCAGACCCAGGTTTCGCATTGGGCGTAATAACCATGGCCACAGGAGAATCCGAAGGAATCCGTTTTCGTTTCCGTCGGTTGATGTAGTCTGGAGCAGGCATGGTGTATTCCACATCGCTTGCTGAATCATTGTCTATGGTTTTGTTGCCGTATTCGTAATCGGAGCTGTCGGAGTCGAGAATTTGTTGTGGTGGATGCTGATTGTCTTCATCTTCTTGTAAATGGAGGTTATTTAGTTTATTCATGGGCGAAAGAAACGTCAAGGTGCTGTTGGCATTAGCTGCTGACGTCAAATGAGGGTTTAAAGGCGTTGAAGCTCCTGCTAGATCCAAATCAAACGAAGAGGTTGCCATTATATCATCTGACTCTGAATCATCAATATTGCGAGTATTGTACCAATTTAGGCTCGGAGGAGGCAGGAGTCGGTTCTGCTTTAGCGGCGATTTCTTGATGGGCGGTTTCTTCTTGGGCGACATCTTGGAAGGACTAATGGGGCCGGAAATCTCCGGTAGACTCATGGGCTTTTGGTGTTTGAAGATGGAAAAAAGGTGATGGTGTTTATTTGTTTACATTGTTATGTAAGCAGCCCCCAGGCGGGCCCGAGACCCGTACCGCACACCACTCAACCCAACCAAACAAATCGCCATCCGAAAAACCCGTGCCGCGGCCTCCATTGCACCACCCGGTGCCGACGCCATTGCAACCGCATCCACACCGGGTTGGACCGCCAACCGTAAGGCCTCCGTGATGCGGTTGCCGCCACGGCCGTGCAGACGCTGCTCGGTATGGGGACCATGACGCTTGGGCTTGTGGTTCGGACGGTTTGGCAGAATGTGGCATTGAGCTGCGAAAATGCTTCATTGGATGCAGCAGTATGCACCAATCAAATGCCGGCATTCACCGGCATCAAATCCCGATTGCCAAACATCACCAACATCCCCAAACTCCTCATCACCTCCGTCGCTTCACCAACCCCGACGTCACCACGGCATGGCTGCCTTGCCCCTTCAACGCCCCCCGGCGGACCCTGGACCGGACACAATGGAAAATTCGCCCGTCCCGCCAACTACTCCACCCTTATCTACGCACGTGGTGCGATAAGCCCAGCCCATGCAAATGTCAGTGATGACATCGGTTGCTTCCTGGCCTGCCAAGACCAAATGACCCCAGCTACGCCCATGATCAGGCCCCAAACTGTCCAGCCCGTGGCCGCCATCACAGGCCTGGTTTAGGGGCGAAGTCCAGATTGCGGGCGCCAGTTTCATTGTGTGATGTCAGATCCATCTGGAATGGTTTGTGGCTTTCGTGCGCCGGCACAAGCCAGGAATTTTTCGTCTTATCTATACATAAGAAATAACCCGGCAAACCATCAAGAAAAGAAGTTTGTTCTTATTGTTACTAGGCACTTTTCGTTACTGGTGTTTTCCTTACGTAAGTAATTAGCAAAACGGGTCGTACTCAAGAAGGTTTTTCATCCATGTCGACCAATCCAGATCTATCGTTCCAGGATATTTCATTCTTGACGTTTGAAGCGGTGCTAGAGGTTGTGATTATTTGCTTTGCCGGGTTTGTTGCCGCCAAGCTGGGTCTTTTGAACGTCAAGGGCCAGAAAATCATCAGTCAGTTGAATGTGGACTTGTTCACGCCATGCTTGGTGTTCACCAAGTTGGCGCCATCGTTGTCGTTTCAGAAAATGGCTGACATTGTGATTATCCCCGTGTTTTATGCTTTGACTACCGGGATTGCGTTTGTGTGCTCTCGACTCGTTAGTCTGTTCATGAGTTTGAACGAACCCGAATCCGACTTTGTCACCGCCATGGCCGTGTTCGGTAACTCCAACAGTTTGCCGGTGTCGTTAACATTATCATTGGCGTATACTTTGCCCGATTTATTATGGGAAGATATTGACGATGATTCCTCGGACAAGGTGGCCAGTAGAGGAATATTGTACTTGCTTATTTTCCAACAATTGGGTCAGATTTTAAGATGGTCTTGGGGTTACAACAAGTTGTTGAAGAAAAGATCAAAGAAAGAATTGAATACTTATGTCAACAAGTCCGGAGATATCGAGTACCATGGAGTAATCGAAGCCGATGATGAAGAGAATGGTGAAGCAGTCGAGGCTCCAGATCAAGCAGCCACCCAGGTGATTGGAATCACTCCTCCAACCGAAAGCACCCGTCTTCTAGCATCTAATGTTGCTTCCTACAACTCCTCGTCATCGTCATCCACCGTGACTTCACCCAACTTGTCACGGGGATCAAGCTCATCGTCTATTGCATCGTACAACATCAGTAAGCTGATTATAAGACTCACGCACCAGTCTTCATTCAACATTCGGAATGCATGGGCCAAATTCAAATCATTACCAGTGATAAGAAACTTCATCCTGTTCATGAACCCTCCATTGTACTCCATGTTGATCTCCGTGGTGGTGGCATCTGTGCCATGGCTTCAGGACTTGTTCTTTAATAATGAGAAGTCTTTTATCAGAAACACCTTGACCAACTCCATCAACCAATTGGGTTCGGTGTCCATCCCACTTATCCTTATTGTGCTTGGATCCAACCTCTACCCGTCGCAGGACATTCCTCCAGCATCTCGTCATTATTCCAAAATGGTGGTTGGTTCCTTACTCTCACGAATGATCCTCCCATCATTTGTTCTTCTCCCCATCATTACATTATGTGTCAAATTCGTGAAAATTTCAATTCTTGACGACCCTGTGTTTTTGATCGTGGCCTTCATCCTCACCATAAGTCCCCCTGCCATTCAGTTGTCCCAAATCATTCAATTGAACAATCTCTACCAGAAAGAAATGGCTGGAGTATTATTCTGGGGTTATGTCATCATGACCCTTCCAACCACCATTTTCATTGTTGTCACCAGTTTGGAAGTGTTGAAATGGGCCAAATAATCCCAACTGCTCACCCATCCATCGTCTTGTTGTATATATGGCAGTATATCGTTTATTAAATGCAATCATAATCTAACCGTCATTACGTAAGTCTGGGGTACGGAGCCAAAAAAGAAATGCCTCCACCATCGCAGATATCATCGGGTGTTTTCTCTTTTTGCACTACCTTTTACTTATCCCTAACTATGGTAAAAGCAAGAAAGATAGCCGTAGTTGGATCCCGATCGGTTGGGAAATCGTCAATGACAGTTCGTTTTGTTGAAGACCACTTTGTTGAAAGTTACTACCCCACCATAGAAAATCAATTTAGCAAATCTATAAATTATAAAAACCAGGATTACGCAATTGAAATTCTTGATACTGCTGGACAGGATGAGTTTTCAATCATGAATGAAAAGCATCTAATTGGAATCCACGGGTACTTGGTGGTTTATTCGGTGACGTCAAGACAGTCATTTGAGTTGGTTGAAGTTATAAGAGACAAGATATTAAACTCTATTGGCAACGATAGCATTCCCATGGTGCTTATCGGGAACAAATGTGACCTTAACTATCAAAGACAAGTTGAAACACACGAAGGAGAAGAATTAGCACGGAAGTTTGGCGTTAAGTTCTTGGAAACGTCAGTTAGAGACGATGTGAATATCACCAAGACCTTTGAATGTTTAATTGACGAAATTGAGCAGTTCCAGAACCCGCAGGTCAAGCTGGACGATAAGTGTGTGGTGATGTAGCGGGGGTTGTTTAATACGATTTATATAATGTCAAAACTATTATTCATTTTCATGTAATAACCAGAATCAGCTATCGTAGAATTATGAAACGGAATAACTGAAGAATTTAACATGCTCCAAAGAAATTCATGCTCAGTACATGAATCTAATAGGAACAGTTTGAGTAATGATCTTGTATACGATATACGTCTAATTGAGTATCATTCAAATAGGAGCTTACTCCGTCATTACTCCTCTAATCTAATCCAAATCACCTATAAATTTACGTCAGGCATGGTTAAGTCATTGCTAAAAACATGTCCTTGTACATTAAACTATGAATTGTAAGCTGGTATCAATAGGATGTGATGCACTCAATTGAGGCTTCTGGCTATACTTAGCTTGTAAAATCTTTCTCATATTTTGCAACAAAGTAAGGTATGTTTGATTAGGATTTTGTTTCATAACACTAATGAAAGAGTAACTCATGGCTCCGGTACTTTGACCATTTTCCTTAGCATCGGCTGAAGTTTGATCATCTTTACATCCACTGAGAAGAATAGCATCACAGGGAGCAGTCTTAGTTTGTTTACTGAGTTTTTCGGCACTGGCTGCTTTATCCTTGTTGACAAACGACTTAACCATACCCAGGAGTCCTTTGAACATTGCTTTTTGGTCACCGGCAGCATACCCTTTGATGGTATCAAGTAATCCAGACCCGGCTTCTTCTAACAAATTAGGTTCCTTCAATACCCCTTTTGTGGAGTAAGTATATGGCAAATCTAATACCGAACCGGAATGACAAGAGTCGAAAAGGGCCGTCAATCTCGTACCTTTTGGCAAGGGCGTGACCAAAAGTTGATGTAACTCATCATCAGTCAAGAATCCAGCAGTTTCAAAGTCTAACGGATAAATGACTTCATCGTTACCATCATACTCATCACCATCAAGGTCTTTGGTTTGACCTCCATGGCCAGAATAATGGAAGAATAGCGAATCATTAGGAGCAGCATCCTTCACCAACCAACGAATCCCATCAACGATGTTTTGTTTCAAAGGAACCTGTCTTCTGTTGTGAGTGTCGTCACTTAACATGACAATATTGTCTTGACTGAAACCTTGACTGAGCAAAAACTCCCTGACATTATGACAGTCGTTGATACAACCATTCAACTGATTGGCAGTACCAATGTAATTGATACCGATGAAGAGGGCCTTTTTCTTTCCTGAACAGTTGGAGTATTGGTAATTGTATCCCTCAACCCCAAATGACTGATCCTGGGTACTTGGTCGGTTTAAGTTACCTGCCGAACCTTGGCTTGACTGAGAGTAACCCTGGCCTTGACTGGATTGGTAGCCTCCCTGCTGACGGGATTGGTGACCTTGCTCATACCCTTGTTGGCCAGATGGGTAGCCTTGTTGGCCAGAAGGGTAGCCTTGTTGTGGATAACCTTGCTGATAACCTTGCTGGGGATACCCTTGCTGATATCCCTGCGGAGGATACCCTTGCTGGGAATAACCTTGTTGAGGGTACCCTTGCTGGGACCCGTAATTGGCAGGAGACCCCTGCTGTTGATAAGATTCACCGTATTGGCCGTTGTTGTGTCTGAAATTTCCAGGAAAAGACATGGTAGTAACTGAAATTTCTAGTTGGCACTACCATGAGAAATTATAGTGAGGATTTCTGCAACATAACCAGTAGAAGAGATAATGTCCCAAGTGAAGCCAGGACCAATCAAATCTCCCGAAGGAATCCCCTATGATTACATCGTCATTGTCGATGCTGGGTCCAGTGGGTCACGAGTGTTTGTGTATAACTGGTTGAACGCATACCATGCTCTAAAACAAGGGTATGATTTATCGAAGATCACCATCAAACAAAAGGAATTAAGCACGGATGCAAAAAAGAACGCCAACCAACAAACAAAGAAGAAAACCAAGAAAAAGAAGAAGAAGGTGATGAAGCCGGTTCGATTCCCGTTCGTGTCATTCAAGAAGAAGTGGCTGAGAAAGATATCTCCTGGCATATCATCGTTCAATTCTAGTCCTCAGAAAATAGGGAATCATCACATTAGGAATTTGCTTCAATTGGCCAGTGCCGTGGTTCCCAAATCCCAGCATCACCGAACTCCCATATTTCTTCATGCCACGGCAGGAATGAGGAGTCTTCCTCCAAACGAACAACAGCCAATTTTAGACTCCATATGTAAGTATCTCGAGTCGAATTCTGACTTCTATGTACCAGACTGTGCTTCCCATGTCAACATCATCGACGGGGATTTAGAAGGAATCTACGGCTGGCTCTCGGTCAACTACTTGATTGGATCATTTGACCAGCCGGAAAATCATCAGCATGGTAAAAATCATACGACTTATGGATTGCTAGACATGGGAGGTGCTTCAACCCAGGTTGTGTTTCAGCCTAATGATACCGAAATAAGTGAACACGAAAACAACCTATACCGTATCAGCCTCAACCAGGTCCCGCTTATCAACAATGAAACTTCGGTTTACCGCAATCCAACCCAAGAAACATTTAATATTTATTCCGATTCATTCCTAGGCTTTGGAATGTTTCAGGCTCATGCCAGGTATCAAAAGTTTTTGAACGATAAATACGATGTGGAAAATGGGCTTAGTGACAGCAGCTACTGGACTACTAAGACTCCTATATCCGACCCTTGTCTACCTAAAGGTTATACCACCACAGCCAAGATCAACAATGAAAACGTGGATTTTATAGGAGAGAGTAACTTTGAAAAATGTCTCCAGTCAATTTTTCCTGTCCTAGTTAATAGTACTCATAGCGGTACAGATCATGTGAATAAGAATTGTAAGCAGTTCAGTGAAAGTGATGAAGTCAGTTCGTGCCTTTTAAATGATTTAATCCCCGCCTTCGATTTTGATATCAATCATTTTGTAGGTGTCAGTGGATATTGGGATGCCTTGAATCATTTACTTTCTTATGAAGGAAATGTCCCTGATAAAGTGGTAAGGCGTGGTGATTCAGACACTTATGACTATAAGGTCATATACAAGGAGACATCTAAACTTTGTTCGCAATCGTTTAGTGAACTCATTGAGCTCAATGCAGTGAAACCAGAGAATCATCAAATGAAAGAGGATGAGCTTGCAGATTTGTGTTTCAAGTCTTCTTGGATCTTAAACTTTTTACATCTCGGATTGGGATTTCCTCGTCTTGGTATCGATGAAATGCCTAATAAGGACAATGATCAATTCAAATCTTTGCAGTTGGCAGAGAAAATTGGCGATTCAACATTCTCGTGGACTTTAGGCAGAGCTATCTTATACGCTAACGACGAATATATCCAGGCGTTTAACAATTTTACAGTCGAAAGATCCGAAAATGTCAACGAAGAACTGCTTATCAAGCGACCTGGGTATTATTACACTGCCGTTGAGAGTATATATCATTTTGGTGCCGAGAAACATGGTATCAGTCCTCGTCCACAATTTTCTGAACCTGATCCTGAAGCAAAATATCCCCATTTTGACTATGAAACATTAACATTATCCAGCGGTAGTGAACTGAAATGGTACATCGAGCCTCATAGGTGGTATGGTATTTTCACATTTCTCATGCTTCTTGGTATAATTATCTTCCTAATGGTTGGTAAGGGTGGAAGAGCCGTAATTATAGACAGTTTCAAGAAAAGACTGAAACGGGTTTTGAGAAAGTTGAATGCATTTATCAGAAATTTCAAACAAAATGACCCATTGACTAGTACTAACTATTCTTCTTTACCAGTTCTTCCTAACCGGGATCTTGAAAGCTCGGTTGGAATTAATGATTATGAAATGAGTGTATTGGATGAAAGCTACAGAAATAAATTGAGTGATGATACAACAGACTCCCAATTCAAAATCGAAAGTGAAGACGAATGATTCTATTTAATCTATACTAATCTAACGAAACTACATACTTTTCACCTCTAGCTCCAACTGTTTCTAAATCCTTTAGAGCATCATCAATAAGGCTTAACCCCCCTTTATACTGTTTGTAACGAACTGGCCTGATAAGATCCTTATTGAAAAAACGTGTGGTTAAGTCTACTAATTTTCTTCCAAATTCAACATTTTCGTGAAATCTTTTTATCACCACTTCCCTGACATCTATCGATGTGTCTATGTCTTTTGGCTTACCCACTATAGCACTGAATTTTGGTTTAGAGTCAATGTCTTTGGAGGTCGATTTCAACACTTCAATCACCGAAGCAGCGCTTTCTTTAGAAACACAATCAACACCATACTTGATTTTTGATTCAATTGCAAGTACTTTAGCAATAATTTCTTTATCTGGTAAATGTCTGTCAATAACATGGTCTGCACCAAGCTCCTTCAAATATTCCTGATTATCGACGCTTGCTACAGATATCACCTTAAGCCCGTGAATTTTAGCCAATTGAATCACGTAAAGACCGACAACGGTAGCACCACCCCAAATAAGTACTGAATCTGTCGACTTTGCCTCAGGACTAAGCTCAAACCCAAAACTGTCATAAAATATCGTTGCTGCCGTGACAAGGCCAACTCCAATGGTAGCACCATCTTCAAAGCTGAATCTTTCAGGTAACTTCCAGACCAATCTACTATCGATAGCAGTATATTCCTGGAAGGTGCTGGTTCTGTTGTCCCTATAGCTGGTGCTACTTATAATCACTTTATCTCCAACGGAGAATTCCTTAGCGTCTTTTCCTACTTGAACAACCAATCCACTACTCTCTCTACCGTTGATCCAAGGGAAATGGTAAATACCAAAATGATACTTTTTCCCTTTCCAATCAATAGGATTCAAGCCAATGGCTTTATTCCTTATGAGGATATCGTGATCGTTTAAAACAGGGATGGGATGACTTTCGATGACTGTCAAGGGATGATCAAAATGGGTTATCTGAAGTGCCCTTTGAAGGCTCTTTTTAGTGTTAACAACCTTATCTGAGTACACTTCCGATTTGACCTTCTTAGAAGTTACCCCAGTGCTTGGGTTACTTGTGGTTTCTCTTGAACGCTTCCTTTGAACAGTAACAGACATACTAAAGATTACTTACTATTCTATACGATCTGACAACCTGATCTAGATCTACTTATAAATCATCCAGTGTGGCATCTTACTGTGTGGCTATTAACAATCGCAGTAGATGTTGTTGCAATTTGTTAATTTTTCGCAGCCACTTATCGGTTGTAAGGGTATAAATAACGGTTAGAAAATGTCATGAAAACGTCACGTCAAATATGACAAAATTAGATATCAATTCTGTTGCTATTATTGGTGGAGGTCCAGGGGGACTTGCCACATTATACGAATTACTTCACACCAACAAAGACGGTAGTTCTACCGTACCTGGTGATGCTTCTGCTGATCCCAAGTTTTCTAACATAGTAGTCTTCGAACAAAAGGATCAACCTGGAGGTATTTGGGCACCATCATTGGACACCTCTGATTTGAATGCTCCTCCACAAGACTTACTTGACTCTGGAAATTATAACGACCCCGACGTAATTCATCCTGATCATAAAATTCCTCAAGGTGCAGAGAAAGCTTCTTATGAAAGGCCTTTGGAAACAAAAGGAAATAAGCAATTGGACCAGCTTGAATGGGCAAAATCAGGAGTTTATCCTGATCTCTTCACGAATGTTCCTGCTAGGTTTGTCCGGTTTTCCTACTTGCCCGACGAAGAAAAGTACAGAAATAAATCTCGTACCATATTTCCCTTTCTTTCCCATCGGGAATTGTCACAACGATTCAAAGACTTTGTGTCCAGGGAAAACTTAAACCAGTATATCCGAGTAAATACTCGAGTTGAAAGGGTCAAAAAGAATGATTTGGGGAAGTGGGAAGTAACTGTTAGAAGGAAAAACCAGGACGGATCCGAGTCATGGTACCTGGAACAGTTTGATGGTGTTGTTGTTTCAAATGGGCATTATACCGTGCCTAACATTCCTCTTATTCCTGGACTCGCTGAATTTAACAAAAAGAACCCTACTTCTGTCATTCATGCTAAATCCTATAGAAACAAACACCAATTTTCTGGGAAGAAAGTGTTGGTTTTAGGCAACAGTTTCTCTACTGCAAACTTGGTGCAATATATTGCTCCTATTGCAAAGTCAACCATTGTTAGTAGAAGAGGTCCCCAACTAGTGTTCCGTTGGATAAACGAAGGCTTAAAGTCAGAAGGCTTAATAGCCAAGCCTGAGATCAAACAAATCGACTCAAACTCTAATAGTGTTACTTTCAAAGACGGCAGTGTAGAATCTGACATTGATGTCATCCTATTAGCCACAGGGTACCATTATCACCTTCCATTCTTGACTGACGTGATCAAGGTGGTTGAACCATCCAACTTAAGTAGAATACAAGGGCTCTACTACCATACTTTTGCTATTGATGATCCTACCTTAGCCACGGTTGGAGTGGCCGTCTCGACCTTGAATTTCCATACTATTGAGAGTTCAGCCTTGGCAATTGCTGGTGTCTGGTCTGGAGCTAAATCCCTTCCTACTAAGCAGGAACAAAAGCAATGGGAGCAAGATTTGGTCGACAAAGTCGGTAATAACCTTTTCTTCCATTACGTTCACCATGATAATGTTCCTGACTTCGTCGACAAGCTCCAAGAGTTTGCACCCACTAACAGGCCCAGTCCGCTTATTCGAGATGGTTCCTACATTGGAGACATAGACGAAGGAATTAGTTATCTGGAGAAGTTATTCTACGCTTTGAAAGACGGTAAGATTAAAGTAGAAGACACTTTGTACAATGAATAGTTTGTGTAGTCTCATAGATTGATTAGATAACTGGCATCTGTAGACGCTTCTAGTATATATAGCTTATATATTTTTATTTGCAGTTGCTTAAGTTGTGCTTGGTTAATACACATGGCTTGTTTGACATCACTTAAGGCATTTCTGGTTGGCTTTTTCGTTACTTCCCTCCGTCTCCGGGGTTATTTTGAACTTTCAATTTCCTCTCCATTGTCGTTACAAGAAATTATTGACGCTCCTCCGCAAATTATTAATTGAGCCCCCAGAATTACTACTACGTCATGAGTGAACCCACGATAAATTTCCATATTCAAACCCGGGTATCATCGTTTCGGATTCCCACGGAACTTGTGAGGAAGAACTTCAAGACCATCCAAAAACAAATCGAAAAACAGAAGAAATCGGTGGCAGAAGACGTGAACACCATAACTAAGGATCCTACACTTTCATCGTCCCAGAAACTTCAACTAGTGAAGAAATTGATTGCTAACTTTGAAGCTTTTCAAAAGAAATTGGAATCCACTGCTCAGAGGGACGAAGAGTATCGATCCCGTTTGATTGCCAGGTTAGAAAATCTTCAGCAATTGTCAAAATATACGGTGGATAAGAAATCAGCCAATGATCAAGTTCTAGACCTTCATAACATTAATCTCATCAACTGGTACCGGGACCAGGCCGATCTTTTGGTGATAGACTATCTAATAAAGTCGAATATTAGTAGTGAAGCTAACATTGGGGTCAAGTTGCTTGAATCCTTTGGCCAGGAGAAAATAAGTAAATTGATAGACTACGACTTATTTGAAGGGTTTAACAAAGTATTTGTGTCCATGGTGGTGTCCCATGATTTAGGTCTTGTCACCAGTTGGTTTAATGAAAACAAAAGTGCCTTGAAGAAGATCAATTCCAATCTTGAGTTTGAAATAAATTACTGTCATTTCCTCTCTTTAATTAAAGATGGTAAGTTAAGTGAAGCCATTAATTATTCGAAGACGAACTTGTCTCCTTATGGTAATCGAGCCAATTACGGTGAAAATGCATTACAAAATTATACTAAAAACCTTATTAAACTTAAAGAAATTGGTGGGTTATTGGTGTATCTTTCCATAAACGAACTGATGAAGCATGCAAGTATCATTACTAGATTTTCTACTGGTGTAATGAGCAACTCAATAAGATATCATGAATATGAAAAACTCCTCTCCAATGAGCGTTGGGATAGTCTATCCAATTGTTTTATTGATGATTTCAATAAGATATATGGCATTTCTAAGGTTTATCCGCTTTTTGTATACCTTGCAGCTGGTCTTTCGAGCTTGAAAACTAAATCATGTTATTGTAATAAGGAAAACACCATTTTCTCCGAAAATACGAATCAATCTCGTATACTGGAACCAGATGAGTTGACACCCTTGACCGATAAGAAGTATCGAGGTCCAAATTATTACTATCAAATACTAGGAAAAATCAACCATTGCCCAGTATGTTCTCCTGAATTATATTCTATCAGTCAAAACCTTCCTTACGCTCAATTGATCACCCATATGTTTGACAAACCCTATATGCTACCTAACGGTAATATTTACTCGTTCGAAAAGCTATTAGCACCATCAGAAAAGTACCTATCCGAGAAAAATACTCTTCTACGTATGAACAAGATTAAAGATCCTTTAACCAAAGAAATATTCTCCATTGAAAGCTGTACTAGAGTTTACCCAGCCTAATCGGAATCCTCATCATTCTTTGCATTTTTATTTTTCTCGTTATTTGGATTTGTCCCAAAAACATACATTCTGGCTGCACGTTCAGCTGCTGGCTTAGTAGTGTCTCGAATACCGTTAGTTCTCTTGTGATGATATCCTGTGAACATCAGCCAGTCAAATTGACCTGACCTTTCGACCTGGAGTTTTTCGCTTCTAGCCAAAATCTTCACTCCCCATGAATGATACGGCTCTCCCTCGAACAAAGACAATATTATCTTACCGCTTGAACTGTCATAACCTCCAAACGAATTCTTTGATTGGTCGTTGATATGCAGAAAACACTGTTTACAGCTTTTGAAAAAACTGAGTACTAGTTTTTGATGGTCTCGTATGTTTCGATCTACGTCCTTCATGCCTCGACCAGTATGAGGGAAATTGAACATAATATAATTAAGACTGTTTATATTAATGCTCTTACCCTTTGATTTCTTCAATTTCAATGTTCCTACTAAGTCCGTAGCGTCAATATCATGCAAAACTTGTACACCTTCCTCGTTTAAATAAGTAAGTATCACCTCGACATTAGGATACTTAGCGATAACCTCAGATTTACTATCAAAGCTAGTAGCTACCAAATTACTTGGCTTCACGAAATCATGTTCAACCAATGATTTAGCAAAAGAGAAATCACCTTCTCCAACTAGCAAGACTTTATCCTCGCCACTAAAAGGGTTCAATCCTTTGTTAACTGGTACGATATGTTTCTTTGGTTTCCCACCAGATTTTATTGATTTGGCCTTGAGTTCTTGTTGCTGATCTTGGGCTGCGGATTTCTTCAAATCCTTCTTTCGAGTTTCTTCACGAAGTCCGTGACGTAATAAGGCAGCCTTTAGACCCTTTCCTGCCTGAGTCTTTCCTTTCAATTTACGAGCCATTATGGTTGGGAATTTTTCATCTCATCGCGATCGCAGTTCAAATATTTTACCCCGGGAAAACCTATGATTATAGTTACTTAGCAGTACATACTTTTATATAAAACAGGATAAGACATTTAAGTATCATCTCATATGTGGAAAGCACGTTCCTCTCCTATGTTGTAGTCAGAGTCTTGGTCATTATCATCGCTGAGACCTGAGCTTTCGTAGTCATTGTCATCATTTGATTCCAGCTTTGCTTCACTGTCGTCATCTGGATCATTATCTACAGTTGTTGATGATGCTTCGGGTTCTGGTTCTGGATCTTCATCTTCGGGATCTAACTGTTGCAATGGTTCTTGGTAACCATCATTATACTCGTAGAAAAGCATGAAAGTTCCTTGAGAATTAAGCACTTCGTCTTCAGTTGCAACATAGACCGATTCATCGCTAATACGCCACCAAGTTCCCCTATGTTTACGGTAGCAAATGTAATGACCGTAGTTATGGGTACCATAATGAGAAATTACTGCTTTCAAATCATATGCCAATTTTGGATTAATAGGTGACTGTAAACTGGAGTTGTCAGTTGGGGAAGTCGATACATGGCCCATTTCCACATCTTCAGAATCCGCAGGAGTAACCTCAGATGTATCAGAAGCTGAATTTGAGTCTTCCAAATTTTCTGGTGTTACCAGGGAGTCACTAGAGTCAGGTAAATCAGAGCCTGCTTCAACTTCGGCGTCGGAATTTCTTTTAGGAATATTTCGTTCATCTTGTTTTCTGAAAGGAAGTCTAGCATCCATGTTGATATCTTCTGGTGCTGCAACATATGGTGATAAGTCCAATTTAGATGGGAATGTGACATTACATGAATTTTTTACAATCATGTAGGTTCTGGGATCGAACACTGATCGGTTTATATGAATTGACAAAAGTGGAGGTGGTCGACTTAAAAGAATTTGTTTTGACTTTCTTGATTTTCTAACCATTTGCTTCGTGGTCAATTTTTCGAACACTTCATCTGTTATATGCTCCTTTGCTAACTCTTTATCAATTTCATCAATTCTTTCAGTAAATATCTGAATGAGTTTTTCTTTATCGGTGTCGTTAATTTTGGACGATAAAAATTCTTTAGTTTGAATCAACCCGCAACGATTACAATTGACTTCATCAATGATCTCTGGAGCTTCCCATTCAGAAAGCAATCCTTCTAGTGAGATGCTAGAGTAGTAAGATTGTTTGTTCGGTAAGTTCAAGCTCAAACCACTAATGACAGAATATCTTATACCACCAACTTCTCCACAAGTCAAACAACCGATTCTTTCTGCGGATACACCATCTACAGGAGTTACCAATTCCAAGGGAAACAATTTATGGTCACTATCAGCCAAATTTGGATCGATTTGGAAAGCTGGAACATAAACTTTACCTAGCCTGTCTAAGTTTTGAAATCCTGAATTTTTATTTTGCACTAAAGAAGAATCAACAAAATCGAGTTTCTTTTTAGAGTCACTACCAATGACTTTCTTATATTCGGATTCAACCAATCTCATGACAAGTTGATAAAACTCCTGAGCATCTTCTTGATTATACCCGGTGAAGAAGTTTTGTTTAGGACCGTTGGGCATTCTGTTCAAAAGAGGTTTGGTACTGAACTCTTTACCACGGGATCCATAAGCCCCATTAACATTATCAAAAAGCTGTTTTAATGCAGCAGTGAAATCAAGATTGGCATTCGGTTGATTGGTTTTAACCTTTGTAGGTGTGCCGTTATCGTTTTCGATTTCAATTTCCGAATAAAAGTATTGATCAATGAATTTTAAAAGTTGTCTCGATGAAGCCAATGATTGGATTACGGAGTTCATGAAACAGGTATTACCGTCATTTGATATACCACCTAGTTCTCCGCCGTTTTTCATGGCAAACTTTACTTCTTTTGATTTTCTGCTATTCATGTTGAATCGGGAATTGGAAGACCCTGATGATGTTAAAAATTTATACCCCGAGTTCATCTTATTTAGTATTTGTGCAAGATTGATTTGACGACCCGATAAATAAATTAATGGTAATAATATTAACAAAGCTGAAGCGACCGATCTTGCTTTAGTGTTATTAGGATTGGTTCCACGAAGGATATCAGCTATAAAAGAACTTGAAAACACGGTGCCTAGTTGATAGTTATAGATATAGCTATAGCAAAATATTGAAACCACCAGTAGTATTAAACAAATTAAGATATATGATTTAACAAATGTCATAAAGGAAAAACAAACTTCAAGTCTTTTCAAATCTCGACTTGGGTAGTTGGTTTCTTTACTGATATTTACTTTGTATTAATACTGAAATCACCTCAAAAAGTTGCTTATATTTTGATACAGATGTCGCTACTAAAATTTTCATTACTGTTTATTGTGAAGTGCACATATTGAGGGGAACCTCAGGTCATAGTCATACCAAATATCTTAGTCATACCAAATATTTTAATGAAGCTCTAATAACTACGTTTGTATTGATACGATGTTTATATCTAGACAGTTACGTAAGTAGCTATGAATGTTCGTGTAGAAGAGCACCTAAAAAGTGGATGATATGTGATGTAGTGTCAGGTAATTGAAATCAATGGGTGCAAAAATACAATCAATGAGAATAGTGTAAACTGGTATCAGGAGAACATTTAAAATTTTTTTTCTTGGTTTGGTTTTTCTTAACTTTTTTCATGAAACATCAAGTGTTTCTTCTTATGTTTATAGTTATCTTTGGCCGTAACCCGGAGGAGGACCTCTGAAATTCTGGAGTTGGCCCATTGGTGGACGGTCTTTACCCCAACCACATTTCAACGGTCTACCATTAACAGTGAAGCCAGCCAATTGAACAATAGCTAACGCTGCTCGTTCATGGGAATCGAACTTAACAAATGCACAACCTCGTTCAGGGTGAAATTTGAAATCAACAATGAAGCCAAAATTTTGAAGAAGAGGAATCAAATCTGCTTGTTGTGTAAAATGAGCTATGTTCCCCAAATAAACTGTCGAATGCCACGAAGGGGTTTGTCTTAACACAATATCAAACGATTGAGGAGACATGACTCCGTTGCTCATGGGAGTTGGAGGCATGGCGCCAATTGGCGGTGTACTTGGAGGAAGGCCGTTTGGGGGTTGAGGAAGGTTCATACCTCCATTCAATCCAGGAGGAGTATTGTTAAATTGTCTAAACTTTTGGTGGTGACGGACATGACCCGAACGAGGATTATTCCCGTTATTGTTTTGCTTGTGGGAAGCCCAATTGCATCGAATAGCTCGACCGTTGATCCATTCTCCATTCATTGTCTGTAATGCCAATTCTGCATCTTGTTGTTGTTCGAAAGTGACAAACCCATACCCTCTGGATCTAGAAGTTTGCATGTCCCACATTACATGAGCCTGTTTCAAAGAAGAGAATTTAGAAAATGCCTTGGCTAAGGATTCATCATCAACTTCTGGAGACAAATCTCCGACGAAAATATTGAAAATAGGAGCTTCAGGGTTGCTTGCTCCTACTATAGATGAAGATTGATAAGCCCAATTGATTTTAACCTCCAGATTATTAACAATTCTTCCATTAAGAGTATGTAATGCTCGATTGGCATTATCGTGAGATTCAAATTCAACAAACGCATAATTAAATCCAGGTCTGTTCTTATCGTTTAAAATTTTGATTGATTTGACTCCTCCACTAGATGCTAGCAACTCTTGTAATTCTTCTTCACTGACAGTCTTGTGTAACCCTCCCACGTATAGAATTTGGTCCGATACTTCTCTGCCTCCCTCTATGGCAGAAGCCGGAGTGATTTCAGGTTTAGATTTGACATCCTCAATAGGAGCGGATTGTTCTGATTTTAATTCACCAGTTTCAGACATTATAATACAATAATATTTTAAGATCAATATAAAAAAATGAATAAAAAAATGCCAGATTTAACCAAAATTATATCTGAATCATAAACGAGAGTCGAAATAGTTTATAAAAAAAAGATTGGAGTACAAAAATAGAAGTATTTGAGAAGGAAACAAAAAGACAACAAAATCCAATAAAATAGCAAATCGTCCACCTGTCCACTAACTATGAATACCCAACCAAAATGTCGTGAATTCGGAATTGAATGAAGAAACGTTTATTTCTAGTCTCGACAATTGGAATTCAGACGAAAATGCCCGCGTTTAGACGATCTGGAGGCACGGGTGCTAGCTGGTGCCGACTCGGGAAAATCAGGTCGTGCGAGGGCGCCATCTACAAGCTTCATTACGGGAATACCCAATACTATGCCGTTGAAAGTGGTGTTGCAGGACTCTAGGTTGGTCAAGGACGTGAAGGTTCGACTTGAGAAGAAAACACTTTTGAGGAATTCGGGCAAAATTGTGAAAAAAACTCGTGATGGACGTGATGTATTTGAGATTTTCACCATTTGCGATGACCAACTTACTATTAAAAGTATACTAGACTTGGACAATGGAATTGATATTGAAACGTATGAAGAAGAAGCCGGGAGTAATCACCATACATTGGAGAATGCTGTAGAGGATTTTTTCCGGGCAAGAAATCTACATCTTACTGCTGAATTACGGCTGCAAATCCCCAAGAAATGGTCTATATACCCTCCTTTACTTCTTATAAAGTCCTCTACGTTTGATACACCGACTTGGCAAACCACACTCGGTGGTATAGATAAGGAAGAATTTTTCCAGTACATATTGCAGGCTCAAAATGAAATTCCAAACCAAATAACGCATATTGCAGTGAACAAACCCATTATAGAGCAGGACATTATGAGACGTCCTTTCAACATACTACCCATATACGGAGATTTCGGGCCATCTCCAACAACACAAACATTCGAATCGCCGACCCAAGCCGATTTGGATCGGGCATTTTGGTGTAGTGTGGTGCAGAATGGAATATACCAGACATGGGCTCCTTACTATACGATGTTTTCTCGAGGTAATATCAAGGAAAAGGGAAGAATCCTCCTGTCCAGCGCCCTGTACAGTGCTACGCAAGGAACGGTCTTGGACCTCTACGCGGGCATAGGTTATTTCACGTTTTCGTACTTGAAGAAAGGTGTTGATTTGGTGTTGGGATGGGAAATCAACCCGTGGTCAGTCGAAGGACTAATACGAGGAGCAGCCAAGAACGGGTACAAGTCCAGAAAGATCCAACCAGGCCAGCTGTACCACGCAAGTGACTTGCAAGCCGATATTGATGGAGGTGTTCGGTTGATTATATTCCACGAGTCCAACGAGTATGCATTAGCGAGGTTGCAGCATTTTGGCTGCAAACTCAACATAATCCACATCAACCTAGGGCTACTCCCCAGTAGCCAGGCCTCGTGGCCGTGGTGCAATGGAATCATTCGTCAGATCAGTAGTAGCAGCACTACCATGGTCCATGTTCATGAAAACGTTCACGTTGACGACATCCACCAGTTCTCCCAGGGTGTAGCCCAATCCATGCATGGAACCGTGGTGCACACTGAAAAGGTCAAGACGTTTGCTCCAGATGTGTGGCACGTCGTTTACGACGTTGAGATCCGCCGTGCCATCAACGGTAGCGATGCATCTCCAGACCCCGATTTGGCAAATGGGCAATGCTGTTCGGAATCCCATGACTAGGTCGTGATGGAGCTCGGAATAATAGGTTTTCCCGTCAGTGGCCGGGCCTGGCCCCACCATCTCCGAACAAACCCGCCAAATACTCATCCTACACCCTCAGTACCTCGCCAGCAGGCGTATCTCCAGCCCAGCCGTGGGTTCACCGCCAAGTGTTTATATTTGGCTACTTTACCGAACCACCAGAGCCCACGGTATTCGCTGAAGATGCTGCAAGGTACGCTCGGCATTTCCACGTCAATCTCATGTCGGTGTTTTTTTTTACACGTGCTGCTTGACAAAACTGCGCCCTAATGGGGTCAGACGGGAAATTTTTCGACGTCAGCCTTAAATTTCGTCAACGTAATGCTAATACACCAAGTAAATCACATTAGTCCATGTAGTTTGGCCCAACTTCTGTAGTAGAATTCCGTGGCATGGTAGCGTAACAATCCCGAGAAAATGCCCGGGCTTGCACGTCCACATTGTTGGGGCCTCTAACGGGAGGAACAATATTCCCGTAACTGGTATTGGGGGTGCGTGCACCACCCCAAACCCACTCAATGTTATCTTTAGTAGTCTGTAGACCATTGATTATTTTTCTTTCTCCAAAGTAGTTGTTTTTTATCAAGAACACCAGTTTTCAAGTTTTGGATCATGTCGACTAATCCGAAATCCGAGGAAGATCAACTTTATGACATTCTAAATCTATCTCCTCCCGCTATAAATACCCGGCCTCCTGCTAATATCGATGGAGATTTCCATCAAAACGCCAATATAAATTTAAGTAATACCAATGGATTATCAGTCAATACTAATGATCAAAACAATGATTTTCTCCATCCGATTAACAGCAGCCTCCTCAACCCAAGAAGCCCCAGTGCGTACCTGAGTCATTCTTTGTACAGCGATGCCTCTCTGAATCCTGGGAGTCCGTTTATGGATGCTGCCTCTCACTTCAGTGGTTATTCTCCGGCTGTGGACGTCGGAGGGTACACTCCTTCAATGGATGTGGGAGTTTACTCTCCTCCCACCGGGTATGGGCAAAATCCCGTGAGTCCGGGTGGAGGTTCTTACGTGGGTGGTGATGTTCGAGAACACCAGTCTCAATCTCAACAGCAACATCAGCAATCAATGAATCAATTCTTAGATCCTCTCAGTACATTTGACAATGAAATCGCCCTTGGTGGATCCATATCAAGTACCAATTTAGCCAACCTTAATGATGCAAATAATAACAACTTCTCCTCTCATCACAATTACTATGATCAAGTTCCTCCATTAAACGCCCAAGTTATTAACAATCATGTCCAGAACAATCTCAAAAACTTTCAACAAGATATCAATTTCACCGTTCACCCTCCATTTGACAAACTTACAGAAAACAACCTTTCCAACTATAACGATATTCAGCAACGAGAAGTCACCATCAACATCGACCAAGCCCCAGATCAAGTAGCAAGAAGAACTCCGTCTCTTTTCAGTAATTCATCTCACAACTCCTCTGCCGATGATAAGTCTCCTAGGCGGCCTTCTGCACCCAGAACAAATCAAGATAGTCTTGCTCCCATGTACAATAATAATAGCTCCACCAATCTCATGGTGAATCAAGTATCCCTGTTATCAAGTCCTGGCTCGGTCAGTGATTTTAGTGATGCTCCCAATCTTCTCTTGAAACCGGAAGAATTCCAAAGCATCAAACGTGGAAGAAGAAGAAATCACTCAAATAAAATGCAATCGACGCTGAGATCAAGACTGAGATCCTCTATGGCTTCTGGAAGTGGGCTTTCTGACTATGAAGAAGATTACGATGATTATGAAGACGATGATAATAAACCAGTGATATCATCACGAGAAAAAATGTTGGAATTAGCATCTCCTAATCAATCATCCAAAAGGACTCAAAAACATCCTTCAGTTTACGCATGTCATTTATGTGACAAACGATTTACCCGTCCTTATAACTTAAAATCACACTTAAGAACTCATACAGATGAACGTCCTTTCATTTGTAATGTTTGTGGTAAAGCGTTTGCCAGACAACATGATCGTAAACGTCATGAAGATTTACATACGGGTGAAAAGAAATTTCAATGTAAAGGTTTTTTGAAAGATGGTACGCCATATGGATGTGGCCGAAAATTTGCCAGAGCCGATGCATTAAGAAGACACTTTCAAACTGAAGCAGGTAAAGAATGTATTCGCTTGTTGGTAGAAGAAGATGAAAAAGATAAAGTTAAAGATGATTCTGGTACTCCAGACTTACTTAGTCCTAACAGTGCCATTTTAAACAGTGCTACCAATAGCTCACAATCCATTCCTCATGTGGCTATTTCTCCACCGGATTAAAACGACTTATGATTTCGCATGTTATCTTCAATTGTGTATTATATGTATGTCTATAGGATGCCAATATTGGTTACGACATTAAACAAAAAAATCATCGCGACGATTATTGTAAATACTTGTACTAAAGCTATTGATGTCTCTTGAGCACGAAGAACAGATAATCGATCGGCTTTCTCCAGGGGATGTCCCGAAGAAGTTAACGGAGCAGGAAAAGCAGCTTCAACTGCTTTTTGAAGAGAAGCAACGAGTCATGATTGATCAAAATCGTCAGTATCTTGGTGATTTATTCGAAAATCATGCTGCAACCCCAATAAGCATCAAAAACGTCCAAATTACCAATTCCCAATCGTTTCGTAATGGTTTCTTGCAACAACAGTTCAAGCCATTACTCTCTCGAAAGTTGCTTACTTTGAAGGATTTCTTGGCCGGTATTGACGAGGTTCATGGCAACTTCTCTAAACTAAACATATTGGAAAACTCTTTAATTGATATTCAAGTATTACCCAGAACTATATTCAACCGTTATAAGCCAGCTAGTGAGGTAGTTCCAATATTCAATATTGTACCTGTGAAACGATTTTATGCTAAAACTGGTACAAATATCGGTAATGGAGAAGGTGATGGATATATTCAATTCCAATTGAAGAATATCTTCGGAGGGGCTGAATCCTTGACTTTTGATGCTATTACTGGTACTAAAACCCACTCGTCATATCTTCTTAACTACTGTCAACCCACATTCAACCGTGCTAATTATATGTTCGATTCCACTGCGTATGTGAATACAAGAAAACTTGATTGGATCCAAAGCGATGTGTCTTCCCGGGGACTTTCACATAAACTTTATACCCAATTCTCGGGAGCTATAAACCACGAGGTCATTGTTGAAAATTGTTGGAGAACCCTTACCAATCTCAACTCCAAGTCATTAAGTGTTATGACTCAACTGGGTGATGACTTCAAATCGTCCGTCACCTATAACTGGAGATATGACTCCAGGAACAATAAGCATTTGCCTAGCAAAGGCTCTTTCTGGAGATTGGGTATAGAGTTCAGTAAAATATGGCATCGTAGTGATTATGTCAAACTAGTCATGGAATCCCAAACAAGCCACCAACTCAATACCAGCAACTTCATCATCTTTTCAAGCAAATGTGGTTTTCTTTATGATTTACATAGGCAACCCTCAAAGCTTTTGGACAGGTTTTACATTGGAGGTCCTACCGACGTAAGAGCATTCAATCTCAATGGCCTTGGACCTAAATCTTACTCGTCGTCTATCGGTGGAGATATCTTTTTGAATGGAGGAGTATCATTAATCACGAATATTCCTAGATACCCAACCAGTAATTTTAAAATCCATAATTTCATTAATTGGGGGAAATTGGTTCAGTTTAATGATACCAAATCAGTACCAGAACTATTAAAAGATATGTCAAAAGTTTCCGTGGGTTATGGAGTTGGGCTACTCTATGATCATCCTATGGCACGGTTTGAGTTGAATTTTGTATTACCGGTGGTGATGAGCGAACGGGATAATGCCCGGAAGGGACTTCAATATGGTATTGGTGTTTCATTCTTATAAACTTATTGCATTATATGTACATAGCTAGTCGTTATAAAATCGTTATCTGTTTGATTTTGTATTTTTGATCCAGAGATCATGATGTTTGATAACCTCGGGCACAATTATACTTTCAATTTCGACTCCTGAACTGTATTCATCGTCAGAGAGTTTGACCCATTGTTGTTGCCTATCAGCGGTGACAAAAACCACCTCCTTTTTTCTTGTTTGAAGCAAGTTTCCAATGACTAACAGATGTTGGTATCGATCCAAAGCAGTTGAGGCCTTTTTAATTAAAATCGAAGCATCTGTTTCCAACTTAAATGACACAATCATGGCCGAAGGCGCCCAGTTATCCACCAATCTACTCAAGAACTTAGGAACTTGTTCTAAGTCGACTATAAGCTTTCCAGAAGCCTGGGATTGAATTTTATGCTGGGGCATTCTTGATTGTGGAAGAAAGAAATCCGATACAGCAGCTGCAAGGTAAAAAAGAGCTTTCTCCTCCATTCTATGAAGTAATTCAGAAATAGATTTCAATGTATATAAATATTGGTTAACAGTCGTAAATGGTACCAATAAGAGTGATTTTGTATCTTTAGCCTGGTTGTACTTTCTCAATACGACAAGCATTTGATCAGCAAAATCAGGATTAATTGCAACCTTATTATTCTCTTCCACCATATAGTCAAGAAAGCAATTGGTGGTGTGACTATAGTGTCTAGAGTAAGGCAACAACGAAAATTCTCTGTGAAGGAAGATCACGGCGTACCCATTTTCCAAGAAGTATTCGGCTGATGTAGCTCCTCTAGTTCCAGCCGAGAAATTATCAATAAATCTAACGGTGTTGTTCTCTAACGGCACGGTGGTTCCTCCACTTGTAACAAGAACCACTCTTTTATGTGATTCTGTTTGGTGAAATTTCAAGAATTCCCCAACTTGTTGGGAAAGTTCCTCAAGATAACTTGGAGGTTTATGGTTCTTGAAGTATTTGTCCTCGTCCGAGAGCTGAGCAGCTGGAAAATCCGGAATGGATCTGTCAATGGCTGATTCTGTCTCTGGGTTAGCAGTATGATAGTTTTTTTGCGGTGACATTTTACAATTGGCTTGCTAATAAAGAGTACTTGATCTACTGCAAATTTTATGGGCTTTTTTTTTCAGTGCTCAACATTACTGAATGACTAAGATATGAACCCAATAGTATTTTTTGACGTAAGTAAAGTTCAGAGATAGAAATGTCGAGTTTCATTGCTCTTTAGAAGCATTACTAACTGTTGTAGATATCAATTGATGGGAAAGAAGTTGGCCGTATAAAAATTGAGCTCTTCCATGATAAGCTTCCAAAGTACGTATGGATAAACGAAGAAGAAAACTGACCAATACTAACCAGGTTTAGAACCTGTGAAAACTTCCGTCAATTCTGTACTGGTGAATACAAGGACAATGGAAGACCCGTTGGATACAAAGACGTGAACTTTCATCGAATTATCAAAGGGTTTATGATCCAAGGAGGCGATTTTGTCAAGTTTAATGGCAAGGGCAGTAGATGTATATACGGAAAGAGTCACTTTGAGGATGAAGGATTTCACTTTGATCGTATGTATAACTGTTTCAGTCATGCTATGACTAGTACTAACGTAAAGATCTAAAATACAGTGTCAGTATGGCCAATGCAGGGCCCAATACCAATGGATGCCAATTTTTCATTTGTTGTAAAAACACTCCTCATTTGGATGGGAAGCATGTTGTTTTTGGCAAAGTTATTGAAGGTTTTGATGTGGTTGATGAAATGGAAAATGTCCCTGTAATTGGCGACAAGCCTAAACTTGACGTTAAGATTGACGAATGTGGAGAAATGTAGCATATGTACAGTAAAACTTCTAAATTACACTAAATACAAATAAATTATACAAAATTAATACCATATCATGCTCTGGTCTACAAGACAATCTAAATCATATACATTTAACTGTTATACTCTTAATTCACCCCGATCAGCAGTTTCATTCTTTGTAAAGGTTGCAATCACTTGACGGGGCGGTACGGGTGTATCTTTCGAATTTGTATCTGGTTCACGTGATAAATATATCACAATTCAACAACTACTTCTCTTCCTAAACATGTCGGCAGATTTCTGGAATTCATCTCAACGTACTCGATGGCAACTAACCAGGCAAACGCTTCTAGAATCTCGAAGAAGGCTTCTTGTTCTAGAGAAGAAAATGATTCAAAATGGCCTTATCAAGGACTATGCCAATATCAACTACGACTATAATATGAGAATCTATCTTCATACCCTACTTGTGAAATTGGGCAGAAGACTCAATGTTCGTCAAATAGCATTGGCTACAGCCGAGATTTATTTGACCCGGTTTTTAACCAGGGTGCTGTTGAAAGAAATCAACGTATACTTACTTGTTACAACCTGTTTATATGTAGCGTGCAAGATTGAAGAATGCCCTCAGCATATACGGTTAATCATCAGTGAAGCAAGAAATCTATGGCCAGAGTATATTCCCCATGATATTACCAAGTTGGCGGAATTTGAATTTTACTTAATTGAAGAGATGGAACTGTATTTGTTTCTTCATCACCCATACAAATCACTACTTCAGCTACATCAATTTTTAAAAGACAACTACAGTACTTATGGGATTACATTGACAGACCATGACCTACAGAACTCGTGGTCACTCATAAACGATAGTTATTTAACTGATTTACATTTGTTGTTTCCTCCTCATACGATAGCGGTTGCGGCCATTTACATTACAATAGTGCTTAAAAAGAACCTACGAACCATAAATACAAACTCAGCAAATGTTCAATCCAATATTGGATCTGCATACATGGGCACCATGAACCCTTCCAATACTCTAGGGAAGCCTGACACCAATGTCAACAACACCATGCAAATTGAAGATTTAATGAGTCTTGCTAATACCAATTCTAATCAGCCCATCAACGAACAGACGGTGGACACAGAAGAACACTTCCAAGACATCAAGGTTGACGAGGACACCATTCGAATCAACAAGTTCATGAATTTCTTAAACCACTCCCATATCAATCTTGACGAAGTGGTCGAATCGATGCAAGACATGATGAATTTATACGTGGTTTGGAACCGGTACAATGAAAATGTCGTTAAAAAGGCCATTCTGCAAATGCTACTTAACCGATAGTCCCCCTCCACCTTCAGCGTACCTTGTGTTTCATATATATTTACATAGAAGGGGTTATGAAGATTGATGATGAACCCCTTACATAATGCAGTTGATTTGCAGTCGTTCTGGGGTCGTGTGCGTGGCCAGACATTTTTTTCGACGTTCAACGTGTTGAAAAAAAATGTGATAGCCTTAAAAAGTCCACTAAGTAGATCGCATCGATTGGGAAAAAAAATTATTGACAAGTAATAAATTCCAGTACTCATACCCAGGAAGAAAGATACTAATAGAATATGGAATCTTCTAGAACTAGTACCAAGGAAGTGGTTAATAAAGAATCAGGAAACAGTCCTCCTATTCAATGTAGAAACAATAATGAGGACACTCGATTTCTGTCATTACTCAGTTTTATTGATCGGAACCAAATTCCAATTTCTCGACTGCTAATGATGATATTATATGGAACTCACTTCTTAACCCCATTGCATACATATACTTCCAAGTTTATTCATTTACAATATTGTTCTAGAATCGATATTAAAGATGGACCGCTTTATGATATTGGTATTAATGATATTTATTTCATCATTAATTGGATAATTAATCTTACATTCTTAAGAGCATTTCTCATGAAGTCAGTATTCAATCCATTGGCTGAACATCATTTCATAATTACTTCTCGTAAAGCTAGAGTGAGATTTGCTGAACAAAGTTGGTCTTTATTCTATTATCTGAGTTCATTCTTTGTTGGCCTTTACTTGTATTATCACTCTCCATATTATTTAAACCTTGAAAATATTTATGCAAATTGGCCTCATAATCAATTAACTTTTGGTTTCAAAAGCTATTATCTTATATCTATTGCATTTTGGTTCCTGCAAATTTTTGTCTTACATATTGAAAAACGAAGAAAAGATCATTATGAAATGTTTGCTCATCATATTATCACATTTGCTTTAGGTTTGGGATCTTATTATTATTTTTATACTAGAATTGGTCATTTAATTCTTTTGATTATGGATTCGGTTGATGTCATTTTTGCATACGCTAAACTTTTAAGATATACTGGTCATACAACCGCTTGTGATATAGCTTTTGGTTTATTCATGGTTAGCTGGATTGTGTTAAGACATGGAGCTTATAATTACTTGACTTATTATACTTGGTCTATAAGAGACTCTTTATGGGCTGAAGGCCGTTGTATTCCTGATACTATTCAAAGAAGATGCTTGGCTCCTCAAACAATGAATACTTTTTTCATACTTCTTGGTGGGTTGCAAGTGATAAGTTGTGTATGGTTGTATTTCATTTTCGGGGTAGCTTATAAAGTTGTCACTGGCCTGAATGCTGAAGATGTCAGAAGTGACGATGAGGATTCCGATGAAGAAGAAGAAGAAGATTCACAAGATGAAAAGTCTTTTTATGAAGAAAAATCCCTGACCGAAGAAATTGATTCTTAAAAGACCGGTGTATATTAGACCAATTTTATTTTGGATCACGTAAAGTTTTTTTTTTAGTATGATTGAATTTCGATTAATAAGTAAAATGAAATGACTTCTATATTTATTCAAGCTTGTACTATACTAACGTATAAACATAAGATCATTACGATGAACCCCCAAATAACTAAAAAGAGCGATAACCATTTGAATATTCTTTCAATTGGTTGAGGTTCATCTGATTCGGATCCAATTAACTTGAATCCAAAGAGACCTGGTAAAATGAATGAAATGGCTGTGGAGCCGGTTGCTCCAACAATTGCCAAAACTAAAGCAAATGAACTTACTGTGACTGCTAAATAGTAACCAGCTGCCAACATAATAACTGTAATGATATTGAAAGTTTTATTGGGGAATGGAACAACTAAAGCATTCTTACCGGTGGAGCTTGTAACAGGACCAACTTCTTGATCCTCTGGAAGCAAAGAAGATGATTCCTCAGTGACTCTACTAGGTTTGTAAATATTGGTATGAATCCAATAGTAAATGTTATTGAACGAGATTCGGGCTGGATGAATCATTAGAGGGAATGAGAATACAACCATGAAAACAATAGCGAATCTCCCCAAGGTGGTTGTACAGTTATTTGGATACAGCAAAATAACGTTCCCATTGACATTATCACCGAACGTAAGGTAACCAGCAAGACCCAAGATTATGAATAGCCCCGAAGAGATACCAATGGCCAAATTAACTAATTTGGTAAGATTAATAAGAGATTTATCATTAGCCTCGTTAATTACAGAAAACATATTTTGATGGCCGGTATAGGCAAAAACAATAATGGAGAAAGTGCTGAAGATTCCCGATATGGAAGGAGGACCAATGGTGATGTGACCACGAAGATCTTTGGCAACATCGCCAATGATAAAATGAGTCAATACAAGCAAGAATAAGTAACCAATAGCGCACAATCCCAAGATTGAAGTATACTTCAAGGAATCCAAATTCTTCAAGAACGACAAAGGAACACATAACACGGTACTAGCGATTATCCAGAAATTGGAGTAGTTCTGTTGCAGAACCCAGGGAACATGAGTGATGATGGTGGGCATTAAATCTCCGATAAGAACCAAGTAGGAAATAGCACATCCAAAACACTGGATTGCAATGGCAAGATCAAAGATCACTGATAGAGTCGGATACGTGATGGAGCATAGGTTGAAGAACGTTGCGTGGCCAGCAGGAACATATCTTGAAACATAAGCTTGAAGGAATAATCCATACCCGGAAGTAGCAGCGGCTACAAGAATAATAATGGTACCTACCAAGTAACCATCGGTGGAAAACGCAAGGGGCATAGATAAGAGACCAGCACCAACAATTGTCTTGACAAGACTGATTGCTGAAGAAGTCATAGAAGCCCCAATTTCAGAGGGCATGATGGCAACACAGGAATATAAAGAAAGAAAGACAAATAAAGAGTATGGATTAGATATAAAACTGTGGATTCCGCACCGGTATTACACTACCGGGGAATTTTAGTAGGTATGGAGCAACAAGGGGAGATGAAAAGTCGGGATGACCATGTTGAAAATGACTGGAAAAGGAAATCATGGTATTCTGGTGTAGTTATAAGCGGATAATGGGGTCTATATGGAAATTTGATGTTTTTGTCTGTAGTTTTTTACACGGTTGTTAGATGTACGCTATGGGTAATTACTTAAGAGTGAGAAGCAGTTGGTTATCCTCAAATACATAAATACGCCCCCAACACACTTAAAACCACATAAACACTCACAGACTGTTCTATTCTTTAGCATTTTCGTCTTCTCCACTTTCACTTTTCGTTTTTTGCACCATTTTCATGACCATTTCCACCACCATTTTCCCCTTTCCTGTCCTCCATAATTAGGGCTTTCGCAGCCATTCCAGCCTTATGCATATTGCAGGTTATGTGCCCAGGTTTACAGTTTCTCCATCACAAGTATCCCAGCCCCGCGCACGACCTGTTTATTTACCTTACGCGGGTACTCATCTATTTGTGCATCCCGCCAAATCACCTCTTCAAGTGTAGATGAATATCGCCTCTTCCCATCCAACCAGGGAATCTTCAATATCGGTGGCGGTACGGGTGCGGCCATTTACTGAATATGAACAATCCCGGCTTGTTTCTCCGGAGTCAGATGCATTTTTCACCGGCGATGCATCATTTGATTCTTCATCTATAACCTCAGCTTCTTCAAAAAATAATCCTCGAAGTGTTCGGAAAATAGTGGATGTGGTGGATGATAAAATGCTTATTTTCGATCCTCCGGAAACAAACCCCCTTTCTGCCATGCAATCCAATGCATTTCCCAACACCAATAAAAAGGCAAGAATACGAGAATACCGGTTTGTATTTGATAAACTATTTGATATTTCCGCTACTCAACACGACGTATATTCTCATACAACTCGTCCTCTACTTGACAGTATCCTTGATGGTTTCAACTCGACGGTATTTGCTTATGGGGCTACTGGATGTGGTAAAACTCACACCATCCTGGGCAACCCAGAAAACCCCGGAATTATTTTTCTCACCATGCAAGAGTTATTTGCTAGAATTGATGAATTGTCCGATACTAAAACCATCGATTTGAGCTTATCATTCCTCGAAATTTATAATGAAACAATTCGAGACCTCTTGAATCCTGAAACCCCTGTTAAGAAACTCGTTCTCCGTGAAGATGCAAATCGTAAAATTTCCGTCACCAACTTGCTGTGTCATAAACCTAAAAGTGTGGAAGAAGTCATGCACCTCATTATGGTGGGAAATCAAAACCGTACTTCTTCTCCTACTGAAGCCAATGCTACTTCTTCTCGTTCCCATGCTGTTCTTCAAATCAACTTGGACCAAAAAAACCGATCTGCAGATCTCACTGAAGAGCATACATATGCCACTCTTTCCATAATTGACTTGGCTGGAAGCGAGAGAGCCGCTGCTACTAAAAATAGAGGCACAAGACTTAATGAAGGAGCTAACATAAATCGTTCACTTCTAGCCCTTGGTAACTGTATTAATGCTCTTTGTGATCCAAGAAGAAGAAACCACATTCCTTATCGTGATTCTAAACTCACAAGATTACTCAAGTTCTCTCTTGGTGGTAACTGTAAAACAGTCATGATTGTCTGTATATCACCTCTGTCCCAGCATTATGATGAAACCTTGAATACTCTTAAGTATGCTGACCGGGCAAAAGAAATCAAAACAAAACTTATAAGAAATCAGCATAATCTTGATCGTCACGTTGGTTCTTACTTGAAAATGATAACAGAGCAAAAGCAAGAAATTTCTGAATTAAGAAACCGAGAATCCAAAGTAATCGAAACCACCATCAGCAAACAAAACGAGAAAAATCATAAAATTCTACTTAGCATCCTTGAAGCAGTGGATTCCACTAATACTTCTTTAAATTCTCATCTGCAATCAAAGTGGAAAAAATATTATTACTTGGCGAAAAGAAGGTTTTTACTTACCCACCATGCTCAGTTAACTTGTTTCACCAATCATTTAAAAAAACTTTCTTTGAAGAAAGAAGTCACTGAAGTAATGATTCAGGTCGACCAACTTAAAAACAAGCTCGATCAGCAAATCATACATCTAGAGCAACAGTATGATACCCCTAATGAACTTGATGATATCTTGACTCATTCTATGACTTACACATTAAAAAAATTGAAAGAAACTGAAGGGTGGACTCCAACACACACAAAGATTTTTCAGGGGTATATTGATGCCATTAGGGATAAAGTAGAGAAGGACATTTTAATTAATCTGTCGATTTTATTTGATTATATGGTTGGTGAATTAAAAGATTTTAACAACTTGTTTCAAGTAACAGCTGACTTACTTTCTCTATCATTACAACATGATAAGGAGAATTTTGATTCACATGTTGCTTCTGCTATTAACAAAATGGTAAATGTTCTACAATCTATGAATAATGGAGATTTTGATGCAGTAGTTGAAGATGTAACCCGTGCCTTTGTGCAAACTCAATTCTCCCGTTCCAACGAAGAAGTTATAGCTCAATCCGATTCTTCACGATTATCAAAGTTGAACCAAAGTCTAAAACCTCGTGATAGTAAACGAGTCTCGACTTCTCCGTTACGCTCATCACCTCCAAGAACCCTCAAGAAAGTGATCCACAAAAAACCAACATCACCATCAAGACCTGCTCGAATCAGCAAGAAGGTTAGATGGGATAATGACATGAGTATAGTTGATAGCGATGTCAGTGCTGACGACGTAATGAACCAGCTGGTCAAAAGTGAAGCGGACGAAGATTCGCCCATCAATAACAGCGTGACAGACAAGCCGGTACTTGATGACCTTGACTTCAAATTTGATCCCACGTTGGACTCACCACCCGTATCAAAATTGATTCAGGACGCCAACAATACCAGTTTAATGACTGATTTAACTCGCAATCCCACCAATCGAAGTCTGAGATTCCAATCGTTTACTAATCGAAAATTGCCTACAAGTGACGATGATGATTCACAAGGGATAATCAAGCCCCAGTTATTGAATACACAGGCCAGCACCAAGGTTGTTAGTCTTTCTGATACCCCCAGCTATATTCCTGGTCCCAATATTACTAGTCCCCGCATGTACAATGTACCCACCAAAGTTCTTGATAGTTTCCAAGTCACCCTGAGTACTTCCAGGGAGAATAGTTCCGGGTCCGATACTCTAGACTGAAGTCATTTACCGTTGCTCGTAAATGTATACATATTTAGCATAGTTTTAATGAATTACGAATTTACTCGAATGGCTGCGAAAAATTAATTTCAAGTAGTCAATGCGGGGACGTCTCCCGACTTTTGGTGTATTGAAAAATTACAAAAAACAGATTAAAAAACCATAAAAGTGACATTTATAACTAAATAGACGTAAACTCGTGACTGCTTACCATCTTCCTTGGTCGCCTCTTCCGTAGTCATCTCTTCCACCACCTCTTCCACCGTATTCATCTCTTCCGCCGAAACCACCTGGACCACCTGGACCACCGTGACCTCTACCTTCACCTCTTCCACCGAATTCTTCTCTACCACCGTAGCCACCTTGGTTTCCACCGTATCCACCTTGGTTTCCACCATAACCACCTTGGTTTCCACCGTATCCACCTTGGTTTCCACCGTAGCCACCTTGGTTTCCACCATATCCACCTTGGCTTCCACCATAACCACCTTGGTTTCCACCGTAATTGCCTTGGTTTCCACCGTATCCACCTTGGTTACCAGAGTGTCCTTGTTGGTTGTTTTGGCCTTCACCAAAGATCTTTCCAATGAAGCCACCACTGGATTGGTTACCTTGTTGGTTTTGTTCGTGCTCTTCGTATTTGTCTTCAATCTTGTTAGTAAGAATTGATCCGGCAATGGCACCTCCAATGGTTCCTAAAGTAGAGTGTTGACCTCCTAATTTATCACCAGCATAACCTCCAGCAACTGCACCTCCAATAGTAGACAATAACCCTCTATCACCAGTTTGGCCTCCTTGGGATTGACCTTGGGATTGTTGGTTAGATTCATTTGGGGTGTACGAACCTTGTTCACCAGAAGAATAGAAATCGTTAGCAGACATTGGAACTTTTAACTTTAGTTTCTTTTACGAGTTTATGAAAAAAAAAACGACAATTGGAAAATGTGGTGCACATCTGGCCCTTTTTATATCATCCACAGTTGGGGGCCACCTGCAACATTCCCCGGTTTGATTGGGCACACATGAAATTAAGTGTGTGTATAAACGAGGTATTGTGCAGGAGGTGTTTCTGGATTCCTCCATACAGGTCATACGCCGAATCACCGTGATGAATCGGGACGCGATCATGACCTGGGCTGTACGAGATGAGATCAAGGTATTATTGGGGAAACAGAATATATAGGATCTAATTATAGAGTGAGGTTAGGTAATAACACAATCTTTGTCTTGAGCAGTTGAAGGGGTTTTACCAATTAAAGGAGAAGATTTTTTCTTCTTCAATTGTTTTTGTAATTTACCTGCTAATTCCTTATCATTAAGCCTTGTAATGCATTTTTCATCACCATTCTCTGCTCCCTTTTTATACCAAACTTGTGCTTCATTAACATTTTTAATACAGCCAATTCCCTTTTCATAGAAATTAGCTAATGCAAACTGGGCTTTTGGTAGTTCACACATGGCTGCTCTTTTAGCCCATTCAAATGCTTCACTTTCATCTTTTGGTAAGAACGGATCACTACCAACAAGATACCATGCACACATTGCTAACATAGATTCTGGTTGTCCTCCTAATGCTGCTTGTGTATAATAATGAATTGATAAATTCGAATCTTGTGGAACAATATCTCCTACTTCATAGCATCGACCTAAAATTGCTGCTGATTCAACATGTCCTAATGCAGCTGCTTGTGAATATAATTCTAATGCATATTTTTTATCGGCAATAACAATATCTTGAAATCCTTCAAAATATATTTTCCCTAATTCATAAGGAGCTGCTGCTGTTAATTCATTAGCAACATTAGCAGCTCTCGTTAACCATTTAATTCCCATTTTTTTAGTATCAACATTATTTGATAATCCCATTCTACCATAAAAAGAGTAAACCCCTAACTTGTACATTGATGATGGATGATTTTTGGAAGCTGCCATTTTCAAATATTCAATGGCTTTTCTTGCATCTCTTCCTGTACCTAATCCTTCTTCATAACAATGTGAAGTTCTATAAGCACTTTCTGTATGACCATGTTTAGCAGCTTGTTGAAATAATCCAAATGCTTCCTTGTTATCAATTTTACCTAATGCTCCACTGCTATAAGCATCACCAAGTAAGTACTGAGCTTCAATATAACCTTTGTCAGATAATTTTCTCAAGTAATGAGTAGCTTCTTTTAATAATGCTCTTTTAAGTTTGGCATCGTCAATGTCACCACCTTGGGCAGCCTTTTCAAATTCAAAAGAAGACGCTGACCTTGATTTATTATGGGAAAACTTTCTTGATGCTATATTCAATGCAGAGCTACTTTTATCGTATTGAGGTCTTTTGGGAGAGTCAACTGGAGTTCCGGGATTAGGACTTGGACTTGAGCTACCAATTGAGCCATTTGTATCTAACATTAATGCTGTTTGTAACATGTATTGAGCATACTGGAATAACACGGTAGGGTCATTTGATTTTTTGGCGTTTTTACGATACAAATCAATCGTTTTAATTCTTGGAAGTAAATGAGATGAATTATTACCTAGGTATTGTTGAATAACATTTTGGGAAAAATCAACTAAACTAGCATTATCATTTCTATCGTAGAAAAAGGAAGAGGTTGAAGAAACTGATCTTGAATGACCAAATCTTTGGATAGAAGGGGGACCAGAGGCAACCAATAAGTTAGGGTCTGACTTGGAGTAAGTTCCATCTTGATGAACGGCCGAATTCAAGTTGAAATTGGTGACCGAAGATGTTGCCGAAAGCGGATTCGAGGGAGGAGAAGCGATTCCCAAATCCTTACTGGAGGTGAATACCGGAGGAGGTGTCTGAGCGTCATACACTGGGTATGGAGCAGCCCCAGTGTTAGAGACGGCCGGCATGATAGGAGGAGAAACCACCGAAGTTGCCAGAGCAAAGTTCGAATTGGACTCGGCCACTTTATGAGGAGCCGTTGAATTGGAAGGAATCCGATAGTCGTGATTATCGCCTTGGGTATTGAGTTGAGTGGAGTGATCCAAAGGATTAATGCTGCTATTTATAGGCCCGTCACTGGAGTCATTGATATCCGAAATATCATCGGTAGGATACGGAGCCGATGCCTTCTGACGATAAGGATGGGAAGATGCCATAGTTACCAATAGCAAAAAAAACCAGTAGCAAACCCAGAAAAAAAAAACAAGTCACTTAAGGTTTTTTTCTTTGATTATTTTTATGTATATTTTTTTGTTGGTGTAGCGCAAAGCCTTCATCTCCGTGTCCTGAAATTAGTGCGGAGGTAAGCAGGCAGTAGCCACGATGCCACTACGATTGGTGTCTACAAATACTCAGACAAGATCCGAAGATGATATGATACACGAGAGTGGTGCAAAGGTTATAATTGGCCTAAATAAGTTATGTAGTTAGTTACTTTGCAAAGTACCCAGGTTGCATCAATTGATCATTGTTCTTACAATGGAAGCACTAAGTACTTTGCACCACAGTAAACGAGGTTACGAGTCATGGGCCCACGATAATGACGATTGACAGGTGAATCTTCAATCGCCTTGGGTAGGCCACCAGTACGGGGAAAACAAGTTGGGATCAGGGTTGACCATGACAAACGTAGTTGAGCCATCAGTAGGCCAAGGTACTGCAAGTTCACTTGGTTTATGGTTAGTTTCTAATTAGACTCCAGTACGCAGCAATCGAGGCAGCGATAATCACTCCAATTACGGTAAAAGGCAGCATGGTGCTTGGTTCCTCGTCCTCCACGATAAGACGGGCTCTGTCCTCAGCGTCTAAAAGCTCTATGTTTTGTTTGAGATCAATAGGTTGTTCGTCTTGTTGTGGTTCGACTTGCTTGTCTTGTTGCTCCATGACTTGTATATCGCGTCGATTAGCTTCAATCAACTCGGGGAAAATCTTTCTGAACCGTTGGTTTTCTGTGATATTCCACTGCTTGCTATCCCTGGCTAGTCTCTTCTTAACATTATCACTGGTGCTTATTGACCCCGTGGTAGATTCGTTGCCGGTCATAAAACTTAACAATCCCGTCAAGATGGTAGCCACACTCCAGGCGGGATTCCAAGTATCAGGATGATAATCACTCATACTAAGACATAGTCTTGTATTACAAGCAAATCTTCCATTAGGTGTAACCATCGATATCGATGGTGGTTTGAACGGATACTCCGATGGGAATCTCAATATCCCGTGATACTGTCCATTTTCAAATGGGGTATTATCCGGTCCTGTTATTACGTAATGCCACTCCAAAATATTCTCTTCGTTGGGACGGGCGCTGATGAACGGAGGCGGGTTACTTGATATCGTTCGATATTCTTTAGTTAACCGTTTTTGTGCTTGAACTGATGCCATGGTAAAGAAAAGAAATGGCCACGATGAGGCCTGAATTTCGCCTGTGTCTCACAAATGTGCACTCACTACTTCTATACACTCCTCCGATTACAGAGTTAGACATCAAAGTTTCAGCTCCAATTTGTAGGATTCACTGATTGCGTTTATCGTTGGCCAACGGCTAAAACAATACTACAAGCGACTGAATAAACAGTGCCTTCGGAATCTTGTCTTGAACGCAATTTGCCATCTGCCAATTGTGCCAATTGCTGCTGCGACATATGGTTCTGAATGAACTTGTCTTGTTGCCATAACTTTACTGTAAATTCTTTAGCACTACTGACACGGTTCAATCCACTAATGTCACGTAACGTATGATTCAACGAGTCAAGTTTCAACCCGCCCATATGAGCTACGGCCTCTATTTGTTTAATGTCCTTTGCTGTAGCATGCTCAACATCTTCGTTGTAGAAATCATAAATAAATAACCATCCTCCGGGCCTTAGGAACGTAGCAAGCTTTTTCGTGATTGCTTCATAGTCGTGTAAATGGTGGTAGGAAATGGTGCAAATAATGGCGTCGGCCCATCCTTCCAATTTTTCATTGAGTGCTTTGTTTGATTCGTCTAGCACGTCGTAATTGTAACTAGATGCCTTGATCTTACCATCACCAAATTTGGCTGTTAATTTCCCCATTCTTGTGTCGAATTTCTTCAACATATCCTCGTTGATGTCAATACCCACTATTTCTCCTGCCACATCTTCTCCAACGATATAAGGCACGATCTTCTCAGTGACAATTCCGGTTCCACATGCAAAATCAATAATCCTGGCTCCAGGCTTGACTAGCACATTCTTAACCTTGGAGCTTCCAATTACAGGTAAGTCTTCCAACGAAAACCCCGATAGAGGTTTGTCTACATCACCAATAATTTTACTACTATCTTCGGTAGAAGTTCTTGGCTTTGTAACATCAAATTCGAGGAAATGCTTGCTGAAAAGCAAGCCCAATGTATGTATAGACAGTCTCTCGTCGTATTCGTCTACCACAGACTTATTGAAGGCCTGGATGTTGGCTTGTACAGAACTTTTGTGCTCCATAATTGATGATTATCTCGAACCTGGTAGTTTTTATTAGTGCGTGTACAATCTAAGAAGATATATGTGGCTCAAAGGCACCTTTTCCTGTGGAGTACGGCAATTCCCTTGGTTAAAGAAACCATGGGAAAGGATCAAAGTAATTTGATAGTGGTTAGAAAAGGTTTTTATATAACTCTATATAGGTAGTGTGACCTGTGAAAGATATGGCATCAATCGGAAAACGTTTGAGAGCTTTCTGGCTGCAAATAGATGAACTTGAACTGACTTTTCGAGTCTAGATTAGATTCTTAGCTACAATAGCTTCCTTTTTGACAGTTTATTGAACTTTTTTATAGTCTAGGTGCTACTGCAAACAACTTGCTAGCTGAAGTAATCAGATTAAATGGATTGATCTCTATACGAGATTACCGGATGAATGCCAGCTTTTATTGATGTATGTTGTTCGAGAGACAAACCGGTCTGAAGATGTCAAAAGACGTAAGATCACAGTTGTCGAAATTTTGAAATTCGTTGGTTTTGGTGGAATTGTTTTGAAGAGGTAGCAGAGTTCTTTCATAAATCGCTTGCTTGTTCTCCTATGTAACAATTGCTGGGTCGTTGCTTGTATATCAAATAGTTCACGTTATCGTCGAGTTTCCCATAGACAAAATGCAACAAACAAAATGTTTTGGGTTTCAGGCTCTACAGCTGGGCACCCAGGCTTTTGCCAATAGACCCTATGCATTTACTTGATACATTTGGTATAGACATGATCTGGAACTAGAAGGACTATCACTGTGTGACCTGATTCCAGACCCGAACTTCTCGACACAAGACTCAAAGAGAAATCTTTAATAGCTGGAGGTGATCTGACGGTGAAGCAAAAGTTGCAAATATGTCTATCTTCAGCCAGAATCGTCAAAAACTAAAGATTCAAGCATTCACCATAGTGAATGATATTAAACCTAAAAGTGCTTTTTCCTACATACTTCGATAATGACGCCTGGTAACTCCATGTCTACCTGACCATATGATCGATTCTCCGACCCGGAATCTAATACTTCGCTGACTGGTAAACTTGATTCATCTCGGATTAAGTAGACTCCATGCCCCGAAACCAAACAATAAAACCTGCATACCAAGAAAGCTTGTCTATCAACTTAGTGCTGTCACATACTCCATATCTTGTCTTATTCCCCTTGTTTAGGCCCTACATGGACATGAACCCGGAATTAACGGTCTAGTCACTTGTCTTATAGGGCTGTCGGTTGCCCCATAGTGACCTGATAAGGGATCGCATGTACGAAATAGGAAAAACACTATCAAAAAACATTGAAAATGGCTGCGCTTATCAGTAGGCACGGATTTTCTATTTTGCAGCTAAAGGATTTCAGGAACTTTTTTGGGAATAATGACGGGTATGAAATTCCTTACGATAAGGTGTCAGTTGCTTTATAAAACAGTCACTTATCTTTATGATCAATATAAAAGAAACATAAATCGACGTTAATTGATCTAGCTGTTTGCTATTATATTCTCATAACTAATCATGGCTTCTACAGCTTTTTTAACTAATATTCATCAGGGTCGTCCTAATAAGTCAGTTCCTGAATCTACTTATACCGAAAACTTCCAAGCTACTTATGATAGCGTTCTTGAATCTATGGGGGTTACTTCTGGCGAAGTGCCAAATGTAAAGTTTGATCCTTATAAACATTTAAAATATTATACTACTGAAGTGGAAAAGCATAAATATGACTCCACAAGAAGATTGACTATGGAAGAGTTGGGTTTGTCAAACAAACATCAGATCAGTCCTATTGGTGTTAGCGACCCATTTCCTCTATTCACCGATGAAGCTGTTCACATCATGAGAAGAGAACTTTTGAACAAGTCTACCTTTTTGAAATATGCTAGATATGCCTATAACTCGTCAAGTGGAATGGATTGCAACCTCAGGGGCTATGTTAAAAATGGAGATCATATTGAATGCCCATTCATCTATAGTGCATGGACTCACCCAAAGACTCTTGAATTAATAAGTACTATGGCCGGGGTAGAACTTGAGGTTATAATGGATTACGAAATTGCCCATGCTAATATCGGTGTAAAGAGTGAAGAAGATGCTTATCAAGAAAGAATTGCAGCTTCAAGAAATAAAGCATTAGATGGTGAATCTTCCGGTGAAGACATCCCTGCTATTGTAGGCTGGCATTACGATAGTTATCCATTTGTCTGTGTTCTTATGTTATCGGATACTTCCCAGATGATTGGTGGTGAAACTTCGTTAAGAATGGGGAAAGTTGGCGATCAACCTCAAAAAGTTGCTGTTGTCCCTGGTCCTAAACTAGGAAATGCTGCTGTTTTACAAGGAAGATATATTGAGCATATTGCCCCATCTCCATTAGGATCAAGTGAAAGAATAACCATGGTTACTTCTTTTAGAGCAAAAAATCCTCTAATCACTGAAGGTTCAGTTTTAAGTACTGTCAAACCAGAGGTTAATTTTGGTTCGAGATATAATGATTTTTATCCACAATGGATTGAATACAGATCTGATATTTTGAAATCGAGACTAGATCACTTGAATACTTCCATTAAGAAGAGCATCAGTGAAGGTAAAACATTTGACAAAGAATCAGCTATGGATTCTTTAAAAGAAATTGAAAATTATTTACAAAAAACGTATGAAGAAATGGAACTTACAGACGCTGAATGGACAAAGGTGTTAGCAAATGAAAATAAATAGTTCGAGTCTTTGTTTTTATACTAATGAATATGTTATGGTTTATAATATAAAAATTATATTATTCATAAATAATTATATGTAGAAATGAGGTACATGCGTTTCAAAAGAAAAAACCTTCTAGTCAAAAAAAGATGATTAAAACAATTGGATAAAAAAATGAAAAATTTAAAAGAAATATATATTTTTGAAATAATGAAAACAAGACAATCTAAGGTCTAATTTATTGACAACATAATTTGGCAAAGAATCCTTTTTCGTGATCTTCGTCGGCCAATTGTTGTTGTTGATGAAGTTGTTGATAATTATTGGTTTGATTATATTGTTGTTGCGATGCATCATATTGGTTATTTCTAAGCATATGCATTTGATCATAATTCTTGTTCTGAGAATTTCTAACTGAAGGTTGATTTAACAAATCGTTATTAGCAGTAATAGATTCTTGTTTGATTGGAGGTAAAGGTCTGTTGACCAAGTTTTGTAATTTTTGTTGATGTAATTGAGCAGCTGACAATTGTTGTTGAGACGATGAATTAACAATATTACCATTATTGTTATTTTGTTGTTGGGATAAATGATGTCTGCTTCTTCTTGGATCACGACGTCTTTCATTAGGAGGATTTGGATGACCGTAACCATGTAAGTTTGGTTTTTTATTGATGGAGGCATCCCAACCTTTACCATCATTAAGATGTAACCAATCATAGTCACCATCACAAGATTGGCCTAAGTCATCAAGAACTGATAATAAAGACATTCTATATTCTTCATAAGGAGGTTCAGCTTCAAAAGGTAAACTTCTAACCCTGTCTAAATATTCAGCAAATTGTCTTGGTAATCCTTCACATAAAGAAGATGCAGGAGTTGATCTTTTCTTATCACCAATTTTTTCATATTTTTGTTTATTGGTTGGAGCTTTTAAACCTTGCCAAGGTAATTGACCTCTTAAGAAGTAAAAGAATACATGACCTAAAGCTTCTAAATCATCACGTCTCAGTTGTTCTCTACCCAAATGAGTGTTAATTGACATATAACGAGCGGTACCACTTAAAGATTTTTTCTCTCTGTAAGGAATATGTTGTTTTGTTCTTGGGTCACGGTATTGTTTAGCCATACCAAAATCAATTAAATGAACATCATTTTCATCGGGCATACCTTGTCTTCCGATAAGGAAATTATCCGGTTTAATATCTCTATAGATAAGATCATGACGATGAACTTCTTCAATTAAATTCAACATTTGAATAGCCACTTGGACTACAGTTTTAACCAGAAATCTTCGTCCACACCAATCAAATAAATCTTCTAAAGAAGGACCTAATAAATCAATTACTAAAATGCTGTGTAAACCTTCTTGACCAAAATAATAAGCATTTGGAATACCTGGACTACCTTGTAAATGTTTATAGGTTCTATATTCATCTCTTAATTGAGGAGCTTCAGTTTTTCTTGGTTCAAATTTGATAGCAACGGCCAACCCATTTATTATATTGTGACCTTCAAAGAGGACCCCAAACGATCCTTCACCGATTTTTTTACCAATTTTATAATGTAAACCAACAACAGAATTGTTAGAACTTGAGGAATTTGAATTTGAACTCATAGTGTTAGGATTATGACTAGCTACTGCTGCTGCCAATGCTGCTGGATTTGAGACTTGTTGACGAGTTGTCATTTAATTTAAAACAATCTTTTTTTTCAAAAAAAAAAAAGTAAGGAAAAAAAAAAACACCACAACCACGGAGGATCAATCAATCAATCAATCAAGAATGACGGTATTATTTTTTTTTAATGAGTCTAAAACGATGAAAGAATAAAAAAAAAATCGTTAATTATTCTTTAATTCTGTCCAGCGGAAATCACAAACGTTAAATACAAGGAAATATAAAAGAATCAATTTTACCAGGAATTTATTTGTCCACGCACTGTGCCCAAATCGTGGCCGCCAATTTTTTAGAATGCCCGGCAGTTTGTGGTTTGTTTCTTTTTTCGCGATCCAGACCTCTGGAATGTTTGCGCTTAGTAGAGCAACAGGCGATGGATGCCATTATGATAGACGATGAAACGAGTGAAGTTGAGGTGTTCCACAGCTTATCCGTTCGTCTATTGGCTTCGGTGTGGGTCAAAACGCTGGTGTCCAAGAAGTGTGGTGCACGGGGGTACTACGTAGAAGGTAGACTGGAAGTTTTCCGGAACTTGCAGCCGATTCTCGCAATCTTCAAGGCGGGTTTAGATTACACCCCAAGGCTAGAGGTGCTGTAGATGATGTAGAGTACGGCAATGGTCTAGATGATGTGGGTGACGCAGTGGCACAACTGAGTAGATCGGTTTCTGTAGATGTTTAATTGGCTGGGTGGGTACATCTGGACCTGGAGGTTGTTTGGTAGCTGAGGTTGAGATTGGGTTTTTCCGAGATTGCTGCAAAAAATAGGAGAATTCAGCCAATTCAAGGTTATCTCCAACTGACCAAGAACCAAGGTGAATAATTTGACTTTTTTGAATAAAGAGGAAAAACCAACAAGAAGTACAAGTTGCATGCACCAAGGGTTGGATTCCGCCCTTAGTAGAGGTGTTCGTCAAACCGACGCCGATGTACTAGCTCTACTCAAAAAGACCCAAAAATACTTCACTACAGCAGAGATCAAGCAATTTATTGCTACAAGTTATACTCAGAAGTGTCGACCGCCATTGAATGAACCAAGTTGGTCATTGAATGTGCCTAGTTGGTCATCGATACTTCCCTGGATGGTCCACTCATTAGTTACTTATATTAATAGATATCTACTTCGTCCAATCGTCACAACGTACCCCTAACTAAATAAACAGTATCGCCGTGTTTCCATAGTTTACCAACCTTGTCACTTGTTTTCACCATCTGGGGCTGGTCGTTTTCAACCACGAATAGATTCAACTTCTGGGATGGTTCATTGGTCACATTATTATTGTTCTTAATCCTCATGGTGTCGGCAATCGAATCCAACGCCCGTCCTACCGTCCAGTTTTTCGATACCCATAATGGGTGTCGCTCCTTTTCGACATTAAGTTTCTTCAATGAATCTTCATCTTCTTTTTCAACGTATAGTCCCCAGATATATATACGGTCATTAACCCCAACCTTACTGTCACCTTTGCCATTTTTCCGTAGTTGAGCCACTTCAACTACTCGATTCGATTTGCGTGGCTTCCGTCCTTTCTGAAGACTTAGAAACCGTTTGAATTTTTGAAATGCATCCGGGGTGTGTTTAGCAACATCTCCAACTCTAAATTGTGTCGCTAAGATCGAGGTCGGTTTGGGCTTACTGTTCTTGATCAAATCATTGATCTTGGCCTTGTCCTGATCTCGGTCAGGAAACAACGACGCCGCCGAGGGCCCGTCATAATGATGACCTCCCTTGTATACTTTATCCCTTTTCCCAACACATTGATGGGAATCTGGGGTTCGATGCTGAGAACAATAAGTAGACTTACAGTATTCACACACAAAGGGTAAAAAATCCAACTGATTGCATTTATCACAGTTTTTCCCGAGGTTCATCACCCCTTCTTCACGTACTGACATTCTGCTCCGTTTCAATCAAGTTCTATCCCGATATCAACCAACTTCTTTCTTTCTTTATATAGTAGTTTACAATGGCGGTGGCGGTCTCAGTCATGCTCACCAAAAAAATAAACTACCAGAAAAAGAATCCTCCAGAAGCATCTCATCTCAAATGCTTTTCGATTTAAACGTGCCGTGGCCAGAGGCGTCGTATTCTCCTGTAAGTTCGGACCAGCTTACTAATCTTCATAATACCATCACCACTGCATACACTCTAGGATACAATCGACTTGCAATCAATTTCACGGTTAGTGAATCGGTAAAGATACCTGTTAATGATGTTAAAAAAATCAACCCTATTCCAATAGAAGCACTTCGAGATAAGTTCGCCAGTAAGTTCTCGGACCTACAACTCTTCAGTCGCATAACGCTAGTAGTGAGTGATCCTTCCAAGTGCCAGAGTCTCTCCAAGATCAGTCATCACTTTGATATGGTAGCGGTCCAACCAACTACAGAACGAGCATTACAATTGGCGGTAACCAATCTAGACATCGATATCATTTCATTGAATCTTATCTCAAGACTACCGTTTTTTTTGAAACACAAGTCCGTAGGCAGTGGAGTGTCCAAAGGGATCAAATTTGAAATCTCTTATGCTCCTTTGATTAGCGGTAATGGGGGTTATACCATAATCAGTGATTCTAATACTAATGCATTGATGGCCAGAACCAATTTCTTTAATAATGTCTTGCAGCTAATCAGGGCATCCCGAAACAGAGGACTAATTATTTCTGGTGGTGCATTACAACCCATCCAACTCAGAAACTACAGCGACATTCTAATTTTGTTGCAGACCTTGGGGCTCCCGTTCAATAAGGGAAAGGATAGCATGGTGAAAAACTGTGAGGATGCATTGGTGAGTGGAAGGTTAAGAGTGGGGTCTTATAAACAAGTCATCATGGAGTCTTCAAATGCTCCTGGTAAAGAAGCATTATATGGATTAAAACCCAAGGACACATTGAAGAATAAAAAGCGAAGAAAAGAACCGTCGGATCCCGAATCTATACCGAAGAAAGTGAAGAAGTAGCTCACACCTACTCCTAGACGCTTACAAGTGGGTATAATCAGTATCAAGTGGATTACTTAGTGAAGTGCAGTAGTAAGGTGTAATAATAGTTCATTTAATCTATATATAGTATTAATGCAGTATCGTAATCATTAGTTGAAGATAGACGACTTCCTCTTGGCGGCCTTCTTCTGCGGCAGGTCTTCTGTCTGGGGTTGATGGCAGGCCAGGTCTTTAGGTGAAGGTTTTGGTATTTGACGTCGTTTCGTATTAAGAAATATCGAGTCGGCAGGACGTCTTTTCGTGGGTGATGTCGCTAGCTGTTGCTGGTTCGATTTCGAGGTAGGTCTTTCTTGGGGCTGTGTATTAGCGCTGGTGGAGTTCAGTGACGAACGGGGTTTCATATGTTGGTTCACAGGAAGTGACACATGGCTTTTCATTGGGTGAATCATAGGCATCGACGAATGATTTCTCACGGGCCGAATGATGGGTTCCGAAGGTGTTGGCTTAACAGCTCTAGTAAACGGGCTTGTGATTCTTGTTTCCACCCGGGGGTTTTGTTTGAACATCATGGATCGATGCTGAACGTCTCTTCTAGCCTTGTTCAATATGGAGTTTTTATCACCCCCGCCAGAACCAGAAGAGGAGTATCGGGGACGTCTAACGGTTGGATCTCGAAGAAATTCGGCCACGGGAACAATTGAGTTGGCGGATTTCTGCATCTCGAGCTTCTTGGTGATTTTCCTTAACCTCTTTGCCGAGTCGTTCCTGAACGTTTCTCGGTCTTCCTGGTATTTGAAATATAGTGATTTGTTAGGCATCTTCTCAAACTTGGTCGGAGACGCCGACACGGTGGAAACAGAATTTTGGTATAATGGACGATCCGGAAAATCCTTCTCGATGAGATTGATCCAAATGATATCTGTGTGAGGACAAAGTTGAGGACTGGTGCTTTCTAATTGATCAAGTTGCTTTGCGTTGACTCGCTTAAGTATGGGCTCCAAAAGATGATACGGAGTTGTGCCCACGTCTCGTAGCCGCAGCACATTTTGCATGCATTTATTGGTTGCTATGTCAACCAAAGTCGATGGTGCCATGTCCCAGGGTTTTTCTCTACTTGATGGTGGTGGGTTAAACTCGTTGGTTAAGCAGAAGCTAATGCAGATGTTGGTTGCAAGCGATGAGGGAGTGAAGGTAGTGGAGCATGGCACGTGACCCCACAAACCAGAAATGATTGCGACCCGACCCCGGCAACGCGTCAAAAGAAGCGTTCCGACCCGAAGCGGCGATAACTGAAAACACCGCCGGGAGGTTTTTTTTTTTTTCAACAAGTATACCAAAATAATCTATAGACGAAGAGGTTAACACCGTGTAAGGCCATTATATAAACCATTAAAGATATCCACTAATTTCCGATCATTTCCACGACTAAATAATCTTCAATATGTTCAGTAAACTCAGGCATAAAGAGCTGAAGGCTCAACTCGATGAGAAAGTCAAACAAGTAGAGGCCAATAATGAAGTGGTTTATGTACCATTTGAACAACCTTCATCTAAAAGTAAGATTTTACCAGAGAACAAGTTGGACGAATCTCAGCAACAAAAGTACAAACATGTATTCAAGCATTTCTCGCTGCCAGGGTTAAAAGTGGCCATTAGTGAAGCTAATCATAAATCTAAGGATGAGACACAATATAAAGAACTTAGTGAATCAGAAAAAGCTTGGTTAACAAGAGAATGCTTCTTGAGATATCTCCGTGCCACCAAATGGCACGAAGAAGAGGCCATTGAAAGAATCGAACTCACTTTGGCCTGGAGAAGAGAGTTTGGCATTGCTGGTAATTATGAAGATGATAATAAAGTCAATGGAGAACTAACCGCCCCAGAAAACGAAACCGGTAAAGAAGTTATTCTTGGTTATGATAATGACTCTAGACCATGTCTTTACTTGAAGCCAGGTAGACAAAATACAAAAACCTCTCAGAGGCAAGTTCAACATTTAGTCTATATGTTGGAAAAAGTTATTGATTATATGCCTTCAGGACAAGATTCATTGGCCCTACTCATTGATTTCAAGGCATCTCCTGTCGGTACCCAAGGAAGTAAGATACCTCCTCTTGGTACCGGAAGACAAGTATTACACATTTTACAAACTCATTACCCTGAAAGATTAGGTAAAGCATTATTGACCAATATTCCATTTTTAGGATGGAGTTTCTTAAAATTAATTCATCCATTCATTGACCCATTAACTAGAGAAAAATTGGTATTTGATCAGCCATTCCCTGAATACGTTCCAATTGAACAATTGGATAAAGACTTTGGAGGTGACGTGAATTTCGAATACGATCATTCCAAATACTGGCATTCAATGATTGAAATTTCAGAAAAAAAGAAAAAATTGTACATTGAAAGATTCGAAAAATTCGGTAGTAAAATCGGATTGTCAGAAGTTGATTTAAGAGGCAGTGGTGATGAACTAAAGTATCCTATAGTGGACGAAGATTAGATGCATAGTTATTTAGTGCAATAATATACAAATTATGGTTTTCTATATAAATGGCTTGGCACATTTTCTCTTCTCCATTACTCCAGTCTTTTCACAAATCATATTTTCCCAATCAACAGCGACCAATACACCCCCAGCTCCACCTTCGCTTTTAGCAAATACCACTCCTAAATCATTTCTTGCAGTAGTTAAATAGTAGTTAGACCCATCGCCAAGCGATAAAATTTGAGCCCGAACTATATCACCGGGTCTGAAACAGTCTATTATTTGCACTTTATCCCTTTCTGTGGATCTGACGTCTTGCGATCGAATGATTCCTTTGAATGTTTCTCCCAAGTCTATTGATTGTGCTTGAAGTGGTGTAGATTGAGATGATGCAATGGTAGTAATCGAAGTTAATGCTTGCGAGCCTCCTCCCATAGGAAGTGATTGATGGGCATTTTCTCCAATAGATCCTACTCCCGAATCTTTAACAACGTTCCCGTGTCCTTCTACGGACACAATTTCCACGAACGCTTGTCTCGAATTTAATTTCATTACTTTGACCAATACGATATCACCTTCTTGAGGAAGATTTATAGAAACTTCACTGAATGACGTATCCTTCAACTCTATTTCTTTGGCAAACTCAGTATATGCATTTGATTTGGGGTATACACTCACCAAATGATGAGGAATATCCGATTGTTTTGTGTCTTGTTGGTCATTATTAGTTTTGATGGTTTGAATTATTAACTTTCCTAAAATCGTAGCAGTCAATACGCTTATGGTCTTACCGTCATCAACTTCGATGATACTAGTCGTAACTCCTCGGCCTGGTAAGTATCGATTGATTTTATCATCTTCAAGTTTGAAGGTAGGCGTAAGATATTGCCCTGGGATTGCAAAAGACATGGTTATATTAAAGCTCATCGAAACCTCAGTGAGAAAAAAAATAATTATCATCTACATGTCTTATCCTGAGTTTGTCGATGGGAAACCACCCATTATTACTTTAAAAGAATATGATGTAGCAAGTTGGGCAAGTACCACATGTGTCGATTTCAGAAACAATGAGTATGTTGTGGTTATTATGGAAACTCCAGAAAAAGTGGTTGCCAGAATTAATCCTAGTGATAATACAGTGCTTGATAAAATCTTTAGAAGTGCTCACGAAAAATATGCCGATATTAAGTAGATGAGCTATATAATGCAAACAAAATATAATGTAATCACATGAAGTGAGTGTAGCATCTTGAAGCTTCGTGAATTTCCATTTCACTCTTCAAGACATTAAGTTCTTCCCGAATTTGTTGAGCCAACAGAGGTGTAATTTGATTACAAGTGGCAGTATCAGGATGTCTATCATATTCTTCTCCATTATAAGTATCATAAAGTATGATCCGGGATGAAAATCTGACACCTCCTGCTGACGGTTTTTTAATCACCTTAGGAGAATTATATGGGGACAAGGCGTTCTTCTTAATCTTAGACATTACTGACCCAAGTGATCTTGGGCTTGAAGTAAAACTGTCGTACAGCGGAATTCTTTGGTGCCCGTTGAACGAAGGAGGAGCATTCCATGATTTAGACTGAGGTTTGTATCTTAAATTCTCTTTGTTTTCATTATCTGAATCAGTAAAATCGTCATCTGATGCTTCATCTTCATCTTCATCTTCACTTCCAAATCCAGCTCCAACTGCTTTTGATGATGAATCATCTTCACTTTCACCAAACGAAATATTAAATGATTGATGTGAATCAGAGCTTCGTAAATCATGAATATTACCCCCAAATGAAGGACCCTTTAAACCTTTAAATGACATCGAGATAGGTCTATTGTTAAATGCACTAAAATCGTTCTCATTTGTATGGGGAGAATTATCTCTTTCAACTGATGTCTTATAAGCAGTCTCGAGAATCGGTGATGATTTTATAGGATCCTCGATTTCAGTAATCGATTCTGGAGAAGCCATTAATTTTGGTGATTTACCCTTCTTTATAGGATTGAGGTTGGGAGTAAGTGGAACCCCTGGGCTGAACTCAACTAGACTTTCTTCATTATCTGCCAATAAAGTAGATTCATCGGCTGGAACTTCGGGTTTTTCTCCTTTCTTGAATATTTGTGGTGAAGGTGATAATTCATCATTTTGACTAGAAGGAGGTGTGTTTAAAACTGGCGGAATTAATCCCGCTTGTTCTTTTACTTGTTCCTTTGGTGGAGGTAAAATTTCATCGTTGTAAGCAGTACCAGAATTTGGAGGTGAAACAACCTCGGGGCGTTCATCTTCTTCTAAATCTTTGGGGGAAACGGAGAAATCAAGATTTTCAACATTAATAAAATCAGTGAACTCGATAAAATCTTGAAAATTTTCTTCTGTTGTATCGTCAATGAATATTTTTAAACTCTCTTCAGCAGGTTGAGCTGGTTCGTCTTTCAAGATGTTAGCGTTAATAGAATTCATTGATGTTTCAATTGAATCTATGTTTAAATTCTTTCTTGAAGACGAATTTTTCAATATACTACTTGATCTGGTCATTCCATTTGGATTGGATACCGGAATGGCGCTTCCTTGAATTATATTCTCGTCACTTCCATTGTAATTAACGAAAGAGTTTCTTTTATTACCTCCCCCGTTTGATCTTATCGATCTCATTGATCTTGATCTTTCAAGAGAGACAATACTTTCCACTTCTTGAGCACTTAATGATTTAGGGAAAAGTGCTTCGCCCAAAAGATGATCGTTAATCTTAGAGTTTTCTTCTAGTTCAAGATGAGTTTGTTGAGGTTCCTCATTTACCTTAGGAGTATAACTTACTTTAAAAGGTGATCCAAAAGTATCTTGAACGCCTAGGATATTGTCAGGTGTTTTTTGTTTAGGTGTGCCACTAACCAAAGTCATTTCTTGATCAAATCTAGAATTACTGATTTTTGTGGGTGGGTTCTGAAGTAAACTAATCGAGTCTCTATTCTCATCTTCATGGGGTTCGCCATAGACCAAGTTTGGATTATAATCGTCATCGCTTACCTCACGAATGAAGTTAATGTTAGTGTTGGATTTAAACGCTTTAGGAGGAGCAAAGTCACTTGTAGCAGTACTTGGAGCTCTAATTTCTCGTTCAGCGGGTTCATTCCATGAGTTAGGAAGAGAGGGAGCTGTTTGAGAAGTTGGAATAGATGGTAAAGTATTCTTTTTAGCCGCACCCGGAGTAGATGGTAAATTTTGCTTTTGAGAAGAAGCCATTGGTTTCGGTTTGGTTTCCTCTTTCTGTCCAGTTAAATTGGTCAAATTACTATTAGACTTGTTCTTCTTGAATTTATTGAGGAAAGACGAAGAAGGAAGCTTTTCCATAGGAGGAGTTTTAGAAGCGCCAGGCTTAGGATTATTAGGTAATGTCTTGGAAGATAACGTGGGAGTTGACATGGACTTATTTTTAAGTTTTTTCGGTTCAGAAGGTTCAACGTTCAAAGAATGATTCTTTGATTTCAGCTTGAATAAAGACCTAAAACTAAATTTTTTGGAAGATTTTTCTTCGTTTGATGAATTCACCTTCAGCTTCTTTGAAGACTTAAATTTAGAAAAAGTACTCATGTTACTCTTGATACTTACTGTATCGCTATCCTTTCTTTGCCTTGAGAGGTCACCTAATGTACTGCTTCTTTTATGTCTTCTTTGCGTGTCCCCCTTTGAGCCAGATAAATTTAACGAAAAAGTAGAGCCAGACTTAGCACCGGAAGGTTTATTTTGAGAAGCGCCAGGAGTCCCAATTAGTTCCACTGTATTGATTGTGTTAATGGTATTGATGGTTGTTGGAGTACCAGCTTCAAACTTAGGCGTGGTAAGTTGTTGAGGGGTAGCAGGTTCTTTGTCTTCAATAGCTTGTTTCGGGTTTGTTTGGTGTAAGTCAGTGACTGAGTCATTTTTGGGAGTAGGAGGTAATGCTGATTGAGGTAATGAAGTTTTTGAGCCACTCAAAGAAGGAGAAGAATAAAGTGTTTTTGGATTAGTGAGGGACTCAAGAGACTTTGAGGAAAGACTATTAACCAAATTAGCATAAATAGGAACAGGAGGAGAGGTTGTATTATTTTTAATTTCATCATCATTATCATTTTCAAGTTCTCCCAGCTGTAATTGGTCATTAGTATTGTCATGAACCACTTTTGGTGAGAAGTCCTTGTTGGTATGTTTCACGGTATGGAAAGTAGCAGGTTGAGAAAGTATGGGAGTTTCGTCGCTAAAGTCTTCTTCTATGGTTGTAATAGAAGTTCTTTTAGTACTGGTTGAGTTGGGTTGAAACGAGTCATTCAATGACTCCAGGGACTTGGCCGTCTGAAAACTCTGAACCGAATACGTAGAGCCTCGATGGGCGTAGTCAAAATCAGCAGTAGCAGCCATTGGCTGAGCAAAATGGAATTCTTGGTTGAGATCTTCAGCTTCAGCTTCTTCTTCCTCTTCTTCCAATACAGCAAACTGAGTAGGGTTCTTCTTTTGAGTTAAAGGGTCGGGTTTATTAGCTAAAATGGACTCTAAAGCTTTAAGAGAAGGAGAAGCCTTCATAAAGCTGGTTCTCTGTAAATTTGAGTGACCGCCAGCGTCTACCAACGATACATCCTGGGTGCTTAATAACGATGTATTTATTGCTTGAGAGCTTATGGAATTGGGGATGTGAACCGACTTCTTCAAGTTAGCTAAATGGTTAGAAGATGACGACAGCGATATCGCCGCTGACGACGAGTAAAAATCTTTCGTTAACAACACTTCATCATCTTTCGACGTCATGATGCTACTTGGAATTATTAAACAAATGAAAAATGAATTACAAAACCCTGAATATCAAATATCTTCAATTCCAATGAAGATAAAATACGACTATTTCCAAAAAAAAAATAAAAGCCTTGAAGGGGGAGTGTCTCGATTCTTTTTTTTTTTCTCGTGGGTATTGCCTAAAACGTGAAATTACTAAACTACAGGTTACAACCCGCGTGGGCAGGAGAAAAAAAATTTTCGACTAGTGGCCATCGTTTATTGTTGTGTAAGGAGAGTGAGAGAACACCGACGGCACTGCATTGTTCCATCGGGGCATTTATGTAAGTCCAGCATGGAGGGTGAAATTCATTGTAGTTGATGCTTCACCCAAAAGGTTAAATTCCTATTGGAGAAACGCGTCTTTGACGCGTTTTTGACGCAGGTGCGTGCGCATGATCGTGATCCTGCAACGTCGCTCACGTGACCGGCATTGAAAAATTCAACCACGATTACACGATAACACAATCTCTCTTCTTCTTGGACTTGGCAGGGACTGGTTGGTCTCTTTGTTCCCGTTGTACAACCACTGGTTCCGGGGTATAAATAGTTCCACGCTTTTTCTCGAAAGGAGTGGAGGGTAAATTACGTTCGTATGATCCCGTAGACATGTTGCGATCATATGAACTGGCACGAGTAGTGGTACTGATAGAAGACCGTTTATCAGTACCAGAATCAAACTGATAGTGATGATAAGAGCTACCTTGGTCACTGGCACTTGATTGATCGAAAATGAAGTCATTGTGGGTTTGAGATGCATGGGGGTTAAATTTTAGCACCGGATCAATTCCAAACTGCAATAACGAATTACTTAAATATAGGTACAATTTTATCCACAATGTTTCAAGTTCCTTTGTGAACTTTGTGCCAAACCGTTCATGGAACGTTTCAATCAAAGCCTCGCCCATCAATTCAAATTGACTTGGTTCGATGCCCAAAATCCTTGAGTGTCTTTTACCCAAGTTGATTAAGTAGTCGTCGAGATTACTTAAGTTTTCTAGTTGACTAATAGCGAAGGACATAACTCCCGAAAATGCCACTGCCTGGTGTTTGATTGACGGGAATAATTTTTCAAGGTTGGGGTCCATCAGTAAAAGATTAGAATATAATTGACGGCAGAATAATGAACTGGCCACTGTTGATGCACTGGTCTTGCTGATGTAGCTCATGGATTTGGAAGCAGATACTGAAGAAACCGATCTTTGGTTGGTGTTGGGGAATCCTCCAGGGATTGGTAAAGTAGATTTATTTTGTTCGATTTTTTCGTCAAGCAACATTATGTTCCAAGTGTATCTGATCAAGTCAATTTCCTTTTTATTCAAATTAAGCGATACTTTATATTGGGATTGGACTGAAAAATTGGACCCCACGGATCGATTGGTGTCGATTTTCACGAGCTTGTAATTCTCGTCGCTGGAGATCCACGAGTCATGATGACTAGAATGATTTATGGTTAAATTGGTGGTTGTTGGAGAAAGAGAAGCCCCAAAATCTACCTTATGATCCGGCGGTATACTGTCATCAGGAAATTGAGGCAAGGGACGGTTTCTGATTGGATTGAAGTTCGAAAGTCGTGATTTTCTATCATAGTGAGTTTTGATCATGACGATGGAAAATGGAAAGAAAATAGAAGTTTCAACAAAGAAAACCGATGGGAGGGTGTCGTCTTTGTAAATCGTCAAGGGAATTTGTTCTTATTGTCGAGACCGACCACCACGCAACAGGGAATTTTTTCGATTCTAGTCTTGGTTTTTTCCCCTTTGTGGCCCTCGGGAATTCCCCTTTAAAATCGTAAGTTTTAGAGGTGTCATTTTGTGGATCGATCTGACTAACTTAAGCACCATAACGCCCTAAGAATAGGTGCGAATTAGACGAATCAGGAAAAAATATCGTCCATTTGGTAGCACAATAACTGCAATTGGTTTTGGCCAAGAATGAGCAACAAATTGGGTTGGTTTTCACGTTACCCTACGACAAACCGGTGCCTTTGCACCCACTGGAAGGTCCGAATGTAGCTTGGACCGGGGAGAGGGTTTATTTTCATACACCATTTAGGTGGTTATGTCAATACACCATTTTTAGGGGCATTTTCTCGTGCGTTCTGCATTGGGAAGGCCCCTCCATACATAACGGGCGGATATCAACATAGTGACACAAACCCGGACCGTCCCGTCAATCGTATTTGGTTTAATCACGGTCTTGCACGTGCCACGCCTCCACCCTTTCATTAACGGCATTTTGTTGATGATCCCCGTCCATCAACACAGTGGGTTTAACTCTAGTTACCGGTTTGAGTATCCGACCGTACCTGTAGGTTTAACCTTCCCTTGCAGCAAGGCGCACGGCACTTGCGTTGAAAAACCGTGATTCTACCGAGGTTCATCACCCGGGCTGGATTTAAGGTTATCTACGGGCTGAATTCAACCCGATTCCTTCATTCACCAGGTAATCGAACCCCCGATAAGTGTTCTATCCTGGATTTCTTTTTCATTGACTTATTGTGGAAATGATAAGCTGGTGCTATTGTTGTTACTAGGTGATGGGAATATTGTTATGGATCCTTTGCTTCTCATCTACCGGGGGCATGTGCAGGACTGTCATTTCCCTCCACTACCACCCTACTAGCCGAACAATCATTGCTGGATTGCTTTGTTGCTAGCATTATCCCGACAATTGTCACCGCTTTCTTTGCTTTATACTTTGTACGTGCATACTAATCATCCGTAGTCCTCGAGATCCTATTCTCTGCCTTGTTTCGGACCATTTAAAATTCCGCGCTGGGTCGGATTCCGCTAACTGCTTGGGTAGCTTCGCTATCAGTATGACTTTGCTAGTTTATTACGGCTTGCTTGCTTTAACCGACTTGAGCAACCTACTCGGCGATGTATACTACAATGCAATTTAAACCTCCAGGGTAATCCATCCTCGGCCGTGGTACTGCTTATCGAGAGGTTATTGTGTGGGCTCAAAATATCGTCCCAAGCTTGGCCTTGACTCATCGATTATTTTTCACTTTACTTCAATCTCTTGTATTTGATATTTCATCTTTATTGTACAATCTATAGCACAGTATATACAGGGTCAAATTAACCTATGGGATATTTAAAAGTCGATATGGGCATCGCTTTGGGGGATTTCGGTGTAGTAACTTTGTAATGCTCTCTTTAAGGCAGGAACTAACTTGTCCCATCTTAATATTCTTACATCCTTGTCAAAACCTCGAGGTTTTCTAATCTCGTATCCCATTATTCTTTTCGCTAATTCAACTCTGTAATCTTGATTAGTTGGACTTGATGGAATTGGAGATCCATGTCCGTTATTATATCCATTGCTATCCATTCTTGAAGAGATGGATTTTTTAGACCAAAATGGTACCAAATTGGATCTAACTCTACCACGTTCTTTTCTTCTTTCTGCTGGATCTTTCAATTGGGTACCAATTAATAATTCAACAATTTCAACCACTTCAACCGATGTAATGTAATATTGATAGGCTTCTCCTTCATGCTCTCCTGGAATGTATGCTTGATGTTCTCCGTCTCTTTCTTCGTCACTTCCTGGAGAATCGTAATCGTCATTTGGACGAACTGAACATTCCAAACACGACACTTCAATAACATCGACATCTGGATCAGCAGGAGCAGGAACCGGATTTTCGTTGGCAGATCCAACTATAGAAAAATTGGCAGTTAATTTTGGCCCATTTTGAGTTCTTTCGATTCTTATGATTCTTCTTCTGTCTTGTTTTTCTGATCTTGACCATTTAGGGTAGCAAATATCATCAACGGCAGCACCATGAATATTTAATTGAACTGGAATGAAAACCGAGTCACTCTCAACAGATTGCTTAGGGGGTCTTGTAGAACAACCACCAGCAGAAACTCCTCTGATGACTCTATATCTTCTTTTACCAGTTGAGCTAACATGTGGCAGGTAAGGTTCAAGTTCAACGGTTTCCTTTTTGATATATTTAGAAACTTGTTGTTGTGGAGGTTGTTGATGTTGTTGTTGATGATGTTGTTGTTGTGCATGAGGATGATTGTAAAATGAGTTTAAGTCAACGTTTAAATTTCTGGTTGGAGGAGTGAAATTGACCGTGTTAGACAGTTGAGACAGGCTCATATCGAATGAGTTGACAGAAACTAAGGAGGCAGAATGGGGTTGCATTGGTTGAGTGGAATGATAACCAACAGAAGAAAAATCATTGACATTATCAAAAAACATCATTGAATTGTCAACGTTAGGGTTGACCATTTGATCAGTATGTTGATTATGGAAAAGTTGTAAATCATTAGCTTGATGAAGGTCGATTGAAGGGGCAATTGCACCATTAGAATTTTGGTCATAGTTAAAATACGAATTACCAGCACTCATATTTAACGAACCAGAAGGAATTTGACCGACTTGAGGAGTAATTGGAGTTGCAATAAAAGAAGACTCGTCATTAAGATTACCATCACCACCAACAAATGTTAATGGGAACTCAGTATTACTATGGTTTAAGTCAGACGATGGGTCAAACATGACTGAGTTTATTGGATTCGACATGGATGAGAACATATTCTATTATAAATTGAAATCGTCTTGGGGTATAATAGCCATGTATATATATATATAAATGGACAAAAAGATAAATTAAATTAAATGACCAAAAATGATGAGATGAGATGGGGGCATGATTAAGTTTTAAAGAACAACGTCATTTATATAATTAAATTTAGTAATTACTAAAAAAATAATAATGGCTTCATTATTAAAATCCGAATATTGCAACAAAAAAAAAAAATGCGGCAGCAGAAGAAAAAGAAATAATAAATCCTGCGTATGCATCATCATAGTGGCAATATTCGATGAGAAAGTTTTGCACTTACCGAATTGGGAACCACCACTCATTTGACTTGCTTATTGTTTATGTGATTGCTCCTAAAGCTTATAAAAGTCAATTGTCAATAGGAGATTCTTATTTGTTGCTGTGTATTGATTTAGAGGGGATGATTTTTTCTATGCGTATTGAATAAACTACTCTTCAATAATATTCACATGAAAGATACAGGCTGGAGGTACTGCATGAGCATTAATCCCGTTTTGTGGTTGCTGGCTGTGTCGGACACTAGCCGTTTATACATATGCATGCGTGGGCTCGTCCTGTGCTTGCAGGAAATGAAGTCCATTTTCCACATACATAATCACAATACTACACCATTTAACCTAAAGCTTAAATCATGACAACTATAAACTTTGAATAACATATTCAATAAGATTAAGTTAGCCTATCAATAATTTTCATTAGTTCCATCAACTTTTGATATTTACCCTAATCAAATTGCACCTTCTGGCCTCAACTTTAGACGGACACTTCCGGCTTAAGCCTACGTGGTGGAAACTCGTAACCACCAGTCAAATGCCGGTCCTCGGTTGTTATTACACAAACTATATTTCTCGACTTCTTTTTCCATGCATCGCGTACACTTTAATTCCACAAACATTATCACGTCGTCTGAAAAAGGTACTGGGGTCATTATCCGTCACGTAGTTACCAATAACGTTTTATCATCTCGGGGTGACGCATAATATCCGCCGTTACTGATACGGGAACCTAGTTTAAAAATCCGCCACTTACGTTGAGTAGGTCGCTTCTGGTTTAACAATAATTATTTACCTCCTTTCTTTTAACCTATTCTAGATATTTTTGATAAGGGTACATAATCGTCAATCATTCTTCACCCCAGGTATTGTTCTCACCACAGCTTTGTTGCCGGATTTGGTATTTCCATTGCATTTATTTTCTCCGTCGTTTGTTCTACAGAGTGATTTCCCGTGTAATCCTGCTGAGAAAAAAAACCTTGACTGAGTGAAGCGGTAATATTCATGGTCAGCAACGTTGAGGATTTTCGGTCTTCACTTACATGGTGATGCGTGGACCACAGGGCAATTGAAGTTTTATTGCCAGGAGGGTTAAAAAAGGATGATTGGTGTCATTCATGATTTACGTCGCCTAAAGCTTGAGGCATCATCAAGCTTGATAGGACCATGTGGGAGGATTTTTTTTTTGTGTGCATTAAAGCCTTATCTTTCTAAATGGTTGTGATCATCTGGATATTGTTCGGGATCAGTTCCTGTACTTCAAAAACATGCATGAAGCAATATCCGCAAAAATGTAATGGAAATGCACCTTGACCCCGATTGGGTAGGTGTGAATTTCTTTTTTTTCTTCATGTATGCGCAGGAGGGTGTGAAGCCAGGTGCATTCCTGCGGACGATTGGCTGTGGCTGTTACTGACCAAACCTTAAAAACCTTCACTTGCATTCTTCACTTGCATGATACGTTATCATTCCCCGTATAGCCACCATGGGGGTTTTGCACTTTTCTCAGGCTCCGGTGTAAGTTAATAATAGTCATCTATATGTATGAAGTCATTTTTATCGAGATTAACGGTCAAGGATGCGAACTAGAATCAAATAAGTTGATTTTGTGATTGAATCACAAAACCTCACATCCATTTTGCCAGGGACACGATCCATTGACCTTACGCACAAGTCGGATTTTACTCCTGTCTCCATTATATTATTTTTTCGGTCGGTGCGAAACAACTTCGACACATATTGCTCGATTGGTAAAGAAGCTTTTAATTTAATGCAAAGATGTATTCCTACTGGAATCAACTTTAACTTTGGAATTATTTGTAGATTATCTTAAAATAATCTCATCGATGTAAAAAATAGCTTATTAAATCAATTGCCGCCGTATTCTACATCCTCGGCTTGTCCATGTACATTGGTTTATTACCGGATGAGCGCTTAATTTCTATTCATCAACTTCTTATTCGAGTTACAAAATTTCCAACCTGGCTTGTTTCGGCCTCCTGTTTATGGTTGAACACCGAATCCCGTGCAGGTTTTGTTTGTGGGTTATCTGGTGACCGATAAGCCAAGTAACCACGGTAACCGGAAACAATACCTGGAAAATTCTTCAGCAGTTCCCGATTGTACAATAACGGTTTGGGCCAACTCCTGCAGTTGTGGAGGGGTGGAAGAATGTCAAGTTTTTGACGCGTATACGTCGGCAATGTACTACAAGGAATGCACATGACAATGTAAGACCCGGGTTATTTATTAATAATTGATCTCCATCAACAGTAGTCGAACAAATGGAGACGATATCGTAACCGTAAAATTCGTCAAACCACTGGTCGATATCACCTGCTTTGTTTCTGGCATAGGCGTATTTGTCATGCTTGGCTCATTCGTCAAGCTTGGCTTGGTGGTTGGCATTTTTGGCATTCTTACTTGTACCGCTGGTCTAATGCCGAAGCCGCTCCGGTATCGGTCTACACGCGTTGACTATCATATTTCATCTAATACAAACAGTACACAAATATGGAGCAGAATCGTAGCTTGATTCAATCCTTCTTGTACTTAGGGTAATACTTGTTAAATAAGAACCCGTCAACCAAGATCAACCCAGTGATGACGGCTCCGTGAGTGGCTACAACCAACTTGTTGTCTGACTTGATTCTATGTCTCTCCAAATAAGTAAAGTATCCAGCAACCAATCCACCCAATCCAACAATTGCTTGAGTAATCACCACTGGATTCTTGATTTCCTTTTGAAACTTGATAGCACATTCATTGGGGCCTTGTGCTGTGGATATTTGTTTGACAGCATAATCGTAGCTCGATTTGACGTATTTGACAACTTCATCCCAATAACTCTTGCCGTTTTTTTCAATCTCCTCTAATTCTTTACGGAAATCACCAATCTTTTCCTTCCCGATCTTCTGGGCCTTTTCAGCGTCTTTCTTGGCCTGCTTCTTGATTTTTCTAAACTCGTCTTCTGGGATTGTTTCTACGTTCCCTGATGGTTGCGTAGTTGTCTCAACATTTGCAGGACTAGGAATCTTTTCGGCTCCAATAGGTCCGGAGGAAGCAGCAGCATCAGCGTAAGAAGACATCTTGAATAAGTTCAATAATTTTTTAGTTTAAAACGTCAATGGTTTTTTCTGGTTGTTTCAGGAATATCCTGGTTATAAATTAAGGGTGGTTGCCATTTGCCTCTGCCGCATTTTAGTGACCTTGGCTGCGCGGTACGGGTGTGTTAATGTTGCTATCAGTTTCAATTTGACGTTTGCCGGCGGATGGGGGGGTGCTTTCACTTAAAAGGGTAATTTTACTCTACTGGATCTACATGTGCCTACCGAGGCTTCCTGTGCTAGTGTAATTTTGTAATTAACCTCTGACGTTTATGGCGTTAATTGGGTCCTCCCTTAAAATCAAGCCCACTCTGGGGTAGCAACCTTCGCTTATCAGGCGATGTCGTGCGCGGCCCAGCTTTCGTCAAGGGGAGAGCCCACACCCGTACCTCCGCGCTCTGTCGACGCCTCGAGGATGCTTTAGGGCTCCAGCCCTCGCCGGGGCCCTCGCCGGTGCGACCACCTCCCAAAAATTTTTCAGGCAAACTCTCTTCTCTTTTTCACCAACTATTTATCGATCGAAAACCAACCCCCCGGCTTTCCACGTAACATTCCGATAAATTAAGTGATTATAAAATGTCTGCACCAGAAGCTCCAAAAAGATCATTCGGTGGTCGTAACAACAAAAGAGGTCCAAGAAGAGGTAGAAGAGAAGAAGAAAAAGGATGGGTTCCAGTCACCAAGTTAGGTAGATTAGTAAAGAACGGTAAAATCACCGCTATTGAAGAAATTTACTTACACTCTTTACCAGTCAAGGAATTCCAAATCATTGATCTTTTATTACCTGAATTAAAGGATGAAGTTATGAAGATCAGATCTGTTCAAAAACAAACCAGAGCTGGTCAAAGAACTAGAATGAAGGCTGTTGTCATCATTGGTGATTCTAACGGTCACGTTGGTTTAGGTATCAAAACCGCTAAGGAAGTTGCCTCTGCCATCAAAGCCGCTATTGTTATTGCTAAATTGTCCATCATCCCAATTAGAAGAGGTTACTGGGGTTCTAATTTAGGTGCTCCTCACTCTTTACCAACCAAGGTTACTGGTAAATGTGGTTCCGTTTTGGTTAGATTAATCCCAGCCCCAAGAGGTAAAGGTATTGTTGCTTCTCCAGTCGTCAGAAAATTAATGCAATTAGCTGGTGTTGAAGATGTTTATACCACCTCTTCTGGTTCTACCAGAACTACTGAAAACACCTTAAAGGCTGCTTTCGTCGCTATTGGTAACACTTACGGTTACTTGACTCCAAACTTATGGGCTGCTCAACCATTACCAGCTTCTCCATTAGATGTTTACGCTGATGAAGCTGCTGCCGGTAAGAGAAGATACTAAGTGGGTTGTATATATGTATAATCTATAAACATTTTCTTAATAATCTCTCCTTGTAGACAATAGGTAATTTTTAGGGCTGAAGCAATTATCGAGCTTGTTCATGAATCGGAACTTTATTGTCCATAGACCCATGCCAGACGCTGTGATTGATAATATACATCCGCTAAACCCAGCTTCGTAGAACTCTATCAAAACCGGCGACAAGCCAAATACGAAAAAAAAAAACGGTATGGTCGTATTCTTTCTAACGTCTATTGTTACAATGTAAACTGTCTAATTACATGGTCATCGTATCTAATTACATAATCATCTCTTCGTAACCTTCTATAATCATCAAATAGTCATTATTAAATGCATCAAGCATACCATTCTTTCCCACTTTGTATAGATGGTTCTACATGTGAAAGATTTTTACTTTCTGTTTTCTATCATCATTAATCTTTTCTTTTCTTTGTCTTTTTTTTTTTTTTTTGTTTTTTATTTTTTGTTTAATATACAATATACCAATATAAATAAGTCAGCTAGTTGGCTTGTTGAACTGCATGTTCCATTATTTGATCATCAGGGACCGCAAAAGCTCGTTCATTGGTTCCACTACCATCCTTTGTCCAAGTATTCGATGGAGGTTGTTTTCTGTCTGGATGTCTGAACAAACAATTTCTATTTTGACATTGCGTACCAAACCGGCAGTCTTCATCAATAGGATGAGCAAAAGAACAGTCAATTCTCTGACATCCAGCTCCATCTCTACAGGGAACCGATGAAAGAGCATGCCTTCTTGGACAATTAAATTTGGTACAACCTGTACCAAACTTACACTGTTCCAAGATTCTTTCCACTTGAGGCTTTGGTGGTGCAGCAACTGGTTGAGGAGGAGGTGCTTGATAATTAGGAGAAGGATGGGCTTTTTTACAATCGACATTAGAACATTGTTTTCCATCAATACACCATTCCAATTGAATCACTCTAGCATCTTTATTAGCAGGGGTAGGATGTCCAAATGGACAAATATCTTTGGAACAAAGCATCCCGAATTTACAGATTCCAAGGGTACCGGCAGCTTCAACGGGAGCGTGTCTTTGATTTCTATTTTGATTCTTTTTCTCGAGGAATTCTTGTTTGGTGACCTCTAATTTAGCCATTAATTCTTGATCTTCATTAGGATGTAAGAAATTACAAGTTCCTGGAGGGTTAGGACAGTTGGGATAAGCAAAGCATACTTTGGTTGGATGGGCTAATTTACATTCCTTATTATGACAGTAGGGGAAATCGGCACATCTACCTTTGGGAGTTCTTTGGATGAACTGTTTGTCAACCACCATGGCATTATCACCGGTCATTCCCAAGGCTTTTTCGAAATTTTGAGTGTTTTGCATGGCAAACGATTTTTTATCTCCTCCATTTCTGCCTTTACTGATACCTCCACGGCCACCACGATTATTGTTCCCAAACTTGTTGAACCGGTTACTTTCGTAGTCTCTGTTTCCACGAGGTCTGGATGGAGCATCAGATGGTCCGTTTGTGAAGTCAGCAAACGCCACCGCTGGTTGTTCCGACTGAATTGAAGCTGGTGCTGGTGCTTGAGTTGAGGTTGGAGTTGGAGCTTGCGGCTGGGCCTGAGGTTGAGATGGAGCTTGTAGTTGTTCCTGGGTAGCCTGGCCTTGCTGTTGGTCCATTATTTTCTTGATTTCTTGGAACACTGAGTTAATGAATTGTTCATCTATAGGAATATCCACAAGTTCTCGTACTTCAGTACAGATGGCATCGGCGGTTTTTCCATTCCCTATCAATACGTTGATGAATTCGGCAACATCTTCAGCGTCATCTCCTATGTTAAATCTAGTCGAAAGTTCACTTATAAGCAAAGGAGTAAGCTGTTTGGCAACGGGGCCTTCTGGGTCGTACAGCATGTTGTTGTTAGTAAAAATCAGAAATGGCGGCGAACAAATCTTGATGATGAAGAGATGTCGTGCGCCAACCACGTCATCTTCCGTCTGCTCTGCTCTCATCGACGGAGCCGTGCACGTGATGTACGTATAAATATTCATTAAATACTTCGTTAAACACAAGTCTTTACACCAATTGAAAGATGTCTTCGGTAAGGTCCCCGAGAAGATCCTTAATAAGATTTATGATCTCATCCAATTCACTGGTGATGGTGGATGTCACCAAAATGTAGGAGTAAAGCAATACGTAGTCTTCATTAGTCAAGGTAGAATCAGGGTTGTTCCGAATCTCATTCAAGCTGTATAATAACTTGTCCTTAGCGTGTTCGGTGGAAGCAGGCTTGGAAGGTAAGGGGAACCCTAGTTTCATGGCGCTGGCAATCATGTAGAAAATAAGAAATATCCGGTGTTCAACTTCACCCCGTTCCTCTGCTATATAATCAATGACATATTTCTCGTTTGAACTTAGAACTGGGTCCACGTCCACAATAAGGTTCATGTTTTGAAATGCATCAATAATTGAAGACGTTCGATCCAATAAACTTGCGTATGTGGCTTTGGGGAAACTTCCTTTAAGTCGGAATTCCAATGGTGCTTGTTTTAACAATAATTCACACTCTGCTAAGATTTCATTAATTCCCTTTTCGTCCTTCAATCCCACTAATCTCACTTCTTCTCTGCCAAATTTATTGAAGGTTCGTGCATAATCCAATGGATTACTATTCCAGATTACCCCCATTCTTAACCATAAAATCGTAAGTCCTGTTTTAAGTCTAGCCCTAGCACTATTGGGTAAGAAACATGATGCCATGATTAAAGCACATAAAATTCCAATGGAAACCGCCACAAATCTATGGAATGCAATCTCGGCCACAATAGGATTTTCTCCTCCTTCGTGGTCGTCTTCGGAGTCTTTTTGAGTCATTCCATAAGAATATAATGCCGTTAAGTTATACGTTAATAAGATAAACCGCCCAAACGCATTATTCGAAGGCCAGAAATTGATGATGTAGAAACATGGCAATGAAAGAATTAATCCTGTGATTGCCAATGCATATACATTCCCATTTGTTAGCATCCACACAGAATAAGCAATTATTGCACCGCTCAATGTACCTATAAACCTCCACTTAACGGTCATGGTGGTCCCACCCAATGATTTATTCATCATGATACAATAGATAACCAAGGCCCACTCACCTCTCCAGTTATTGAAAACTTCCTTAGTTCTAGGATGAAATGCAAATATAGAAATAAAGAATGCACCCAATCCTACTCGAATACCGAATTGGATATCAGTACGGCGAAACAATTTCAAAGACTTCCAAATATTGAACAGAAACTTTTCTAACTTTGGGTGAGCTTCACTAGATGATATTCTTGATGATCTCGATCTATATTGAGACTGGAGGTTAATAAGGGCCTCGTTCAATGTAGCTTCGACTCTATCATGATGTCTTAAATGAGTATCTGATGGAAGTTCTTCTGATGAATAAGGTGATGGACGAAGCCAGCTCCATGACCGTGGGGCTGTTCTTGATGATTCATGCAATTCAGCAACATTCAAGAAATTGATGAGTTCTTTTCCAAAAAGCACGAGAAGAGACGAAAAATTTCCACAACAAGCAGTTACCTCTTCTTGATCCGCTCTAAGTTCAAATTCATTTGAATGAAATATCTCTTGAGAGTACAACTTCTCTAATGATTCGGTTTGTTTCAGTTGAAAGAGTCCAATGGCGGAAGTTAATGACTTTCTGAAATTCGCTGACTTGATAAACTTTGAGGAAGGGAGAAGATTAGAATCCTTTTGATTACTCTCGAATGAACTTTCGAATGGCACCTCTGACAAAACTCCTTTCAAAGTAAAGATGTATGATTTGGTAGATGGGGACAAGTAGTGTACAAATAGGTCAAATAGTTGGCTGGAATTGACAGCAGTAGTACTCATAGATTGAAAATCGGTACTACTTTTAATCTTAGACATATTCTCGACCGATTCGGAAATTCGTAGTATATCAGAAGAGTAACTATCTAGACTTTGATTCTCAGAGGCTGAATCCGAATTACCCCTGTCATCTTGATGCAAAAGGTTCCACTGCATATCACCAGAAGATCTCAATGCCTGAATATGTTTTGACAAGGCGATTGTCGTATTGACAAGTTGAACAAAGCTATTAAGCTCTTTTTCTCTTCCACGTAGCTTCAATTCAAATCTGGCTTCTTCTAAATTTGTTTTAAGCTGAGCAACATTTTTTTTCAAAGAAGCAAAAATCTCTATATCTTTAGGTGTAAATTTTTCTCCGGTTAAAAACCTATTAGCAATTATAGACAAACTCAGGGACATGATATTATAAGAGTCGTTCAAGGTTTGCTTTAATTGGTCTATAGCGCTAACTGGCCATAAAATATAACATATAACCACTGAAATGAATGACCCGATCACTACAACATAGGCTGTAGAAAGTAATCGTTTGAGAGGAATTTCTGCAGAATTTAAACTCCCTTCTTTTACGATACATGTCACCACCGAGATAGAGGCCAAGGAACATGCAGTGTTGAAAGTAGCTTTATTAACTTTTTGCTTCATGAATGCAATTATTCCCAATCCAATTGAACTAACCAATAAGTCAATAGTATAACTGATTTCATCTTCACCCTTGATGAAGAAATAAGTTGATAATGAGCGACAACACACGGATATCAAAAAGCTGAATAGTAACGAAATCACCACAAATATGAGGGTTTGGTGCATAGAACCCTTGGACCTTGCTGGGTGGAAATATACTGCAACGGTAGCAACCACATGCTTGGAGTCAGTATTTCCCAACCAAGTATCAAAAACAGTCCAATACACCCCCAATGAAGCAATGAAATATGCCAATGAACATTTGAGGACACTCCGTACTACTTCATCGTAATAATATTCAGTTAGAAACTGTTTGACTTGCGATAATCGAGGCCATACTGAAGATTGAATCTCATGAAGTGAAAAAGTAGTATTTCCCAATAAAGCCGATCTTTCAGTCGTATCTGAGTCATCAAAAACCTCCGACGTTTGATCTTGCACACTAGGATCATTCAAGCTTATGAAACCCGAGTCTAAATAAGAGTCTGACCGGTGAACTTTTACCCCTGTCCTGGCCAATATGACAGAATTCTGTTTCTTTATCTTCTGAGGAGATCTTGGTAACGACAAAACATCAGAATCATCAAATGAACTATCAGGAGTTGGCGTCAGAGTATCTGGAATGTCATACCGTCGTATTTCCCTTCGTAATGGATGGCTTGAACCTGTCAGGCCGTAATTTTCCATTAGTAGTGCCACTATTTATTGCTTTAATTACTCGCATCTCGTATCGTCATTGCATTATTATATAAAATCTAGGTCTACATGCAGGAAACCATCCTTTACTTGTATCCAATTATATCTCTGAATAATTGTTCACAAGGAACGGTGGCTTCAAGTCTAGCGCAGAGTAAGAATACTCCACTTAATTTCCGGTGTAATGAATAGGTTTCTTCAGGAGGAGGAGTTAAACGTTCTTGTAACATGAGTCCGATATTTCCACGGACTCTGTCAGTGATGGTTTGGTTTTTAAAATTAAATGATTTCCCATTGTTATCTTGGGGTGAATAAGCTTCTCCTAAAACCATAACGGAATCGACATGTGCTTGGGTCATTTGAGCACTTTCTAATCCAGTTAAGTATCCTAATTTCTTTGAGTAGTGTTCCACTTGTTTGCGATCTTTGAGAACTGCGGCTCTCAAAACCAGAACGTAATCTTCAATAAAGTTATCTGGGAAATCCCTGGCAGCTCCAAGATCTAAAAGTTCAATCTTGCCTGTCTTTTCGTTGTATAGGAAATTGGCCCAGTTTGGATCAGTTTGCATGAATTTAAACGTCTTGATTTCCATAAGACATAATCTCATAATATTAGTAGCAATCCAATCTCTGGTTTCTTGGTTCCAGTTTCCTTTCACGATTTCAGTACCAGTTAATTTTTCCATGGTTAAAACATGTTCTCCACATAATTGATTGAAAACACGAGGAACGGTGAATGCAGCATCATCGGACAAAATATCTCTATATCTAATTAAATTTTGTGCCTCTCTGATATAATCACATTCCCATTTTAATTCAACTCTAGCGTTAGCAATGGTTTTATCAAGGAAGAGTCCCTTTGGTAAAATTGAAGATGCAGTAAGTAACATGAGAATATTGTTTAAATCACTATCGATTGAATCGGCAACTCCTGGGTATTGAACTTTAACAACTACAGGAGTCAAATCTTTAGTGACGGCATTATGCACTTGACCAATGGAAGCAGCAGCAATAGGGACGTCATCAAAAGATGCAAAATGATTCTTTCTCCAGTTAGCACCAAGGTCTTTACTCATGACTCTTTCCAACTGTCCTGGAGGCATGTAATGAGCCAGGTTTTGCACTCTTAACAAGATTTTTTGAATTTCAGCTGGGAGTACAGCACTGTCTTGAAATGAAAGCATTTGACCAAGTTTAAGAGCAGCTCCTCTCATTTTGCTGAAAGATTTAGCCATGCGTTCAAGATTAGAAGGGGATAATAAAAGGGATTTGACAGTCATGGAACTTTTGTTGCCGGTAGCATATTGTTTAATACCTTGGGTAGCAACATTCATACCAACGCCGGCAGCCAATGTTCCGTAATGAAAGATTCTGGCCAATCTTGAGCTTGGGACTTCGGACTGGGACATTTCGTACGATGCACTATTAGTTGGTTTAGCACCAATAACGGGTTTAGGAGATCTAGAGATGACTTTAGATTCAGCCCCCGAGATGGCCTTGTCATTATGACCAGCGTTATGACCAGGGACTCCAGTGGTGGTGGCAGCACGATTCTGTGGCGAGGTGGATAAATGAGCAGATGTGATTCTAGAAGGTCTGTATTGAATGGAGGAAGTACTGAAAGATCTGCTACTTGCAACAGAAGTCTTTGTCTTTCTCTTTTTGGCAGCCTTTACGGTAGCAGCTGAAGCAACGCTACCAATTCTAGCAGCTTGTGATTTAGCATGGACTTGGTTCCACATAGAGCTTGAGTCATCGAGTTGTCCGATGTTTTTCATCAAAAACGATTCATTGTATGCTGAGGTCAAGTCTTTCGAAACAATGTTAGCACTCGATGTTGCTATTTTAGAAGCCGAGGTTACAATAGACGTGAGCTCATATAAGTTTTTAGTTAACGACATTACCTAACCACCAATTTAACTCACAATTAATATACACTAGCAAGAATAGTATCGACTAATTAAAAAGGTATTTATACAAAATATCAAACTTCAACGTGTCTTGAAAAAAAAACCAATTAGTTTACAAAATTTTCCGGAACCTTTACTGGCTTATAAAATTAGCATTACTTGCTCGTGGCACGGTCGTGCGGAAGTCGCCCATTCATGTGCAAGCCTTAAGCAAGCAACTCCGAAAGTTAGGCAGCAAGTGGTGGATTTTCTTGGTTGAAATTAGCAAGCAATTATTGCTGGGAGGTTGAGCATTAATTTAAGTCTAGTTATGACTTGATTGTAATTAAGGTCATTAAGTTAACGGTAGTTATAGCTGTTTGCTGAGGCTCCGGGAATTGTGCCGAGATCAGGTTTTGAGACATCCGCCTTAGTTAATCGGAGGTTTGCGCGGAGGCTGCGATTATGTAAGTTTCAGACATAAACAAAATACATGCACGGGCCTCTGCTTACGTAAGGATGCGACTTCAATCTGGAGCGCCTGTGTGCAGGAGGCTGGAGGACATTTTTCCTACTCCCCTTTGGGAGCTCATCTCATTGAAAAATTCAATCCATCGCTAGAAAAGAATGGGTGACCGAATCTTGAAGAAACAAAAACTCGACTCAAAAGCCGAGCAGGTGGCTGAGGCTGCTGAAGAGCACTTAAAATCACATCCTCATCCTGACTCCCCTCATCCTTTACAAGTTCATAATGATGGAGAATTCTCTCAATTATCAAGACATCAAACTACTGCAAAACAAGCTCAAACTTTAGAGAGTGCAGAAAATAATCCGTTCACCGGGAACACATTCTCTCAAAAATACTTTGATATCCTTAAAGTGAGACGTGATTTACCCGTTCATGCCCAAAGAGATGAGTTCTTGAGAATCTTTCAATCAACTCAGATCATGGTATTTGTTGGTGAAACCGGGTCTGGTAAAACCACCCAGATTCCTCAATTTGTGTTATACGATGATATGCCTCATTTGACGGGAAAACAAGTGGCATGTACTCAACCCAGAAGAGTGGCAGCCATGTCGGTTGCTAAAAGAGTTGCTGATGAAATGGATGTTCAATTAGGTGAAGAAGTTGGTTATAGTATTCGTTTTGAAAATAAAACATCTAATAAAACCATATTGAAGTATATGACTGATGGTATGTTATTAAGAGAAGCAATGGATGATCATGACATGTCCAATTATTCCTGTATAATCCTAGATGAAGCTCACGAAAGAACCCTCGCTACCGACATTTTAATGGGTTTATTGAAACAAATAAGAAGACCAGATTTAAAAATCATCATTATGTCCGCCACCCTTGATGCAGAAAAATTTCAAAAATATTTCAATGATGCTCCTTTATTAGCAGTTCCTGGTAGAACTCACCCCGTTGAAATTTACTATACGCCTGAATTTCAAAGTGATTACCTCGATGCTGCCATAAGAACAGTACTACAAATACATGCTACAGAAGATGAAGGTGATATTTTATTATTTTTAACTGGTGAAGAAGAAATTGAAGACGCCTGCAGAAAAATTAGTTTAGAAGGTGATGAATTAGTCAGAGAACAAAATTGTGGTCCTTTGAAAGTATATCCCCTCTATGGTTCTTTACCTCCTCATCAACAGCAAAAAATTTTTGAACCAGCTCCTGGTCCTCTTTCTCCTAAAGGAAGACCAGGTAGAAAAGTGATTGTATCAACCAATATTGCTGAAACTTCTTTGACCATCGATGGAATTGTATATGTGGTTGATCCTGGATTTTCTAAACAAAAAGTCTACAATCCTAGAATAAGAGTCGAATCACTTTTAGTGTCACCTATTTCTAAAGCCAGTGCTCAACAAAGAGCTGGTAGAGCTGGTCGTACTAGACCTGGTAAATGTTTCAGATTATATACTGAAGAAGCATTTCAAAAAGAATTAATTGAACAGTCATACCCAGAAATTTTGAGAAGTAACTTAGCATCCACAGTTCTTGAATTAAAAAAATTAGGTGTTGATGATTTGGTTCATTTTGACTTCATGGATCCTCCAGCTCCAGAAACCATGATGAGAGCTTTGGAAGAATTAAATTATTTACAATGTCTCTCTGATGAAGGGGACTTGACAGCATTAGGAAGAACTGCATCACAATTCCCATTAGATCCAATGTTAGCCGTGATGTTAATTGGATCTCCTGCATTTCAATGTGCTGAAGAAATATTAACCATTGTTGCATTATTATCTGTGCCATCGGTATTTGTTCGTCCAGCATCGGCTCGTAAAAGAGCAGACGAAGCTAAAATGAACTTTGCCCATTCCGATGGAGATCATTTAACTTTGGTTAATGTTTATAATGCGTTCAATTCCGATGAAGCTTACGAAACCGGGTTACATCAATGGTGTCGAGATAATTTCCTTTCGTATAGATCATTGACATCAGCCAGAAATGTCAGATCTCAATTGCGCCGTATTATGGAGAGATATGATTTAGAGGTGAATGGACGGGATCCCGAAGATAAGAATTACTGGACCAACATTAAAAAAGCATTAGCTGCTGGATTTTTCATGCAAGTTGCCAAGAAAAAGTCAGGAAACAAAGGATATTTAACCATCAAGGATAATCAAGAAGTTCTGATTCATCCGTCGACTGTTCTTGCTACCGACAGCGAATGGGTTATTTATAATGAATTTGTTTTAACATCCAAGAACTACATTCGTACCGTTACCAGCATTAAACCCGATTGGTTGGTGGAACTTGCACCCAAATATTATAATTTAGAACATTTTTCTAAGGGAGACGTCAAGCTTTCGTTGGAGAGAATCATCGACCGAGTTGAAACTATGAAGAAACTCGAGAAAAAAAAGAAAAAGAGTAAGAAGTAGAGCCTGGTATATATGTAATAGACCCAAATAGACAGAAATAGCGACCGCATAATAGACTCATTTGGGTCCTGACACCATCCTTACGGGCAGTAAGAGTTTGGGCCTTTAAAGCACCATATGCTTTATACTATCTACACGTCCAGCCTTCTATAGTCTTCGCTCCATTCTTCTCTGGTCTATACACCATATCGCCATATTGACCCTCATGGCGTATGGCTGCAAACGCGTAACGCCCAATCGGGATATTTTTACACGGCTCATTCCTGGCAGAAACATCTCACGTGAAATCAACCCTAGTGTAAGATAAGGCCCTGATTAAGGGACCCATACTTGAAGACCTACTCCATAATTCACGACATCAGTAAAGAAGGAATTTGATCACAAGATTACACCTCCAGGTACTCGCCTCTTTTAAAGCCATTTTTCATCAAATTAGGTTAAATTGATCCCATTGATGTAGGCCATTGTTTCCCGATTTGGGTGCTCGTCAGGGCATATTTATTATGTGCATTATACGAGGAGTTTTTTCGTCAGAAATGGTGAAAGTGAGGGCGTTGTTTTGAATCAGGCAATAACGTGTAATAAATTATTGTTCTTTCTTATTCAAATTGAGTTTGAAGAATAAATTTAATTGATTCTACTTCTGTTTAACTTCCAGTCACTCTTTTAATTCACCATGGGTCTTTTAGTTGTATGTGAAACCTTCAATTGCTATTAATTGCTCATTTTTACTAACGATATCTAGTCAAGAATATTTAAAAACCGGGAAATGAGAATATTGATGTTGGGTCTTGATAATGCCGGGAAGACTACTATCTTATATAAATTGAAATTGGGTAAGACCTCCAAAACGGTTCCTACCGTTGGTTTTAATGTTGAAACCGTTAAACATAAAAATATTTCATTTGCAGTTTGGGACTGTGGTGGACAAGAAAGAATTAGACCTTTGTGGAGACATTATTTTACCGGAACCAATGCATTGATATACGTGGTAGATTCGAGTGACATAAATAGATTGGAAGAATCCAAAAAAGAGTTATTAAGAGTTATTAATGACAAAGAATTGGCTAATTCTTTATTAATTGTATTAGCTAATAAACAAGATGTTGATGGAGCCATTAAACCAAAGGAATTAATTGAAAGATTTAATTTGAGTGATTTGACCGGTGAGCATACTTGGTCTGTTATACCCACCATTGCCATTGATGGTACTGGACTCGTTGAAGCTCTTAACTGGATATCGAGCCACAGTAAATAATTGACATTTGGGATTGTTGTGTTTCATCCTTAATGTATTGGTTAATATAATTGTTCTTGTGCTAACCGATTCTTTACTTGATGTGATTAGGTAGCATTTGCTTACTTATTGTTAAATTGGCTATTTACTTCTTAAATATATAATCATCTTATTTGTGTGTATAATAATCTAGTCAACCTGGATCCGGTACCAATCTTATCGGAATTAAATCATGTATGCGGTAGTCATAGTGTTTTTACGGTATAACCATGGTTGAAAGTCAAATAAATAGTATAACTATCTGGTATTTAGTCAAATAAATGGTGAATCATCCCCTTATTCTGCTTCTGACACGTCAAGACTAGAGGTATCTTGGGCCAGATTTTAAGTCAACTATTCTCCTATCTAAAGCTAACTTCACCATTTTCCTCTCCAAAGTAAACTTTGGTGGTGATATCTGTGAAGAGCCCGGTTTCGACAACCCCAACTAACAATTTGATTTTCTGGTGCAATGCAACCGGATCATCAATTGGCCCAAAGTCGGCATCAAGAAGAAAATTGTTGTTGTCGGTGACAACAGGGCCGGCTTTCGATGATCCTCCTTGTCTTAAATTAACCATCTTGGCTCCCATTTTGTATAAATCTCCAATCACCTTAGCGTAAGAATTGGGAACAATTTCAATGGGCACTCCTTTGGTCCATTGGATCCCCAATTTGGAAGGCGATTTCTTTCGGTAATCTGCAACCACAATGAACTTTTTAGCAGCAATTGCCACCAACTTCTCCTGAAACAAACATGCTCCTCCTCCCTTGATTAAATTGAGTTCGGTATCCACCTCATCCGCTCCATCAAATGCTATATCAATCTCCGGGTATTGCTCAATAGTCCCCAACGTCAACTTATTGTCAATGATTAATTGTTGTGATTGAAATCCAGTTGGAATGCAAACAAAGTCACTTTTATTCTTAAGTTGTCCAATTCTTTCTGCAACGTAGACTACCGTAGACCCTGATCCAATTCCTATCACCTTAGCATTAGGCGGGAAGTTTTCATCAACCGCCTTGTAAGCAGCAACCTGTTTGGCCTTTTCTACTAAACTTGACATGGTATTAATCCCTCGATTTACTTGGATCCAATTTCCTGATTTGGAAGTAATCCGAGTCTGTTTTATTAAATAAAGTCCGAGGTGTAACCTGGGGAACATTATCATCATCAATACCCCAGGTGCGCCATTGGGTACTGGGAGGAGGTGGGAGCATCACGTGCCTGGCACGGGGGCCAAGGGAGACTTGCACCAGAGAAAAACCGCAGTCACGGCTGCTCACGTGCGCTCTGCGAGCATCACATTCAAATTGAAAAAAACTTTCCCCTGCCCCTGTGCAGGACCAGCACCTAGGAATTTTCCAAGGCCTCAGAAAAAAAACCACAAGAAGATTTTCACCATAGTTAAATATCCAAGTACATACATAAATTATCAACTATGTCTGCTGCTACTAAGATCTTATCTGAAAAACCATCAGAATTAGAATTACAAGTTGCTCAAGCTTTCGTTGACTTGGAAGCTCAAACCGACTTGAAAGCTGAATTAAGACCATTACAATTCAAATCCATTAAAGAAATTGATGTTAGCGGTGGTAAAAAAGCTTTAGCTGTTTTCGTTCCTGTTCCATCATTACCAGCTTACAGAAAAGTTCAAACTAGATTGACCAGAGAATTAGAAAAGAAATTCCCAGACCGTCATGTTGTCTTCTTAGCTGAAAGAAGAATCTTACCAAAACCATCTAAAGGTTCTAGAAAACAACAAAAGAGACCAAGATCCAGAACTTTAACTGCTGTTCATGATAAAATCTTAGAAGACTTGGTCTTCCCAACTGAAATTGTTGGTAAGAGAGTTAGATACTTGGTTGGTGGTAACAAGATCCAAAAAGTTTTATTAGACTCCAAAGATTCTTCCGCTGTTGATTACAAATTAGAATCATTCCAACAATTATACGGTAAATTAACCGGTAAACAAGTTGTTTTCGAAATCCCAGGTGACGTTTACTAAGTGTAAACAGGTGGTTGTCATGTGTTTAATACTAATTAATATATGAAGTAAGATTCATTTTTAGTCTTATTTGTATATATACGTTCTAAATTAAAAGATACTAAATTCTGTATTTATATCTGTAAATTTTCACCTCAATATTGTAATTTTGGCCCCGTTATATATTAATTTTCATTATTTTGATATTTTATCGATAAAGTGCTGGGCTCGATTATATCTTCTTAACGTATGCTGTTGGGAATAACCCCTTCACTCCATTTAACTCCCCTTCTGTCCATCCACTACCATCTGTATCATCTTGTACCAATACAATTCGATCGCCAGCTGTCAAACTGATTTCATCATCTCCATCTGCTTGATAATCATATAATGCCTCTAAATATTGCACTCTTTTGGCTCCACGCTTAGGTGCTACTGATGGACCTTTCTTCTTACTTCCACCAGTATCATTACTGGTGATATTCTTGGTGACTTCAATATAAGAAGTAGGAACTAACCCTTCTCCTCCATTACTCAAATGGATCATGGTCCATCCAGAGCCATCATCTTCTTCTATCACATCAAATATCTCTCCTGCTGTAATTGTAATTTCATCATCTCCTGCAGCATCGTACTGATATAATGCTTTACCCTTTCCAATACTATTTGCAACAGATGAAGCATTTGATTGGGCTCGATTTCTTCTTAAGTTAAACATTCCTGAGTTAAACGTTGAATGACTAGCACTAGATTTAACTGTATGAATTGAATGAGTATCATCTCCATTGTCTTGACTAGACACAGTAGTGGATTTCTTTCCTTTTAAGAACCCAAGCTTAGACTTTTTCTGTACAGCCGGTGCAACATAACTTAAATCTTTATCGCCAGCAAAGTTCTGAATCACTTCAATTTCAACTTCATTCTTCACCCGGTTAGTGTCTTCCTTCATGAATCTATGCAAAAACATAAGCGATTCATCTAGTTTGGAATCAAATTTAAGAGTAATATTCTCAGCGATTTCTTTCTTTCTAGTAGCCGTTGAGTCTTCTAATTTTTCCTTCGAAGCCAAACAGGCGTCTTCATATTTAGCATGAGAAGACAAACTAGAATTCAATTTTCTCTTTAAATCAGTCAATTCCGGTTCTTTTGTTACTAAACTTTCGTCGTCATGCCAAATGTCACAAGGAATGAAGTAGAAATCAGCTGGCTCCTTCCAATCGATAGTGTTATGCTTAATGAACATTGCTATGTCAAGTTTAGGATTATTCTGCTCAATCATGGCATCAATGTTATGAAGTTTTTCTTTGACACGGTCATTAGAGTTTCTCTCAACAATTGATGCATTTTTCAATAGTTTGTTTAATAAGCCAACTCGTGATTCGTTCAATTCTTGAAAATAATCAAGGAGTTCAGGGATATCTTGATAGTAGTATTTATCTTTCAACCGATTTGCAATGTTTATTTTGATCAAATATTCATTTTTACCGATGTTCATTTCAACCTCCTTATCTTCAAGTCTTTTGGCGTATTTATCGCTGGGGGATTTTTCATGCTTTTGTCTTGCGGTCTCAGTTGACAGACACAAGGAATCGTAATGTTTCTTGGCCTTATTCACCTCTTCTTCAACCGATTTCTTTTCCGTAACAACGTATTCGTTAATTGCTTCAATGTGTTTAGCCACCTTGGAAGACTTTGCCTTGAGAGTAGCAAGATTATCACTTATTTTACTGTTTAATTCTCGACTGAAGTTGACCTTCTCTTCAGCGATCGCTTCGGTTTGAGTCAACACTTCATTCCACAAAACAATCGAGGCACTTTCTAATGAGCCAGGTGTGATCTGAGGCTCGTCCCCAACTGACACGAGAGGTGAACTCTTTGCCTTTTTGTCGAAATGTCTCTTTGTTAATTCATTTAATTTAGCAGCATATTCTTTCTCTATGGTAGCTCGTTCTCGATAAAATTCTTCAATATCCCCAACCCAATTGATACCATTATTTATCCATTTGGACGTGGCCTTGAAAGAATCCTTAAGTTCGTTCCCGATCGAAAGCTGATCTAATGACATCTTGATTAACTGCGTTGAAATCAACTTCCTGACGTCAGTCTCCTATTTTGAGGACACTAGCCATGTAGGGTCACGTGCACACCGCCGGAACCAATTTTTTGCAACCATACAACGAAGGGGCTTGTAAGTTTCGGTTTCAGGCAGCTTTGAAGGATTCAACTTCATATTGGGTGTTTTCGATTACGATGGAGGAGTTAAATGAAAAAAGTACATTTTCTTGTTTTTGAAAATTTGTGACAGAAAACAGTAAATTATCGACTGCTTTAACTGAGACTCCAGTAAATCAATATAAACATCTAAAATTTAAAAAACTAACGACCACCGTTCATTTGCTGCAAAAGACTCTCTACACGTTTGTTGTCTCCTCCCTAATCATCTCTAGTGTAAAGATTATTCATTTTCTTGAAAAGATCACTATTTACCTCTAGTTAAAACCACCACACCCGTGCACCGGTTGCCCAAGATATCTTCAGGCCTCACCCTCATATTGACCCCAAATAAAGCCAAGGTGAGAGGAAGAAAGACATTCACAAGACTCAAGTCAGCGTCAAAGTTCGTAATTGGGAGATTATTGACACCTCACAAGAAACCAAGAAAATACACCCGAATCCCGAAACTTCGATTCATTAATGATTTTTATCAAGATTATAAGGCTTTAAAAAGGTATCGTTCTATGAGTGACCCTCCATCAGATTTATCGTCTCGACGTCAAAGACTTCTTGGTTTTGCCAAATCAACCAGAGACACGTATATTCCTCGACTAACTGGCTCTGTTACCCAACTTGCAACGGGTGTATCTACTCGTGCATTTGGACCTCCGGATCAATTTGATCAAAATGGTCATCTCATTCTCCCCAAGGATTCAACTATTACGTTGTTTCCTTCGTATACGAGGAAAATAGAGGATGGCAACTCCTATACTGTCAATGTAAAGGGATGGTTATCATGTCCAGGCCTTATGACCCGAAAAAATCGTCTTATACTTTCTCTAGCTAAACAAATCACCAGATATGGCTCTACTCAAGCAGTACAGCAACTTGAAAATGAAAAATTACAACCTGATGCAGCTGACGATGTTTCTACGATATCTTCCAATTCTGATATAGAATCGATTTCCTCTGCATCTTCAGCTACAAAATCTCCATTGTCTCCAACGGCGTCTCATAACAATGGCGATGATATGATTAAAGAAAGACTTCGTGCATTTATAGCTAGGTCAATTCCTAATATCCAATTGGTCATCACGGTGGGCTCTGAAACATCACGGGTATCAGTCCAAGACTTCAAGGTATCTACAGATGCTAATGGACATTTTGATATTGATGTCACTGTAGACTATGTTCCTTCTGTTGTACAGGTGAAGGTTATAAACGATGAAACCATATTTGCATTCCAAGATATCATGTTTATTCCAAACCAAGGCCTTGGGGTTATCAGTGATATTGACGATACCATTAAACTTACCGGTGTTATTGGCGATAAGCGAGAATTGATGTCAAATTTGTTACTAAACAATATCAGCCTGTGGATTATTCCTCCGGTAGTCAAGTGGTATTCTGATCTTTTTAAAGATTTAAACATGTCTTTCCATTATGTTTCAAACTCCCCTTGGCAACTTTTCTCAATCATTGATCAATACTTCAAAATAGCTAACCTTCCAGTAGGTTCAGTACATTTAAAACAGTATACTGGTAATATTATTTCATCGTTAATGGAGCCATCATCTTCGAGAAAAAAGAGAGCTCTTACTAAAATATTGAGAGACTTTCCCAACAAGAAGTTTATTTGTGTAGGTGATTCTGGAGAAAAGGATCTAGAAGCCTATGCTGACTTAGCCCGCTCTTATCCAGACCGAGTGATAGCCATATATATCCGGTATGTCAAGGATTCCTTATCGGATATCAATGATGATGAGATATTGGCTAAAATTAGACGTATGATTAAACAAAATGGCTTGCTAAAAAACAATGGACCCAAGAAAGCTTCTGTTGAAGATCCTCCTACTAAGGAACAAGTTGAGGATCTCATTGATTTATCTGATACACCACCCGTTCAATTGACAACACCACCAGAAAAACAAACCAAACTTCCTCCAATGATCCCCAGCAAACCTAATTCATTCAAAGGTAATAAACTTGAAAAGAAGCCTCCGTTACCCGAACGCTCTACCACCGTCAACTTCAGCCCATCTCCTCCCCCTCCCCCTCTTCCAAAACGTGCAAATACTCGAGAGCCAGTAGGGTCCTTACTGTCAGAGAATGTTCCTCCTTTGCCGTCAAGACCAACAAGCTACATACCAATAGACGAAGATTTTGATGTTTATGAGAAGCTTCAAGAAGTGTATAATATAAACAATTATTGGGAATTGGAACTGATGGATAGGAAAGGTGCACAATGGTTGACCCGGGTAGCAACCGCTTTAGAGGAAATGAAGAATACTGATACAGAAGTTCATTTTTTCATCGATACAGACGAAGAATTCTTCAAAGAAGCATTTGAAGTAATTTCTCAGCATGTGAGTCGACATCAATGATAATATTACGACAAAGTACATACAGCAATATACAGAAAGATAATAATGATGACGATAAAAGTGTAAGTGTATGTAAATGATTTATGATGTATATTATACAGTCGTGGTCACGTTATCAATGAGATTCCCCATTGACAGCATTATCAGTCGAAGATGATTCTTCAACTGGATTTGTCAGTCCATTCGACTGTTCTTGGTTGTTTTGATCTTTCGCTATGAAACCATCACCATAATCTTTAATATTTCCATCTTCTTCATCAGGCAAAGCCTTCTTGAACTCGGACAAGTCCCACTCAGTACCTTGAGCTCCAGTATCATCTTCAGTGTAGAATTTATCAGAGAATTTTTGTAAAATGATTTCTTTACCAGAGAGAACTCGCTTACCAGATTGTTCTTCTTTTTTCTTTTCATCAGCTTTTTTAGCTGTTTGCTTTGCTTTCCATTCATTGAAAGATTCGATTGTGATTGGATGGAAGGAAGATTTATCCAATTTACTTCTTTCTAATTCAAGGAATTCTTCTAAAGTGATCTTTGGAGCTGATTCTGATGCTAATCTTTCTAAACGTTTTTGTTCTTTTGTTTTTAAAACGAATCCAGGAGGTAACGAATGTCTATATTTACATTCATTTCCCCCATTTGGACATACCCAGAACCAACCATATTTACCATTTTCTACCGCTTCAATGAAATATTTACAAATTTTGTCGGTAGTTGTCTTTGGATTTCCATGTTTGGAAGAAATGACCTTTCTTAATTTTTCTTCATCCCAATTATCCATGGTATCCTCTTCCTTTTCAGTTCTTGCATCAACATATAAATCTCTCTTAGCATCTTTTCTTCCAACATTGATGTCATGAGAAAATTTACATTTGGACCCTTTTGAACAAACTCCTTTTTTAAAGAACTCACAAAGAATCGATTTAGGATCCACTCCAAATGGAACCTTCTGCTGTTGAATTCCAAAAAGAGCAGCAGCTTCTCGTTTTGCTTCTTCAGCAGCCCGTTTTTCTTCGGCTCTCTTTTTGGCATCTTCTTCTTTTTTCTTTGCTAATCCATCAGCTCCAGCTCTCATTTGACTTATTTGCTGTTGAACTTTCTTAGATTTATTTTTGTTTTTCATACCAAAGGTCTTATCTTCGGCTGCTTTAGCCTTTGCCTTGGCCTTATTCTTATCCGAAATTTGTGGTTGTTTCTTCTTTGGAGGCATATTCAATGAATAAAACGAATAGGTGAAAAAAATTGATGAGCAAAAAATGTCGATCTCCAACTCACCGCCAAATGTCGCTCTATTCTGTTTGACATGTCGGTCTCCACAATCCGGTCTACAATCTACAATTTGGCAGTCATTATTGCTTGTTAAAATTATTGCCTTACATCTCTTCACTGTAGACATCCAAATTGTTCGATTCATAAAATCATTATCCATTAATTATATGCCTTTTATTAACTTTGTCTGAACTTTTGTGATACTCGTTTCTTAACAATCTTAGGAGTTGCACCAGCTCCACCAGACGTTGGAGGCGTGACATTGGTAGATTGGGAATTGGACTTGGGGCTCCAAAATTGAGTTGTCATATCTGGAGATACGTTTGTAGCAGAAGTATTCGGTGAAAACTTGGTTGCACGTTTGGATTTCTTCTTACCCCCTCCTAAAAGACTTTCAAATCTGGTACTACTATCCACCGAAGCATCTGTAGCTAATGCAGTAGGAGAATTATTTATAGGTTCAAATGAAGACGAAGGTGTTCCCGTATTTTCACTGGAATTATTACTATTACTGGTTATAGTTCCATTATTCTGATCAAAAGTCGAAGTCAATTGCATCACAGGAGTAGTAAAACTATCATTCTTATTCTTGAAATTCACTCGACTGTTTCGGAATGGGACGTATGATCGTTTTGGTACACTGTTAGCAGAATATCCATACTTTAAGTTTCCAATTGGGTCTGCCAAACTACTCTTGAATGAAGTATTGGACTGCGTTCTCGCAAGGCTTCGATTGAGAATATATGATGCATTTTTATCATATACTACCGGTACAGATTCCATTGGCGTTATGCCAACTTCTCCCGATGATGCTCCACTATACTTGGTATCAACAGATGCACTATGAATATGATGGTGATTGATTTGAGGTTGAGATTCCTTGGTAAAAAATGAATCAAAATCGTCTAATGCTGCCCACATATTACTTAATGAAGCTCCTGGTTCATCAACTACCGTTACAGATACAGAATCACCATAATCAACCGACGATGACGCTGGAGCTGGTGGAGGTCCATAATAGTCTTCCATATGGAACTGAATTTCCTCATCCTTATTGTGGGCATTACTTTCAACGGCATTCTCAACAGCACAAGTGGAGAAAACAGAATGAACATTGTGTCTGGTAGTAGCAGCTGTCATCGCAGGCATTGGAATTGCCCATCCGCTTTCATCGGGGATTCCAAATAATGTCCTTGTCTTTTCATATTCTTTCTTCATGGCAGAATTTCCTAAGCTCATCCTTAACACATCCTTATCCAATTGGGATCCAGATATCGCCACGGCCTCATCTAATACTTCTAATGCCGGTTCCGCATAATCGGTTAGTAACAATCTTAATAACGGAGATATCAAGTCAGCACCGACACCAACAAACTCGTCCCGCTGTAAATTAACGGCAGCAAAGAAATGCTTGAGTAAACTCATGGTTTCTAACTTCATCCATGGCATTTTATTAGATAAAAATCCTAATAATAATACCAAAGTTTGGGCTTCATATTCTGGGAAAAATCCATTTTTAATTGTAGCTAACGTTTGTACCAAAAAATCCTTTTTAGACCGGAATCGATTTTTCGCTAAGGAGACAAGAATTCTTGCCAACGATGGCTTGCCACAACGTTCTGCCATGTCACTAATGATGATTGCATTATCCTCAACTTCTTTACTAATAGACTTTCCATCTAATGCATGCAAAAATCGAGGAAGGTTAGCCAAGACTGTGGTTAATAAACGCGAATCTCCCATACCAATAACTTCACTATCTTTAAGTTTATTTAACCGATCAAGAAATTTCATAGATGGTTCATAAGCAGTAGCAGATCTTAAACCAACCATAACTATGTGTTGTAAACCTTCAAATTTACCCTCCCATTTAGGTGGAAATGTTGATATAAGACATGACACGGTATCAGGTGAATCTAAATCAATCTTGGAAACAAATTTAGTCATCGCAGAAAGCACTTCAATGAATTCTTGCTCATGAACAGTACTTAAGCATGCGACACCTGACCAGAATAATTGTGGGAAATCAATTAATTTCTCCGAATCAAGCTCGGCAGTTATTGCATTGACTGTCATCAAAATTTGCATAGCAAACCCTTGAATGTCTGGTGATTCATCAGAGATCGTATTAGAAAGACGATGAAGCATATCTTTGAGCATGCCTTGATCCAAAAATGATAATAAAGACCGGAACAATTGAAATGACCGACAAGCTATATGTCTAACGGCACACGTAGTTGCCCAGTTTAATGAAACCCGACACCATTCTTCTTGTAAAGTAGGAACAGAAGGAGAAAATATACTCAACGTGTTTCTAGCCAACAAATCCATGTTTCTGGGGGTTCTTGCTCCCTTTTTATCGTTATTCAAATCATCATAAACCCAGAGGTATTTATAATGCTCTTTTTGTCTCAATATTTCGATTGTTTCAGCTGACTTAGGCTCATTAGGAGCCAAAGTATGGATCAAATGAATCAATAATGTGCTAGCCTGTTGTTGGACAATAAGGAGATAATGGTCAAGTAATGAAAATGCCACATGAAGTAGTAATGGTAAATGTTCGATCATTTTGGCATTTTGAACTGTGAACAAATCAACTAAAAAGACCATTGAAAGCTGACCAAGAGAGAATGCTGCGTCTTTTTCGTTATAAGGAATTATTTTCCAAAGATTAGCAATGTACGGAAAGTTTTTGTTAACCAAGTTGTTTGATGTACTGGGTTGAGGAGGTACCATTGCCTTTGGTTGTAAATTCGTGATAAATTTGTTGACAACATAAAATCCGTCAACTTGAGAAAATGCTAAATAATCGATGATTTGACGAGAATGTTCTACGAACACTGGGTTTTTCCTTTCCAAACAGCTATTCATTATAAATTCCACAATCTTATCGAAATTAGCAGGCTTGCTACCCAATGCAACCCATAATGCTTCTACTTCATTAGAAATCTTTGAGCTGAATTTGACAGTGATTTCAAACAAGTTGTTAAGAACCATAGTAGAACTGGAGTCGAGTTCACTTTCCGAGTTCTCAGTTGTTGCTAGCTCAATATTTTGAACCCATGGAAGTAAACAAGCAAGAATATCTCTTCTGGTGCCATTATCTACCAAGTTAAAAAACATAGTGAGATAACTAATACAAGTGAATGCCCCAGAAGGATGGAGAGCAGCCAATTGAAGAGAGATGTCAAACAAGGCCTTTTTATACACCACTTTTGTTTGCGTGCAAACACTTTCGATGAATCTGTCACTTGTAGATGTATCCATGAATTTTTCTTCGATAAATTTGAGTAGTTTCATAGCATAAAACCGAACTTGATAATTGTCACTTCCGATCAAAAACGTAGTCAAACATAAAATATCATAAGGCAATTTATCATCAATTTGTCTATGCACCATGAAAACATTAACGAAGGTAGTGAAATAAGACTCAGTGACCTTATCGGACTCATGACTTTCATAGCATTGTTTGACCACTTCGTCGTAAATTTCAGGACTATTTATATTCAAGACCAAAATATTTTTAAGAGCCTGTCGACCCGTTTCTTGAGCTGTTTCGTTATTTTCGGTTGATAGTAAACTATGGATCCAGTTCATAAGGGATGGAATATCAAACGACATTACAGCTGTTTTTCCGGGGACCTCGATGGTCTGTTTAATAGGACCAGAACACAAGACAGACATACAGCTTAAAATTGCTAATTGAAGAGAGTTTTTCTCAATTTCGAGAATTGCAATTGTACTAGCAGAACCTTTCTTTGCCATAGCACTGTATCTATCGCGTGTTATATCTGCTGAATCTCCATAGCCACACCATTCCTTGAGAAAGTTGAAGCATCCAATCCTGGCTTCAAAAGGAAGCCATTTGTTAAGGATGGATTGTTCTGATGGTGTGGTTTTCGTGTCTGATCTCTCTTGAAGCCCAATGAATACATTCTGTAAGAAGCTGCAAAAGTAACGACGTAATCTTTGAAACTCAACATCTACTTGAACCGAAGGTACTGACAAGAACGACTTAACATTCTTAATGATAGACACGAGATTGGCAATCATCCAATCATCACCATACACTTCGGGCCTTGATTTAAACCTTTCGGAAATGTTACTGAGAATATGAACAACTTCTACCCTAAGACGATCTTCAGCAGAGTCTCTCTTCGTACTATTCAACTCCCATTCATTCACAGAGGTAGGTAGATTCTCAAGTAAAGTCCTAAAAATATTGATGTTAATACAACTCAATCCGGAAATCACAGCTTCCCTAACCATAGGTTGTTGAGATTTTAAGAGGGGCAAAACCATTCTGAATACTGATTTGGCACTTGTAATCTTTTGATGTTGAATAAAAATTTGTAAAGATCTCTTTCTTCCGTGAGTTGGTTGGTTTGGAAATGATATCTTTTGCTCATTAGTTGAGGTCAATGAACAGCATGCGTAAATTAAGTACAATTTCCATTGATTGACTAACACTTCAGGAGGAACGGTAGAGCTCCTGGTACCAAATATCGAGGACGTGTAGTTTTTATAACTTTCGGAAAACTCGAACACTAATTCATGCATTTGCACCATTCGAACACAAACAATGGAACGACACATTGCAACAGGCATTGGGCATTTTTCAAAGAAGATATCAAGCAATTTAGGATACAACCTGAACCAAAGAGTTGAATCAATTCCATAATCAGATTCGGCTAATCTCACCAAAATATTCTTTTTATTTTTCAACTTGGTGAGCCTTGTTCTTTCCGGAACGCTTAATTCTTTTCTGAATGGTTTAATCAATTCCAAAAAATCAGTATCTTCGAGTATGTGAATCAATCTCGTACCAACATCAGCAGCAAATTTAGAAGATGTCCTTGAATGACTCTTACCTTCAGAACTATGAGGTGCATTGACTGGAACAGAATTTGATTGATCAGTAATGGTGTATATGGCACGGTCAAACTCTTCTACGAGCTTAAGTATAGAAACCCCATAGTATCTTGTTTTAGAATCTTGTGAGCAGAGGAAGAACAATCCATTTCCTTCAACTTCCTCAATCACGGTGATGATATTCTTCCACTCCAATTCATCACTGGGTTTCAACTTATTGGAACCAGGAAGCTGTTCACTTAGATCATCGTTCTTATTATTGATCTGATAAAGATCGTTAAGAACATCCTTATTCATAAGCTCATCATCTTCTGTATCAGTAGTTTTAGAGTTGTTGATATCTTGAAATTGCTGAAGCCAGCATCTTAATAGTTCAACATAAATACTAAGTAATTTATTGAATTCTTCTGAATTCAAATAGTCGGAATCATAAGTAGGATTTGGTTTATCACTAAATTTGAAGGCAATTTTAGCAAATACGGTTATTAAGTTAGAAGGGTTTTTCCTGGATGCTAATTTTCTTAATGAATCTAATGCTGCTTTTGCAACACGATAATCCGAATGAACTGAATTTCGAGTCAAAATTTCAACCACATTCTTAAACTGAAGTACGGTTGATGTCGTCCATGGAATTGCTTCGATTAAGGTAGCAAAAAGCTCTATGTGAATGTCTTTTGAAGATGAAACGATTCCGAAATGAAAAAATGGAGCCTGTGCCCTTGAGGAGAAGGATGTGTTCACAGGAGTTGATGCATTGCTGTTATCAAGAGACCATACCTCGCTTCCATATTGAGAGTCCAATAGCTTGAGAAGGGTAGCAAAATTCTTACAAATTTCTTCATGAGAAATTGAATTAGTTGAATTTCTAGCAATGAACATGAATTCATTCAACCGGACTTTTGTAAAGATGTTAGATTTATTTGTAATTTTACTGTCAACAGCAGTGAATCGTTCGCTAAGAACTTCATCAGTAGGGAATGAAGGTTGGTGTCCAAGTTCATAATCTTCAAGGATAATTAGGTAACTCTTGATTACCAATATCAATTTCTCTGGGGATGAATTTTCTAAAGTAGTACCATTAAAACTCAATTTTAACAATTTGAGTAAAGCATTATCCAATGTCCAATTCAAATGCTGATAACCCACTATACGAATAAATTCAACCAAAACATTGATCAAAAATAAGTCAGAGGTTATCCATTGGTTCTTCTTACTAGTGGCATTGGCATTGAAAAATATCAAATCAAATAAGCTTTCAAGCTTTTTGACAGTATTGTTCAAGGTGTCAGGTAACCGATATAAATAAACCCATACCATTCTTGCAACGCATACAATAAATGTTGTTCTATCATCCACTTCAACCTTGGGACGTAACTTAAATATGTTATTTTCAATGATTTCAAACCATGCTTTTGAAAACAATTCTTTTTTTGATACTGATAACATAGAAGTCATGAGATGAATTGAATAAGCCCAACCATTATTGGAGGGTAAAGGAACAATATTCACAGAAGAAGAAGAAGAAGCAGCAGTAGGAGTAGTAGCTGTACCACTGTATCTCATCAATTGACTCCAAATTTTATAAGCTTTATTAAAAATTTTTTCAACAGATTCTACCCAAATAGGATGATTTGTTTCTGCTGTAAGGACGTTTGCCAAAGGTAATACGAGATTACTAAGAACTTCACAGTATGCAAAAATGATGGATTCATTTTGACTTTTTTCAAAAAACTTTGCTAAAGAATACAAGAAATCAGCACTTTCTTCAAACACTTCAAGAGGGTAATTAGTTAATTTCAAGTATCTCATTCCATGAATCAATAAATGCAAACTCGGTTCATCTTCATGTTTAACAAATGCTGGGACCTTTTCTAAATCTGCAATGAAACGATCACTGACGTTAAGGAATCGTTGTTGGGACATATAACCCAATAGTTCTGCAAATAAGTTCCAATTCGACGATCTTACTAAAGACTCACTTGTGCTGACAGGATCAGTTGTTTTCATCTGAGTATAAACGATATCCTCAAGCTTGTCACCCAAATCACTTCCCATAGTTTCGTAAGAAGTTTGTTTGACAACTTCAATTAAAACACGGCAAAGGATATAAATTGAAGCCAATGATTTTCTATCGGCCTGAATAGCGGTTTCACGGGCCTTAATGATTTGGTCATCGTAAAAGTTTTTCTGTTTGACGAAATTGCTTTCGTAAGGAGTTGCCATATTATCGAAGCTAGGTGATCTAGTAACCGCAGAAGATGTGGATTGATTTCGACGATGAGTTATTTTGGAGAAGCTTTTCGTTCTCATTAAACTAAGACTTCTTTTGCCCCTACCAGGGGGATTTTTTTGAATATTAAGGTTACTTTTAGTTATAGGAGTGTTATTAATATTTGATTCCAAAGAGTTACGGGATAAATCCGATTTTGCAGTATTTAACGTCTTTTCCACCTCAGCAGCAGCCAAAGAGGCGATTTCACTTTTATTTTTACGCCAAAACATGACACTGTCAATAACAGGTTTGGGCTTTCTTCGAGCAATGTACCCTAAAGAGGACACAATTTTGTCAAATTGGGGATCCACCCCTTCGGCAAGCAAGTCAATGATGGGAGGTTCTTCAGTCAAAGGATAGTCGATGCAAAGGTTCAATTTACGTTCAGCGTGACGAACAAACTGAGTGAAAATGATATGAAGTGTGTATTCAGCAGGAGACTTCAGGTCTGTAGCCAAGTCTCGACGGATGGACAGGAACTCTTCTCCATTGGAGAACCGAAGTCTTTGCATTGAAGTCGCCGATGTTGGGGGAGGAAGCTGAGGCGATGGTTCTACGTGATCTCTGGCAGGAATATGGGACATTGGGGAAGTAAACTTAGACCGAAAGTCCATGGGGCTATTTTCAAGACCCAAACCCGGATGGTTATTATCGTCGATTTCCAAGCCATTATTTTCCAGGTCGTTGTGGAGGTCACTCGATTCTGTGGAAGGATGGATACTTCGTTCGATCATGGTTGGAGGATCCTGGAGTTGAGGAAGGTTATGGGCCGAAGGATGCAGAAGAGATTGAGGGAATTGAGCCAGAAGGCTATGGACTTTCTTAGGAGGGTCTTGGAGCACGATGGTCTTTGGTTTGTGCATCACCACGGGATGAGCTGAGTTATATTCAACGGCTTGAGGACTAAAATCGGGAGAAGACGAACGAAGCGATAGCTTGGAAGAAGATGCATTGTGGTCGTCAGCACCAGAAGGACCAATCATGAACCCGCTGGCATTGTTGTAGAGATCCTGGTCCGAACGATGATGAGAACGGGAAGAATCTTCAAACGACTCAAGACGGTCGATCTGGTCGAGATCAGAGAAGTTGAACGGACTGGAGGTGTTGATGGCACGTTGATCCTTGGGGGAGTAAGGAATTTCTGCTAGATCGGGGATTTCGATCATGGCGCCTACAAGGAATTGCAATCAACAAGGAAAGTTAAAACTCACGGGTGGATTTAAAAGAACAAAAAGATACAAAAAAAACCTGACTGTGAGTTTTAAGAAAAAACCTCTACTGGGCCTAACCGAGAAGGAGGGAGAGGTTGAGGGAGGGAAGGAAAAAAACGGCCTGGCGATTTCCTCCCCAATTGGCGGGACCTGGCGCGTACTTGGGGCCTACATCTGCCGCAGACGTGGGTTTGGCGGGCCCACGGGCGGGAGCTCACGTCGGGGGAACAAAATCGTCCCATTGGCATGGACCCGCAAAACAATAGAGTGCAGCTACGGCAACAAATACGAGAAGCAAACAGGAGTCAACCACCATCAAAACGTCTAGAATTAACTTTTGGACAATGGGTGGGTGGTTAAACGTCATGGCCAGCAATCGACAAATAAATGATAAGTAATTGATCACTTGCAGCTAAACGTTCGTTGATTGCCTTACCCTCAGTGCCTGGCTGAGGCTTCTGCTTACAAGGTTAAAAATACACTAAAATGGGGCTAAATAACCCTAAATTTCCCCCGACGTAGGCACCTAAAATTGATGGAGAGCCGAAGTCGACGGAGGACGACAAATCACAATCGGGACGTATTTGCTATTTTTCGGGCTTAAATTGTTCTTCAACGGCTCTTTGTGGGCCAAATTGCTGTTCTGGGATAAATTGGACCAATTGGTCGGGTTCCGTGGACGTTATACCCGCCCTGCTTAACAATAGGCAGAATGACAATTTCCATTTTGGTCGAGGTAGCGAAACCTAACCCAAGGGGCCCACGAATCCGACCATTAACCATTTATAGATGTAATTCAGCGTACTGTGTCTGCTGGGAAAGCAGGAATGTATAGAGCTTGGGAGATTCGTTCTTTGATGCCGGAATGTCCTGTGCCTACAAGTTTTACTAGCTCTCGCTATTGTGTTATAACCGGACCAGAATTATAGAACTGGTGACTTTTCTTTATTTTCCGCCATATGAACTGACCGCAAAAGCCTAATAGTCACCTTATTCAATCAGCTTATCTATATAGACCTGCTGGTCTTCTTGACCAGGACATTGTGAGCCGCTGCTTGCAATGGTACCGTTTTATAGTGTCTAGTTTGCAGCAATTGTGCGACCCAAACACCAACTGCTTCCTTCTTTTCCACATGGTGTTGGATCGTTGGCTTCACAAGTAATATCTCCAGTAACAGCACCACCTTTTCGTTTCACAATTACATTCATACCCTCTTCGCTTCACTGTGCTTTGGTTGTTTCGTCTCTCCATGGGGGGTTTGTATCGATGTACGGGTCTGCATTCCCATCCTCGCTGTCCTCCTCACGTGCCATGTACCCACCGAAATTTTTCATCCGGACCTGATTCCGTCTTTATGGACTTCCTGACTTCAATAAACCAGTTTTTGGCCACAGCTGACGACGACGCCGTCAGCGTAAAGTATGCTAAGGAGTTATCTGAATCCTTGGCTTCCGATCAGCTCTCTCTTCTTCAATTCATTCAAAGTTTGGGCCCTACTTTAACCTCTGAAGACGACTTCCTTCGAATCAAAGGAATTCAATGTTTAACCTCTACTTTCAACCAGTTAAATGGCTCAAAACTATCCAAACAAGACATACACGTACTTCTCCAGTTTCTCATTGCCAAGTTTGACGATAAGTTCTGCTTGGGTCAAATCCTCCAGTGTCTTGCAACCATTATTACCTACAAGAATTTCGTTCCTAGCGCTAATAATAATGTCTCGGTGGTGATTAATGCCATCAATGAAAAATATGACCCAAGAAATCATCTTGCCAAAGTCAGATATGGAGGCTTTGTGATCTTGAAGAATCTTGGTACTCATCATCTTCAGTATATTCAGTCTCACCAAGGAGATGAGTTCATCAAATGCTTCATTCATATTGCATCTGGGGAAAAAGATCCTCGAAATCTTCTTTTGTCATTTGAACTCAACCGATTTATCAATGAGAATTTTGAATTTGATATTGCCAAAGAAGCCCACGATGAGTTTGTCACTGAATTATTTGACGTGTGTTTTTGTTATTTCCCAATTTCATTCACTCCTCCTGCAAATGATCCTTATAAAATCACTGCTAATGATTTGATTGTGGAATTACGTAAAACTATTGCATCCCAATCATTGTTTGCCAAGGACTCTTTTTCGAGTCTTTTTGAGAAATTAACTTCCACTAATCCAGTCGTTCGAAATGATGTTCTTAAATGTCTTTTACTTTGTGTGGAAAATTACTCCCATGATACTATTCTACAATATTGGATTACCATTTGGAACTCGCTTAAGTTTGAAATTCTTCATAACGACATGTCTATGTTTAGCTCTAATAATGACTCGCTCTTCCCTGTTGACTTCGATGACAAAATTGAAGATTCCGATGAAAATAAATCTTTGATTCTTACCTTGGTGATTTTGAAGAAAGTAGCATCTATAATGACATCATCTGGTCACTTGGAAGCTTTCATAGATACAGTTACGCTGGAATTACAAAAAAATTTGATCAATATTAGCGACAAGACTTTCAAACAATCAGTTGTTCTATTAAGTTCTTTAGCTTCTACATCTCAAACTATTTATAATCCAATTGTAAAGTTTATTTTCAGTCAGGGAGTATGGGGTCGAATCATATGTGGTGATATCGAAGAGTTTGATATCGAGGAAATACCTGATGAGGCACAAGAACAAGATATGAGTTTATTGCTTAATGTATCCAAGCAAAGAGATTTAATAGATAACCTCGGTTTCTTCTTTGTCGCTTATCAAGACTTAATTCAAATTGATTCATCCTTTAGCGAACTGCAAAATGCTATGAAATTAAATAAAGATCATCTCCTTATATTCATGGGTCAATTGTTACAAACAACTTCTAACATTGAAAAGACTTTGAAGTGTAAAATCATTCAACTGTTAGTAAAGATCATTCTAATCCCCGACTTTTTGAATCAACAAGAATTTACATTAATATTCAACTGGATCAATGACAACTTAGTAAAAACCATCAACTTTGATTCTAAATCCTGGGATACTGACTTGGTGTTGGTGGAAATCAAAACAGGACTTATTAAAGCTATGACTGAAAATCAAACAATTGTTCCCTATGTAATTGAGTTAGTTCTTCCTACTTTATTGAATCTATTGGATGATACAAATAATTTTAATAAGGTTTTAGAAGTAATCAATTCTTTATGCGTTAACTATCAGTTTTTAGAGGTGTTAACTATTAGATTACTTAACAAACTTGATCAGTATAAAAATTCCTCCAATGAACTTATTATTAACGATATTTTAAACGGATTTATTGCTTCATTCAAGAAAACACAGTCAATAAAACCATTCTTAACCAACTCTTGGTATAAAAACTTCATTCCAAGATTATTGTCCATCATTATATCTATAAAAAACGAGGCCACAATTGAATTATGTGGAATCTTAGTTGGTTCTGTCATCAAATACGTTGAGAAAGCTAAACACCAGCAAATATTAAATGATTTTGTTGAGTTTTTCATAGAAGGTAAGTCAAAGTTCAATTTAATAATCACTAGTTTACAAGAAGAAAAGAGTTGCTTAATTGTTTTATTCAACAGTGTTGTTTCCAATATCGATAAAAATACTGAATTTACTGGTGCATACGAATTGAGAAATAGTTTGTTGAAATTCTGTTATAGCTCCGATAGTGATGATGAGTACTGTCGTTTGGGTTATCTTCAATGTATCAGTTTGTTAACTAATAAATTCGTTAAAAATAATGAAGATATCCTTGATGACTATATGAAGAAAATCGAAGGCTTTACTGACAATATCAGCAAACAACAAATTGAAGTATTTGAAATATTTACCTGGTTAGTCAAAGCATTGATCTTGAGAAACGTTCCTCTTGGATTCCAGTATGTGAATAAGTTATTAGAGTTGCTTGCATCACCTAATAATGAACTTGCATATTTAGTATCAGAATCATTTAACATTATCATGGTTGATCTTCCCATCTTTGTTAACGATTCACCTGATAATAGTAATAATCGTATGGCAATAAAGAAAATCGTATCGGGAGTATCGAATCTTAATGTCAAGGGATTATACAAACAAAGATTATTTGAAATCATTCTTCCTAAGTTAGTAAGTGGATATTCTAATGAGTTAAACCAAGAGCTCCATTTAATTACTTTATCAATGGTGTTGAACAATATTCCAACGTCAATTTTGAGACCACATTTGCAAAGCATTAGTCCTTTGGTGTTGACCGGATTGACCATTAATAATTGTTTGATTTTGGAAGCATCGTTGAGTACCTTAAAAATTATTATTGAAGATTCACCATCAATTGTCCAACCTCATTTATCTACCGTGATTCCCAAATTACTCGATTTGGTGGTGGAAAAGAAAATTGTCAACAAACAGTTGATAAATAATGAAAGCATCCGTATTTTAAGTTTACAATGCTTACAAGGAATATTCACACAGAATGATATCAGATATTTAATTCCGTATCAGAAGGATGCTATCAATAGATTAATCAAAGGATTAGATGACAAAAAGAGAAATGTTAGAAAATTAACCTGTGATGTCCGTCAAATATTATTCGAATTAGGAAGGTAATGATCTCATTTAAAGAATAACTCCACGAGAGAATGCCATTTGATGACACTAACTTGACAGATCTATGGAGATGGCAAATATATAGACATTTTACGAATGATTTCAAAGGATAATCATGCATTTATTTATAAATTAATACTATAGACAGATCTATTTCTGGTAAATACAGTGCTTATAGAATATAGTTTGTTCTATTAGATTAATAAGATCATTATTCTTCATCTGAATCATCATCAAGCCCTACTGGAGCCAAACCAGGGGTTAGACCTGGGTACGATACCGTTCCTGCTTTGATTTCTTCATCAAATTCTTGTTCTTTTTTATCAATTATACTGGATTTAAATCTCTTATCCTTATTATATTTATCATTTGTAAGGTCCAAGATTTCTTGTTTAATGGTTTCAAGCTCATCATTAATATCCGGATCATCGATTTCACTAAGTTTTCTGATGGAGTTGGCATTTTTCTTCACTAATTTTTTCAAATATTTGGCCTCTTCAATAGATAAGTTTTCTGGGGACTTTGATTTGTGGTTTTTTATGATGTTGTACTTGACGAGTTTAGTGAATTTCTTATTTTCTTCGACTTTTTTATTAATGATTCGATTCTTCTTTTGTTTGTTGGCTTTATTAATCTTGTTAATTTCAGCTGCACTCAATCGTTTACTTCTAAGTTGACCGTCAAGCAACTCGGTCGATGATAGTTTTTTCCCCGGTTTTTTTTCACCGCCTATAACTTGGGAGCCCGGTAGCACATTGGCAAGTAGTTTATTAACGGTATCCTGAGCTCTAGCCCGGGTTTTATTTGACTTGAATGACATGATTTCTGCCCTACATTCCTGTCTCATCGCCAATTTTCATACGGCCGTCACGTGCACGGACCAGGTCCTCATCGCGTCACGTGCGCGTAACCTTTCCTCGGATGGTCGTGTGCCTGCCCCGCCGGCCCATCACATGCCTGACGTGCACATGCCAAAGTGGGGAGTCGGGAGGGCCAACCTCCGCGCCCAACACCCGTGCACCCACACACTGACCTCGGTGCTCAGGCATCACATGGAATCGGGAACAATACTGGAGAAATATATAAAGGGCGAACCCCCACAAAAGTTGTAATTGAAATATAGCAATTTTTTTTTTGTTTCCAAGTTATATTCAAATAAAATTATTATAAAACATGTCAGACGTTAAAGCCGATGGATTTCAAGCCTCTCCATTCTTTCAAGAATTGAGTGATGCTCTCTCTGATTCTAAGATTAAGGAAAAGGCCGTTGCTGGTGTTAAAGCTTCAATTGTTATAACCTTGAAGAACAAGGATGGTAAAGATCAATCCTGGTTTTTAGACTTGAAGAATGATGGTAGCATAAAGAAGGCTGATGGTGCTGCTCCAAAATCAGATGTTCAATTGATTTTGAAGGATGCTGATTTTGTTAAATTGGCTACTGGTAAGGCCAATGGTCAAAAATTATTCATGAACGGTAAATTAAAGGTCAAGGGTAACATGATGAAGGCTACTGCTATTGAATCTGTATTCAAGCAAGTTGACCCAAGACCAAAATCTAAGTTATAAGCTATTTATATGAGGTGACCTCATCTGGCGTATTGTATATGTAAGATGAAGCACTGATCAATATATGTTGAATTTACTAACACTGTTGGTTTGTATGATTGTAGTACATGGTGCAACTGTAGCGTATTGGAGCAGTCAACTGATGCTTGATACACCTAATTGGCGTCACATGGTCTTGATTGACATATCTCTATATGTTATATAGTGCTACGAAGTCACGACCAGCAACCACCAAATTACCTTTGTTGAATGCTATATCTTTCACCAATGACGCCTCTCTTAGTCCGACCAAGTACTCTATCTTGTCTAACGACAATGGTTGATCGTCAATGGTGATTTTGAAAAGAATATCGGGCCCGTTGTGCCCCACCAATTTAAGCTGCTTATCGGCGCCCACCACGGTTAATTTCTCAATGGGGTAATTTTCATTCAACTGCAATTTGGAGTGAAGCTTTCCACTACTCCGGTTCCATACAACTAAGTAACCCTGGTCATAACCTGCGATTAACAAGTCCTGGTGTATTTGTAGGCATTTCACCGCAGACTCAAATTTGAAACTTCGTAATTGGTGATGGTTCACCATATGATATTCTTGAATAATCCCAGACTCGTACCCCACAAACATCGTCTTGTCATCACATTCAAAGTAGTTATCGTCTTCATCTGTTCTAGAAGACGTTTCTTTCAACTCCGACCTCTGTCCATCTACTCTTGACAGTTTGTCTTGTATCTCTGCAATCTCCACACAATTTGCCGGATCATTATGGTCAGCCAAACGTCTGTACTTGTACACCACCGATCCCTGACCACACTCCCATAGGTTGACAGATCCGTCGAGACTACTGCTGACAAAGTTCCTGCCCCTTCCAACCATCTTGATGTCAGTTATCTCCATTGTCTGGTCAAACATGGTTCTCACTGCCCTTGGTTCTGCATTATCGTCACCCAGCCATATCTTGATGCATTTATCAAGACCTACGGTCAAATACACTTTTTGTGACGGGAAATTTCGAATCAACATAACACCTCCGTAATGTGCCTCTGAAATAAGGTTCGTTTGTTCATCATTGATGGTGAAGGCCGTTAGGTTGCCATTTTCATCACCAACTACTACTCGATTGTCTATCAAACAACAGCACAAGTTCTGGCTTCTTGTATTCATAACTCTGGAGCTGGAAATAACATTAAACGTTTCACCGGCAGCCTGAATCTTGAACTTATTCAGCCCTTTGGGCGTGAATTGCACCAGGCCATTGTCGATTTGGGATTTATCGTCGACCTCATCGTGGAAATACTCAAATCCATCATGTTTCAGCTTTACAGTAAAATAATGACGATCATCCACGCCATATTCGTCGGACGTTGGTCGTACTTCCATCCAGAACTCCTGATTCAAGCTATCAAAGACCTGGGCAAAATCATGTTCAATGCAGAGAACTTTCATGTCTGAGTTTTAGCTTACTTTGAAACCTAAACTAGTTCAGTAATGATAATCGTGTACTTCTCAAAGTAGCATTTGGCTGCAATTATTGTACAAGGATTGCAATCTCTTAGCAAAGACAAGATCAAGTTGGAGATACCAAGAAATCAAATATGATTCATCAGGAGGGTTGATCCTTGGTCAGCTATCCTGAATCTAATGCTTGTATCAGCTTGCCTTAAATTCTTCTAGTCATTGGCTCTTATCAACTAAAGGAAAAGCTCTCATACTTTTCGTATTCTTCATTCACAAATTAGGCCCAACTCAATCCACGAACAGTATGGTTTTCAATACACTGCCGTCTGCTTCCAACAACCATCCAGCCATTACGCTACGTTTGTTCTTTCCCATCTGCTTTTATCTATGTGTAATTTGGTCTCACCGAAGTAGTGTGTTTGCTTCAACACGCATTAACTTAACTATGTGGAAAAATCACCGTGGCATTATCTACAGAACCTACTCCTTAAAAATATCACCACTTTCCGTCACCATGCCATCGGAAAACCTTTCGATGTTCTTTGACCCGGAGTTTGAAGCCTCGGGGTATGTTGATGCTCTCTTCCAGACTCTTTTGTCGCCGTCAGCATCTGCCACTCCTGCCTCTGCTTATACTAAAGATAATCTCAATCTCATGTCAGGGAAGGTACTGGATCTAGTTACACATTTAGAATACCACACTAGTGAACTTAGTCAGGAACTATCGGGGCACATCAACGATCTTCAAGCGTCGTCCAATACGATCACCAATCTGTCTTCCAATCCGGTTTCTAACGCAGATCATATCACTAGGCTACAGTATTACATCAATGCTTTCAATAACTCCATCATTTCACTTCAAGAAGACATTGACCTTATCAATCGCCAGGACATCGTGGGGAAATCCACTTCACAATCATCACCCGCCATCGACACCCTCATCAAACTTAAGCTTGTTCGTAACAACTTGATCAATGTCTTGACTAATCTCGAAAAGGTCAATGTCATGATCATGAACGATCTGTCTGCATCAATAACCATGGAAAACTTTCTGGTGGCCGTAAATAATCTTTATGATACCCTCAGCCAAAGTCTCCACGAAAATCCCTCTGAGGATGTCATCAATAATGTCAAAGAATTGGTGGGGTTGTTGCCTGTGTTCCCTCATCTCACCAATTTCTATCCAGTCTACAAGAAATTCGTCAACAAGATCTCGGTTGATTTAGACAAGGTCACCAAATAGGCCGATAAAACTCCCTTACCAAACATTTCTTAATATCATAGTTATAACGAATCTTTATTAGTCATGTTAGGAAAGCTCTAAATCCTATACCCGTTCTTTATTTCGATGATTTTGTATATTTACAAATAAATAATGTATAAAAAAAGTTTGTAAGAAGTTAAAAAATGCTCGTTTAAAGTAACGTAAATGTAGCTCTGATATATGTGATCTATGAACTATTGGATGAATCAGATCGTTCATGAGTATTATGTGTAATTTTGTCCTGTGGGTTTGATTGGATCATTTCTTTGTCATTAGAAGTTTTGGTGATGCCTTCTGCATCCCCTGCATTATTACTTTCTAGATCAACTTCACGCTTCTTCTCACGATTGGATTTTTTCAAGAATTCAAATCCAACATAATAAAGGAATGCCTTGAATGCTTTGGTGGGAAAAATCTTAACAACCCACACGTTGGGTATAATTCTGATTAATGCCCCAACTGGAATAGATACAAATCCACATAAAATTGCTGTAGCCCATTGGCCTGGTGTTTGTCTTACAACTGTAAAGGCTGTTCCTCCAACAAACATGATGAGAACTTGTACTCCAGCAATGATCAATGCAATAACAATAAAATACCAATTTCTGAATAAATGTTGAAAGAAATCCAAGTTTTCTCTAGTGATACGGCCTCTAATTGAGGTAATTTCGTCAGCTTCGTCTAATTTTCTTGTTACAATCAACTTAAAAAATTGAAGCCAGACAAACGCATTGAATGTCATGGCATCCAATTGCTTATTCTCATGATTGCTAATAGCTCTAGATCCAAAGAATATATGGTGACCGCCAAAATGCAAAGTGAAAGTTATTATTAATTGAGTGATAGCTTGACCCATGATCATTTTCCACATCGAAACACTGATTAAAGGGGCCGTTCTACCCGCAGGCGGCTTTCTGTTGAGGAATGATGCATCTGGTTTATCGGTAGCTAATGCTAAGGCAGCTAAAGTATCCATAATTAAGTTAACCCATAATAATTGCACTGCTGTCAACACAGATTGTCCATTGGATGAAGCAACTGCTGAAACAAAAGTAAGTACACATGCAGTAATGTTCACAGTTAATTGAAACTGAATGAATTTCTTAATCGAAGTGGCCACGGTTCTTCCCCATTTGATGGCTTGAACAATATCCGTAAAATCATCAGTCATTAAAATAATATCTGAAGCTTCACGAGCTACTTCAGTACCACTTATACCCATAGAGAATCCAACATCGGCGAGTTTCAAAGCGGGGGCATCATTAGTACCATCACCAGTGACAGCAACAACTTCTCCAGTGGATCTTAATGTTTCAACCAATACACGTTTATCTTCTGGTGAAGATCTAGCTAACACTCTTAATTCTGGAGCAATCTTAATTCGTTCTTGAGGACTTAATTTACGGAATTTAGGACCTTCCATGCAAGCATATTCATTTGATAAGTCATCAGGAGTTAAAATATGACAACCCTGAGAAATAGACTTGGCAGTAATTAAGTTGTCTCCAGTCACCATTCTTACGGTAACACCGGCAGTTTTACATTGTAAAACTGCTTCTGCGACACCTTTCTTTAATGGATCTTGAAGACCAGTGATAGCATCTAACACTAACAATTTTTTATTGTCATCAGCAGCAGTGCTAGCGACATTTACTAACAAGTCAGGATTAGCTTGAGTGTTATTCTGAGAGTCAGTGAATTGAGCAGGTGGCCAGCTGTAAATACCAGGGAAATCTTGATGTGCCAAAGCAATTGCTCTAAGAGCATCCATAGCATATTCATCAATTTTGCTCAAGGCTTCATCTCTAGCAGCTCTATCTAATTTCACCACAGAAGAATTGTTATTATTGTCAAATTTGTATCCACAGTTTTTAATGACGATTTCAGCAGCTCCTTTGAGGTAAAGTCTATAACCATTTTCAACTTTAACAACAATTCCAGACCATTTTCTAGAACTTTCAAAAGGAATGGTCTGAACTATACTACCTTGTGACTCTTGTCTGAGGATATCTAATGATTTATCTTTAAAAGAATTGAATCTAGATTTCGCAAGGATAAGTAATGCTGATTCAGTTTTGTTACCTAAATATGGTTCAGTGGAAGTACCCCATTGTTGGGAATGAGCTGAATTTTTTTGTAGTAATTGTTGAAAAAATGACTTTTGTTTTGGTTTCACTTGAGCCATTTCAGCTTTTGCTTCATCATAATCACCGTTTTCAAATGCGGTCGAGTTAATTATAACATTGGAAGTAAAGTACAATCTTGCAGAAGCTGGCAATTTATCTATAATTTCTTCTGAACTTGGACCATGGCCATCAACTTTATCATCAAATTGAAAATATTCATCACCGAAGTAGGCTTTGACCACACGCATTCTATTTTCAGTCAATGTACCAGTTTTATCAGAACAAACAGCAGTAGCACCACCCATTGTTTCACAAGACTTTAAAACACGGACTAAATTACCATTCTGTGCCATTCTAGTGGTTGCAAATGCCAAGGCTAAAGTTACTGCTAAAGGTAACCCTTCAGGTACAGCCACCACTACAATGGTTATAGCCACAATAACAATGTCTAAGAATTTTTTACCCTTTTGAGCTCCTTTCAAAGAAGCAAATTTACCACCAGGGGCAATATTAACACAGAATCTTATGAAAAGGACCACGAAAAGAACAAGGGCGGCTAAAAACCCATATTTAACGATACCTTCAGCCAAGTTATTAAGACGATCTTGAAGAGGAGTAGTTTCAGCTTCAGTATGTAAACTAAGCATAGTTCTACCATGAACCGAATTAGAACCTACAGCCGTAACCAAACCATAACCAACCCCAGATAAAATTTTAGCACCAGAAATCAAGTAAGGATCATCAAGTTTAATATTGGTGGATCCCAAATCTTCATCAGTGGGTAAATAAGACTCGTAAGTACGTAAACATTCATTGACGGGTTTTTTTGTAATTGTGTCAGATTCCCCGGTTAAAGCAGATTCATCAGCTTCTAATTCACCATCGAAAAGAATAGCATCAGCAGGGACGACGTCACCAGTTTGTAAATTGATAACGTCACCAACCATTAAATCAAAGATCGAAACTATTTTTTGAGCACCACTTCGTATGACGATAACTTCCCGGTCTTCCTTTTTAGCATTAAGACGGGCAAATTGACGTTCTTTTTGATAATCATTACCAGCACCAACGATGACGATAATAACCACGGCAACAATGATGGCTACCCCTTCTACCCAGTCAACCTTGGGCATTGCATTACCTTCATCGTCGTACATGGTACCTTCACCAAAAGTTTCATACAAACCAAGGGCAAGGGAGATTATAGCAGCAATAGAAAGAAGAATAAGGACTTTATCCTTCATTGCCTCCCAACATAAAGCAAAGAACCCTTTTGAGACTCTGGTTGGAAGTTTATTTTTCCCGAATTTTACATTTCTGGCTTCGATATCATGATTGCTAGAGTCACTTAACCCTGATTTATGACTGGTTTTCAAACGTTGTAGTAGGCCATTAAACCCGCCTAGGCTGGATAGTTTTCGAAGGGACTTTGGGTCATGGAGTTCGCTGAGATCTTGGAGCGAAATATTGAAGTCATTTGCATTATTAGCCGTTAAAACTGGATCAAGCGGACTTGAAGAATTAACACTAGCTTCATCGGATTCATCATGAGGAACCGAAAGTGACATTTAAACAAACAAATGTAACAGAATTTCAATAGATAATTTATTTTAACCACAATCGATTTTAAAAAAATTCCATCTACTTGGGTATATATACTGAAATTATCAAGAAATTATCCACAAATTATCAAGGAAAAAAATTCTCTACCTGGATTCGCTTTTATTAAATCCTGGTGTTTTAATGGTCCCCGATAAGCCAGATGGAATTTTTCGTCTTGGCTTCTCGCTTGGCCCCCATGCCTTATTGGGAGCAAATGACAGCACAGCCTCGATTCCGCCCTTGATGGCATATTAGCCGTACAGTATGCGGATGGAATCGGGAAAATCTTGGGTCAAGCCGATTCACCTAATGTTTAAGGTTAATTACAATGAGATTGTCTTGGTATAATTCCTGGCTAATGTAAGGCCAGGTTATCTTGGTGATGAACGAGGGCCCCGTTTGATGGCCGTGGTTCCAGTAGAGGAATATGCATGGCCACCTCGTAAAAATGCCCGCGTTGGGAAATATGGATGCTGCGAGCTTCCGGGTCCGGCCCATTCTGGTAAATTCCGCAGCATCAGTGACAGCATCCATAATTGAATTCAATGACGGTACTACGGTCAATGAAAGGCCAAGGTGGGTTTGGCAGTGTGATATTGTGATGTCTTGGACCTTCCTACTCCGCCCGTCCTTGACCGGAGAACAGAACCGCAGCCATAAATTTCCAACCTGGTCCAATGCGGTAAAATTACTTGCAGGCGGAACTCAGGCTTTCTCAGCCTCTGATATTGGGCCATGGCTGAGAAAACGGAATTACCGAGGAGCTGTAGTTGGAGTAGATGACGTTGTTGATGTTGTTGATGTAGTTGGTGTAGTTGATGTAGTTGAAGCTGACGCGGACACTGACGGGTTGCCGATATCTCTGTCATTTGCAGGCTCTTCCTTCGCCTTTGGTACCCATTTCCGTGATGTCTCACATTGCTCCGGCTTACTGGCCAACTTCACCGACGCGCCAGCCATGGCTTGACAAAGGTGCCGTCTGCGCTTATCCTTTTGCCAACTAGTGTATAATCTGTCCTATTATGGTAACGTATCCTTCCTAAACCTTCCTGGACTAACATTGTTAATCTGATGATCCATAAGTCTTGGCATGGTACTGGCGAGGCTTTTCATGGCTTTTATGCCTCTCTTTTATAATGCACGAGGCCCCGCGACCATATGGCCCAGCATCGAAGCTACAAATTGTATAGTTGTACCTATAAGTGTAGATCTGTATCCCAAGATTGGCAATGTCTAATGCTGCACGTTGTGTTTCTTATGTTTTCTGCCATTTGTATTTTTTGTGTTGTGTAGTTTCTTTGTCCTGTGCTTTTTCCAAGGCACGTCCTGGCAGTCCTAACCCCTTCGGGGCTAGGTTTGCGCCTCTTTGGCCAAACGGTTAAGGCATCCGCCTCCTAAACATTAGTAGTTAGCGGGAGACTCCGGGTTCGAGTCCCGGAAGAGGCTTTCTTTTTTTTTATTCTTTTTTAATCTCCGTAATCGCGTATTTCTTTCTATATCCCTACTCCACAAGATATGACATCATGTCTTGTATGAACAGTGTGGTTAGAGATAACATCGTCTTCACGGTGAAATGTATCGTTCCTGTTATTGCCGCTTTGGTGTTCACACCCATGATTCTAAACCCAGACATCATTGAGTCTGTCAAACACAATCTTGATTTTGTGTTACTCCCTCAATCAAAATGTGATGAAAGTCCTGTTGCTTGTAATCAATTGATGGATCATTATTCCTCTTCTGGATATCTCCTCACTACATTCACGTCTTATCAACTCATATACATTCGCCCCAAATTCATGGCTGCGTTCGAATATCATATCGGCGGTACGTTTGTCAATATCTATAATTGGATATTCAATCCTCCTACTTATAATGAATCTCCTCAAGCTATATTGGCTATTTTGGTATATCTGATCTTTGGTACGCTTCGAGGAATGCTTGTTTCACGACTTCATGTGTTTCTGATCTTGGGGTTTATTGCATCCGCTGGCGGTATGTGGTACAGTGCCGTTAAATATATTCGAATATTCGACGGTTATAACACAATATATTGATGCTGTCGTTGTATCCTGGGTACTATATAATTGTTATACGAGGTATCCAGTTCTTACGTCTTTTATAAGCGAATTATATCGATGCATTCTGTCTATTAAGCTAAAAATCAAATGAACTCATGATATCTGGCTCTTCAAATTGCGTTGGTTGACTGCCCGCTGTAACTTTAAATTCTTGGAATAAATCTCGGTTACCGGTGTCAACCGTGGGTTCTTTCTTATAATCATGAACGGTGAACTTCCAGCTTCTTATAAGTAATAGCGCTAGATAATCGCACCCCATTCTTGTATAAATAGATGCAATCTTCAATATAAATTGTACCTCTTCCGCTTCACTCACTCCCATGGAACCCTCAAAATACTTCACTTTTCTATGCCTCAAATTGCTGAATAATATTGCCAATACTGGATCATCCTCTAAAAATATTTTACTACTGCTCTTTAAGCTGATCTTATCAAGATGATTCTTGATGAATAACTCAGAAAATATCTGTTCATTTTCTCGTATAACATTTATTGGCGACTTTATCAATGCTTGTACTGAAATTTCTTTAAGTCCCAACTCCCAAAAGCTCCAACTAGTTACCCATCTATCTCCTTGTTGCATTGCTTTTGGCAAGATAAAGTTCTCAATTATATGCTTCACCGTTTCTTTCGACTCATAGGCTTTCGCAACTAGTAATGCAAGCTCGACATCTTCAACTTTGTTAGCTAAAGTAATACAACAATCTTTTACCAGGTCACCTAACAAGAAAAAATATGCTGCATCCATATTCCTATGCTTTCCAAGTAGTACAAACGCATTCTTTAGTGCTGCCGATCTCCATCGAGATTCTTTGAAATTATTGTTCAAGAATTTTGTCATTTTTTGCTTCTCAGGATGTGACACTGTCTTCCAAAGTCCCAAGAGCACTTGTTTCTTACGTATTGCCAAAAAGAATAACGATACTAGTCCGGATGGATCCCTTGTTTCACTAAATTCGTTCCTAGCACATTCTTCAACAATACTGACTAACTTAATTGGATCAGATATCCAAAAAGCTAACCGACTTTGCTTGGCTGCAGCCCACGTTAATCTGTTTTTAAAATGAGAATAGACCAAATCTAACATCAATTCTCCATTATCACTATGTACAGCCCAATTTATGTCTCGGATAGAAAGCCTTGGCTGCTTGGAGTTCATTTGAAATAGTTTGAAACCAATGAGAAATCTTATTCCGTTTTCATCTAATGCCTTGTTTCGTACAATCTCTTCAACAATTGCCACCACCAGAATTAATGTAATCTGTTGATGTCTAGTTAAAAGTGGGAGCGATACTTTCATCAACTTTTCCGTTAATAATTGCAGCAATGTAGCATTAAATGTCCCAAATACATCTAGATCATCCTTTGTGTCGGTATGAGAACCACTGTCAATTTTAAAGAGTTCTTTTGACATATCCATATGAAGGTCCCAATAAATTTTCTGATCCTTTCTCAATACACTGTGCAATAACACCAAGATGTCTTCAACCAAGCTAATATGATTCATAAACAAGGCTTGAATTAAAAATTGAGGATGATATACTGGTAATGGACCATTCAAGATACGTACTAAGTGAGATATCTCATAGGTGAAATTCTCTGTTGAGTATCCCATAACCATTTGTTTAGTAATATAGTCTATTGTTCTATCATTATTGGATCCAATACTTACCCACTTGTCATCCACAAAAAACTGGTTACCACTTCCTATAACAAGGAATGCATTGTCTATCCAAATAGAATCCCCTATATCATGTGATGTATAATCACTTATGTCAATTTGTTTCAACACAGCGAAAGTTGGAATATTGTTGGTGTAGTCATATCGCAATTGTGTGTAGAGAAGAACGAATCTCCTAAACCCAACTGATAGGATAGCATTTGAAGATTCAACAAATGTCCAGTCTAGATCTCTTACCTTACCATGATTTTCTGGGAATTGTTCTTCGTATTCAAGTAGGCCAGCTTTAGTATCCCAGATAGTCAATTTATAACCGGACTCATCCACAATTGCAAACCTATTAATGGTAGATGAACCATGGATCTTACTCGCATTCTCTATGTTCGTATGAAAGCTTGTGAGTTCTTCCCACATCACCACTGAATTGTTTATTTTGACAGCAAGAATACGGAGGTAGCCTTTGCTATCTATGATAGACAATTTATTGGATGATACAAAAGAATCAATCGTGGAAATAAGGTGAAGCCGTTCTGGAAGAGGTTTAGTTTCTAGCTCACAAGCTTTGACCTCGATGTCATCGGCAGTATCACTAATTTCGAGACTCCACGACTTGATGATGTCATGTTCATATATGCTTATGATGCAATAGTTGTTGGAATCTACTTTATGAATTAGTAAACCTCTTGGTGGTGACATAACACGTTCACCGTCATGAATAATTTCAATTCTTTTTGCAAGCTCACATGGTTGGTCATCAGTTTTGACCCCATTACAGTTGAATAAACAAAGATAACCTTTTTTATCGGCAACCACTGCAAGATGATGACGTTTCTGTTTTGAAGGACGGATGTCATTGATTAGAACAGCATCATGGATCCCGTTCATTTCGTGATTGTATTCATTTGTAATTGTGTGGTCTCCCTTATGTAAATATCCATTGTGGGTTGTAGACATGTTTCCATTCGACTTATCTGGTGCCTCAACCGTAACGTCAATTTGAAAACGTTTTGTTAGAGACATTTTCTGGCCCTTTTCTAAGAAAACGGGTTCCCAAATGTAGTTATCTTTAGCGAAGTTCAGAATTGACATTAAAATATTATTTCCTTGTGGTGAATTAGAAGACACCAACTTTCTGACTGACTTGGCTTGACCTTGAAGTTTATCCTTTAAATGAATATCTAGATGACCACCTTTGAGATTGAAAATATCTTCAATACCCAATACTCGGATTGTGTTTTTTATCCTATCATGAAGAAGTAACGAAATTTTATTTTCGTGGGAACTGGTGATATTGACAAAATGAAGAGGATGTAAGGAGATTTGAAAATCTGCTGACTGAATTGATTTCAATGTCAAGTTCAGAACCGGTGGAGTTGTAATGGAGCTAGGAAAGCAATTTTCATTGAACATTAGAGGAAATTCGTTGAGTTTCCTGTACTGAATGGAATTGGGTGGATTGTTTGATATGTTATCGATGCAAAGTACGTCAATATAGCCATGGCGACTGATTATTAAAATGACATCATTATCCGGATTTTGAGGTAAATAATGGCCCTCTATTATCAAAACTTCCAATATGGAATCATCTTCGAAGTCACGAACTCGGTTTAAATCAATAACCTTCCAGCACCTAATGTGACTATGGCCATTAAATTCGTAAGTAGACCAAACCCTTAATACGTTGTCATTGGTTAAAGAGTATAGAATGTTATTGTCTGAGTTACCTTCGATAATGTAGCTTCTAATATTCTTTATATTGGCCATGGATGCATCTAAAGTAGGAACCGAATTCGATTTGTTGGAAGAACTGTATCTCCACTTCAATTTTGTCACCCAAGAGCCCGTAGGATGACTCAAGTACGATAACTCAAATAAGGACCCATCATCATCATTGTAATTGATTCTCGTCCACAATTTCACGAGGTTGTCAAATCTGTTCTGGTTATATGTAAGAATTGAATTTGAATCAAAACTAATGGTGGTGTCGGTGATAGCATGAGGTTGATGCTTAAAGAATCTTCGATTGTGTACCACTTCTCCATATTCAACATAGATGTGGTATAATGCTAAGTAATTATCGGCTCCAACCACCAATTCGTGCTCTTGAATCGACCATTGGATACAATTGATCGGAGATGGCGTTTCAATCACCAATGCTTCCAGCCATTGTGGTTTGGACATATATTCATTAACCGGCTTGTATATCACGAGTTTGCCGATTATTGACATAGCAATTAGGCCACTTTCAGAGTTAATTGCCACCGTCAGAGGATCTGATTCCAAATAAATCGTTTGAAGATGCTGTGAAGTCTGAGTCGATTTGGAAGACCCCGAAGGTTTGGTTGACGATAAAATTATAAGATTGTTTCCTGACACATACACAATTACACAATGGTTTTTATATTCTGTTTGCAGTAATGCCCTACAGGACTTTTTCGGTTCTCCAGGAATAAAGGTGATCATGTAGAGGTGAAGGTGATCATGTAATGAAAGCCGGTAGGAGTAGCGCCAAACAGATTGGGCCGAGCGGGTTTTCGATGGGCCCAATATGGGTCCAATGGGTCTACGCTCGACCCACGCTCGGCCCACAATTGGTCCACGCTCTACCCATGAGCAGAGGTCGGGTCCAGTAGATGACATTTTACAAGAAAGATACCAATTAATTAATCTTCACTATTAACTATACACATTATACATTGTTTTCTTCAAGATCCTTGGCTTCGACAACGGACTTGACGGATTTTAATTCACCTTCATCCATGATTTCAGTGATACCATCTTTTTCCAAATCGGTATGATCAGTAATCATGAATAAAATTAAAGGAGAGGCAATGAGCAAAGACGCCAACACAAGAGCCCAAGAACTGGCAAATAAACTCATGTAGCTTTTACCCATGGCATCCAATCTCCAAACAATAGCGGCAAAAGCGGATTGGAAAGCTTTGTAGAAAGAAGCATAAAGAGCCACCTTCTTTGGATTATTTGATAAAGTTCCTAAAATCCAGAAAATGAAACTTTGGAAAATGGCATCATACATCCCGTAGAAAATATATAAGAACATTGGACCAATATAAGAGCCATCTTTGAAATCAATTAAGGTCATGGTAAGAGCAGATTCTCTGGTATAGTTTGCTTGAAATTTATAACCTCCACCGAAAATAACCAATCCAAGAACAAATACAATTACCCAACCAATTCTGGCTCTGACACTTCTACGGAATTTTTTCATATCCAAAACAAGACCAATGGCAATGGAACCAATCATTTGAGACAGCCAGTATAAAAGTGAATTAAGGGATCTGGTTCTAATATTAAATCTAGCACCATTGACATCGTTGAATTGATAAGTATAGAACCAATTTGAAGCACAGAACATAGGGAAAATCAAGTAGATTTTTGGTTCCGAAGTTAAAACTTTGTATAAACCTTTTAATTCGGTTGAAAGTTTTGGGTATTGTTTAGCAATAACTTTGGTACCATCTGATTTATACACTTTATCGATTGGTAACAAGAAGTTTGAAATAACAAACCCACAGAAGATTAAAATCATGAAGGCCACCCAAGTACCAGTATTAACGTATTCAACATCCGAGTGCATATTTTGAGCCAAAGGAATAATGGAACCAATGACTGCACCCAAGTTAAAGATGACCCAAAAAATCATGATAGCATGGGCTTTACGATTTTCAAGGGTATAACTCATAATGATGGAACCTTGAGCAGCCCAAGTAACAGCAGCACAAACACCAAGGTAAGCACCGGCGAAAATACAAAATCCAGCATTTGCAGTATATTGCCAGCATAATAAAGAAGCAACATAAATGAAATAACCGGTGGAACCAAACATAAGACAGTATTTTGGTCCAATCATGTTACACACCACCCCACCAATCATTCCGATTGTAGCAAAAGTAGAGTACAATGCAACGTTAGCATTAGCAGCAACGGCTGAGTCACTGATACCTGATCCTCCAAGACCAGTAATAGCGTTGAAACATCCAGGAGTCAAGAATAGAACAAATGAAAGAAGTACAATTTGCACCGTAGCATTGGAGTACTGGGGCAAGAATGAGATTTTCTTTTGGTCGTACCATTTCCCCGATGCTGCAATTTCTTCTTGGGTGTGTTTTTTGAGCTCGATGTGAGTCTCCTCAGGGCTTTGGTTAGACGAGACGTCTACTTCAGTAGCGGATTTTTCAATCGACATCCTATGAGTTAGTTAAGTTTCCACCTACGTGTGTTCCTGCCTCACAATAGATCAAATCGAAGTACTTGATTAAGTGAAGAAAAAAAAAAATTTCGTCCACTTTGTCTACGGCTCCGTCGTTTTTATATGTCCCTCCACCTTTTTTTTTCCTTGTATGCAATAAGGTTACATTAGTCGCGGAGGTGGAAAAAACGCTGCTGTTATCAGCAAATGCCTTTTATGGCAGATAGTGACACCATGCGCACTGATTGGCACCCGACTCCGATGGGTCCAGGAAGCAAATGTTCTGACCCCAGCATAAGCGTGTTGGTACTGGTGGTGGATCAAAGAGGACGCTCCCATTGGTCCAACGTCCATTACGACGTTGTGGTGGGGCAATTGCTGGTGCGGGGTGCTTGAGCGTTTCTGAATCCTTAGCCGTGCTTGGGCTCACTTAAGTGAAAAATGGCTAGGTGGGTGTGTGGTGCACGGGCGTTGCATCCAGCGTTGGTCGAGGTTACATTGGCGTCTGTGCAGGCTCTTATCGGAGGCTACAACGCACCCCACCAAAAATGGAACAAATGTTACGTAGGATTTGTTTTTGGGATCTGGCCATTTTTAGTTTTGGCGGAGACCATCTGGTTTTGGTTGGATGGGGTCGATTTTTCACCACGACATGTGTGAACAGAGGTTTCATTGACGTTAGACCGGTTACGTGGTGAATTGGGTCCAAGTCTTGAGTTTTGAGCCGTATGCTCGTTATCGGCACCAATGCCATTATGTAACATTCCACCGTATGCTGTAGTAATCAATGAGGACTACAACACTATCAACGGATCGGATTATATCTTCGTAAATTCGATGGCTTGCTGGAGTTGATCTGGATATTGTTCGTATTTTCTCTGGCGTATCTTGCTCTATGTGCGTATCTTGCTCTATGTGTGTATCTTGTTCTCTATGTGTGTATTTTGTGCAATCTGTATCGTCTATATGCGGACCTTCTCTACATCTGTGTATTGGGAATGTGGGTTGTGTATTTTCTCTACATTTCTGCTAGTTCATTCTACTCTCTCGTCTGGTTTCTCTACTTCCCTCTATTGTCTCCTCTACTTATACTCGTCACCTGTAGCAATCACACTTTCAATCAAATCGTCAATCACCTTGTCACTAAGTATAGGCGAGTTAAACACCACTCGGAAAAATTCCCCTTCTCCATTCTTACTGGGATTAGGTGAAAAATCAACCAAATACTTGCCCTTTTTATGTAATTCTCTCGATATGAATCGAGTAATTGCAGTATGATCCTCATCCTTATAATGTTTGGGTTTGTAATAAAAACATACTTGAAGACACTGGGGTGATTCAAGCACCAACTCAAACCGTTCATCTTTGCGTACTTTACTAATGAAATATTCACAAATCGCAAATGCATGATCCACTCTTTCTTGTAACCCTGTAAATCCATAGTATAACCATGTCATATAAAACTTGAATGCATCAGCTCTTCTACCACATCCCATAGTACCATCTGCAAGATCAAAGTTTTCCTCTCCCTCGTCTTCTCTGCCATGGAAAAGATATGGTGCATGTAAAGACATTGCCCGTTGAAAATTCCCTACATGAGGAAGTAAAAGAAATGAACATGTGGTGGGCGTTCCTAACATCTTATGAGGATTGGTGGTGATGGAATCGGCATATTGACATCCTTGTAATTTATGTTTATGTTTCTCTGAAAATATAACGTTTCCTCCCCATGATCCATCGATATGGAACCAACAATCATACTTCTTTGCAACTTCGCTGATTTTATCAAAAGGATCATAAGATCCAAAAACCGTGGTTCCGGCCGTTGCATTGATGTATAAAGGAGTATAGCCTTCATCTTTGGTCTTTTGGATCGTCTTTTCAAGATCATCAACGTCCATACATCCTTCACTATCAATCTTAACTTTAAACACATTCTTAGATCCCAACCCCATAAGAATAGCTGCCTTTTCCACTGAATAATGACAATGTTGTGAAGTATACACTGCAAATTTGTAACCACAATTCCCAGACTCTTTGGTGCTGGGGAATTTCAAACTCCGGGCAATATGTAAAGAGGTAGTATTCGACCACGATCCTCCAGAAAACGTCAACCCTCCACAGGTGTCTAAGTTATCACTGAAGTACAATTGAGCATATTTCTTTCCGATGTAATTCTCAAGTACAGAGAGAACCGGGGAAACCGTATATACATGGGAATTGGTGTTTAAAATTGATAGAATAAGATCACTAATAACTCCAATTGGGTTATTAGAAGCGTACAATTTGTCAAGGAATCCTGGATTCCAAGTATTAACCGAGTACTGGAGTACTTGGTCGATTTTAGCAACTACTTTTTCATTATCTCCTTTAATTCCACCTTGAATTTGCAACTCATGATCTTCCGATCCATGTAAAATTTGCTTCAACTGCTGAGGCTCATGGTATGTACCGAGGGATTCAGATACGTAACTCGATGAGTTTGGGTCTGCTTGGCTTACGTAGTCGAGGATTTTCGGTTTGATAAGCGTCAAGAGCTGGTCCAACTCCTCTACTCGGTTCGATTCTAAAGTTGACAGATACATTACAGAAGAGTTAGTAGTTACAATTGTAAATTTTCAACTCGATGCGGGTACTAACGGCAATTACCTCATTACGGATGCAAGTTGCGACACCGGTGTCAAATCCGTAAGTATCGAACGAAGGTCAGTAACAAGGAAAATGATTTATTAAGCAGTTCAAACTTTTGCGGTTGATTCGCTGATGGTTGGTGATGATGTCTGGTTTGGTCTGGTTATTTAGACTTCAGTATGAACGGAATGGTGTTAGTCTAAGTCCAGGTTAAAGTATAGCGTTTTTATACGCACATGCGATAATTGCAGCACAATTACGTTTTTTCAACAAATCGTTTAATCTTATTATACATTACTATTTACAATGATTAGGACCGGTCTTTTTCCCTGATCTCACGTTGTTTGTGCAAATTACCGTTCAATACGTCAAGTTTCCTCATTTCTTCTCGAGGATCGAAATTCCCACTGGATAAATTCTCGTATATCTCATCGTATTTCCCAGTAGATAATGGGGCATTCCCCTTCATTCTCTTTCTCATGTCAAATATCCCGTTTTTACAGTCCATGAAGGCTCGGAAATTGGCTACACACAACTCCGGCAAATTCTTCTTCAACTCCGGATCGGTAACACAATCTTTAGGTGTATTTCTCTCGATAAGAACACAAGGTGATCTTTGCAAGCAGATTGCGAGGGCCTTTTTTTGATCTTTACAACTAAAGATTCAGTTAATACCAACTCCTTCAATTCTTCTTCCATTCCATATAGTTTAAACATACCTTGCTCCCATCCTTTCCGTAGCGTTTACTCTTAACCCCAGGCTTTAGGCGTTAAAAACTGGTACGATGATTTTCTCATTTGTGGTGGTTGGGTGGAATAGAGCGTCGTGTCCCGGCCCATCCTCATCACCTTCTTCACCGGCGACGTGCACTGGCAAATATCAACCCCAAGGCCTTTAGTTATTACCAAGCTTAAAACCATGTTAATTGACGATGACTCGCTCTATCTCTATCATCTAACGCTTAGACCGGCTAGTCTGGCTATAAAGACGATACTTGGCCAGTTTTCGGGATCGAAAAAGTCTCAGGAACTCGTAGTTGCTTCATCTTCTAACATAGAGCTATGGAAACCCAATCCAGACTCGGGAACAATTGAAAAACTACTGTCCCAGTCGACTTTTGGAATAATTCAATGTATTGACACTTTGAGATTTGTGGGCTCCCAACGTGATTTTTTGGTGATAACTTCTGATTCAGGTAAACTAATTGTCGCCCAGTATAATACTGAATCGCATCAATTCATTCCTATTATTCAAGAACCTCATTCCAAGAATGGCCTCAGAAGAACAAATCCCGGCGAATACTTAAGCATAGATCCTCAATATAGGGCAATTATGATTCTGGCACTAGAGAAAAATAAATTGGTGTACAAAGTTAGCACTACATCTGACGGTAACTTAGAAATATCTTCTCCTCTAGAAGCATCCTCAAAACTGAACCTAACTTACATGACTTGTGCCTTAGACACTCAACTTGAGAACCCCATGTTTGCTGCTCTTGAATCAGACTATTCATCTTCCGATCCAATCATAAAATTAGCATTTTTCGAATTGGATCAAGGCTTGAACCATATTGTAAGACGAAAAGGTCCTTCACAATTAACCCTAATCGATCCAACTTGCCTCGTTCCTCTACCAGGACATATTGGGGGTGTTCTCATCTGCTGCACTTCTTACATTGCATTTTGTCACCCAGATCCTAGTAAGGAGATTTTATACCTCCCGCTACCTTTAAGAGAAGGTTCTCAATCGTCAACTATTCTTACTCATGTTACTCATAAGCTTAAGAAAAATAACTTTTTCATTTTATGTCAAAATACTTTGGGTGACCTCTTCAAAGTCACAGTTGATTATGATGATGAACAAGAATCTATCACCTCCATGTATGTGAAATATTTCGACACCATCCCATTCTCAAATAATTTAAACATTTTCAAAAGCGGTTTTCTTTTTGCTAATGTTGCAAGTGGAAACAACTCTTACTATCAATTTGAAAATCTTTCAGAAGATCATGATGCTACCACGATTGGCTCATACGTTGGAATGTTTGAAGATGTACCTTTAGGTGAAACTAAGTTTGTGTCTAGATCTCTAGAAAACTTAGAACTAATTGATACCATCGAAACACTCAGTCCTATAACAGATGGGTCTGTAGTTGAAGTACCATCTCCTCATGCATCTGTACCTGTTAAGCAAATAGTCACATTGTCTTCGAAATATCTTAAATCATTAGTGCATGGAATTCCCACTTCCACGATTGTTTCTGAGCCATGTCCTGAAATAATTCCCACGTCAGTTTTTACAACCAAGATAACGAACGAATCGAAAAATGACGAATATCTTGTACTTTCTTCTTCGTTATCTTCGAGAACTTTGGTTTTGACCATCGGTGAAGAGGTCGAGGTAAATGAGTCTTCAGAATTTATATCAAATCAAGCCACCATCGCAGTCCAACAAGTTGGTGCTACCTCTATTGCTCAAATTCATACTTATGGTATACGTCACATCAAACATATAAAACAGGAGGATGGTACATTTCAAAAGGTTACCACTGATTGGGATACTCCCGGAGGGATTTCAATTCTCACTGCTAGTACTAACAATGAACAGGTCATAATAGGATTATCCAATCATGAAATAAGGTATTTCGAAATTGACCCTGTTGATGATCAACTAAAAGAATATGGTGATTCTCTAGAGATTGATCAGAGTGGTTCTATCACTGCATTAGCTGTGTCCAATTCTGAATCACAAAGAAAGTCACAATTTGCTATAGTAGGGACTTCTGATGAAACCATAAGAGTCATCTCTTTACAGGAAAACCGAATGTTTGAAATATTAACACTTCAAGCACTTTCTTCGGTATGTTCATCTTTGGTATTTTCGACCTCTCATGTACATATTGGAATGGAAAATGGAGTTTATGTCCGTACCTCTATTGATAAAGTCACTGGTCGCTTATCCGATACCAGAGTTAAATATTTGGGTTCCAAACCTGTTATTATAACAGCCATAGATTTATCGGATATGGATCAAACAGGAATTTTTGCTATATCCTCTAGACCATGGATTGGATACAATGATAAATTAAATCCCTTATTAGATGTTCTGATAAGCACTGGTAGTTCTTTTTACTCGGAAGAGTTAGGTGGTCAAGGTATTGTGGGTATTTCGGATAACAATCTTACAATATTCACAATAGGAGACGATGAAAAATCCTCCTTTGAAGGAGACTTTGCTATAAACTCTTTGAAATTACGCTATAGTCCTCGAAAGATGATTATTGATGGAAATTTTGCATATATTTCGGAATCTGAGCTTGGTACTGTGTCACCTTTCAAATCAGGCGATGAAAATGTAAACATAGAAGTTAATGAAGATCCAGAACTGGAAGAGCTTACTTACGCTCAAGATCCCGAGTCTTGGTCTTCTTGTGTTCAAATAGTTGATCTCAGTTCTCAAAGAGTCACACATACAATCAATTTTGTTAATAACGAAAGCGTTGTGGCAATATGCAAGTTACAGTTTGAATCACATGGAAAGAAGTCATATTTGGTAGTCTCTGCTTCAGAAAACCTTAAATATAATCCGATAAGTTTTGCTGGGAATCACATTTATACATTTGAATTAACTTCGGCCAAGCCTGTCCTTGTACACAAAACAAGCGTTGATCTAATACCATCATCAATGATTCCCTTCAATGGAAAACTTCTTGTGGGAAGTGGAAAGCGTCTTCGCCTTTATGATTTAGGTCAGAAACAATTATTACGAAAAGCGGCTTCAGAAATTAGTCACCTTAATGGAATTACAAAAATCGTTCATCAAGGAGGTAATTTGATTGTCACCGGAGATTCCAGGCAATCAACTACCTTCATTGAATACGATGCTGGTTCTAATCAATTTATTTCACTATGTGATGATATTATGCAGAGAAGCATCACTAGTTTGGCAACATTGGATCCCAGTAGTATTATTGGAGGGGATAAATTTGGTAATATTTTTGTATCCAGACTTCCAGATAGTCTTAGTCAACGGGTAAACAATGACATAACATTAAGGTATCAAGACGAATATCTCAATGCTTCAAGCTCCAGATGGAAAAACTTATGTGAGTTTTATGTGAATGACATTCCTACGTCTTTCACAAAAACAAGTCTCATTACTGGTGGTTTGGAATCTATATTCTATACTGGAGTTCAAGGTACTATTGGGATGTTGATGCCAATTGTAACCAAGCAAGAAATTGAGATGCTTGTAAAGTTAGAATTGATCTTACGAGATAGGTTTACTGAAAATTTTGATGATTTTAACAAAGATCAACATGGATATAATCTATTAGGTAAAGATCATTTAAAATTCAGAAGCTACTATAATCCAGTAAAAAATGTCATTGACGGAGACTTACTAGAAAAGTTTAATGAATTAAAACCAGCGATAAAAATTAAAATTGCCAACCAGCTTGATAGAAGTCCTAAAGAAATCGAAAAGAAGATTTTTGACTTAAGAAATAGATCAGCTTTTTAATGCATATATATATATATTATAGATACAAATGAGGTTATACTGTTAATACAAATTAATGGTGGGTAAACACTGTACTGTATGACGTAATAATGAAACAAAAAAAATACAGAAAAATAAAATAAAATAAATGGAAAGTACAAAGAACGTAACACATACACATGAATCTTCGTTAATTATAAATTATTGTTCTTCTGATTCTTGCTTCTCTTCACGTTTGACGCCGTTTCCATTAAGAACTTTTCTTCCTAGAGTGGGACTTCCTTGTCCATTCAGTTCTTCGCTATTTTTACGCAAAGGTGTTTGGGCATTAGGAGTACTAAATTGAACAAAATTCCAAAAGGCAGGGGATGATTGGTTAGTATTTACCCCATTGGGAATTCCTAACTTACCATTACTATTGGAGGACTTAGAACCACGTTCTGGGGTAAATGCTTCAAGAGGGGCAATCTTCTTGGGACTATTAAACCCCATTGCATAGTCAGAAGTACTATTAGTTTGGCCATTAGATGTATTGTTAGAAGATTCACTACTTTGAAGGTTATTGGAAGAATTAAAGCCAGTATCAACTGAATTCGTATAAGAATTCAGACGAGAATGATGAGCTTGAGGAGCGGATGATCCCATAGCATGGGAGCTGGTAGGAGCTGGTGGAGGAGGGGGTAAATTGAATAAATTACCACCACCGCCTGAAACCTTAGGTAATCTAGGAGTATTAGAATTAAGGTCTGATATTTGTCTAATGGGGGAAGAGATTTCACTCTTTGGTTTTGCACCATGTTGTTGAGGTTGAGGGGCTTGTTGATGTATTAAAGGATTTCCATACATCATATGAGGAGGTTGATGAGGTTGGTAACCGGTAAAAGCACCATTAGGAGGCATTGACATGAAAGCACTATTTTGATTAGGAGGTAAATACATGGAGTTAGGGTATTGCATAGGTTGACCTAATTTTGGTAAACTGTTATTTCTCGAATGACTATATTGATGCAGTTGTTGAGGATTAGAAGGAGGAGGTAAAGTATTGTCGGATATGGATTTGTAAGAATCTTTATTATAGTAATTCTGAGACTCTGGAAGTTGTTGATGAGTAGCAAGATGTAACTGTAACTGTCTTGAAACGGAAGAACCTCTTCTTGATTTTGATAAAGAGCCACTTTGAATTTTTTTCAAAAAATCTTGTTTATATGATTCACTAATTTGCCATTTCATACCTTTACCAGGTTCATTTGGTCTCCTTGGAACCTTATCAAATGCTTTATTTAAAGACAAATTATGTCTTATAGAATTTTGCCAACCAGTTTTACTATATTTATAGTAAGCGTAATGGTCGCTAATCCAATTATAAATGTCTGCTAAAGACATTACCCCATCAGGATTTGATAAAATAGCTTGAGTAATCATAGTAGCATAAGAATAAGGGGGCTTGATATCTTTAGCTTCTTCTTTACTTAAATCTTGATCCAAATTATTTTGTAAAGAAGAAGCAGATGCAGAAGAAGGAGATTGAGAAAGTTGAGCTTTATCAAACATTTGGAAACTTTTAATGGGCATATTATTATGTTGATGGGAAAATTCAGAATGATTGCCATAAGAAGTTTTCCGAATTTTGTTCTGATTTTTATATCTTGACAAGCATATATTAAGCATTTTTGGCAGAATACTCGGAGGTGAATCAGGTAATATAAAAATCATTTGAGTACTCCCAATATCTAATATAGCTCCTGAATGTAAAGGAGTTGAATGTTGAGGACCAACCGGGATTTTGGTGCCATCAATTCTGGCTCCATTTCTTCCAAATACTTTCAATTCCCAACAACTTAAATCAATATTATAGGTAATATTCGCATGTTGCCTACTGACAACTTTAGCAGGGCCCAAGTCGATATCAACCAACGTTTGATTCGAACCAGCATCATTGTCGGTATTTCTACCAATCGACACTGCCAAACTCTTGACATAAAAAGTCCAATCAGCCCCGGCAATTTTGGCATACGCCTGGACTTCAGTAGCAAGATTTTTATCGTTAGCATAAGTATTAGCTACATTAGTACGATCATCAGGAGCTTGAAGAGTAGATATAATAGCATTAATTAAGTCTGCAGGATCATCAAAGCTTGGAAGATCGTCATCACTGGGACTCGTTCGTTTGATTGGAGTAGATGACATAATGAATTCTAGATGATTCCCTAATCCGTGATAATGATTATTTAGGGTGTTTACTTTTTTTCCCGCTGTTTTGCTTGTGGCCCACAACAAACAAAAATTTTCAACTGGGCGCGACATCCTCCTCTCCGATTTGCGTGTCCCGACACGTCTTGGCTGCAAAGGGCGGGGTGGAGCTGCCGGTACCGGCTAGTCAAGGAGTATCATAAGTTGAATTAAAAGCGTATATATTGTATATACATGAGTTGAGATGTCGAGTTAGGGAGTTTTATGATGATAATTTGGCTGGGGTAAACCAAAGGTATGGCGTCATCGGTTAAGAATACCGCGAGTTGCAGCCACGAGCTAAACGAAGCAACTGAAAAGCAGCAAAAGTACTCCATTTGGTATATGGGCAAAGGGGACTAATGTAGAGACGACTAAGTCTGGTTGGTATGTAGACGTCTTCTATGTTGTTGAATAACGATTCTGTCAACTTCCATGGGATATACACATAGTCTAGACGTCTGTTAGACAGTTGATGGAATGAAAAGAACGAGTCTATCGTGTCAAATGCTCAAACTTCGAGTTTTATTCATGATCTAGACGTCTTCTTGATAGTCTATGGGAATGATAAATGATGATTCTGTCATGTCAAACCCCCGTGCATCCATAGGTTCAATGGTTACTATATCCACCTCTTGATCCTCTTCTTCAAGTCTCTTTTTTATCAAGTCATCTTCGTCTATAATGTCAAATTCGTCTTCTTTTTCTTCATACTCAATATTCTCTTCTATCTCGACAAAATCAGGCGCCAAGGCACTCCATTTCTGTGGGAATTGAATCAGCCAAAGATATATCGTCCCACTATCTAGACCAGTAGATCCAATCATACATCTAGAATAATTCCATTTAACGTCAATCAATTCTTCTGGACTCCCTTCTAAAATCTTAATAAGTGATCCCATTGATGTTTCCCATAGATACAAATCCTGCGATGATTGTCCAAACGTTGAAGCCACTAGAAACTCTCCATTATGATTGAAACTCACCGTATTCCATTGGAGTCGATTAACCACGTCCTGATACTTATGCTCAATTTTAAACTCCCACTCCTGGGGGTTACTGTTGTTAATCATATCAGGCATACTAATTTGGCGGATTACTCGATCCGACGAGTTTACAGCCAATTTCCGCCCATTGACCGACATCACCAATGTTTTAATATTAGAATTGGCAATTCTAAATGAATGTAACATTTCCAAATCAGATGTATTGAAAATATTGATCCATCCTTTACTGGTTCCTGTGAATATATAACTGCCATTGGGTGTGAATGTGGTCACAAGCGTGGATTGTTTCTCATCCAACTCGTGTCCAAGAGGAGTTGACTTTAGTTGAGTTATGACCGGTTTTTGATCAACAGAAATATCCACAAACACTGGTTTGTCATCAAATAAAGCTGCTGTGAATTGAAACGGATTGCCAGGATTTATTTGTGCTTGCCATATGGGTCCATCAAACTTGATGCGTCGAATAATATTACCCCCTTCAATCATATCCCATAGTAATCCTGTCCAATCTTGCGATGTAGATAGAAGATACCTTCCACATTTTGACCAACTAAGAGAAGTAACCGGTCGTAAATGTCCTTGGAGAACTGAAATTATACTTCCATTACTTATTAAATCGTAGATTAATATAGACCCATCGCTGAGACCTGAGGCCAAATAGTCTCCCTTGTGATTGAATTGAATCACAACCGAATGTCCTTGTTGAAGCGTTGTCACCAAAGAATCCGGGAATTCTTTGGCTACTGAAAACGGATCCTGAAGTGAAAGATTCATTGCTTAAGTTCTATTGTGAGAACTTCTATACTTACTATTTTTAGCGGGCGAGAAGAGTCACTTAACGCGTAGTGCCAAATCATCAAATAGGGTGTTTATATACCACAATTCTTATAGAGATTTTCAAATAACGGTAATAAATTGGAGTTGTTTGTCATGTTGTGGACTGTTTTCATTTTAATTATGGCTGTCACTGCAAGTCCAATTCATTTTTATACTTCTGCAGGTGATAAAACTTGTTTTTATAAAGATTTAAGCGTGGGTACGCTTTTAATTGGAAGATACAAACTTGAAATCTTCGATGAGACTTCCAATTCATATATAACCCCTCGAGATAAAGTGGAAACTGGTATTTTAATGGTGGTGGAAGAGGTTTTCCATGGTAACCATCGTGTTGTTAATCAACGGGGTCCTTCATCGGGCCAGTTTACTTTCAATACCCTCGATAATGGCGAACATCGTATTTGCATAACCCCTAAGAGCTTCTTCCGAAGACGTTGGCTTGATGGAGGCCATTCGAATCCTGACGCTTTACAAGACTCAAAGTTCAAATCAGGTCGAATCACCTTGGATCTAATCATTGGAGACAGTAGTCTCATGGAGTCTAGCCATTCTCATACCGTTAAATCACTTGTTGATCAAGTTTCTCATATAAACAATAAACTAGTAGATATACGACGGGAACAACGGGTCATACGTGAAAAAGAAGCTAATTTCAGAGATTTATCCGAACATATATGTGAAATGGTGGTTACATGGTCTATGATTCAATTTGGTGCGTTTATATTCGCCTGTATCTATAAAGTTTTCATGATGAGACGATTCATTCCAAAGGTTAAAGTGGATTGATATCGTTCACCGTTAATCGAATTGCTAACACAAAATCTTCTTATGCATCTTTGCATCTTGATATTTGGGTTGATTTTTGCAGTCAGTCTTGTCGCACGACCCACCATCTCACCTTTAGAAGTTGCAACGCCAACTTTTGATGTTCGCTATCTGTTACTCATAAATTTAATTCGTTTCATAGAACATCGTCTTATGGAGTTGCTGGTATCTCCCACTCCAAGTATTGATGGTTCCTCGATCAAGAAGAGTCATTTTGATCAAAGATCACAAACAAAAATCAGCTTAGCATTAAGAGCTCATGCAGAGCCCAAGTCAAACTCATTTCTACCCTATAAGTCATCAAACCCTGATCCTGTTACTGAGAATTTCATTAGATGGTCAGACACTGAAACCATATCCAAAATAATCAATTCTGATGAGTTCATTTCTAAACATGGATCTCCTCTACTATTGCAGATATCACCCGTGTATATAGTCATAGGTACTAAAATTGGTTCAGTAATTGGATTTAACTACCACCAAGATATCGAATTTATACTTGAACAAGAAAACAAGCATGACCTGGTTACATCAATTGCATTCTCTTCTGACTCGTCGTTCCTAGCTGCTGGTTTCAGCTCGGGAATTATCATTTTATGGGATTTATCTTCCTCCCCTTCATCTAATGGTTCATTGTCTCCGTTTTTTTATGTTTCTCCTGTTTCCCTCCAAGACCGCTTTACCCAGGATGCACAAGGTCATGTTATCAATACTCCTATAAATAGTATAAATTTCGTGGGTGATCTGTATTCAAAATTGGTGTCTTCAGACGTTTCCGGTCTTGTATTTTATCATAATGGTTTCAAAAAGTTTATGCAAAAACATTTCATCACTCAAAAACTACTTGGTAGAAATGATGCTAATATTCATGATCCTCGTGGAAAATACAATATACATGACTGCAAAATCCTTCCTCTAGGATCATCTGTTCAAATCACTGACCATCTTGGTTTATTAGCCGTGATTACTGGTAATATCTTGGTCATAGTCTCTGTTCTATCCCTTAACAATCCGGATAACATATTACCCAGAAATCACTTTAAAATTGGCAAGTCCAAACATGTATATGACTCTTCGATTACCTCGGCCTGTTTGAGTTGGTTTCCGTGTATGAATAAAAATGGTAAGGTTAGCAATGCTTGTTTGGCTTACGCGTGGAATAATGTTTTAACGATATTAGAAGTTCAGAATGACAAATTCCCTCCCAATCTACTATCTTTGCTATCAGACTTTAAAGATAAAGATAAAGCAATATCAAAGATCCCCGTCATGAAAACGGCTCGTTGGATGTGCTCAAATCTACATGATCAAATTGTCAGCATCAATTGGGCTTCATCAGACAAGATACTTATAGGCGTCAAGACCTCGTCATCTGTGACAGTTAAAGCTCTTTATTACTCATATTCTAATGATAGTGGCTCTTTAACAGTCGTGGGAGAAGATGATGTTCAAAACCATCATATTTATGGGCTTTCATCAAATTCGGAATCTTTGTCTTACACTAGTTCTATTAAGTGTTCCAGGGGCAAGTTACTCATACTTACTCAAGATGTGGTGTCTTCGTATAAAAAGTTGATTCTGGGCTCGAGCTTAACGTGGGCTGATCAATTGGTCCAGTACCTCTCCCGTGAAGATTATTCGGCGGCATTAATTACTGCAAATGACTACTATACTTCAACGAATACGGGTCAATTGGTATTAGCAGGGTTACCTGACACTCAAGAAGAGAGATGTGTCGTTGTGAAACCGTATTTACTTCGTATTATGCGGGAATCTGTCCGTGCTCTTTTCCATGAAGACATACATAACCATGAATACTTCTTGAACATATACTTGGATATTATCACTTACCTTTCCAAAGACTCTGATGAAAACTTCGCTGATATTTTGGAATCTATATATGATTTCTTTCCAAGCAAAGATTTTTTTTTCGAGACCTTGGAGTCTTACATATTGTCGAGAAGTATTACGAGTCTTTCTCCTTTATTATTGAAATATTTGGTCGAGCATTATTCGTCTTATAACAAAGGGGAAGTTTTGAGTGAACTCATTTGTATTTTGGATACTAGGGTACTTGATATTGACTTGACTCTAGGTTTGTGTCAAAAGTATGGCTTACGTGATTGCTCAATTTATATTTGGAATTACGTTTTACATGATTATGAATCTCCCCTTTTAGAATTTCTCGAGGACATCAAGACAAATAGTGAAGATATGAAGGATGACTACTCAAAGGTCTATTCTTATCTTTCTTATATCCTTACGGGAAGACAATATCCCACCGAGCGTCATATTTCAATCGGTGAAGATGTGACCGCCAGAGAATCCATCTGTAAGATTTTATTCAGTGTCGCTTCTTTGAATCTGCAGGATAATGATTCTGACCAGTCCATATTTCCTTATTTAACTTTGTTACTTAAGAAAAATTCTTTAGAAATGTTATCTACACTAAACGAATTTTTTGAAGATTCATGTTTGAATGACAGTACGGAGATGACACTTAACAGACAATATATTGTCGATGCTATACTTGATGTTTATGAATCAAATCGTGATACCTTCACTGATATAGATCAAGTTCAATTTTCAATTTTCATGGCTCGAAACTACCCCAAATATTCTCAGTTCATAAGATTATCAGAGTCCATGCTAACCAAAATTGTTGATACACTTTGCTCAAACGCTTATCCTAGCCTCAATTATGATTGTGAATTGGCTTTGTTGAGTTTGTTGCCACTCTATGAGCCGGATGATGAGGTTGTACTTATCGAAAAATTACGGGCTGCCCAATTCTACGACGTCTTAATTCATATCTATCGTAGCGAGAACAGACATGATAAAGTATTAAGCATATGGCTTGAAAAACAAAAGCAGCAAGAAGCTAACCATAATGAATCGTTAAGATCTGTTTTGGAAAATGCATTCAACCACATAAATAATGCAATCGCAAGGGCTAGTTTAGAAGCAGAATTGAAACAAAATTTTGGCTTGTTGGTAACATTAGATCCCTTGAACTTTTACTCAATAATACAAGCAAACGCTCCTTCTTTACACGAGGAAATACTTAATGTGGAAGATGAAACTATTGAATGCAAGTATTTGGAACAATTATTTGAAAGTGGTAATCATGGTTCTACGCGCTTAATGGGAAGATATTGTGAATTACTTTGTCAAGAAAAGAAGTATGAACAACTTAGATCATTCATTGAAAAGAATCTCACTCAAATCTCGAAGGATCCTGAGGTGAAAAAGGCTATTAAAGATTTGTTGCAGAGAAATATGATTATTACTTCTCTAACAAGAATATATATTTATGACAAGGAATTTTCAAAGGCATTAAAGGAGCTCATCAGCGCCATGAAACATCTTGTTGAACTAGGCAATGAGGATGAATTCTTTGATGAGTTTGAAGCTCTTTTCCAAAGTGCTCTCGATGTTTGTGAACACCCAGGTACTTATGAACAAGGCAAGAACGAAGATTTATGGTTAGAGTTGATTGAGAACTTGATATTTATGGCAAATTCAAGGTCCGATTCTAAAACTCCTGAAAAAATAATTGAGTTTATCAACAACTGTACCCATAGAAGCTTCAGAACCGTTACAGATACCAAACTAGATCCCAACTCAACGTCTGTTCAACAAGAGTCTTTCTTGACGATATTTAATCAAGTCCTACAACACTTATCATCAAGCAAGTCTGTTGCTACTCTCTCTAATATAAGAGGTATTCTTCAAGATGTACTTATTTCTTATTCCTACGAAAGTGAAATATTGAAAATATCGCTTAGTATGTTAAATCAAGGCATATATAAAGATATGAAGCAGATAAAACTTGATAAGCTTCAAGGGTGGGATATTAAACAAAAATTGTGCACTTCATGCTCCAAAACTATGTGGGGTTCAGAAATTTCCAGTAATCACTATAGAGCTTGGGAAGCCCGAAATAGTGATTTACTACTAGTGAGCCAAGTGCAAAAAAATCAAATGTTTGCTAGCAAGTTTGATCAAGACGCTTATAGCGATTGCCAATTAATATTTTTCAAGTGCAATCATGGGTACCATGGAAAGTGTTTGGCTAACTTAGGATCAACGAACTGTGTGTTGTGTTGTAATCCATAAAAACGAAATATGTACTATATAATTATCTAGCAATTGATAGAACTAGTTGATCTTTTATTCACATAACGCTTGCTGAGCAGTTTTGTGTTTGTAATTACTGATTCCCAATCAGGAAATTCTGGCCGTTTCTTTAAATCCATATTCGATCACCTCCACACCTTAAGCTGTATCACAAATACCCCGATTCAGTATGTTCGCCGTTTACAAGCGTTTCAGGTTATACTTATGCATGCGAATTATATTTATTAGCAAAATCAAGAACTCGTGGCCGGATGTAGTCATGTAATAGTATATTTCATTGGTATGGTGCACGGATGTTTTATCTGGAATAACCAAAACGGGCAATTGCAAAACATGAGTTTTGCAGCACTCGCTATTCTTAGAACAGTGCCGAAAACACGAGTCTTTTAAAAAGCTCATGCTGCAGATGACATATAGTAAAATTCGAAGTTTTGGGGGCTTTTTCGCTAGCTTATTTGACAGTCAATTTTATTTTTGAGTTTTTTTGATTCAATTCGAAACCACCCTTTATTAAAATCATGCTGTTCAGTGATGAGGAAGATGATCTCTTCCAAGAAGGAAGGAGATTGAATTCTTTGGATCAGCTCCGTGCCTACGAAGACTCTAATAATCCATTCACAAGCCAAATGCCATATCAGACTTCTTTTGGGGTTACTCCTGCTCAATATAACCTTCAACCCCATCCTTATTATGGGCATCAGCAACAACCAAGCTCTAGTTACAGTACTATGGTAGACGACGAAGACGATTTGTTCTATGATAAGGTCGAAGGATCCGGATCTTACAATAGTTTAAGTACGTCCAATACTAAAACTTCTAAAAGTGTTGCATTCCAAGGGGCAGTTCCTGAATACCCTCCTGATATTTACAGCCCAAGAAAGCAATCTAATGTATATATGTCTCAAATGCAAATGGACCCATTTGATCCAGAACAACCGGTATACCCCAGAACTTATGCGGGTGATGATTACATGATTAACCCTCTTGAAGATGCGGATGATGACGATGATTTGGACCCATTCGGTGATGATGATTCTTTATTTTCCGAAACAGGTGAAGAAATTCTCAGACGAGGAACCACCATCAAAAGATCTGGAACCGGATTAAAGAAAAGCGGTACATTAAGGTCCAGATTTGGAAAAGTTGGTTTTGATGAAGAAGATGATGATGATGACTTTACTCCAAAATTGAATTACACGAAAACAATCAAAAAAGCCAAGTTATTAAATGGTAACTATGTCATAGATGTTCCAGCTCCAAAAGCACTTTTGGAAACATTTGGTAGAAAGGTGGTTGATGCTTCAAGGGAGACATCATTCATGAGATACACTGCTGCCACATGTGGCCCCTCCAATTTCCAAGCATTTAATTACAGTGTCAGACAAGCCCTTTACAACCCTATCAGGGAAACAGAGATTGTGGTTTGTATTACGATGTATAATGAAGACGAAATCTTACTAGCAAGAACTCTTAAAGGTGTTTTCAATAATATTCAGAATCTTACCAATAGATCTGATTCAACTTGGGGTGAAGACTCCTGGAGAAAAATAGTTATCATAATTATTAATGATGGAAGAGTTGACCTTCATAAAAGATCCCAAAAATTATTGACCGCCTTAGGTGTATATCAAGACGGTTACGCCAAATCTAAAGTCAACGAAAAAGATGTTAAAGCTCACATTTATGAATATACTTCTACTGTCGGCATAGATGTGGTTAATGATAAAGTCCATTTATGTACCAATAATACCCCAGTACAGTTTGTTTTCTGCTTGAAAGAAAAGAACACTAGAAAAATTAATTCCCATAGATGGTGTTTTCAATCATTTTGTCCCATTTTACAACCTAGAGTAGTCATGTTACTTGACTGTGGAACAAAACCATCAAAAGATGCATTTTATCATTTATGGAAGTCATTCAATGATCCAAACGTAGCGGGTGCATGTGGAGAAATGAGAGCTTCGTTGGGACCTGGCAATAAACTCTTAATGAATCCTTTGGTTGCATCTCAAAACTTTGAATACAAAATTTCTAACATTTTAGATAAGCCAATGGAATCCGTATTTGGATTCATTTCAGTGCTTCCAGGGGCATTTTCTGCTTATAGATATGAAGCATTACTAAACGTTGATGGTGAAGGTCCTTTGGAAAAATATTTCAAGGGTGAATTTTTAAGAGAAGATAATCAAATTGGTGAAGATGATGACGAAAAACAGTTAAAAGAACGTAACTATAGACAAGCAGGTATCTTCACGTCGAATATGTATTTGGCTGAAGATAGAATTTTGTGTTTTGAATTAGTTGCTAAAAAAGGTTATAATTACGTATTAAGATATGTTAATGAAGCTAAAGCAGAAACTGATGTTCCTGAACAAATTGATGAATTTGTGTTGCAGAGAAGAAGATGGTTAAATGGTTCACTTTTTGCCGCTACCTATGCTATATTCCATTGGACAAAAATTTGGCGTTCTAATCATTCTTTACTTAGGAAATTGTTCCTTCAGTTTGAGTTCTATTATCAGCTAGTCACATTATTGGTGTCATGGTTTTCGATCTCTACTTTCTTCCTTGTGTTCAGGATTTTGACTGCCAACTTGGGAGCTGATGACATGAACTTTGATGCAGGTAAGTACCTTGCTATTATATTTTTATGGTTTTACGTGGGATCGGTTGTTTGTACATTTGTTTTAGCATTTGGTAACACTCCAAGAGGAACCAAGAGATTTTACCTGGTAATTGCTGTGGTATTTGCAGTTTTGATGGTATACATGATGTTTGCTGCAATTTTCTTAGCTGTTCATACAGTACAAGCCATTTTGAAGGATAATGACAATAAGATAACTGCACTCATGGTCTTCACCAATACGAAATTTAGGGATTTAGTAGTATCTGTGGTTTCTACTTATATTTTGTATTTTGTTGGTGCATTCATGTATGGAGAGCCAAGTTTCATGTTTACTTCATTTGCTCAATACCTTGCCTTATCACCTTCGTACATCAACGTTTTGAACATTTATTCGTTCTGTAATATTCATGATGTTTCTTGGGGTACAAAAGGTGAGCCAGTTGCCAAAGACTTAGGATCAGCTAAGTCTACTAATAATGAAGGTGAATTGGTAATGATTGCTCCTGGAGTAGAAGAAGAATTGAATGAATCATACATGAACTCCTTAGATAGTTTGAGGACAGCACCACCTCCTGAACTTCCTTTGAACAAGAAAAAGTCTAAGGATGATTCATATTATGCATTAGTTAGAACCTTGACTGTGTTGGTGTGGATGTTGACTAATGCCATTTTAATCGCTATTGTACTTGAAGCTGGAGGAGACAGTGATAGTAGCAGTGAATCATTAAGTGGAAACTCTGAAGTTTTCTTATCCATTATCTTATGGATTGTTGCAGCCTTAGCGCTCTACAGGTTCATTGGAAGTGCTTTATTCTTGATTTTCAAAGCGTTCAGACCATTAAAATGGAAATTGAGAGGAAGAAAGGCCCTTAGACAACACAACAATAGAGAGTGATATTTTATAAACTCTTACCCTATATATATGGATCACATGAATAAAAGGTTTCTAATCATTAACCAGGTAATAAGTGTGCATGTAGGAGGATAAATTCCCAAAAGTGGTATTTTTGCAAAGTTTTAAATGTGATCAATATTTTAGTAAGGTACCTGGCATATTTACGCGATAATTGCTGCAAAATTATAAAATTAGATTTTATTGAAAAAATGAAAAATTTGAAAATCCTATAGTAATATGGGTCAATTGCAATACAAACACCTACTATAGTAATACCTCATGCCATTGATATATAAGATGAAGTAATTAAGGTTTTAAATTATTGAACCGGCAAGAAAACTGATGTAAGGGGCAGATGTATGGGTAGATGTATGAGTAGATGTATAGGCAAAGTTTACTCTATGTACGGATTAGATGTTTTCCTTGAAAGTCACTACGAACGTCTGAAAAACATACATTTACTCAATATTAGATGCAGTTAATACTCTCCATATTGGGAGTAAACATGTTCGTTTTGATGGGGCTAGGGAACTATGGTCAATGCAGCCGGTGATATTCATGGCATAGATACTACAGCGGTCCTAACGAACAACCACAAACGTATGCACAGACAGTCCAAGAAATACGCAAAAAGCTACAAGGATAAGACAGTAAGCCAAGTGTTGGTTAATGGGTTATATAAGAGTTTATACGTGCGGTACAGGTCGGATCTCGCACTAATCTTAAGACACCGATGGTACAAATTGGAAGGTGCCAGCTATTGAAGAATGGCACCAGTTGCCAATGCTTGTACATCGTCTGAGCTCAAAATCAACCATATTATAGGCTGGTTTAATGCAGCCGATTGAGGAGTTTCAAGTTTAACTCCATACTTCTCCGGAAAAAAGTTTCATCGGAAGTTCGGTTATTGTAGCTATAACTTTGAAATTAATTCCGAGATTTTCCAACGGTGCAGAGCCGGTTTATGCGGTATAAGCCAAAGTGAAAAATTGCCATTTAAGGCGTTTTATCAAGCAATTCGGAGGTTGACCAACCGGAGTCGGAATCCTGGTAATCATAATCCAACACCCACCCCCACTTACAACCCCACTCGCTGATGGGGAAGGTTACGGAAACCATCCAAAAAGAAAAGAAAAAAAAAAGTCTTGGACTATACAAATTCTTGTCGATATTTCTTGTCGCGTTAGGTTCAAAATACGGAACCACTAGACCAGAATGAACTGGGGAATTTCTCGAGTCCAAATTGAAGATATGCATGGATGCATGAATAATATCGATATTGAACATTTCAGTTTCACCGATGGTGCCAACAATTTCTTTCCACCGTGGAAGTAATTCCGATGCAGGTCCCCGGAGATAATTTCCAGTAAGTGTCCCCGGCAGGGCTGCCAAACGTGAGGGATTTTTCAAACGTCTCACAAAGAAGCTGAAGGAGGTAATAATGTCGACGGTCGAGACAGACAAATGATGCGGTGGACGTAACCGGTTAGGACTACGATGGGTTTGAAGTCATAATGGGAATGGATTCATCCAGGAAATTAAATTGGATTTTTCACCTGAGATTAAGTCGGGGGCTGCCCTTTCGCTGATAAAACGGCTGAAATACCATTGCTGTTTTTGGCAATTATTAGCAGCAGGCTGCCTGCACCTTATGCGAAGTAAAGAAAGATAACCAACTATTTTTTTACGCACACCAATTGTTTCACCAACGGGCCGAACAGATGGCTGATTATTTGCTGGTGATTGATTATGCGGACATACTCCATTTCGACCGTTTGCTGCATTATTCGATATTGTCATGGGGGTAGACCTGGTTGGTGATGGAGTGATGGTGAAGGAGTAAGCAGACGGCCCCTTAATTGGAGCCATGCCCATATTCTACTCTATATGCTCGGCCAAACCTTAAACCGGTAGGGGGAGCCTAAAACCATAACGATATTTGACGTTTGAAGTGCCATTGTGCAGACGAATTTTTTTTTATTTTTCATCTCATTTTATTCGATGCTTCTTCTAGATTCAACACCAGCAGATCTCCGACCCCAACTTGAAACGATACTGAACAAAGCATAAAAATGGAGAACGATTGTGCTGGTAGCTCTAGTTCCAGAAATAAAGCTGGTGCGAACTCAAGTTGCTATCGCACAAACCCCTACAGATCCTTTACATAAGCGGAAGATTTTTTTTTTGGCACCGGGATTCGTAATTGTTCCTTGTATTGTAAGGGTCGAAACCACAATAGACATGTTTACTAATATACACTGTACATAAAACAAGAAGCCATTTAGCATTGATGTTTTCCAGTTGGAACAGCAGAACTGTAACCTACCAGCACCAATGTTGGTCGGACTCCAGGGTGACCATTGCCGACGTCTAGAATACCCAGAGGTCTCCATTCCCTAAAGATAGTGATAATTAATTATGCGCCAACATGCCCGTCACCGGCTAAAAGCAGTAGCCGCTGGGGCCGACGTCAACGGGATCCCCGGTTATTGCCCATCGGAAAGTCGGAAGTGGCGGCATCGGCAGTAGTTAGCACACGTGACACATGTTATGCAATTGCCCGATTGGGAGGTAGTTTATCATGCATGGACGGCACGCAGGTAAATAGCATTGTCCACATAAATTCCCTCAAATTAGGTGTGTAACAGCCAAGATTGCCAACATGTAAACAAATTATTGACCAATTAGGGCACAATTGATAGCAGACTAAGTTACCTAACAGTGCAAAAAAATAATAAAAAGAAATTGATGCATACACTATGAAAAATTTATCGACGAATAGGTTTTTGGCATAATAAAAAAATTACCCGTAATAAAAATTATATAAATATATAAAGGAATTCAATTGTAACGATTTTTTTACTCTTAGTTTTTTTTCTTTTTGTTACTGTTTTTTCTTTCCACTCTTTTGTTAATTTATTGTAAGCAATGAGTGCAACTGAACCAACTGTCGAAAAGGTCGACAAAGTTGTCTCTGACGACGAGGATGAAGATATTGACCAATTAGTTTTGGATTTACAATCTAATCAAAATATTGCTGAAGAAGAATCTGATGAAGAAGATGATGGTGCTTCTTTCAAAGCCGTTCCTGAAGAATTGTTACATACTGACCCTGCTACTGGTTTAACTTCTGATGAAGTTACTAAAAGAAGAAAGAAGTATGGTTTAAATCAAATGGCTGAAGAACAAGAAAATTTGGTTTTAAAATTCATTATGTTCTTTGTTGGTCCAATTCAATTCGTTATGGAAGCCGCTGCTATTTTAGCTGCTGGTTTAGAAGATTGGGTCGATTTCGGTGTTATCTGTGCTCTTTTATTATTAAATGCTTTCGTTGGTTTCATTCAAGAATACCAAGCTGGTTCCATTGTTGATGAATTAAAGAAAACTTTAGCTAACTCTGCTTTTGTTGTTCGTGATGGTTCTCTTATTGAAATTCCTGCTAATGAAGTTGTTCCTGGTGACATCTTACAATTAGAAGATGGTACCGTTATTCCAACTGATGGTAGAATTGTTTCTGAAGATTGTTTATTACAAGTTGATCAATCTGCTATCACCGGTGAATCCTTAGCTGTTGATAAAAGACATGGTGACTCTTGTTACTCTTCTTCTACCGTTAAAACTGGTGAAGCTTTCATGATTGTTACTGCTACTGGTGACTCTACTTTCGTTGGTAGAGCCGCTTCTTTAGTTAACAAAGCTGCTGGTGGTACTGGTCATTTCACTGAAGTTTTGAACTCTATTGGTACTATTTTATTAGTTTTAGTTATTGTTACTTTATTGGTTGTCTGGGTTGCTTGTTTCTACAGAACCGTTAAGATTGTCCCAATCTTGAGATACTCTTTGGCCATTACCATTGTTGGTGTCCCAGTTGGTTTACCAGCTGTTGTTACCACTACCATGGCTGTCGGTGCTGCTTACTTAGCTAAAAAGCAAGCCATTGTTCAAAAATTATCTGCTATTGAATCTTTAGCTGGTGTTGAAATCTTATGTTCTGATAAGACTGGTACTTTAACCAAGAACAAATTATCTTTGCACGAACCTTACACTGTTGAAGGTGTTGAAGCCGATGATTTAATGTTGACTGCTTGTTTGGCTGCTTCCAGAAAGAAGAAGGGTTTAGATGCTATTGATAAAGCTTTCTTGAAATCTTTGATTAGTTACCCAAGAGCCAAGGCTGCTTTAACCAAATACAAGGTTATTGAATTCCAACCTTTCGATCCTGTTTCCAAGAAAGTTACTGCTATTGTTGAATCTCCAGAAGGTGAAAGAATCATCTGTGTTAAAGGTGCTCCATTATTCGTTTTAAAGACTGTCGAAGATGACCACCCAATTCCAGAAGATATTCACGAAAACTACCAAAACACTGTTGCTGAATTCGCTTCTAGAGGTTTCAGATCTTTAGGTGTTGCTAGAAAGAGAGGTGAAGGTCACTGGGAAATCTTAGGTATTATGCCATGTATGGATCCTCCAAGAGATGATACTGCTGCTACTGTTAACGAAGCTAGACGTTTAGGTTTAAGAGTTAAGATGTTAACTGGTGATGCCGTTGGTATTGCTAAGGAAACTTGTCGTCAATTAGGTTTAGGTACTAACATTTACGATGCTGACAGATTAGGTTTATCTGGAGGTGGTGACATGGCTGGTTCTGAAATTGCTGATTTTGTTGAAAATGCTGATGGTTTCGCTGAAGTTTTCCCTCAACATAAATATAACGCTGTTGAAATTTTACAATCTAGAGGTTACTTAGTTGCCATGACTGGTGATGGTGTTAACGATGCTCCATCTTTAAAGAAAGCTGATACTGGTATTGCTGTCGAAGGTGCCACTGATGCTGCCCGTTCTGCTGCTGATATTGTTTTCTTAGCTCCAGGTTTATCTGCTATTATCGATGCTTTAAAGACTTCAAGACAAATTTTCCACAGAATGTATGCTTATGTTGTTTACCGTATCGCTTTATCTTTACATTTGGAAATTTTCTTAGGTTTATGGATTGCTATCTTAAACCAATCCTTGAACATTGATTTAGTTGTTTTCATTGCCATTTTCGCTGATGTTGCTACCTTAGCCATTGCTTATGATAATGCTCCTTATGACCCAAGCCCAGTTAAATGGAACACTCCAAGATTATGGGGTATGTCTATTATCTTAGGTATCTTCTTAGCTATTGGTACTTGGATTACCTTAACTACCATGTTCATGAAGAAGGGTGGTATCATCCAAAACTTCGGTGGTATTGATGGTATCTTATTCTTGGAAATTTCCTTAACTGAAAACTGGTTAATTTTCATCACCAGAGCTCAAGGTCCATTCTGGTCTTCTATCCCATCCTGGCAATTAGGTGGTGCCGTTTTGATTGTTGATATCATCGCCACCTGTTTCACCTTATTCGGATGGTGGTCTCAAAACTGGACTGACATTGTTACCGTTGTCAGAACCTGGATCTTCTCTTTCGGTGTCTTCTGTGTCTTAGGTGGTGCTTACTACTTAATGTCTGGTTCTGAATCTTTCGATAACTTATGTAACGGAAGACCAAGAAAACCACAACGTGACAACAGAACCGTTGAAGACTTCTTGTTATCCATGCAAAGAGTCTCCACTCAACACGAAAAGTCTACTTAAGTTAATTAGGATAGACAGTTTACAAATGGATTTAATTATGATTTTTTCAACCCTCCCACATTTGTTGGATTAGTTTAAATTAAATCCGTTTAACATTCAATGCTCTTTCGCTTAACTTGACTTTTTTTATGATTAGTATTCCCATACTATTTTTTGATTCCCATCCCCCGTCATCTTTTTTTATTTAATTTCGTATTATAGTAATAGATAGTAATATTTACCCAATTTGTAGTTTTGGTTTGTTTACCCAACCAATGCAGGATTTATTAAATTTTAAGTTGTGCTGGATTGCTATATAAGTATGATGCGGATTCCGTAAACTGAATTATACTACCAGTATGTTTGTTTCAATCAATGCTATTCGATTGGTGAAGTTTAAATCACAGTACAACGTGCGGGTTAATTTGATAAGATCAATTGCTATTAAAGCACCTCCCATCAGCGTTAAATGGTTTTATGCTACAGATATTCCCAACGCAAAACCGGCCTGGTATAATTATCAAAAGACAGAGGAACCGAAAAAGTTTATACCATTTTCTGATTACGATTCTGACAGGCTTGAAAAGTATTTTAACAAGAAGACCAAGCCAAAGGTGGAAGTGAGTGAAGACAAATTGTTTGAAGTGGACTTGAATGAGTTAGTTTTATCCCCAATTTACTGGGATGGCCCTATTTACGAAGTGAGAAGAGGTACATGGTTTGACTCTTCAGGTATTCCCTTGAAGAAAGAAATAAGTGAATTGATGGAAAAGGGCTATCAAGATAAGAAACCATACACTTTTGAAGAATCCGAGTCTAAAGCTAAAGAATTAAAGTCTTCAGACGCAATTGAACAATTCAATAAAGGTATACTGAAAAGTATCAGTCTGGAAGTTGTTAATTTGAAAGATGAACATGATATAATTCAGTTACCTGACGACAAAATGGCTTTATACTCCAATGATAGAAAAGCAGTTATATTTCCTTCTTCTATGAATAATAGGTTTCAACTTGGGGTTCTTCGTAATTTTGCATCTTCAGTGTCACTTATTTCCGTTGAAAAAGTACAGCGTGGTTATACTGAAGATTTAGAAACTACAATTTTTGACAACATATCTCCTTCAAGTATTCCTGCTGTTGGAGACATCTTTCAGTCAGAGCTAGGGCTGATATTTTCACCCAGTGACAAAGAAAAGAAAAGGGATTCAAAGTTAAGGAACGCTTCTCAAAATGAACAAATGAAACAGGTTCTCGAGCATGATTACGATAACGAAAATGTATCGGAAAACTCAGATCGAGAAATTGATCATTTGATATTTTGTATTCATGGAATTGGCCAAATATTGGGTCATAAGTATGAATCAGTAAATTTCACTCATAGTATCAATGTTTTGAGGAAAACTATGAGAGAAGTGTATCAAAACGATGAGATGTACCAACAACTAGCTTACCCAGACTCAGAGCCATCTGATAAATCGAGAAATAACAGAGTACAAGTCCTTCCCATATCGTGGAGACATAGGGTAGATTTTCACCCTGCTCAAAAGTTCGAGGTATTTGACGCAAATGGCAAGCACCGTCTACCAGCGTTGTCTGACATAAATGTTGACGGAGTGAAATCGCTTAGAAATATTTTAGGAGATGTGGTGCTTGATGTTTTGCTTTACTATGAGCCTAGGTATCTTAAACAAATATTTGAGGTAGTTACAAGTGAATTGAACAGAGTATACAAATTATACAAGGAAAAGAATCCGTCTTTCAATGGAAAGGTTCATATAATGGGTCATTCCCTTGGTTCCGCTATCTCGTTTGATATTGTTTCAGGAGAAAAAACGTTAGATTTTGAAGTTGATAACCTTTTCTGTGTCGGTTCCCCTGTTGGAGTATTTAAGTTATTAGGCCAGAAGAATATTCTTCCTAGATCCAAATTCGAAGGAAAGGACATATCAGAGGATATTGCTTCCTATCCAAGATGTGAAAATCTTTACAATATATTTCATCCGTGTGATCCTGTTGGGTACAGAATGGAGCCTTTGGTAAATCCTAAATTCTCGAAGTACAAACCAGAAGAAGTCCCATTTGCTGTGAAAGGTATAAATACCCAAATAAAAGACTTAGCTAATTTTGGCGATGAGATTCAAGAACGGATCACCAAAGCAACTACATGGTTTGGATCCCAGAAGAAAGGGTCAGATATAGATAGCGGCAAAGAAACAAAGAGTATTGAAGAGAAAGCATCTGAAGAGAATGCCCTTGGTGACATTATTAAAGGGCTTACTAGATCGGAGAAGACAGAAGAATCAAAAGGAAAGAGCAAATCAGTTGAAATGGCTAAAGATGATATTGAACTTTTAACTTCGTTAAATAGATCAGGCCGAATTGACTACAGTCTTCCAATGGGCGTTTTTGATTTCTCTTTACTTTCTGCTGTTAGTGCTCATGTTTCATATTTTGAAGACAAAGATACTGCCGGATTTATAATGAAGGAGGTACTAGCTGCCAGAAAGGATCCAGTGGCATCCAAAAAAGTTACGTGTTACGAATAGAATGATTTCATGCAGAGAAAAAGGATAAATAGACAGTATATGAGTATGATTAGCGTAGTTCATTAGAATAAAAACTATGATGTAAAATTTAGAAATATCTCTATTCTATCAATAAGTCGTCAATGCTCTGCTCAGCATCATGTTTTATCAAGTCCAACATGCCATCAGGGAGTATTGGTAAATCATTTTTATCAAGAATGTATCTGAATGGCATTTCAGTAGCTTCATATTTATTATATCTAATCTCAGGGTAGTCGATAAATTTGATATCTTCAAATTTGGTTTGATTTTCGACAATCTTTTGAGTAGTTCTGATAGCAGTGTCAGTAGTCATTTGTAACTCACCTAATCGTCTTCCAGCAAAACCGTATTTTTCTCTTAATACTCCAGTTCTGTCAATTCTAGGATGAGATCCCAAAATTCCTCCAAATACAAAGTAGTCAAATTTAGTAGCATCTTCAGGAACCAAGTCAGTTTCTGCTGCTGGATCTAATAAGCAAACTCTGGACTTACTGAATTTACCTTCATCAATTTCAACACATTCTTTAGTGGTCCATTGAAGTCCTAGAGACAACAATTTTTCAGGTATATCTTTTTCAGTAGTAGATGCAGGAAGGGAGGTTAAAACTAAGTTTTCTTTACCAACTTCCTTGATAATCTGTGAATATTCCAAGATAACCCATTCAGAGAAACCTTCTTCCATGTGTTCGATAACGTACTTCATGATTGACCTTCAAATGAAAAATAGACGTATGCACGGGTTTAGGCTTGCGATGAGATTATGTATTTACGAAGTAGTCTGAATGTACGGGTTTATACTTGAACGTTGATAAACTATACACATTTATTTGATTATTTAGAGCAACAAGAAGATCCTGAAGTCTCAGTAAAGGCTAACTTGGAAGCTTTATCAAGAGATGTAAGACCTGGCTTACCTGCTTTAACTTCTTTAGTGGTTCTGGCATTAGAAGGTCTAACATCGAGACATGGGTTTTCTTTGAAGAAATGTCTTGGACGCAACATTAAATCAAAGATTTCTGTAGGCATAACTGGGAAATCTTCTGGAGCAGGGAAATGGGTGATTCCAAAAGTGTGGAAGAAAAGAATGTCAGTGTTTTCAATCTTTTCAGAACCATCACCAATCCATTCTCTCATTCCTCTAGCACCATCACCACTCCATTGAGCAACATGATCACCAGATGGATATAATCTACCGTAACCATACTTGTCATCCTGATAAGGGATAACTTCAGTAGAATAGCACGCCCATGGAGCTCTCTTACGAACCAATGAACCCTCTTGAGCCAAAACTGGAGAACAGAATGTAGAAACCAACTTATAAGAAGCTGGTTTTCCAGAATAAGGATTGATAGATGAAGGGTTATACATATCCCAAGTTCTAGCAGTGGAAGATTCGAAGTTAGTTAAAGAGTCTTTAACAGTTTTGAATGGGGTTTTATGAGCATAGAAAGCATTACCATACATGTTTTCTTTGGAACCAAATGGGAAAGGAGAGGTCTTTGCATCACTTGTGGCAGCAGAGTTACCATCCCCATCAATTCTTGGGTGCAATCTTAATGAGAATAAATGTTGATGATTGTGGGCATTCACTTGAGGATAAACTTGAGTACCCCATGGACCACAGTCTTCATCTTCATCACAAATGAAAGTGTTAAGAATACCAGTCAATCTAACTTCTAATTTGATAGTACCATCTTGTCTTAAAATCCAGTATAAGCAGTATTCATAGTTAGCAGCAGTGAAAATTTGGGAAACAATTAATCTTTTACCTCTAGTCGTAACATTAGTTTGAAAGTCATCTCTAAAATCAGAGTGTTTGAACAATAACCCATCATCTTCTTCATGAATACAAATGGCATTCTTCAAAGTGGTTGCATTACCATCCTTATCAGGGAAATGAGCGTCAAGGTAATGGATCACACCTTTACAGTCACAAGCTTTGAAAAGTGAGTTAGTACAGTTACCGGCACCATATTCACCAATATCCAAGGCATGTTTACGCTGGTGAGGAAATTCTGGATTACCGTAAGGAACAATCATTTCTGACAAAGAAATTCTGTGGAACATTGATCTTACATTACCATGGTCATTGTAAGTCATATCAGAAAGAACAAGACCTTCTCTGTAGTTGAAACCAATATGGAATTTAAAATTAGACCATTCCATAAGATTACCATCCATATTGAAAGATACACCTTCTGGTTGAGTAATGTTAATTTGCTTAACATCTGGTCTGTAACCAGATGGGTTTTCTGGAGTACCATACTTTTCAGCAATGTGTTTTGGATGGAAGCTACTATGCTTATGTTTAGAAACCTTTCTTCTTCTGTTTGGAATATCAATATATATAACTTTTCCTAAGTTCATATCAACGATAGGACAGAAATCCAATGGATGGGAATAATGAGAATCATCTTCATCAGATCTCCAGTACATTAAAGCTTGTTGTAATCTTCTTGAAGCACCCCATCTTTCATCATAACCAATGGTCCAAGCATCACAGTAAACATTAGCCATATCAGCTTTAGACAAACCAGAAATTTCACATTGTCTAATAACTTCAGGGTCATTTCTCACAATATCTTCAGTGGCTTGTAAATCAGCGGCAGTAAGAATTGGTTGAACACCTTCAAGTGATTTAGCTTCAACCACTTTTGAAGAAGGAATATCGATGATACCTTCGAGAACCCCAGTAGTTGCTTTATCAACTACAACCCAGTAAGCTAAACGGGGAGGTAAAGGGCCATTTTTTTCTTTCCAATCATAGTATACTTTTTTGATAGGTTCTTTCAAAGTAACAGTGTTGAAAAGTAAGTTCTTATCGGAATAATGTGCCTTAAGAACGTTAGCAACGTGTTGAATTTCTTGTGGAGAGAGAGGATCCAATGGATGGAGGGCCTTTGGAGGAACAGCAGCAGAAGTTGCTTGCTTGGCAAGTTGTTGTAATCTTTCCATATGAACAGAAGTACTAAAAGAACTATTGTTTTTAAAAATATACTAACGAAGGGGAAAAACCTGAATTTATACTTGAAAACCAGGAATATTTTCAGATCATATCTGTCTCTTATCGTTACCTAATTCGGAAAATGGAACCGGGACTTTTTTTGCGGCAGTGCTTACCAAATTTGGTAGGTGATTGAGCGCATCCACGCACGACCTAAACCTCATAGGTTGCAAAAAAAGTATTTGACAGAAAGAAAGCCAATTAGCTGTATATTGAATATGACATCATCTATTTATAAAGATGAGAAATTTTGAGTTCGACTAATAGAATCCAAATGAATACAGGAAGAAGTACAAAGCAAATGAAGTTTGTCACTACCCAGCAATTAGTAAGCATGGTTTTGATCCAAACGATTGCACCAGTTAATGATGTTATATACTGTTCAGTAGAGCAATTCGGTATACCAGACCCAAAGCAATCCGAAGGAGTAACACTATGCTCCAAATAACTTAGTATAAGCAGAGTGATGAAGTGACGACCAGATTCTGTGTCGAATTTAGGATGAGCGGAATTGCGACTAATGATTACTTCTATTATTTGCCCCATTACATTGACTAAAGTATCACCAAGAATAGCCGTAAGGTAGAAAGATCCATTCAATACCACACAACAGTAGCACCACGTGAAATGGCTCGCCATGGATGTAAGTCGTGGAAAAGATTTTATGGAGGGATGATTTGCCGCTTCGAAGAACTTCTTAAATACGTCAATTAAGAACATGGTAGTGATTGTGAATAAGATATGATCAAATTTAAGAATCACTGGGGGGTATACCATAAGGTAAGAAGATGAGTTCATTAGAAGACATTGAGGGGTGATCAAAATATAGCCCGTAAGTATGATGAGGAATAAAATGGAGTATCTAAATATGACTTTTTTAAAGTTGACAGTTGGAAGCAAGGCTGAATAAACTATTTTAGCATCTCTAGAAATATCACAGTCGATTCCATTGAAAGTTGTTAAAGTGGAATCGAAGGATACAGACTTTCTTGGCTTTAGACCCAGTGGAGACGATTCTGATGATGTCTCCACCAATTTTTCAATATCATGATCACTGATTACTGTATTATCGGCTGGGAGTTCGATATGACCTTTTGAATTTTTCATGAAGGTGATATATTCGATCGATCTTTGGATGGAACAAGAGAATGCATGGTAAAACAACATGGATATGACAGCATTGGCGAAAAATCTAAGATCTTTGAAAAAGAACATAGAATTTCTAGGTGAAAATACACCCGACTCACTATTACTCACAAACACTTCTACTTCATGTTTTATGTCTTCTAGAGGAGTATTTTCAACAAAAATGCTTAGTGCTCTAGTGTTAAGTAACACGATTCTGGATAATAATGCTAAAACTATGTTCCATGCACATAATCCAGTCACCACTATTGTTAGAGATTTCAAGTCATCGGAATAGCCATTTGGGACTCGTTGTGTTATCACGAAATATCGGGAAATGTAGAACACCACCATCAGTATCCCTGTACCTATTGATAAAACAGAGTATGGATTGAGAATTGGGGTTGCCTCCGAACAAGCTTGTACACTTTGAATAATATCCGATACTATACCCAGAGACATTGTATTCAGTTAAAGTAATTCTTTCAGTTGTAGTTGTAGGGATTTATAAGAGAAAAGTAGCAGATGTCAAACAGCTTCCGAACCCTTGAATATTCACCTACTCAAAATTATATTGATGGGGAAATTGTCTTGTAGTACTTATGTATAAAAACGTAGGTTCTTCTCAAGTGCTCCGATTATAAATCAAATGCGAACCCGCCTATTCTGAGACACTAATAAAAAATTGTTGAAAGAAACCACAACCAGAAAAAGTATATATGCCAATCCTTGGTTTAAATAGAATCACAAATATCACAAGCTCCACCTTATTACGTTATTGTTAACAAATTTGACAAGGGGTTGCTTTGGTGTCATGCTGTTCTTCGACCATCAGTAGGTAATTTACTATCCATTGGTTCCGAGACAGGTCTTGGCCCGAATTGCCTAAAACGGATTTATTACAAGGCTGATATCCGAATGTGCCGTTCCAATCCGAGCTGCAATCCGAGCCTATACGACGACAGGAGTTACGTCAAACTGCAACGGAGATGATGACAAGAAGTTGATCATTGACGACGACTTGAACTACAAACGACTTGAACTACAAACGACTAAGATGATTCAGGGATATGGATAAGCGAAAATGTGTAGTTGAACGATGGCTTAAACGACTTAAACGACGCCATGCGCTCTTCCCTAAATATGTGCTATTTTTGCCAACTTTGAGCTATATTTAAACACTCATTTACTCATGACATATCGAACAATAATTAAAATTAAACTAAAACATATGATTCAACTATAAACAACCACAATATATAAATTAAAAGCTTTAATAACAAGTGAATGAATCAACCTATAATTTATCGTAATATTCTTCATAACCAGGAACTTCTGGTTTTTGACCAGTACGAACTCTCTTGTCTTTGACAATTTGACCTGGTTTAGTGGTTTCATCAGTTGGATCACCATTAAGGTTGGCCCAGTGATCGAAAATCAATTGTGGGAAAGCTTGACCACCAGTAGCTTGTCTTAATTCACCAGAGAAACCGAAGGATTCGTTAACTGGTAAGTAAGCTTTAATGGTGAATAATGGGGTACCTGGTCTTTGTTCTTCAGAAACAACTTGACCTCTCTTTTTATTCAAAACAGAGTAAATACCACCAATAGCATTTTCTGGACATTGAATTTCAACTAAGAAAACTGGTTCTTGAATGGCTGGTTGAGCTAACAACATAGAAGCGTAAGTAACTCTTCTCATGGTTGGGATGATTTGACCACCACCTCTGTGAATAGCATCAGCATGTAAGGTAACATCTAAAATGTTAACTCTGACAGATCTAACGTTTTCACCGAAGATTGGACCTTCTTTAGTAGCCCATTGGAAAGCAGCAACAACGGAATCTTTGATTTCGTTCAAGTATTGAACAGCCTTGGTTTGGTCAACAACTAAGTTAGGACCGTTACCATCTGGACCGAAACACCAAATCTTTCTGGCATCAGTAACATCCCAACCGTGTTTATCAGCTAAGACTCTGGCTCTGGCCTTGAAATCATCTCTTGGGTTAATAACACCATTTTCAATATCCAAAGAAACTTCTTCGTCAATTGGTTGAGCTTTAACGTAAATTCTGTTATGCTTGTTTGGAGATTTAGATAAAGCAACCATGCTAGATTCAGCTTCAACAGTTTCTCTGTAAGAAACAACTGGTTCAGAAATCTTTAATGGAATACCAGCGTGATCGTTTTGTAAATCAGATAAACAAATTTCCAAATGCAATTCACCAGTGGCAGCAACCAAATGTTCACCAGATTCAGACATAGAACAGACAACACATGGATCGGATTTGGATAATCTCTTTAAACCTTCAACCAATTTTGGTAAATCGTTGGCATTTTTAACTTCAACGGCAACTTGCACAACTGGAGAGACAGAGAATTTCATAACCTTCATGTTGTGAGCGGATTCAGAAGTGGTGATAGTACCAGATTTTAATAAGAATTGATCAACACCAACTAAACCAACAATGTTACCAGCTGGACAGTCATCGATAGCTTCAACGAATCTACCCATCATCAAAACAGTTCTTTGAATAGCTTTGACGAATAAGTCATCTTTCTTACCAACTTGGTAGTTTGGACCTTGAATTCTGACCTTTTGACCAGATTTAACGGTACCAGCGAAAACACGACCGAAAGCGTAGAATCTACCTTTATCGGAAGTTGGAACCATCTTGGAGACGTACAACATTAAGTCACCGTTAGGGTCACAGTTTCTGATGGCGTTACAGTGGGCATCATCAGATGGACCTTCGTATAAAGTTTCAGCTCTGTAGTTTTGAGCAGTGACTGGAGATGGTAAGTGAATGATGATCATTTCTAATAAAGCATCAGCAGCTGGTAAGAATTTTCTCATAACAACCTTTAATAAAGCTTTACCTTCCAATTCTTTTTCATCAGATTTCAAGTTGATTTCCAATTTTTCTAATAAAGTTGGAATTTCAGCTTTTTTGAAGTTCATGATGGCGGCGAATAATCTGAAGATTGGGTCTAAGACGAACATGTTGAAAGCTCTTTCTAATGGTTTTCCATCAGCATCTTTATCTTTGTTAGTCCATTTCTTAGTTTTTGGGTTGAAGTAAGAATCACCCCATAATCTTTCCATCATCTTAAGTCTGTCAACACCGAATTTTTTAGAGTATCTGGTAGCGAATTGTCTAACAGTGAAAGCCCAACCATGTAAACCAGAAGCGAAAGCAACGGTACCCTTTTCTGGGAAAACTTGGACGTCACCTAAGACTGGGTCAACATAAGTAGAGATAATAACGTTAACGGATTCAACAGTTCTAGCAAAAGATTGATATAAATCTTCTTTGGTAACTTGTAATTCCAATAAAGCTCTATCAACTTTGTTAATAACAACAACTGGTTTAATTCTTTCACCTAAAGCTTGACGTAAAACGGTTTCAGTTTGAACACAAACACCTTCAACACAGTCAACGACAACTAAAGCACCATCAGTGACTCTTAAAGCAGCAGTAACTTCAGAAGAGAAATCAACGTGCCCTGGGGAATCAATCAAGTTAATTAAGAAATCGTTACCAATGGTTTTTTGTTGAATTTCTTTAACATCGTCATCTTCCATACCAGCATATAAAGAAATAGCAGTAGACTTGATAGTAATACCTCTTTCTTGTTCATCTTTTCTGGTATCGGTAAATCTAGCTTCACCGGCCTTAGCAGCAGAAATAATACCTGCTCTTTGAACTAAAGAATCGGTTAAAGTAGATTTACCATGATCGACGTGGGCAATAACGGACATGTTACGGACATTAGTAACCTTGTCCATTAAACCACGGATTTGTTCAATAGTGAAAGCAACTAGAAATTTTGTTAGTACTAGTCAAACTAAGGGAGAGAAAAAATTTTCGATGCAAAATTTTTCACCTTGATTAAATGATTGACATCATATAATTTCCTTAATAAAACATCATATATCAAGGGATCATACGCATCTTCAATCAATTCAATCAATTAATTCTTAATTACATACCCATTTTGAAGAATTATTTTGGGGTTGTTGAACTTGGAGTAAAAAAAAAAAGAGTGAAAAGGTTTTTTTTAACCTCACTTTTGGTAGGGCGAGGGGGTTACGGATTCCCATACTGGGAGATGAGAGGGGGCTGCATAGTAGGAGATAAAAAAATTTTCCAAAATTGCGGGTAAACCTGGGACCGGCCTCACGTTTACGCCTCCCACGGTGTTGCGATGGGGTTACCCGGCAGCAGATCAGGAACCTGGAGTGAAATTTAAGGAAGATCGGGTTTTGAAAAGGCTATTGATGAAGTAACAACATCAAGGGATAAGTGTATGAGATCAATTGGTGGCCAATGGGTAGCGAACGGGGTGGGTATTTTTCAGGAGGGAATGTTGTAATTTGGTAGTGCAGACCCGTACACCGGCGATTTGGGGGACAGCGACTTGGGAACAATGGAGGCCCGCACGACCAAGCATTATGGATTTTGCAATCCGAGTCAATTTTAAATTACATGTAAAGTTCCATAATCAATGGTTGCTCAGATCACGGTTTTAATTTCAGGATCTGGATCCAATCTCCAAGCGTTAATTGACGCTGAAAGTGACGGAGTTCTCAAGGGAAAAATCACCCAAGTCATTTCTTCTAATGATAAAGCATATGGACTTAGTAGAGCTGAAAAAGCGTCTATTCCTACCAAATGTCATACTTTGAAACAGTATTATAAAGGCATTCCCAAAGAAAATACCCATGAAAGAAGCATTAAAAGAGAGCATTTCAATTCAGATCTCGCCAATCTCATAATTTACGGTAATATACTGGGAAATCATCAAGAGAATTACGTTAAACCAGATCTTATCGTATGCGCGGGATGGATGCTAATATTATCACCAACTGTATTGGAACCATTGGCAAAAGCAGGAATTACCATCATCAACTTACATCCAGCATTACCAGGAGCCTTCGATGGTACTCATGCTATAGATAGAGCTTGGAAAGCTGGCCAAACAGGAGAAATTACAGAAGCAGGAGTAATGATTCACCGAGTCATTGCTGAAGTAGATCGAGGCCAACCAATTCTTGTAAAGAAACTTGATTTGAGAATAGGTGAAAGTTTAGATGATTACGAAACAAGAGTTCATGCTTTAGAACATAAGGCTATTGTTGAAGGTACTAATTTAGCCTTGGAACAGTTATAATCAACCAGTTACATAAACTCATGGCTTTTTTCTGCATTGAAACAAGAATCAGCTACTTAACGGCTTATAAAATTCATAGCTACTTCAACATCTACTGTCGATCAAATTCATTGTAATGATGGCTAATGAACTACAAAGATAAAATAAAATCACAGTGTAGAGAGCATTTTCTATAGACTACGTAATACATAAGATAGTCAAATGTACGTATAACTCAAAACTACATACGCGATATGCTTTACAAATTAGCAATAACTTGTTCAGTGAAGTGAGAAGTAGAAGCAGTTCCTTTCAAGTCACCGGTTCTGTTTTCTGGACCGGAAGCAATGGTCTTTAAGACAGCATTTTCAATTCTATCAGCATCTTCATTTAAAGACATATGTCTTAACATCATACAAGAAGATAATAATAAAGCAGTTGGGTTAGCTAAACCTTTACCAGCAATATCAGGAGCAGAACCATGGACAGCTTCAAAAATAGAAACTTTATTACCCATGTTACCTGAAGGAGTTAAACCTAATCCACCAATTAAACCAGAAGATAAATCAGACATGATATCACCATAAAGATTTGGCATAACCATAACGACATTTTTATATTCATTTGGGTCAGCGGTTAATTTTAATGAAGTATTATCTAATAATTCGAAATCTAAAGAAACATCAGGATATTCTTTACCAACTTCTTTAGCGGTATCAACAAATAAACCATCAGATAATTTCATAATAGAAGCTTTATGAACAACAAGAACATGAGGTTTATTAATGGATTTAGCATATTCAAAAGCATATCTGATGACTTTTTCTGAAGCAGGTTTGGTAATCAATTTAATTGATTGAACAACACCAGGAACAATTGTATGTTCAATACCGGAGTATTCACCTTCAGTATTTTCTCTAATTAAAACAGTATCGACATCTTTATAAGGAGTTTCATAACCAACAATGGATTTACATGGACGAACGTTAGCGAATAAATTGAAAGTTCTTCTTAAAGTTAAATTCATTGAAGTATGACCTTTACCGACAGGGGTAGCTAATGGACCTTTTAATGCTACTAAATTTCTATTAACAGAATCAACAGCTGGTTGTGGAAGAGTGGTTTTACCATCAATTAATAATGGAGTAACATCAACTGGTTCCCATTCAATTGGAACATTAGCAGCAGCATAAATATCTTTAACTGATTGAGAAATTTCAACTCCGATACCATCTCCTTCAATTAAAGTAACAGTGTACTTACCATTAGCTTTTTTAGATCCAGTGAATTGACCAGCGATATAGTTTCTGGTGAGTCTTGGTGTGACGAAGGTTTTTTTAGTTAATTGTCTGAACATATTGCTTTAAATTAGTTTTAAAAGAAATGATGAATCCGAAAAAAAATCGAAAATTTAATTCGGAGTTCGTACCCTGATTCAAAAAAATTTTATGGAGTCTACCCTTGATAGTTGTGAGCCAATCAAATGGCGCCAGTTCCAATGCTCGATCCCGGCATTCGCTGTATGTCGGAATAATTAGGAAGTCGCGGGCCCGACTTGGTCCTGGCGCGGGTCGACAAAGAGTGAGCGTCGACCGCCGGAGTCGACCCACGGCGCGGAGTTTCTGGACCCACATGGACCCACGGTGCGGAGATGGGCCCACTCCGTGGGTCGACTCCGGCCCAGCACCAGGTTTTCCCGGCGGGGATCGTCCCGGCAGCGGGCGGAGAAACTGGATTGGTGTTGGTGCTAGTTCTATCTCGAAAGCGTATTGGGGCAATTAGGTCAGTTTCAAGCCAATTGAATTTTGGAAGTCAGAAGCGACATTAGGAGCATTCGGTGAAGATGGAGTGTTCCTTTCAGGCCGTCTTATAATGGGGTTGGTGGAATCCACTACGGAATAATTACTGTAGTGTTGTGTCTGCATTGGGAATATCTAAGGCGTACTGCATACAGTACTCCGAGACAATATATACGAGAATAGTCTACTACTTGGAGATCAACATGGTGTGGCCCATTAGGGTACAATACAATTGATCGCACAAAGAGGTGTTGAGTAGACGGAATCTTGAAGAATTCTAATGTGGAAATTTCCGTGGAAAATTGGGTAGGAAAGCGGTAACTCCTGTATGGTCTACCTACAGAAGATGTCTGTATAAAACAGAGTCGATATAAGCAGAGTCAGTGTAGGTAAAATCGGCATAAGTAGACTTCGAAGCACAGTTGAATTGGTTGAGACTCAACCAATTGCTTCAAAAGAAACTGAGGCTTTTTGACGAGATTTCAACCTTCCATACCCACCTAACTACGTAATTCCATTCCGCCTCCTGACTACACGGCCTCGACGGAGACAACAGCAACCCTAATTGGGTTGAGATCAGATTGTCCAAATTTGTCGGATATTTTATTCCCGGCTTGACATTATCTAATTTTGAATCGTTTTCTACCTCTGAGGACTCTGTGTAATACCAGCGCTCTAATGATTACAGCAACATCCATAATCATATCGATTAATAGGCATTGGAGCTATTCAAACTAAAATTAAGCTTTAAAACTCTTAATCACATGCTTTGGGGTTATAGTAAACAATGTGCTTGGTTGTACACGTACAAAAAATAGGAGGGCCATGAGTTCGCCGAAACTCGAGCCTTTTCGCCGAATTCAATTATTACACAAAACCCGCAGAATTGGCCCCAAAAAGTATAAATAGGGGTTGATTTGCCGCTTTTATTAGCTTAATTTGTATTCAAATCATTCAATTAATAGTCTCTAGACTTACATATCTCTAATCATGTCTTCTGTTAAGTTTAATTCAACTAAAACCACTAAAAAAGATAACACTTTATTCACTAAATTCACTTATGAGAATTCTATCGTCAACAAAAGTGAAGTCGGTACCTTTGATGTTACTCCAACTTCTACAGACTATGAATTTAAAGTAGACCTTGAAGTGAAGAAAACTGGATTACTTTTAGTTGGTTTGGGTGGTAATAACGGTACTACTTTAGTTGGATCTGTCTTAACTAATAAACATGATATCTCTTTTGAAACCAAAGAAGGGGTTGTTAAACCAAACTACTATGGTTCTGTTACCCAATCTTCTACAATTAAATTAGGTGTGGACAAGGAAGGTAACGATGTATACGCTCCTTTCAATTCCATCTTACCTTTTGTCAATCCAAATGATTTTGTTGTCGGTGGTTGGGATATTTCTAAATTACCTCTTGACAAGGCTATGAGTAGAGCTCAAGTCTTAGATGTCGATTTACAAAAGAAATTGGCTCCTCTTATGTCTAAGTATCAACCATTACCATCTATTTACTATCCAGACTTTATTGCTTTAAATCAAAAGGATAGAGCTGATAATGTATTCAATGTTGATTCAAAAGGTGATGTCACCACCAAACAAAAATGGGATGATGTTGAAAAAATCAGAAAAGATATCAATGATTTCAAGAAGGCTAATGACTTAGATAAAGTCATTGTATTATGGACCGCTAATACCGAGAGATATAGTGATATCATTGAAGGTGTTAATGATACTGCTGATAACTTACTTAAATCTATTAAGGATAATCATGATGAAATTGCCCCATCTACTGTTTTTGCTGTTGCAAGTATTTTAGAAGGAATTCCATACATTAATGGATCACCTCAAAACACTTTCGTTCCTGGTGTCATTGAATTGGCAGAAAAACACAAGAGTTTTATTGGAGGGGACGACTTCAAAAGTGGTCAAACTAAGATTAAATCAGTTTTGGCCCAATTTTTGGTTGATGCTGGTATCAGACCAACATCAATCGCTTCTTATAACCATCTTGGTAACAATGATGGATACAACTTAAGTGCACCAAAACAATTTAGATCCAAGGAAATCAGTAAGAGTTCAGTTGTGGATGATATTATTGAGTCCAACGAAATCTTATACAACGATGAAAAAGGAAAGAAGATTGATCATTGTATTGTCATCAAGTACATGCCAGCAGTTGGAGATTCCAAGGTTGCTATGGATGAATATTACAGTGAATTAATGTTAGGAGGTCATAACAGAATTAGTATTCACAATGTTTGTGAAGATTCATTATTGGCCACTCCATTGATCATTGATTTAGTTGTGATGGCTGAGTTTTTGTCTAGAGTTAGTTATAAAAAAGAAGGAGCTAAGGAATATGATGATTTCTACGCTGTTTTAACTCTTTTGAGTTATTGGTTGAAGGCACCTTTGAGTAAACCAGGGTTCAAGGTTATCAATGGATTGAACAAACAAAGATTGGCCATTGAAAACTTGTTGAGATTGTTGGTGGGATTACCAGTGAACAACGAATTAAGATTTGAAGAAAGATTAGTTCAATAGATAAGTCGAAGTCATATAGTCGATATTTAATTTATGGTTTAAACAACATTCACCAGTAGGTTGAAGGCATGTAGTGGAGAATTAATGATTAGAAGGCAATGTGTATGTAGGTACGTTGAAGACCTTCAGTCAAAACTTGAATTTCTTGGGCAGAAGATTGATTTAGCATATTTTTGGTGCATTACATAAGTTGAGATTAATAGAGGTTCAATTGCAGCGCAGAAGTCTAGTAAATTATTGAAATGATGGGAAAATATCACACAAAAAAGTTTATTTTACAAAAATTTTGCAGCCTAATTCACAAGATTGCAAAAATCCAACAAAATTCTTTTTTCACCCAAATCCAACAATATGGTTGATGAATATGGAGAACATACACAACAAGCACATGTTACCCACTTACCCGTGTTTGATTACGGAACATACGTAGCATTACGTAAATGATAACAAAACATGATCCTATTTACTCGTTGTACAGCACGGAAGAAAGTGCATAAGCGAAGCCCCAGTATTTTCTGGGGAACGTCCCCTTCCGCAAGCCCCAGACCAATTGCCGGTCTCGTTTCCGTTACCTGATGATAGTTACCATCCTTATCGCCTAGTGGCACTTCAGACTAACTGCTATGTTCACCTTCAACCTTCATGGAACGGATCGTTATCAAGCCGGATCTGGTAGCGTCCTGCCTAAATAGGCAAATGAGGTCCTCATCCTCGGCCCCGAGCAATTGTTGGGTTTGTTGGGCATGGTGAACCCACGACTGTTCCTTGCAGCTACGCTTAAAACGTCATTAAATTCATAGGCGTCTGCAGTAGTTGCCCCAATGCGATGATCACCTTCGTTGAGGGGACTGGATTGAGCAGAACAAATTAACCAATGTAGTAAAAATAGTGGCACCCCCCATAAGTTTGCCGTCATGATGTAGATAATTATAATATAATTATTGGAAGGATCATTTGTTTTTTTCATTACATTTTTCTTTCTAATTGATAATCTTTTTCTTAAAGGTTGTTTCAAGTAGTTGCTCAGCAATTGACGAATTAGTTTTCCGAGTATCTCACATACATATATTTTTTTTCTGGCTTTCATCGGTGCATTTTTTTTTTACTACTTGTTAATCTTATCAGTAACGAATTATTATGGCACCTCTTACAGTCAAAGTTGGAGAAGCTAAGCCAGGTGAAACTGCACCAAGAAGAAAGACTTCTCAAAAAGACGCTGCTTTAGAAAGACCTTACGACAGTAAAGCAACCACTCTTGTTGAATTTCTTGAAGAATGTGTAAAACGTAATGGTGATCGTAAGGCCATGGGATGGAGAACCTTAATTGACACTCATGATGAAACTAAGAAAGTTACTAAGGTTGTTAATGGTGAACAACAACAGGTTGATAAAGTCTGGACTTTCTTTGAATTGTCAAGTTATGATTACATTTCTTATCCTGAATTGCTTACCTTAGTTAAAGATTATGGTAAAGGTTTGACTGAGTTAGGGTTGGCTCCAAACCAATCAAGTAAATTACATATTTTTGCTTCAACTTCTCATAAGTGGCTTCAAACTTTCTTGGCTGCTCAAACTCAATCTATCCCCGTGGTCACCGCTTATGATACTTTGGGTGAATCAGGCTTAACCCATTCCTTAGTTCAAACTGAATCAGATGCTATTTTCACTGATAATGCTTTACTTGGTCAATTGATCAATCCTTTAAAGAAAGCTTCTTCTATTAAATATATTATCCATTCCGATCCAATTGATAGTAGTGATGAAAGAATGAAGGGTAAATTTTATGCAAATGCTAAAAAAGCAGTTGACCAAATTTTGGAAATCAGACCTGATGTTAAATTTATTTCTTATGATGATATTATAAAATTAGGTAAAGAATCAACCTCTCAACAAACCATCAAAATTCACCCAGATGATTTAGCTTGTATTATGTATACTTCGGGTTCTACCGGTGAACCAAAAGGGGTTGTTATCAGTCATGCTAATGCTGTTGCTGCTGTTGGTGGTGTTTCTACCAATGCCGGACGTGACGTTGTCAACAACAATGATCGTGTGGTTGCCTTCTTACCTTTAGCTCACATCTTTGAATTAATCTTTGAATTAAGTTCTATTTGGTGGGGTTCTTGTCTTGGTTATGCTAATGTCAAAACTTTAACTGATGCATCTTGTAAAAACTGTTTATCTGATTTACAAGAATTTAAACCAACTGTCATGGTTGGTGTGGCTGCCGTCTGGGAATCTGTACGTAAAGGAGTTCTTGCAAAAGTTAAACAATTACCTCCTTTGGTACAAAGATTATTCTGGATTGCTTATAAAGCTAAATCTACCTTAAATCATTATCATATCCCTGGTGGCTCAGCTTTTGATGTTATTTTCAAAAAAGTGAAGGCTGCCACTGGTGGTGAATTGAAATTTGTTTTAAACGGTGGTTCTCCAATTTCAAGAGATGCCCAAGTATTTATTAGTACTTTAATTGCTCCAATGTTGGTGGGTTATGGATTAACTGAATCTTGTGCCAATACTACTATTGTCGAACATCAACACTTGGAATTCGGTGTTGCCGGTACCTTAACCGGTGCCATTACTGCTAAATTGGTTGATGTTGCTGATGCTGGATATTTTGCTAAGAATAACCAAGGAGAAATTTTAATAAAGGGTAAATCTATAACTAAAGAATATTTCAAGAATGAAAAAGAAACAGCAGCTGCTTTCACGGAAGATGGTTGGTTTCAAACTGGTGACATTGGTGAATGGACTGAAAATGGATGTCTTAAAATCATTGACCGTAAAAAGAATTTAGTCAAGACTTTGAATGGTGAATATATTGCATTGGAAAAATTAGAAGCTATTTATAGATCTAATCCGGTTGTATTAAATATCTGTTGTTACGCAGATCAAAGTAAAGTTAAGCCAATTGCCATAATTTTACCAAACGAATCCCACTTCAAATCATTCCTTGTTGAACAAAAGGTTTACTCTCAATCCGAAATTGATAATAAAGATTTAGCAACTTTATCAGAAGACAAGAAAGTTATCAAAGCCATCACTAAATCTTTGGTTGATACCGGTAAATCTCAAGGATTAAAGGGAATTGAACTTATTCAAGCAGCAGTCATTTTGGATGATGAATGGACTCCTCAAAATGGTTTCGTGACTTCAGCTCAAAAGTTACAAAGAAAGAAGATTTTGGCATCATGCCAAGACAAAGTTGATGCTGCTTATGCTAATTCATAATGTTTTATTGTTTTAAATATATATATTTCCGCATGCTTCTTATTTAAGCAAGTTTGTACTTTCTATGCATGTGTCTAATTAACCCCCGTATACTTCCCCAAATGCACTTCTAACTTGATCTATTGAATAATTATTAATCAAACACAATTGTAATAAAATTCTTGCCTTTTGAGGATTTAAGTAACCCCCGGCAATTAAATAATGATTATTGGGCAATTTAGGCAATGAACCTCTTGTGACCAGACCATCCATCGACCTTTTCGAATAAATAATAGGGATTTGTTTTGCAGTGGACAATTGGGATACATACTTATTAGTTTTATCAGGTAACGATCCTGCGCCCATGGCTGCAAAAATTAACCCGGCACAATTCTGTTGATTTATAACAAAGTCAATCAAGCGGTCATCAAAGCCCTGATGAATATACAATACCGGGACATTAGGAAGTATAGCATTATGAGGGACATTGAATTTTTTCAATCCGGTGGGTTTGTTTGGAGGATAGTAATAATGAGTTTCATTATTAACAAAGTTTCCAAGATAACCTTGACCAAGGGATTTGAAAGTATCCAATGAATTAGCATCAGACTTGGTGATGTAGTAACCAGAGCCAATCTTATCATTGAGAGTAATTAAAATACCTCTATTTCTGCTTTGTTTGTTAGAAGCAACCACAATGGCTTGATACAAATTCATCTCACCATCAGATGAAATACTACTCGAGGGTCTCATACTTCCACACATAACAATTGGTTTGTTGGTACTAATGGTGCTTTCCAAGAAGAATGCTGTCTCTTCACATGTATCAGTACCATGAGTGATAACAATCCCATCGAAATCATGTAAATCACTAATTACCTTTTGCTGCAATTGAAATAACTCATTAGGCCCAATTTCTTTAGAATCAAGATTAAATACTTGTTCGTAATGTAATTCACATGTTTGTGAAAGATCAGGGATCGATTTGATGAGGTCTTCGATCGTAAGATCAACTTGGTACCCTGCAGTTTGGAATGATGTCGAACCTTTGGAAGCGATGGTTCCTCCTGTACCTAACACCTTAATAACGGGAAGAGAATCATGACTACTTACACTATTAGCATCGCTAACTACCGAGTTCGAACGATACTTAACCCTGAATATAGGGTGCTCAATATCATGAACGTCCTCTTGAATATCAAAAGGAGTATTAGGCATAATTAGTGTTCAATTAATATTCCACTGATTTTGGTTCCAAATAATAAGCGCAAAAATCCCGATGGAGAAGAGTCAAAGAAAAAAAAAACCTTCCTAGTCTTGGACTTTATAAAATTTGTCTTCGCGGAGTAAAAACGTCATTCACGGCATTATGGGACTCTTTTCAAATAATGAGGAAACTCCTAAGCTCCCTCCCAATAAATCCAAACGATTAGAATGTTGGGGCTCAAGAGATAAATTCTTTGAATGCTTGACAAATAACAACATTTTGAATTCTTTAGATCCAAAAGAACAGAATAATGTTGAATCTAATTGTGGCTCATTAAGAACTGATTTCCAGAATAAATGCGTAGCAAGCTGGTTCAAATACTTCCAGGAGAAGAGATTTAATGACATTCAACGAGACCAATATATCAAGAAGCTTGAAGCTGAAGGTGCCAAGCCGCTTCCATTTAAATTAGGACCCCGTTGATTGATGATTCAGCAACTTGTAAATAGTAAAATATAAAATTATTTATTAATAGTTGTAGACTATACAAAGAATAATGCTGATGGACAAAAATATTCAGTGGGATTTTTTACTTTGCAGTTATTATGAGTGGCTCTCGAGTGACAACCTTTTCCCCCGAGTTATTCAATACATCTAAGATACAACCCCATTCATACAGACCCTTTTCTAGAACCACAAATGAGAGTTCCATTGAAACTGACTGTCCTGGATTAATTGGTGTTTTTCCAACTGGGTTTTGTAATAAACCATTAATGAGAATTTTCCTGTCTATTGATACTTGACTCTTTATTTGTTGACTGTTGGTAGAGCCAGAAGTTACAATGCTAGTAGCCAATGGAAATGGAATATGTCTTAAAATTCCATTGACTTCTTTCTCACTTTGATTGGTTATCGTGGTTCGAAGTGTATAAAACTTCTCGATCTCTAGATCATATTGCATGCCAGAGTTACTGGTAACTACGGTACCTTCATCATCCATCAATTTACAATTGATTTGAATCTTATTATATATCAAAATGTTCACCATTTTGTCATTGAGTCGGATACCTCTGTAGTCAATATCACCATGTCGATTATTTCCATTGTCAGATGATTCCCATGTACCTCCAAGTCTTTCCAAAATAATATACCGGAGCCAGAAGCTCTCTTTTAATTTATTTTCTTCCTCTTCACTCATGAAGTAATTTTTGACAAATTGCTTATTGCGTAAGGACGGAATTGGTTTCTTTAGATCAATGTCATCATTGCATATACGCTTTACTGGCAAAAATACCCTCGTAGTCTTCATCGGGTCAATTACTTGACTGACTTTGAATGTTTTCTTTGAATTCACCTTATAATTAACATTGGTTCTTAATTTCTCATTCCAAGAATTTCTCATATCAAAGATCATTAAACAATAATTGGATAAGTCTTCTTTTGGTAATGATGAAATGTATTCAAGTATATTGTCGAGGTTCTCATGCCCTAACTTTTTGGGGTCCGTTTGTTTTAGAACATGGAATGAAGCAGATAGTGGAAGAATATCACATCCCACCAACTCGATAGATGGCACTATTGATAATGTAAGGGGAACATTGATATTCTTAACAAAGCTTGGTTTTGCTGAATTGGAGGTCTTGAGTGAATAATCAAGAATCATTTTCAGTTGTTTCATACCTTTCTTACCAGTGATTTCGTAATCAATTTTAATTTCACTCTGTGGCAGAATTATTTTATATTTTGATGCAATTTCTTCCTTGTTTAAAATCTTGAAAGGTTTAAATTTCAATAAAGCCCATTCTATTTCATAAATTTCATTAGCTGGTATCAGAGGTCCCCCACTTAATGTATTAGAGCTCAACTTAGCATTTAATGGCTCAATAATAGAATCCCAAAACAGAAAGGAGAGATAGTTTATGGGCTGGTCAGAATTATTTGTGAGTCGAATGCTGAACCGGTACTTTTCTCCCTCTAAGAGCATTATCCACCCATTATGAATCAGGATATCTGTTAGTGTTAACATAGGTTGCTTCGGGATTACAGTTAATGGAAGAGTTCTTGACAAAGCTCTTTCTTCAACCTTATTATTGTGTAGATCTTCAATGATGTTATCGAGTAGTTCACGCGAAGTGTTGAAATCGGGTTGTTCCTCTATCATTTTGATTTTTTTGAACTCGTTAGGCAGCTCCTTGTTTAGGATCTTAAAGAACTGACTATTACATGATCCCATAGCTATGTTAAAACCGGTAATATTTATATCTCCAACTTCTAGTGGCTTGAAATATACAAAAAATTGTTGGATTGACTTCGGAGATATAATTAAAGCATTTCCATTGTATGTAGCTGGTTGAACCTGACTCGTAACAAAGTTAGAAAGGGTTCGTACTGGACCCGATTGAGCTCTGACCTTAGAGGGAATTGTACCCGATGGCGATATTTGAGAAAATCCAGGTTGTATTGATGCTGTAGTGACATTTACTGGCTTCATAAGGTTGAATAATGTTTCCACCTTTACTTTACCATCAGTAACAACTTCGAAATCACTTATATCAATTTCAAAGTCAAATGGGTTTTGAAGACTGACCTTTAACAGGTAAACATCATCTTTTATAAGAATCCGATCTTTGTTTATAGTAGTAGTGACTGCGTCTTCTTTTTCAAATGGATTAAATATTAAAGGATTTGAGTCTGCTGGAAGAACCAGATCATTAGCATTTTTCTCAAATTCATCAAAGGGTACAAGACTATCCTTAGTTCTGCTACTAACATACTTGACCTTTCTCACTAAGAAAGGATCCCAATATGGAGCAGGAAGATGCAAATTATTTCGATCAGACAAGTATATCAAGGATTCGATTTTTTCTTTCAAAGAAATCTGATCATCGGGAGAAAGGCAATGGGTATATCTGGCTAATAATAAAACACATAATTTCATTAGATACGAGTGATCCTTAGTAGCTTCCAATATTCTGATACATACTTTGAGTAGGTGTAATTGTAATGAGACCCAATCATGAGATTGTTTAAAAGGAAAGGTCTTGGAAGTGATTCCATAAATAAGAAACAATTCGTCAAATATTCGTCTGATTGAGCCAATAGAGGCTAGGTGAGCCAATGAAGAGTCCGTGAATTCCAGTTCAAACTTTGGGAGAAGACCTACCATTAATATTCGAAGCATAAATGCTCGTTTACGTTTCATTCCAAGATCAGAGTATATGATAGCCATCGCGCTGTATATACGACACTGATCTAAGAAATCCATTTCAATTAATTGTAAAGAAAAAATCTTATCGATCTGTTTGAGTATATCAGCTGAGGTAAACCAAGTGTTATTGAATGATGGAGAGGGTGCTGATGGTCGGCTGGATTTGACCACAGACTCTAAAATTGCGTCAGAGTCATCAGTTCCGGCGACGTGATAACAAAGCATGAACTTGATTGTACGAAGAATAAACTCCACATAAACTATATCACTGACAGTATTTTCGTAATCAGCAACACTGGCTTGATAAAACAGAAGAACCTTCAGTGATATGATTTTGATTAGTTCAGGTAAGGGGATGCTGGAAAGTTGAGGGCTTGAGCCGTTCATAGTTGGTGATATATTGAGATGAAAACTGCCACTTCCACTTGAATTTCGAGGGGAAACCATTAAGTTTGAATTTCGATTAGACCTGGTACCAACTGACTCGGATGATATTCGTCTTGAAGAGGAATCACCAGTAAATGATTGCAATTTAGACTTTGATAACAGAAGAACAGAAATCAAAGCTGGATTATTTAGCTGATAAGGTACGTTTAAGTATTCCAAAATGACAATTGAAACTCCTAAACCTTCTAACGCACTCGCCAACCATAAATAATCATCGGATTTTTTCAAATTGATTATTGCTTCAATGAAATGTTGTAATGCATCTTGAGTCTTACCGGCCAACAAGAAGAAGCTCCCCATTAGTTTAGACAGTCTACCTTGATGTTTTTGGTGAGATTTTGACTTTGATTCAGCGGAATTAGGGTTTAATGATGATACTGATGATGACGAAGCAGCAGAAGCAGAAGTGAATGACATTTTAAAAGATGATCCATTACTCAAACGTTTTTGAGCATGATTGATCATCTTTGTGAGAACACTAGTATCCGATACAGACACAGGGGATCTTAGGGTGATGTTCAAATATGAAGAAGCATAATGATCCAAGGCATAAAGAAAGTTTCGGGTGATTTCACACATGATGGTTTCTATGGACGTGATGGTTGAAGAATTGTGATAAAAAGTATGTTTCAATCTATGATCGGTGGCAGGAGTTAACTCATCAATTTTAGAAGTAGGAGGATCAAACAAGATGGTATTATGAACAATGGAGCCCGGATGTAATTTTTTCAAATTGGTATTAATGGCATCAACATTACAGTTGGGAGAATACTTACCAATTCCAAGCACAACGAAGGTTTTGCGAAATGGTTCGAAATCATGAAGGAATATGGTATCTTCTTCAGGACTGGAGAATTCATAGTCATAAGTTACCCTTCCAAAAGGTGCCGATTGAGGATTAAAATATCGACACTCAGGTATTGCCGGCACGTCTAAAAGCCTGATTTCACAGCTGGAACGAAGTATCGAAACGAATTGACTAAAATCGCCATCATTACATCCATTCACAGGAACAATCAACGTCCTCACTCGAGCAGGAGCCGTATAACAATAGCGGTCCATTCGGGGTAGACGGTTAAAAATATCCAATTGTGGTGGTACTCTTAAATTTGATTTGTTTGACGGCTGAGGTACGTGTGTGATTTGACGACATGCGCGACATTGTCGCAGGGCTCGCGCCTAACCTTCATGGCCTTAACGAAGGCAAAAAACTAACCTCCATCTAATTCCAATAAACATGCCAGGGTTAAGTTTTGACAATTACCAAAGAAATCAATATCTTGCCACCAAGGGCCATGCTATGCCCAAGGCCACATCTACGGGTACTACGATTGTTGGATGTAAATTCAAAGGAGGAGTGGTGATTGCTGCTGATACTAGAGCTACCGCAGGACCAATTGTGGCCGATAAGAACTGTGAAAAACTCCATCGTCTTGCCCCAAGAATTTGGTGTGCTGGAGCAGGAACTGCTGCTGATACCGAGATGGTGACACAACTCATTGGTTCTAATTTAGAATTGCATTCAATGTATCAGAATCGTAAACCTAGAGTTATTACTGCATTAACAATGTTAAAACAACATTTATTCAGATATCAAGGACATTTGGGAGCATATCTTATTGTTGCAGGAGTGGATCCCACCGGAGCTCATTTGATGTCTGTTCAAGCCCATGGATCGACTGATATCGGATCGTATCAATCTCTTGGTAGTGGTTCTTTAGCAGCCATGGCGGTATTAGAAACTAGCTGGACACCAGATTTATCCAGAGAAGAAGCAATGAAACTTTGCGCTGACGCCATCGAGGCTGGTATTTGGAATGATTTAGGATCAGGTTCCAATGTAGATTTATGTGTTATGGAAGTTGGCAAGGATGCTGAATTATTCAGAAACTACTTGACTCCTAATGTGAGAAGTCAAAAAGTTAAAAACTACAAATTCCCAAGAGGAACCACAGGTGTTTTACGTGAAACCACCAAGGATTTGGTGGTGGTGGAAGAATCAGTCATCCCATTATCCACCCCTGATGCCATGGAAGTAGATGCTTAATCCATCGTATGTATGTATGTAACGTAAATGCAATCAAGACCACGACATTTGTCCGGAGAAGCACGACATACTCGCGACATTCTAGATTTTTCTATATACCGGCATACATATAAGCTGGAGAATTCGTTCACTAGGAGTTATTTCTGTAAAGATTATAACAGATATTAAATATGGTGGTGAATAATCCTAATAATTGGCACTGGGTCGATAAAAACTGTATTGATTGGACCAGAAAGTATCTTGATGAAAAATTAGTTGGCTTATCCACTTCAGACTCAGATGATGCCATCAAAGTTTCTTCAGTATCTTCAGTAGAAGGGGATGTAGAAGTTTGCCAACGTAAAGGGAAAGTCATTTCGTTATTTGATCTTAGATTAACGTTGAACTTTGCTGGTACTCCTGACTCCCAAGAAGTTAAGGGATCAATTGTGGTTCCTGAATTGGCTTATGATACTGAACCGGAAGAAATGCAGTTTGACATTAGTATTTATAACGAAACTTCAGAAAAGGAGAAAGCCAAACCTGTGATTAAATCCAAGTTAATTCCTCAGATCAGACAAGTATTATCTAAATTTGGTCATGATCTTATCGTTACTCATAGCTCAGACATTCAATTAGAGTCAGATAAAGTGAATTCTACGTTCACCAAGGTGAATCAACAAACTTCGTTAACAGGATCCTCATCAACATCCAAACCACAGGCTCAAGCCAACAGTTCTAAACCGGCCCAAACTCCAGTGACGACTAAATCAAGCAACCTGTCGGTTCCTAGGTATAACACGTCCACCTTACATTTAGAGCCTGTTTTCAACACTACGGCTGAACAGTTGTACATTACATTATTAGATGCTCAACGTGTAGCAGCATGGTCTCGATCTGCCCCATTAATGGATGGGTTCCCACCAAAGGAAGGAAGTGAATTTAAACTTTTCGGAGGATCGATCTCGGGGAAATTCACCAAGCTTGTTACTAATGAAAGAATAGTACAACAGTGGAGATTAGAAGACTGGAAAGCAGGGCATTTTGCAGAGTTAGATATTCAGCTCAAACAAGGAGCTGGGGAAACGACTATGGTGGTGAAATGGTCAGGCATCCCCATCGGAGAAGAAGACCGGGTAAGAGGTAATTTTGAAGATTATTACGTAAGATCAATCAAGATAACTTTTGGATTTGGGGCAGTCTTATAAAATATTCCATGCACCGAAGTATGCATAGGACCCCAGCCGTACATAGTGTGCGTTTAGGATGCAAATAAAAGGTTTGTAAACATGTCATTCAAACATTAAACTCCGAGGGATTTAGTATTTATAAATAACACGCGCAATTACCCATTTAGACCCCATTAGTAATGAATGTTAACTTAATCATCATAATTAATTCTGGACCAAGAATTTCATACCATATCAATGCCCTACTTCTAGTAGATTAACTATGAGCGTTTTTAATGGCCCGCGTTAAATCGCTCGGATGAGGAAAAAAATCCTGAAGTCGTGCAAATGGCTCGATGCCAGTAGGTTGCCATCGGCGTTATCTGTAATAGTATATAAGCACGTTAAAGGTCATGGAAATTCGCAACTTATTAGTATAATTTTGAATTGAGAAATTGATCAATTAAATATGTCTGAATCAACCGTTGGAAAAGTATGTGTTTGCCTCAATTGGTAACTACTAAGGTGATTGATGCATCAGATTCGATTGATATGATTGATTCCCGTTTGGGCTTATCAATACCTTGGTGGTGATTGCTGAAAATTTAAAGAAACGTTACTAACTAATTAATTTAGACCATTACTTGTAAAGCTGCAGTTGCTTGGGAAGCCGGTAAACCATTGTCAATTGAAGACATTGAAGTTGCTCCTCCAAAAGCTCATGAAGTTCGTATTAAAGTTTTACATACCGGGGTTTGTCATACCGATGCTTTTACTTTAAGTGGTGATGATCCAGAAGGTGCTTTCCCAGTTGTTTTAGGTCATGAAGGTGCAGGAATTGTTGAATCTGTTGGTGAAGGTGTTACAAGTGTTAAACCAGGTGATTCTGTCGTTGCCCTTTACACTCCTGAATGTAAAGAATGTAAATTCTGTAAGTCTGGTAAAACTAACTTGTGTGGTAAAATCAGAGCAACTCAAGGTAAAGGAGTTATGCCAGATGGAACTTCAAGATTCAAATGTAAAGGTAAAGATTTATTACATTTTATGGGATGCTCTACTTTCTCTCAATATACCGTGGTTGCTGATATTTCAGTTGTTGCTGTCAATCCAAAAGCTGAACCTTCTAGAACCTGTTTATTGGGTTGTGGTATTACTACTGGTTATGGAGCTGCTACCATCACTGCTAATGTTCAAAAAGGTGATAACGTTGCTGTTTTCGGTGCCGGTTGTGTTGGATTATCTGTTGTTCAAGGTGCTCTTGAAAGAAAAGCTGCTAAAATCATCGTCGTTGATATAAATGACAAGAAAAAGGAATGGGCTGATAAATTCGGTGCTACTGATTTCGTTAACCCAACTAAGTTACCTGAAGGTACTACAATTGTTGATAAGTTAATTGAAATGACTGATGGTGGTTGCGATTTCACCTTTGATTGTACTGGTAATGTTCACGTTATGAGAAATGCCTTAGAAGCTTGTCATAAAGGTTGGGGTGTTTCTATTATCATCGGTGTAGCTGCTGCCGGTAAAGAAATTTCTACTAGACCATTCCAATTGGTTACTGGTAGAGTTTGGAAAGGTGCCGCTTTCGGTGGTGTTAAAGGTAGATCTCAATTACCAGGAATCGTTGACGATTACATGGATGGTAAATTAAAGGTTGATGACTTTGTCACTCACACTCATCCATTAGAAAAAATCAACGTTGCCTTTGAAGATATGCATGCAGGTGATTGTATTAGAGCCGTTATTGACTTATAAAGTAAGCAGCCGGCACATTTATAGGGTATATGAACTTTAGGATAACAGTGCCGGACGCAATTAACTCATAGTTTAACCGGTGGTGCCATGTTTTGGTTAAATAATCTCCTAATTTGGTTTTTTTCTTTACGTATTTAGTTTAATAGGATATAACCCATGCAATATTTTTCAATCGGAAGATCTTCACTACTCTTATACTAAAAAATACTGTATAGTCTAACTAATTTTCACGTTAAAGTGCTGGCTTCATTACTTTCTAGTCGCGAGAATTACCCAATTAAGCAAATGCCGATAATGCTGCTTCTGGATAAATTCGGACATTTCGCATCGCAAAAATACTTCCCAGGCACTTCATACTTGGTGGTAACTAACAACAGGGACATAGTTATGACACGCAAGTGAAACTGAAACTGTGGGGTAAACTATGGTCATGTTGGATATTTCCGTATGAACAAAGAAACCACATAATTGACGTCAGGAATCGATTGTTCATTGCGTTGAATAACTTCAAATTCATTGTTTTTCGCAGCCATTACTGTGCGGAAGGCTGGTTGTAATATGACGTTTTAAGTAAAAACTCAGTCTGTTTCAGGCAGGGACCAGCAGATACAATAGGTTTCAATGCAAAAGATGATCAATGATGAGCAGATGAAGCGTAGATCCCTGCAGAAGGAGGTGGTTATTTTTTTTGGCGAAAATTTCACCAAGCTCTAGGATGCCGTTAGCAACCAACGGAGCAAACGCCAAATATAAAAGTGAATGAATTATCCTTAAGAATTCCATTTCCTCATATAATTCATTCGCTTCAACACTAGCAATTAATTGAATCAAGAAAAATCTGAAGAGCTTCCAAGTTTTTCTCTTACCTTTGTATCTCTCACTTTAGTCTTTCCTTTATTTATCTCTAAACCAACTTTCTTCATTCCTTTGAACTTATGATTTCTATTAAAGTACTTATACTCCTTGCTGGAGTCCTTTTAAAGAGTTCCCTTGCTTTTGATGCTACATCCAACAAAAATGTCGCTGTATACTGGGGTCAAAATTCTTATGGTACGCAACAACGGTTATCTACTTATTGTGACTCTGACGCTGTTGATATTGTTGTTTTATCTTTCCTTTATTCTTTCCCAAGTAACCTTGCTTTGAATTTTGCTAGTGATTGTACCGATACATTTTCCGATGGATTACTTCATTGTACTACCATCGCTGATGATATAAAGACTTGTCAATCTAAAGGAAAAAAGATCCTATTATCAATGGGAGGGTCCAGTGGAGACTACGGATTCAGCTCTGATTCCGAAGCTACCACTTTTGCTGAAACATTATGGAATAAATTTGGTGGTGGTTCTGATGACGAAAGACCCTTTGATGATGCTGTCGTCGATGGGTTTGATTTTGATTTAGAAAATAACAGTGAAACAGGTACTGTTGCTTTGGGTAATGCTTTAAGGGATTACTTCAAGCAAGATTCATCTAAAACTTATTATCTTTCTGCTGCACCTCAATGCCCATACCCAGATGCTTCTGTTGGTGATTTATTGAGCAGTGTCGATATTGACTTTGCTTTCATTCAATTTTATAATAATTATTGTAGCTTGGGATCAAGCTTCAATTGGGATACCTGGTCCGACTATGCTCAAAATACTTCACCAAATAAAGACATCAAACTTTACGTTGGTTTGCCTGGGGCTTCAAGCTCAGCAGGATCTGGTTATGCTACTATTGATACCATCGAGCAATATGTCGATCTGAGCTTGCTTACAAACAGTAACTTCGGGGGATTTTCTGTTTGGGATGCTTCTTCAAGTTTTTCAAATACTGTCGACGGTGTTTCTTTCGCTGAACAGCTTAAGGACTATTTGGAAGGATCTTCATCTTCGACCTCGAGTGCAACAAGCACAGCTACTGCCGCTACCAAAGCCACCACTTCAAGCTCTAAGAAATCCACTAGTAAGACTTCCAGCACTAGTAAGAAGACATCTTCAACACTTACTAAAGAAACTGCCACTAGTACCAAGGGAACTACTAGTACCAAGGGAACTACTAGCACCAAGGGAACCACCAGTCCTGGTAACAAAGCAGCTACCAGTATTGATGATAAGACCACTACCAGCAAAAAGAAAGTGAAGTCAACAACCAACACTTCCAAGTCTTCTACTAAAGTAGCGAAAAGCTCCTCGAAAACCAAGGCAGTAGCACCCAAAACCGTTACGACAATTGCTGGAAAGGAAACCACACTCAAGACAGTAACCACCACTGGAACCATCCATATCAAAACCACGGTCAATGGGAAACCGACCACTAGTACTAGTACGGTGACGTATGATAATGGCTTATGGCACGGAGACGAGTACTACAAGACCCATACTTATACCTTTAACGACGGACAATATCACGGCAACAAAAAAGCCTGAAATGACACCATCTAATACCTTAAATAATATTAAATATAATGCTTTGTTCAATATAACTATACTTTAACTGGTTTTTTCCCTTTCAATTGTATCTCGAGATCAAGGCCTTTAAGTCTGTCTCTAGCTTCAACATTCATGTATACGGATTCAAAGGATGCACCGGACCAATTAGATATATTATAGGAATCTGGGGAGTCGTTTAAGGCTAGAGGAAGCAATTTCCAATGGATCATTGGGATGGGAGCAGAATCGAACTGGGACTGACCTTGAGGCGTCAATGGATACGGTGACACAAGGAACACAAATGTAAGCAACTTGTCACGTTTGGTCTTGATATGATGATGATATATTCCCGAAATTTCACGTATAGTGGAAGCTTGGATTCTTTTGCCGTAGTTTTTACACTGAACCAATATATTAATGTCGGATTTCAAAGAATGAAGTTTTTTTGCAGCATCCACAGGTTTTTCGAGAAGTTGACGATACTCTAATGAAGTTGACACAAGTGATTTTCTGGAGTTAGGAATTGGTTTCTTAGACATTTGTAGCCGTCTGGTTAGTAACTCATGCAAATTCCATTTCCCAAGGATATCGATACCTTCATCAAAAGCACCACCAACGCGTTGAAGATTAAAGCAGCATAACTGAGACTCTAGGAATGACTGGGTGGTGAATTCATACAAGGTTCCTCGGAATATTGGGGTGGTGATACCAATATTCTTGTCTTTACAATAGGTAAGATACGAGGCACAATTGGAGGAAAACCGAATAAATCGTAGCATATACTGACGGAATAGTAGTACAAATTGATAATTTGCGATCTAGAAAAAAATGGTGATATTAATCTGATTGAGAGTCTTTAGTGTCAGAATGAAAGGCTGGAAAATAAGGAGCTTGTGGGCTTTTTTGGCCTTGATAACGATGGTGATGGGTGAACTAGAAGCTGTAAAAATATATGCCAAGTCCATTGACTCAGGGAAGAGATATAGCGTAGGATCTTTACTGGTTTCTGAGACGGCTTTTAACCATGAAGATACTGAGATACCTCAAGGAGTATATTGTCTCGGAACCACTGATTTACCCAATCATGAATGTTTCAGTTACGTAGAGTTGAAAGACAAAGTCGGTGGAGACTTGAACATTCAATTTGGTCCAGACCATGACATAGTCAGATTGTCATTGGTTCCTAAGACCGACACGTCAGTCACAGTACATGGGTATAGCTATAACAAGCAACCAATTCCCAATTTGAAACCTGCCAACAACGTGCCCGTGAAGAAGGCAGCTACGAAGAAATCAGAGAATGAAGACGAAGAAGAAGACAACCGGTCTTTCATCCAGAAGAATTGGATGATAATTGTGCCTGCATTACTAGTTATGATGTTGGCGTTACCAGAGGAGTCCGCCAAGAAGTAGAGGACCCAGAGCCAGCACTGGTGACTTAAACAAGACAAAATGCCATATGAGAGGATGATACACGTAATTTTGAATAAGAAGCTTACGTTATAGGATCGTTAACGAACCCAAAGTAAAGAGAAGAGACAGGGAGGAGCCACCCGTACCACTTCGAAACAGATTAAAAACACCAAAAAGGCAACTACAGCCCCTTCACAGTCCACGTATATCCCTATAGTAGTCCTCTCCCTTTGTATAAGTAAATATACTCTGTATAGCCAAGTTGGATTCAATATACTACCCAGAAAGATGGTGCACCGGCCTTTTGTTTCTCCAGCCGAACAATTTGTACTCCGACGGGGCAGCGCACGACCATCGTGGAATCAGCGAATCAGAGCCCAATTATTGCAATTACACCTAAGTTTTTTCGGAGTGTTTAGGAGCACACAAAAAAAAGTCCCACCCTGTAATTTTCGTTATTTCAAACCACAATATGTTGGCAAGATCTTTTCAAATATCCAGACGTTATTTATCAGGAACTGCGAGAAGATTGGCCGAGATCCAAGTTACCGTTGATGGTAAAACTGTTTCTATTGAAGCAGGATCTTCAATCATTCAAGCTGCTGATAAAGCCGGAGTAACGATTCCACGTTATTGTTATCATGATAAATTAGCTATTGCTGGTAATTGTCGTATGTGTTTAGTAGATGTTGAAAGAATGCCAAAATTAATAGCGTCATGTGCTGTTCCTGTTCAGAATGGAATGGTTGTTCATACCGATTCAGAAAGAATTAAAAAGGCAAGAGAAGGTGTAACAGAAATGTTACTTGAGAACCATCCTTTAGATTGTCCAGTTTGTGACCAAGGTGGTGAATGTGATTTACAGGACCAATCTCAAAGATATGGTTCTGACCGTGGTAGATTTAAAGAATTAATGGGTAAGCGTGCAGTTGAAAATAAAGCCATTGGTCCTTTAGTTAAAACTTCAATGAATAGATGTATTCATTGTACTAGATGTGTCAGATTCATGAATGATGTTGCCGGTGCTCCAGAATTTGGCTCAGCAGGTCGTGGTAATGATATGCAAATCGGTACCTATATCGAACGTAATATTAATTCCGAAATGTCTGGTAATATTGTTGATTTATGTCCAGTTGGTGCTTTAACTTCAAAACCTTATGCTTTCAGAGCAAGACCTTGGGAATTGAAAAGAACTGAATCTATTGATGTTTTCGATGCCGTTGGTTCTAATATTAGAGTCGATGCCAGAGGTATTGAAGTCATGAGAATCTTACCAAGATTAAATGATGAAATCAATGAAGAATGGATTTCCGATAAATCAAGATTCGCCTGCGATGGTTTAAAAACTCAAAGATTAACCACTCCTTTGATCAGAAATGGTGATAAATTTGAAATTGGTACTTGGGATGAAGCTTTATCAACCATTGCCGCTGCTTTCAATAAACTTAAGCCTCAAGGTGATGAAATCAAAGCTATATCTGGTGCATTATCAGATGTTGAATCGATGGTAACCTTAAAAGATTTAGTTAACAAATTAGGTTCTGAAAATACCACCACTGATGTTGCTCAATTAACCGATGTTCATGGTGCTGATGTAAGATCCAACTATATTTTCAATTCTACCATCGATGGTATTGAAGATGCCGATCAAATCTTATTAGTCGGTACTAACCCAAGACACGAAGCTGCCGTATTAAACACTAGAATTAGAAAAGTTTGGTTAAGACAAGACTTAGAAATTGGTCATGTTGGTCAAAAATTCGACTCCACTTTTAATTTAGAACATTTTGGTACTGACGCTAAGGCTTTGGAATCTACCCTCAAAGGTGAATTCGGTAAGAAATTAGGTCAAGCCAAAAACCCATTAATCATTATCGGCTCAGGTGTGGCAGATTCAGAAGATGCTGCCGCTATTTATAAACTTGTTGGTGACTTTGCTTCTAAGAATAAGAACTTCAACACTCCAGAATGGAATGGTCTTAATTTATTACACCGTGAAGCTTCCCGTACTGGAGCTTTAGATATTGGATTTGCCCAATTCAGCCCTGAAACCGCTGCAACCAAACCTAAATTTATTTATTTATTAGGAGCTGATGAAGTAAAGAACAAAGACATTCCAAAGGATGCCTTCGTTGTTTATCAAGGTCATCACGGTGACTTAGGTGCTTCATTCGCTGACGTTATTCTTCCCGGAAGTGCCTATACCGAAAAATCTGCTACTTACGTTAACACCGAAGGAAGAACCCAAATCACCAGGGCTGCTACCAATCCACCGGGAACTGCTCGTGAAGATTGGAAGATCATCAGAGCATTATCAGAATACTTAGGTGCTACATTACCATATGATGATTTATATGCTGTTAGATCTAGATTAGGACAAATTGCTCCACATTTAGTTAGACATGAAGTTGTCGAACCAGTTTCGCAAGAAGTGGTTGATATTGGATTCAAAGACTTAGTTTCTAAGAACAAAGATGCTAAATCAGTCGGAAGTCCATTAAAAAACCCAATTGATAACTTTTATTTCACTGATGTTATTTCCAGATCATCACCAACCATGGCTAAATGTATTACATCTTTTGGTGCTAAGATCGATAAAATCAAGGATGAAAAACCAGATTTATTTGACATTTAATTGATGAATTATTCCTAACATCATTCTATTTTATTTCATCTAACCCACCCCCATACCTTGCATAATGGCATTTTCTTCAATAGAACATGACGATAACAACTACAACAAAATTAAAACAAGAAAAAAAATTAATGGAATTAAGTAACTTTCATACAATCTGTTTTATTTAGATATTTATTGATCTCTGTTACTATAGGCATTAATCATAAGATCATTTATCAGAATAATATTCGTAGTCCATGCAACCTTCAGCCATTGAAATGTACGATTTTTCATGAAGAAGATGCACGGGTGTCGATATGATGAATTTGTTTTTTTATTGACTTTTTTTTCGGTCTTCTCCAGGTAAAGATAAGAAATTGCAGCATATACATACTTATATAAAAATTTGTGAAAATTGATACTAGATCCTACTAGTGGCTGTTTATAAAGAGAAGTATGAATGGAACCAACATGAGTGATTCTCCAGCCAAACCAAACCAGGGATCTTCTTCTACGGAGTTTGCCGCAAGATGGCGGCAAGTTAAGAGTTGTGCCCGATGTCATCGTTTGAAAATTAAATGTGTATTTGAAGATCCTTCATATGAAGCATGTATCCGATGCTTTAATATTGGGGTGAAATGCTCCCCTGACGTGGATCCTACTGCACAATTTGCAAGAAGGAAAGCTCGAAAGCCAAAATCAATATCTCCATCTCCAGGAGGAACTGGAGGAACTGGAGATCCCGTCTCCCAATTGAAGGAGCTTTTTAAACAAACTCAATCTGTAATGACTAATCTTGCTCAACAAAATATGAATAAGGAGGTCCTAACGTCAATAAGTGGAGAATTCAACTCGGTGATGTCTAGCTTTGCCGGTCTTTGTGAGTCTTCTAATAATCAACAATTCAGTCAGCTAATGGAATATACGAAATTGAATGATCCAGCTTCCGAGAACTATCCATTAATAAAATTCAATACTAACTTGGCTAAAGAGCTAATATTCACTCATAGGCTCATGTCTTTAAGCGAGGCTAAGGATGGGTTTGAATATTTTCACAACGAATTATCGGCTTATTACCCTTTACTTTCTTTCTCGCCAGATTTACGTGATTTTAACCAGGTACTTTCAAAGAGTCCGTTGGTACTAATAAGCTGTATATACGTCACTACTATCAACTTCAATGGGCTTCCGAGAGAAGGTGCATCATTGGAACAAAGAAAACAAAGAAATCGTGATTTGAATAAATTATTATTATTCTACCTAGAGAGCTTCCTTTTTTATCATACCTATACAAAAGCCAGTGAATTCAATATGCAATTGATTTATGCCTCCTTGATACTTTCCTTATGGTCAATACCATCTGACAAGGTGGGTAATTACAAAAGTCAAATCTATTTACTAACAGGATACAACGTATCTCTATGTATAAACTCTGGTAGTTCCAGTAGCTTGCAAAAGCTACTTCCTGAAAATTCTTTGGAAAGAAACGATTTAAGAATTTTTTTAAGTGTTTATTGTTGCTGTGGTTCTTTAGGGTTATCCCTTCCACGTTATAAATTAGTGTCTTGGTCAACCAGCTATGAAAGTGCCTTATCTAAATTAATGGAAAAGGATCCTCTCAATAATTTACCCACTAAAACTGATAGGTACCTTTGTTATCATTCGAAAATAATCTATTTGGGTCAAGAAATGTTAGATTTTTTGACTCTGAATGGTATGAAGACCCAATTCGAAGAATCGTCAGATGCTAATAACTCAAAATTAATCGATGGCACTGGATTCTCAATTGCCAATAGTAAAATAATTCTTGATAGTTATGAGCTGAAACTTTATCAGACGTTGATTGATAGCGGATTCATGCTTTCTAAAGATGATCCTTATAAAGAAAAACACATTCTTTCCATCATATATTATCATGTTCTCATGACGGTATATGACAATCTTATCAGTGGTTACCTATATAGTAGGAAACAAGCATTCATGCAACCTGAACCTACTGCATTCCTTGATGACTCCAATTCCTTGATTTACCTTCAATATGTTGCCAAGCTAATTAAAGTATGCGAAGACCTGCTTAGAGCATTCATAATATTAGTCAAGGACCATACCATCAATTTTCCTACTTTCATTTACTACAGAGCAATGAAAGCACTCATTATTTTGGTGAGATTGCAATTATTAGTGAAGTCACATTGCTTAACCGATCCGACTAGTCCAAAAGAACTTGAGATTCATGTTGAAACATACTATTCTCAAATCTATGATATAATGAAGAACGCTCAAATAGATAGAGATCTGATTGGTTGTGGTAGAATGACATTCATTCTAGGTAAAATCAATACTTGGATGAAAGTTTCCACTAATTTTCCAAGTCCTGCTAACTTTACTTACAAACCGGGAAAAAGTGATGCAAATGCCAACTTTATCACATTAACTGATATGAGCAAAGATAATGAAATTGAAAACTTACAGCCCCCCAAGTCAGACTTTGTTGACGGGCCAGCTCATAAGAAGATGAGAGTTGATGTAATATCAAACGCTGATCCAGCAACCAGAGCTTATGTGGAACCAGCGGTTACAACCAATGAAAGAGAAATGTTCCTGAAGTTTGCCGAAGATCCTAGTGAATTTGCCAGTGCAAATGGACTTTCTATTCAGGACATATTTAAGGAAATTGATAGCCAGATTACCAATTACTTGAATCCTCTTGAATCAAACTTTAACGATCCTAATTCATTTGACTTGGCCAATGGGATGGGTAATGTGTACGACAACCATATGTTCAATATATTCTCAGGAGGGGGTAATATTTCTTAGATTATGAAAGAATAAACGTGTATTATTAGAGTCGTAAATCATTTTAAAACTTAAATTTAGTTTTCACTTTTTCGTCATCAGAAGGAACTTCATCCTCTTGTTCGTCAGCAGTGTCCTTTTTGGTACTATCCGGTATAACCGTATATAGCTTCTTGGGGCCATCAGAGTCATCTATTATCTTAGGGGTTGTTGGGGCGAAGCGAGAGACTTCTGTGATTTGAACTTTGACGGGTTCCTCCAGTTCTTCGTCTTCAGGTTGGTTTTCGTTTTCTTCTTCATCTCGTTGTTCTTCATCATCATTTTCTTCGTAATCATCTTCCTCCTCTTCAGATTCCTCGTCTTCCTCATCACATTTACCCCAATGTTCATTCATATCAACACTAATGGCATTTTTCTCGCCTGGTAACAAATAGCCCTCGTTGTTATATGTTATATCTATACCAGGTATTAACATCTTTTCATATGCTGGTGGCTTTCCTAAATCCTGCATCAATCCAATCCAAGGAGGGGGAATAGAAGTGTCGTTAGAGGGCATACCTAAAGCCGTACGAAGATCTACAGATACTTTTCCTGGTTTTATAGAAGAAATTTCCTGGCTGAATTCATCGGTAGTTTCTCTTCCTTCATAATAAATATCTCCAAAACCAAATACTCGTGGTTTTGTTTGAAACTTAAAAAATGCATCGTGTAACTTTTGGTAATCTATATCCAATTTTCCCATTTTAGGCTGAACTCTTTCTCGTTGCTGTTGCTTAAGGGTAGCATCATCGCCATCACCAGGATTTCTCATATCCAGAATACCAGTATCACGAATGAATTTTGGAAGCTGAAACGGTAAATGTTGAATCCCCTTTCTGGATGAAAGATAATCACGCTTAGCTGACCAGTGATCTGGTACTTGAACAGCATTGGGTTGGGATTTTATGGAGATTAAGAGATATGGATCTGGGGCGTCGGCATCATACCATTCAACAATCTCTGGCTTGACCGAAGCCTCTTTCAAAGCTGCCAATGGGATTTTATGAAGTCTTCTGTATTGACGTTTTGAAAGTCGAGTGTTTGTCTCGGTGTCTGATTGTTCTGAATCCGACAGATTCAACTCTGAATCTGATGAAGCCTGTCCTTTGAGAATAACTTCGGTAGTAGAGTCAGTAACAGACTCTTGTGGCTGGAAACGGGAAAACACATCACTGAACTGTTTTGAAAGTTCCAGGTTGTAGTCTTCTACCTCTGATTTCTCCGTTTGTTGGACAACAGTTGGATTTACTTCATTAGTCAGTGATGACTTCCATTTTGAATCTGACTCGGTAGAACCTTGTTTAGCACCAGAATCTGCAGTTGTAACCACCTTCAGTGGGTCCGAGTCATTACTACTTGCTGTTTCAAGCTTCCTCTGCTTGGCCTTTTCTCGTCTTATCTGGTTCTTGGATCTTTTCTGCTTGGCCATATTTTACTTCAGATGGTGATAATATGGAAATAAGTGAGTGCGATGAGCGTTCATAATGAACTCAATAAGACAATGACGTTTACTTGGCCCAGCACCTCGATTTGAACTACAAGGAATCAAGACATTGGCTACGTGGAAATAGATGAATTTCGTTTATTAGTCGTATTTGAGAAAACAAGTTATTCTGTTGAGAATGGTGCTAATCTCGTATATAGTACATAGTAAAGACATGCTCATGTCTGATGATCTTTCAATAACAAGAAGCGATTGGACATGGTCGGGATCTAAATGAAGTGGATTTCACAAGTGTTTCATACATGTTTCAGTAAATTCAACCCAGATTCACAACAAGGCGAATCTGATATAGTGACGAATTAGAAAACACTGTTGCAATTATAAGCACGACTCACACAACGGTTCACCCCATATCGCTTTCATTCAGTCCAATCACTCAGAATCCTTCATTTCCTTGATCAACAGGCCAATCTTGGATTCAAGTGTCTGGATGTGTTTAGTCAAGAGCATGTCATTGGCATCATACTCTTCAAGAACCAGATTCATTCTGGTTTCAATATCCAGAGTAACATCAAAAACGCCAGGTTTTCCTTCATCCGGGCTTAACGAGTCCAGTTTATTCTCCTGGCCCGTCACCTGGCCCCCATTCAACTGAGGAGTTGTAAGTCCCATTACTCCCGACATTGTGGTGTTTAGAAGCAGTTAGCAGATAATAGGGTAATATTTTTGGTGCGGATAAAGGACACCATATTTAACTACTAAAGGTGAAGTAACTATCAACTATCATGATGATTATCCCACTACTCTTCGTTGTAACAGCAGTATGGGCCATTATAATAGAAGATTCGGGCCCAACATACAACGTGAGACTTCAATCGTCACCAATTCCCCGGAAAGTCGCCGAGTTATTTCTCAGAGAGAATTTCCAAGATCCATACGGCATATCTTTTGAGTCCTTCAAGGTTAATTCCCACAACAATACTTCGGAATATGTCTGTGTGCTTCCGTCGGATGACGATGTTGAAACATCGTTATCTGATGAAGAAATACCAGAGTATACGTCTCACTTCTCTTCCAATTCAACGCTTGATCGTGCTATCGAGGAAATTCAAAAGTCCTTTTCCACCAACCATTGTGTCTTTGCTTATGATTTAGCTGGAGGCTACTGGACCTATGCTTACTGCTATGGCGATAAAATCATTCAGTACCACGAAGGCTCTCCAGTATACTTGCGGTCGAAAACTCATGTTCCTAGTTTTCCCAATTACGTATACGTATTAGCCCGTCAGCTGAACGCTTCTCAGATCGGAGAAGCTGAAATTAAGAATCAGGCTAAGGGTGAACCGTTTGAGCTTGACAGATATGAATTTACAATAGAAGATGAAATCGACAATCCATTCACTCCAGGTGGAATCAAACAACCAACTACCCAGAAGGTTATTAAACACACCATTGGAGCCGGTGAAACTTGTGATTTAACAAGCAACCCTCGAACAGTGGAAGTGATTTACAAATGTGATCCTCAGAACAATCGTGGAATACCTGAGATTGTGGCCGTTAGTGAATTAACGACCTGTCAATATCAAATGATTGTGAATACCCCGAGATTGTGCCATATTGAAGAGCTCGTGCCAAAGTACAATTCCAGGGAACGAGTGATTGATCTTGAATGCAAGCCAATAATTGATGAAGATGAAGATCTGATCGACTTGACGCACATTGACTTTCACCAGTTCCAAGACCCAGCTCCATTACCAAAACCGTACTTTCCTATTCCTAACGACTACAAATTAATTTTAGATGATTACCACTTGGCATCTATTGGAAATGGATTTTATTTGGGACTGCACAAACAAGAGCTTTCTACTGACAGTGAATATTTCAATGAGCGGCATGTACTTATTTTCAACGGGATATATAGGGACATCCGTGAATTAGGCCGCAAATTGGGGACAGCATTCAGCAATGGCTTGGAAAGAATACTAATGGCACCAGTATTTGATGATACCAATCAGCAACGTCCATTATACTGGAACGATACATTTTCATTATGGTTCGAAGTATACGGATTTATGGGTGATTTTGTTTCTTTGGCTACTGTAAAAAGAAACGGTACCAATACTGACAAGACACTCAGTTACCAATTGATTGATCCCGTTACCTGGACCGATATGGATGGCGATGAAGTTGACCCTATTGATTTCCAACTGCCTGATTTCATGGCCCCAAATGGGGCGTGGAACTTTGAGTACTTCCTGCCAATAGACTTACACCAAGCCTCTCTGCATTTGGAAACAACATCCACTCTTCTTGCCAACGAACACTAAATACCTTAGTAATAGACCTAATGAATTATGATCGCCTTATACCTCTTCACCTTTGGATTTAATCAAGTTTTGCAGCCTTTGACTAAGTATGGTCGTGCACACGTCCAAACGATGATTCTTCACTTCATCAAATATGCGATTTTCACGCAAAAACTTACGTTTTTCCAAAGCAATTTTGGGCCCGATCGAATAGATAAAATGGTTTTATTACCCTCAATATTCTCTCAGGTGATAAACAAACAGACGAGAAGTATTTGTCAAACGAGAAATATTTCTTTTCTCAAGAAATTATTGTTTTTGGATAGCTCGGATGATACTAATGAAGAACATTTATTCTATAATTGGGATGAATCTCCATACGAAGATATCAGAACTCGTGCTGCATTTATACGTACCAAAGCATTGTGCCCAGTGACCAAGAAACCAGTGAACTTTGTCTGTCCATATTCTGGAATTCCTACACATCATTCACAAGAAGCATGGGAAAACGATGAAGATTATCATAATAAGAAGACATATGAATTATTGAAGAAAGTTAATTTATATGAACATGATTTAAGGTCAGGAAGAAAATTTGATGAATTCATCTTTCCAGGAGAGCAAGAACAAGATTTTGTTACTAATTTTAATAATTGGGATACATTTTTTTATACAAGAGATTTCAATCCCATGAATACTGAATTTAATTTAGCTGCTGCTTCGAAAATTTTAACTTACCCAGTTACCATGGCGGCCTTATTACATAGATTTTCACCCTATGGATTTGAGCCAAGTGGTCCAATAACTTTGGAAGGTTTAAGAACGTTATCAGCATTAAAATATACTTTATATCCCCCATTTTCTAAAGCTAAGGAATCCGCAGTATCGTTCAAAGAAAGACCAATGAGAATTTTCATAGTTGGATCCAAAATGGAGTCGATGTTGCCAGGATTTGTATGGAAACAATTTGGATACTTATTCCCTCTGACGAAGTTCGAATTTCATTTCATTGGTCCAGAATCTTATTTTGATTCTGCAACTAAGACCTTCATTCCTTCTGATCAACCTCATGGACGTCCGGTAGTTAACGTTTATGATACTCAAATATCATTACACTATCATACCAAGTATTTCCACGAAATTTATGACACCGGTGACCTTTTCCCGTTTGACCCATACTTAGATTGTTTCTTCCTCTTCCATCCTGGGTTCTCAACTACTGACGAAATTCATTGGGATAAGACATTAAAAGGTTTATTAGAATCCAAATGTGCTGTATATATAACAGGTTATCATAAAAAAGATGTTGAAAGAGAAATCAGTTGGTTAAATAATCATAAACTTCATGACGAAATTGACCAGATTATGAAACCAACCGATAACATTTTTGGCTCCACCAAACTTGACTTAGTTGACATAAATCCAACGGAAACTTTCCAAGCAAACAGTCAAATCTTTGGTATTAGAGGTAAGAGATACCATGCCATTAAGAAATGATCAACTTATCTTGTAAATATTAATAATATACATCTATCATATGTAATGAACGTTTGGGTCACGTGTGTTCATCTGAATAATTCCGGGTTGCGATATGTCTTACGTATATTACTTTCATCATATAATTAAGTCTGGCAATTACCATGGATACCCCATTCACGTTATCGTTGAACGTGGATCATGTGAACAAGCCCCAGAGTGAGAATAGATTTAATTTCACCTCTTATAATATCAACGTTACTCTACTGCATAATATAAGGGCTATAAAAGAGGTGATATGGGCTCGTTCAGAAGATCATTTATTAAGTCCTTTCTTTACTAAAATTTATTTAGGAGATAAGACATGTAATGACAATGAAGTATTAAGTGATTTATTGAACACACCAGAACCCCCTAGTGTTTGCACTTCATTCAAGTTAATAATTGATTATACTTTATTCGGGTCGAGATCAATTCCAAGACGAGACCCTGTACCCGATTTTTTTGATTTATTGATTGATTTCACTCGAAATAATGATAAAAGGCTTATCAGAAGAAGAGAGACCATTGAATCCTCCATTGGATATATTAAAGAAGAGATTTCTGACTCCATTGGTTATGGTACAGGTGATTTTAATTTAAAACACACTGCCAGTGATACCATCATTTCCGATTCATCTTTGGAGCTCTCACAAGTTCTCGGATTAGACGTGGCTCCTCTATGGCCTGTTAAATTCAGTATTGAGGTGATAAGTGTCCGAAAGCTTGTACTCGTGGAGAATGAAGTGCCTAGTCTCCAGACGAATAATTTAGTTGAAATAAACCAAGATACTACTTTAGTAGCATTCAAGCAAGAAATAATTTCAAGAATAGATGAAGGGTCTGTTCGTCGAACATTTTTGGACCAGGTGGAAGTGTTTAACAATGGACAAGTTTTAGGAGACGAACTATTGGAAGCTCGGATTCTTCCATTGATTCATTCTCCAGAAAACGATGTATTAAAAGTTCAACTCAAAGTTTCACCTAGTGTCAGCGGAGGAGGGCTCTTTAGTAGTGAGTTTTGGCGAGACTTAAGATCTCCTAATCGGTTTCAATTTCTTCCTAATAATTCCGTCAATGCCCATACTCTTTCGGAAGAGATGATTCGAGAGATGGAAACAACTGATGAGTTCTATAATCCTCCATTCAGTGAACGGAACCACGTTGCTACAGGAGAGATGCAAGAGGTGTACAGAGACAGTGATGGAAATGTTGAAATGGTTGATGAAGATCGTACGTCGCTGAAATTATACGAGATATCATTTGGTAGTCAAAAAGTTTCATTGACTACATCTCAGTGTATTTTAGTGGACAGGCCAGATGGGAAGTACATCATGGTGAATCCGTCAGGAATGAACAAATTGAGCCGGTTTAAAGATAATGATGGCCATAGGGTGGTGATGAAAGCAGAGGTTATTACAGCAAGAGAAGAATTGATAGATGGAGCAGTTATAGAAGGAATTCAACCCACAGCGACAGAACAAGTTAATGCCCAGGGCAATGTAGCGCCAGACCATATACGGCAACGACTGGTGATTTACACGTTGATTACTCGATTTATACAGGGAATCCGAGGACAAGCATGGAATCAAGTGATACGAATTACTCAGTTGGTTTTGATTATGTACATGTTGGGACTTGTACTGATAATGAGAAATCCATCGATTGCAGCGGTGGTTGTATTAGGAGGAAGTTTTTTAAGTTATTGGTTGATTAAGCATGGAGAGCTATTAGGAGCAAGAATTCAAGGGATCATTGAAGATTTACCTGATTCATTGATTGTTAGAAGTCTTCATCGCTTTGCGGTGATATCGATATGGATAGGAGGAATTTCAGCGATGGTTGGAGCCAGAATACGAAATCATATGATTGAACAAGCTGTGAATAATAGACGATATGAATTTGAATTAACGTTGGCAATAAATCGGCAAATTCCCGATAATAAATACATTATCAAATGGTACATGGATCGGGTAATCAGTACTGGTTATGTATTTTTCTCGAGTTTTGCACCTAAATTACACGAACGAATAATGGACAAGCTCGACAATCATTTGGAACAAGAATGTGAGAGACTTTTACAATACATTGAAAAGACGATGGAAGGTGATGCAGAACAATACCGTGAGTTTGTACAGTCACAAGCAGACATGCTGGGTTCTGACAAGTATCGGGCTAGTCTTGAATATGCTGTAAATCATCTCACCGCATAAGAGACACGAGAAGCAACAACAAGAAACAAGAAACGATAAGAAACAAGACACGACAAGAAACAACAGAAACGACAAGGACCACCGGCAACTCAACAATCATGTGTCCGATCCGCGTGCAACTCCCCGTCCATCAATCCAGTTTCGGGGTCTACAATAACAGAACCACACCAAGTGCATACACAAATCGTACTAATACATCAATCCCACCAATACTAAACTAACAGTAAATAGTAGAATAAGATGAGCACCATAGTCTGTCTACAGTAACAGAGTAAGACGAGCTCCATGCTACAGTAATAAATAAGATGAGCACCAGATTCTACCTTCTCTACATGGCGTACACCATAAAAAATAACTCTAAAACAAACGTCACATCCGGTGCTCCTCTTTCCTAATTGCATCTACCAACCCCATTAGGACGTGCATCCACGCCAATCGTCTATATATAGGAATACTGGTGATGTGACCCATTGGAGGTTAAATCCAGATCAGAATTTCAGTGCGGGTGCTGGCTCGAGTTGATGCGTGAATCAACCAGCCATACCTGGAGGCCCCAGGCCTTTGTTGGCACCAAGTCAAATCATCCAGGTCAAAATCCAGTGGTTAAACCCCTGCCAACGATCTTAGATCCAAGGTGGGTATCATGACTCGTGAAATCTTGGTGTCCGAAAACACTTCGTAACTGGACTAATGAGGTAATGGTTAGTAGCGGCAGCTGCCGTATACCGCGTTGTTTGTTGTGATTTAGACGACACATTTGCTCGTGTAACTCGAAAATCACAACAACAAACGAGTTTTTTTTAGTCGAGAACATGCAGCCGGGGCTGGATTTGGAAAGGCGGCATGAGCTGCAACTGCAAAATCACAAAAATAACAAGCCCACTAACCGAAACCATTCGGTATAAAAAGTGTGATAAATTCCCTGGGTAGAATTTTTTCTCTTTTTTTCTTCTTTTCTTCTTTATCCATATCGATCTTATTAATCCAACTACTCGTCTTTCGTTCATAATGCAATTTTCCGTTATCGCCTTATTCGCCGCCGCCGTTGCTTCTGTTAACGCTGCTACTGTCACTGAAACTGACTCTACTTCTACTTTAGTTACCATCACTTCTTGTGGTTCTACTGTCACCAACTGTCCAGCTGAATCCACCGTTGCTGCTGAATCTTCTTCTGCTGCTTCTAACTACACTGCTCCAGCCAATGTTTCTTCTGCTTACGAAGGTGCTGCTAACAAGCAATTCGCCGTCGGTGGTGTTGCTTTAGTTGCTGGTGCTTTATTAGCTTTGTAAGTTAGTTAAGTTTACAACTATATAGACTGTTAGTGTGTATGTTTCTTTTCCTATTGACTTGTGTCTAATAGAATAAACATGTGCGAATTATTTTTGTTGTTGTAGATGGCTTTGTAGAAACCTATCTTGAGTTTTTTCACTATTTATTTTTTCACTTTTTATCTTGAGCTTTTTTCAACCTTTTTAGCTTCCCCTATTTTGTGTCCCGGTATGTTGACTGATGAAAGTAAGGCGTTTCATATGGCCATCTACTCCGTGGTGGACCAGATTCCTTATGGTAAGGTCACTAACTACGGGCATATTGCCTATTTATGTTGTAAACCGGGCAATTCTCGCCAAGTAGGCTCCGCTCTTAAAAACTATCGTACAATTGTCAAGTCTTTAAATGAATCTCTATCTGATCCCGAACAAATATCCACTGAAATCCCCTGGTGGAGGGTTCTTCTGAGTACCGGCAAAATCTCGCCCAGGACAGAGTCCAACTCGGAATTCCTCCAGGCTGATCTACTAAGAAACGAAGGTATACCCGTGTCTCCGGGATTGATGGTTGATATCAACGAATATGGCTGGTTTCCCGACGAAGTTGACCTATAAATGACTTATGAAGTCGACGTTGCGTCGACGCTGACTAAATAAATATTATTTCTGTCTATATACATACTCAACTCCTCTAACTACGCTTTTTCGCTTCATTATTTCTTCGCCGTGGTTTAGGCGTTGTTTTCTTCATTTGCTGCTGAACTCGTGCTGCTTCTTGCTCCCACCATTTGGCAAACTCTTGCTCCTGTTGGATTTCTTGTAGTGTTTTCCTTTCTGAATCCCGAACCAGCTCCTCTTCAATCTTAAGCGATTCTTGTATCATAATTTCCGTCATACTGGGTGTGGTTTCAATCGCTGTACCACTTGGGGCCAGCCATACCAGACTACTACTACTCGAACCCCCTGCTTCCGTAGGTTTTGGTACATTTTGAGATAACTTCCTTCTTTCTTTCTGCGTTCGTTTTGGAGTGAACTTAATTTTAGCAGGTTTGATATCACTGGTGCCTCCTGCTCCAAGCTTGGGTGTTTTCAAGTCATCAAATGTTGGCGTAGCAGCGATTGGTTTAGATGCCCAATTGAAATGATTGTTCAATCCAGGAATTGTCCTTTCTGTTGTAACGGGAACTGATATCCTTGATGATGACTTGTCTATTACCGTAGGTCTAACCAATGATGGTAAGCTTGACGTAGAGGAATTTCTTGAACTATCTGATTCGAAAACAACTTTTTTGGTATCTGTCTTAGATCTTCTTCGTCTTCCACTAACAACCACTTCGAAATCTTCTTCCTCGACCGCAGATCCCAGGCTATCAGCATCAATTGATGTCACGCTTGAGTTTCGAAATTTGGTTATATCAGGATTGGCACTTCCTACTGAATATTGACGACTCGAAGATGACTTTCGGTGCTTTTTCTTAGGAACATCCATAATCTTGATTGCTTCTGGTTTCAAATCGACTAGTGGCTTGAAAGACTCATTACCAACAAATCGATCATTAAATTTAGTCGGTTGATATACAAACTCTTCAATTAACTCATTCGAATTATCTTCAAACCAATTGACAAATAATGCATTATTTGTTTCTCCTCTCTCTCCAATTAAAAAATCGTATGCCTGACAATTGTAGAATATTTTAAATTGTTTTTCCACTTTCCGAAGTATTTCGAAATCAAGGTCCCGTATGACGCTGTCGGTTGCTATTAATTCTAAATTATGGTACATGAACCAACAGCAATTCATGAAAAGCTTGGGGCATGATAAATATTCGGAATGAATGAGAAGGATTGTCACATTTTCAATGGTTATTAAATCTTTCAAAACAAGCTGACATAAGTTTTTCAATTGTATGAGTAATAATTCATCCGATATTTCAATTAATTCTAACACTTCATTGATAAAATCGTCAGTGTCACTAATTGTATCTAATTTCTCTGTATAACTGTTAAAGATATCGAAATCATTATGGCCGTACAAGTGATTTAAAATGACTTTGAACTGAAACTTTGTTATCGATTCGAAATTTAAATACTTCTCTTCATCTTCGTCATCCTCTTTGGATTCAACAGACGTATCCCACCTGCTTGATAGTATTGTTTCAAAAAATGCTGATCGAGCTATAAGAATACCTGAATGGCATTTAGTTTCGCCATCTTTTAGTTTAACCACAACATCTCCTTCTACTTCGTCATCCAACATATGCCCGATTTTATTCAAGAAAACACCATCTTTACTTAATTTCCCATTTAGGTCAGATACCGAAAACAACCTGACTAATTTTTCGAAACTGAACTTAATTGCCTTGATATCGTGAGGACAATGTACTCCAGAAGGGTAGTGGTCCCATATACTAAGTACTTGATTACTGTAGATAAAATGTACAAGAATCAATACTGCCTTGAAGTTGACATCCGACATAAATGTCAATTCATTATCTTCAGGATCGTATTTTCCTTCGATTCCTTCTTCGATGAAGTAGTCACCTTGACGGCTTGAAGTTTTAAAAATTTGGTTACAAAATCTTGATCTACGAGAAAATATATCTCGATGAATACCAATTGCAACATCAGGTAAGTTTTGGAATCTAATGTATGTGTCATAACATTTGTCATTATTTATGAATTTGACATCAAACGTATGTTTCAAGGTGGATGAGTCTGTTTTAAGAAAATTCGTGAGTTCATCTGTATCATAAGGATCAAAAGCTTGAAATGTTAACTTAGGCTTCATCTTTTCATTGATCAGTGGGTTGTATTTGTTGCAATGTTTCTCCAAGCTTGTATCCTTAACAACATGATCAGAAACTTTGATCATCCAACGAGACAGGACACTAGGATCCTCCGTATCATCTTCTTCATCATCCTCGTTAATAGTGAATTCATTGAAAAAGTGAACAAGATTAGCCACTTTGGTATTGCTTCTTTTGGTAGCATAGAAAAAGTCAGTAACATAAGAGTTGGTATCATGGTCAACATCTAACAACTGGTCTTGCTTTCTATATAAATTCGTTTCGGTGATCGGACTCAAATACCCCATATCTATGAAAAAGTCATTTTTTTGCAATTTAAGAGGAATAAGATCAACATCATCTTTCAAAAAACAGAATGATGAGAAACTGTCATCACATACGACTCGGCATATGTTGGTTAAATTATCAAGTTTTTTGAACTTAGTTTTACCTACTGGAATGGGTATTGTCGACTCAGACATTGAATTCTTTCTCAGCTTCTGGCCAGCTTGGGTTGATTTGATGAAGGCCAGTCCATTTCTGGTACACAAGATTATGGATCCGTCATAGGAGACATCCATGTCTATCGCTGTCATATCTAAATTATAAGCTTTCCATAATGGGGAGTATTTAATATTTCTGAGGTTTTTCAAGTCAGTAGCTCCCAAATTAAAGCTTATGATGTTACCATTCTCGAGAAGAATTGCAATGAAATTATGAGATTTCATCGATATCTTTTTAATTGTTGGAGCTTCCGTTAATCGAGAAGGTTTGAACAAGTCAAAATCAACACTGGAGACTCGAGCAGGAATTCTAGGAAGTTTGATATGTTGATTTTGATAATATATATGAGCATCGTTATTATCAGTGACCACACAAGTGCAAGTTTCACAAGTTTCAATAAGTCTGATTGGTTCTCGGAAACTTACAGCTCTGGATAATGGTTGGATTTGTCCTTTGTAACCAACATTATTCACTCTATAGTCGATAAGTTCGCTGGCAGTTATATTTATGCCCATTTGTCCAATGTTTAGTCCCCATATGTACATAGTTGATTCCGTATATACAACTGAATGTATCTTGGAGACTGCTATACCCTTGATTTGCAGACAATTCTTTTTCAAATCACCACTAATCACCTGTCTCGGTAAACATTCGAACGGATCTAAAGTACTGGAAGACACTCCGAGCTGACTAAATTCGTTTAGTCCCCATGAATACACCTCATTATTGGTTGTCACAACTAGTGAATGGTAATTCGAAATTGCCACGTCCTTAACCACTTTATCATTGAAGAAATCAACTCTTTTAAATCTGAAATAGTTCTTCACATCAGCGGGACCATGACCTAGACGACCTCTAGACCCAACTCCACAAGTAAAGATATCTCCGTCTTGAGAAAGAACTACTGAACCGTATTTTGAGAGCTTTACCTTCTTATATCGAGGTTTGCGTAATACTTCATCAATAGAAGAAACCTCATCATTGTAAACTTTGAAGTATTCATGGTTGATTTTAGAAGGAACCGACCGATCTGAAGAGTCCCCTACTCCTAGATTATTATTTGTGTTCGATCCAAGCATATATATTTCATTACCACCCCTAGACAGACTCCACCAGTCATGAACAGTGGATCTTAAGTAGGGTTTCTTGGTTTTATCTTCGAGGTTTGAATTAAATCTAAACAGGAAATGATATTCATCTTTTTCATTGATATAAGACGGGATCCATAGAATGTCTTTGTAGTTATTGTTAAGAAGCTGTAAGGGTGTCACTTTGCTTCGATCTTTGGTCTTTAACAAATCATAAATTGGTGTATTATGAGTAATTACCACGGTAACATTATTGGTTTGAACTTTGAAAAATTCAAGAAGAACCTTCAAGCAACTGAGCTTTTTGTGGAAAAAGATATAATGAAGGATATTCCATCCACTTTCATAGTCCACTGCATTTAATACAGCTTTAATATCAGGATGTCGAAGTACTTGTCGAAGAAGATCATATCGATTGGTTAACACTAAAATATGAAGAATTGTACGCCCAAACACGTCTCGCCGGAGTAAATCACTTCTTTGTATCTTCCCTAGTACCTGAAGTAATGATGTATTTTTGTCATCAGGCATTCCTAAATACTGAACATGGACTAGTATGATTCATTCAATTAATCTTTTTGATAGTGCATCACGTGCATCAAATATCATATGGAACAATTATCATCGCCAATTTACACCAATTTACGCCAATTTCTATATTGTTTAATCTAAAGTGTATGTATATTTACAGAAATCAGTTACTGTTCAGATTCATTTTTCCCTTCTGGTAATTCTAGTTTGGTTGCTTCCAGTTCATCAGGAAGTAAAAATGCACTACTTACAATTTTCTTCTTAACAGAGGAAATTTTACCAGTAGGAGGTAACCGGGGTCTTATGTTTCTTTGTTTCTGGGGCAATTCTTCGTCTTCGATTAACAATAACTCATTGGGAGGTGGTAGTTCTGTACTTTCACCTTTCTTTCGTTGAACCTTGATGTAGTGGGCCTTGGACTTCTCTACCAAAGTATGCAAGAATGGCTGTAATATTCCAATCTGTTCACTAACATCTGACTCGTATAAAGCTTTGATTTCATAATCTTTGAAATCTTCATACTTGTTCCGTTTATGATCCACCCCGGTGTTACTAGCATTATGAAGTCTCGAGTGTAACAAATAAATAGGAATGGATGTACTTAACATCTTAAACTCTTTATCCAATCCTAATTCCTTGAACCCAAAGAAATCATCACCGAGATCACTTGAAAAGTCACCTGTCATGAACTGTTCACTATTGTCCTCAAAACTTCTTTCATTAAAATTTTCAAGTCCTGGTCTCAATAATTCCTTAAGGAAGTATGACAATTTGGCTTTCAAGTCCTTTAACTTATCAAGTTGTTTGATGATTTTTTCTTGTACAAATGTATACAAATCATCAGGCTTATCTACCCCATTTTCTAATAGAGAAAGAAGTACGATCTCCCGTTCAGTAAGTTGGTTAGATGATGTTGTCTCTGTATGAAGTTTCATGCTTTTGATAAGATTACTCAAATAAGTTTCAGCGATTTGAGTCAATGTATTAATTGCGAATGGTTCTGCTGTCTCATACCCGGTTTGCATGGCTATTTTAGCCACATTTCTCCTTAAGACTAGATATTGAACTTTATCATAATAAATATCATGATTAGATAATTTTGAGACAGGGTCAACATCAACTTCCTTAATCGCCTCTATTTCTGGTTGCTTCATTTGAGTATGATGAACAAATTGTTGTGTTTGCATTTGTCTTATCAAAGAGATCTTAAAGCAAATTTTTCTAATTTCTTGAATCTCCGTAATGTTTTTGTAGTACAATTCGTTTAGTCCTTCATCTGTAGGTAAAATAAAAGGCGATTTGATTTTACTTGGATCTCCTCCAGATTGTTGTAAAAATACCTCGACCAATTTCTTCTCTCTTCTTTCTTCTTCATCCTGATTGCACCCTTGGTATTTGAGGCCTGGAATCCCTCCTGTAATGTCATATTCAAGCAAATAGGGTTCATCATTTTCTAACAAGTTAGAATTCTTTGAGACGACTTCCTTATTATCAAGATAATGGTTGAAATTGTTCATTTGACCAGATTGACGAAGAATGGCTGGGGCATCTGACCGAAGCTTCATGTTTTCGTCAAATAAATCTGCTCTTGCAGAGCAGTAGTTGGCACGAGATTTGGCAGTAATTAGTCTCCATGCTTGTAATTCGGGATCTACCTCGTCATCATTTTCATCATTATCAGCCACCCCAGTTTCGTCTTCTTCTTCCTCTTCTTCCTCTTCATTTCCGTTCTGCACTACGGATGTAGATTCAGTAGAGTCGGTTTCCTCCGGTGGGGCGGTAGGTTCTTCTTTACTAGTAGGAGGGACGGAAGCCCCTTTTTCTGGTGCTGGGGTTCCAGTAGCAGAGCCACCATCTGGTGAATCCATCAAATTGTTTTCCTCGGTCTTTATGTGCTCTTCTCTTGTCCTCTTTCTTCCCTTCATTGAAGTTTTACCTGATGCAACTGGAGCCTGATTATTCGCTTCGGCACTCTCTAATTCTGCTTCTTCCTTCTCAACATCAGCACGATTTCTTATTGTAATATCAGGAATCAAATTGATAAGCCTGAGTGTTCTCTTTTGCATGGCTAGAGCATGGGCTCTCAAGAAGTGTTTGGGATCGGCGTTATAGGTCAAGCAATTTGACCATATTAATAATAAATCATCAACAAACTCTTGTTTTGAATTATAACTGAGATTTTTCAATTTCTTCAACACTGTGTTTAAGTCCATAGGTTTCTTAATGATGAGTCCATAATTAGGAGCTTCTCTTTTAGATACTTTATTTAAAAATGGAGTTGAGTGTTCGGTCCAGCCTCTCAAATCGAGAACCACTTTCTCACACGCTTCATAAAGTTCTTCTTGACCTACTCGTTCATCATTTGCCCATTTACCTCTATTTTTTCTTACATCCATGAACAAGGTTCGAAGTTCATAATCATTGATAGGGATATCGTTTCTGTTTTGTTGTATTTTTCCAAGTAAATGCTTTAAAGAGACTGATCCAGCCCCTAGAGTTATACCCATATGAGTGGTTTGATCGGTTGCTGGTTCATTTTCATCTTTAACATTTTCGGTAGTAGTTTCCAATTGTTTATCGGACTTTTCCAATTTTCTACGCTTGATAAGCGTTTCTTTGTCGTATTCAAAATTATGGTAAACCTTATTAAATTCTCGTATAAGGTGCTCTTGATCTTCTAATGAAGTAGCAGATGTGGCATCATTTGTGGCACCGGTAGCAGATTCTGGCGATGTAGTCGGGGTAGTGGGTTCAGGTTGAGGGGTGTCTTTTGGAGTACCTGAGGTTGAAGCGTAGTTTTCAGGGGGGGTTGAAGACTTCAGAGCAAACATGGAGAGTGGTACCTCAATAATGGCTTTAGAATCGTCGTTATATTTGAGAGTTAGCTCTGGTTTATCGTCTTCGGATGTGGGAGGATTCTGATTATTGTGCTGTTCGTCTTCATCTTCTTCATCATCATCGTCGTAATCATCTTCTTCTTGCCTGACCTTAGCAGGAGAAGCTTTGGGTTGATCTGTGGGTTGTGATGCATCTTCGGACTCGGACACTTGGTTCAAACTATCTATTAGTTCGTAATCATCGGTCACTTCCTGGAGAGTATTGATTGAGTCATCCAAAGTCTTACTAGAATAGAAAAAATCAATGGCTTTTTCCCAAAGAAGGTATCTTATATGAAGGGCAAGGAATTTGACTGGTTTATCGCCTTCTTCGATTGTAGTTTCAATTTCTTCATCGGTATCTTTTTCTATAGATAGTATGCAATTACCCTCTATGAATGCTTTCCATAGCTCGAAATTATCTTGACTAATGATATGGTTGAGGAGTTTGTATTGGAAGTCATTGAGGAAGATTTCAAAGAATTTTTTCGAATGATGAAGCTCCTTGGCAAGTTTAAATAACTTGGAAGGGTTATTAGTATGGAACGTTGATAGTTTCTCCATTAACGTGGGTGAAAAATTGTGCTTGGAATGGAGTTTTACCGGGGAAAATTAGATGAGATTCAGATGAAAACTCAACGTATCAATTAATGAGATGAATTATCAGAGATAAACACGGTTTAAATGATTGATTGGTTCTTAAAGGTAAAATCCTCGTACTGTAGTTCAATTTGTGATTCTGGAGTGTTCTCGTACTAACAGGTGGGACCTGCATGTAGTGGGAGACAGAAAAAAAATCACCATGGGGGACGCGGCACGTGACGGCCGGTGGCTACTACTTCATTTACAAGCTACGAATAACGATAATACTGTACGATGTATGCATTAAGGACTTGCAAGATATCTAGACAGCGTATTTCTTGGTCCATTCTTTAGCAGTAGCTTCATATTTCGCTCTATCTTGCTTATAAATATGGGCTATTTCTGGCACTAATGGATCATCGGGATTAGCATCGGTTAACAATGAGCAAATTGATAGTAATACTTTCGAGATGGTCAAAGCAGGAGACCATTGATCCTTTAATATATCTAAACAAATATTTCCATTTGCATTAATATTAGGATGATAAATCTTGGTAGTAAACGCAATCTTTGGAGGTTTGAATGGATAATCGGTTGGGAAATGGATCGATAAGAAGAAAACCCCTCCTGCATAGGGCGAGTCGGGAGGTCCCATGATGGATGCTTGCCAATGATATAAATCATCGCCAACGGGGCCAGCAGAACATGAAGTTGGAGGATCTCTAAAGTCGAAGTTAGTATGAAACTCATATGGTCGGTGGTTTGGGGTAAATGGCCAGGTTCTTGCGGCGAAAAATGGGGTCTTCATTATCCCTCAAAAAACCTGTCCTTCACCGTCAACGGCAATTCCAACACCCTGATTCTGATGGTTTGATAAGGTGTGCAAGTACATGAAACAAGTTGCAGATGACTGTGTCATCATCACAAATAATCCTTGCCAATTAATGGTGAAACTCTGGGCTCAACCCCCATTTTCCATTCACCACTTACTGCCACCGCTTGGACAAATCCACAAATCATGAGGGCTAAAAGAACTCGCCACCTTTTATTGCAATACAACATACCTTCCTAAATCGGCTAATTCTTTATTAATACGTTTTAAAGACATGGCGAATCTGTATAAATAATCTAACTTTGTATCTAGTGAAAAAAAAAGTAGTAGTTAAACTAACAGAAATGATGTGAGATTTCAAGAGGGACAACTGGGAAAGAAGTCGGTGGAAGCCTGAGTGACGGGTCGTGTGCCGGCGTGTGGGTTTTGCAGGTTGCTGCCGGGGTTGTTTACAGGTTACACCGGCAGCTCCCGATGGGGGCCCCCATCCATGCACGTGACCCGCCCCAACCCCGGCGCTACTCTCCATTTTACGTAGATAAGCTTAATCTACTGGCGCATCTAAAGTGACAGTTTTCAAGTTACACCGGCGCTACTAGAAACAGGCGGCTCAAATAAATGTTAGACGGTGACTCTCCATCGCGGGCTTCAAGTCCTGATGCAAAAAATTCACCGGCAGATCTTCCGTCTTTGGCTAAAGATCCATGGAAACCTTCTACGCTAACTTTTAGAGCTGGTCCAGTGAAATCGAATGGGTTAAACGGTCAAAGTAACCATTCAGATGGTATCGATGGTCATAATGCTTTTTCATCTAACTCAACTAAACGGTCTAGAAATGGTTGCTTAACGTGTAAGATCCGAAAGAAAAAATGCAAAGAAGATCGCCCTACTTGTTCTGATTGTAAACGGTTGAATAAAGAATGCATTTGGATCGACTTCGATTCAATGTCAGAATCGGAAATACGCTATTTAAAAGAAAAGGTTCAGCAGGAAGAGAGCGTGCTGAAATTAAGGAAAAGAAAATCAAAGTCAAAACCACAATCTGACCTCCCGAATGACCCAGTGAAGAAACAAAAACTAAATCAACAGCCCTTGAATTCCGCCACGCTATTCACATCCACCCTCCAGTCTCCTCCTTTAATACCGACCGCTTCAACCTCTTCCTCCGTTCCAACTCATACTGAAAAAGTTAATTCCTTCCCATTAAAGTTGATTCCTTCCCAATTTCAACAATCCTTCATCTCAAATGATATGAAAGACATCGGTTCTCAGTCTGCCCAATTGTCTGATATACGATCGACTAATGCATACGATCCAGGTTCTCCGGCTCCCAGTTTCAACTTCCTTAATGGTGATTCGTCTTCTCATTTGTTGCACCCACTGCCAAATAACCTATACAATTTTATCCCATCTCCTCCACTACAGCCAGTTAAAAAAGAAGACGAGTCACCAAAGTCGGAACCATCTCCTCCACCTTTGGATTTGGAGTTCTATAAACTGGATGATGATAAACTGCCCGCTTCCCCTTCTGCTTTTCTTAATTTTCTTAGGGAATTGACCCAGTATCAAAATGAGCATAAAATCACTGAAATTAATGATCCTGAACTGTCAGCCAATGGAAACCAAGATGAATCAAATCCCGCTTCATCATTTCAATTTTCAAATCAGATAAGTAAAGACATTCCGTCTCCTGGCTTAACCTTCCTGCCCAATTTTAATTTTTCTTCCTTTCTTGAAAACGTATCAGCCAGCAATAAATCATCTCCTGCATTAAATCAACTAGCATCCAATTTCAACGCCCTTCTATCCCCCGTGCCAAAGGCAAATCCATCTATTATACCAGATCTCGATGAATATGGATCTTTCTTGTACAATTATTACGTTGATACCCTCTCTCAGAAAGTTTCAATTGCTCCAGTATCACAGGGTGAATCCAATTCATACCAAAAGGTCTTTCTTCCCTTGGCTCAAAAAGATAAGGGTGTTTTATATGGTATATTAGCATGGGCGGGCTTCCATTTGGGTGGTGAATGGTCTAAGCGTGGAACCAAATACGTCGAAATGGCTTTGGATCACGTAAGTCAGGCTATGATTCAACTGAAGGAACAAAACAAAAGTTTTTCTCAACCGTCTGAATCAAGAGATATTATTTTAAATAAATTTGCTACCCTACTAATTCTCTGTGGGGCTGAAATTTGTCGTGGAGACGTTAAAAACTGGTCTGTCTATTTGAGCTGGGGATGGAAAATCCTTTGCTCAAATGGAGGAATATTGAATTTCAATCTGTCTAAGGAAGAGCATTGGCTAATTTCCAACTTTGCCTATCATGACCTATTGGCCAGTTCCACTAGTGAACGAGGGACTTACTTTCCGCTGACGGTATACGACGAAATATTTGATGATAATCAGGGATTATCAAGAGGTAACTTGAATCCTCTTTTGGGAATATCTAAGAAATTGTACAAATTGATTGGTGATATTAGTACTCTTTTTTATGAGCGAAAAAAGACATTTGATCAGTATCACAAGAACCATAAAGATTTTGTCCGAGAGAGTTTTGATATTCCTGGATCTACAGTGGAGTCGACGAACGATATAGAAGGTAATGATCTTGACAACGAATCGGATATTAGCAGTCATGCTAAAATCGGAAAGATTTTATTCAATATAATAGATAAAGCTAAGGAATTAGAAAATCAAATCGATCAGGCCAAACCTGATCCCAAAGATTTGGAGAACTTGCCTGATGAGGATTTGGAATTACAGCTCACTTTATTCGAAGCCTTTCAATTAAGTGCAAAGCTCTTTTTAAGGCAATCGTTAATGAAATGCAACCCATCATGCTTGGAATCACAGGTTCTTTGTAATGATTTAACCAAGTGCATCGATATTTTATTAGAGACCCGGGTACAAGCATCTCTTGTATTCCCAGTATTTATGGCTGGTATTCACAGTGTCACTGAATATGATCGTTTTATGATGAAAGAACGTGTTGAAAAATTCATGAAATTATATGGGCCCTGGAATGTTGTCCGTATCAAATTTGTGATGGAAAAAGTTTGGGAAATGAACCCAGATGGTGACAAAGCTGTTGATTGGATTGGAATACTTAAGGAACTTGATTGGGATCTTAATTTTGCCTGACCAATTCACCATATATATTTCTTTTATGTATTATAATTTAAACATTAACTATGGAGTAAAATTTCGCAGCCACTGCCAGAAGAGAGTACAGAAAAAAGACCAGAAATAGTCGTGCGCGTGCCGCAAAAATTAGATTACACAAAAAGAAAAAATTAGATGAGAAGAGAGAAATTTTCTCATCTCAAAAAGAGTGAAAAATCTAATCTTCATCCGAACTTCAGAATGGCTCCATTAGATTATCTTCTCTTTGAAGAAGCTACCGGATATGGTATCTTCAAAGTTTTGATTCAACAAGATGATATTTCTGCTAGATCAACAGAAGTTCAAGAAGCTGCCAATGATATTTCTAAATTTTCAAAAATGGTTGAACTCGTATCATTTGCACCATTCAAAGGAGCTGCCCAGGCTTTAGAAAATGCTAATGATATCTCAGAAGGATTAGTTAGTGACTACTTGAAATCTGTCTTAGAATTAAATTTACCAAAATCAAGTAAAAAATCTAAAGTTACTTTAGGTGTCTCTGATAAAAATTTAGGACCTTCAATTAAAGAAATTTTCCCTTACGTTGATTGTTTATCGAATGAAATTGTTCAAGATTTCTTGAGAGGAATTAGAGTTCATGGTAGTAAGTTATTTAAAGATTTACAAGAAGGAGATATTGAAAGAGCTCAATTAGGTTTGGGTCATGCCTTCTCTCGTGCTAAAGTTAAGTTTTCAGTACAAAAAAATGATAATCATATTATTCAAGCTATTGCTTTATTAGATCAATTAGATAAGGATATTAACACCTTCTCAATGAGAGTTAAAGAATGGTATGGATGGCATTTCCCTGAATTAGCTAAAATTGTTCCTGATAATTTTACTTATGCTAAATTAGCTTTATTTATTAAAGATAAAGCTTCTTTAACTGATGATTCTTTACATGATGTTGCTACTTTGCTTAATGACGACTCTGGTGTCGCTCAAAGAGTTATCGATAATGCTAAAATTTCGATGGGTCAAGATATCTCTGAATTAGATATGTTAAATGTTTCTACTTTCGCTCAAAGAGTCGTCAGTATTTCAGAATACAGATCTGGATTATATCAATATTTAACTGATAAAATGCATACTGTTGCTCCAAATTTATCTACTTTGATTGGAGAAGTTGTTGGTGCTAGATTAATATCTCATGCTGGTTCTTTAACTAATTTATCGAAACAAGCTGCTTCAACTGTTCAAATTTTGGGTGCTGAAAAAGCTTTGTTCAGAGCTTTGAAAACTAAGGGTAACACTCCAAAATACGGTTTGATTTATCATTCGTCATTTATTGGTAAAGCTTCTGCTAAAAATAAGGGTAGAATCTCAAGATACTTGGCCAACAAGTGCTCTATTGCTTCCAGAATTGATAACTATTCTGATGAACCTTCCACTGCTTTCGGTCAAATCTTAAAGAAGCAAGTTGAAGAAAGATTAAACTTTTATGATACTGGTTCTGCTCCTATGAAGAATGCTGATGCTATCAAAGAGGCTTTAGCTTTAGTGGGTGATCTTGCTGAAGAAGAAATTGATGGTACTACTATAATCGAAGACACCACCATTGTAGGTGATGATGATGAAGATGATGAAGAAAAAGCTGCTAAGAAAGAAAAGAAGAAGAAGGAAAAGAAAGAAAAGAAGGAAAAGAAGGAAAAGAAAGACAAAAAAGAAAAGAAGCGTAAAGCTGAAGATGAAGAAACTCCAAAGAAAAAGAAGAAGAAGTCAAAGGATTAAATTTTGATTTCGTGAACGTTCTCCTCTGTTTTCATTTTGTATTTGTTTCACTTTGTAAAATATCTTTGCATGTTAATATAAGCCTTTCTGTATTCATTACGAACCACTATCTAAATTTATGTAGTTAGAGCTCTGGAGGTTGGGCGCTGGATTGCTCAGGTACAACTTCTTTAGAGAAATCTCTTCTAGCAATTGCATTATAAAGGATTAAAACAGTTCTAGCAAGTTCACTTGAATGGTCATATGACACTTTTTTCATCTTAGGAAACCAGGAATAAACCTTGTTCTCTAAAGTTTTATTGACTGGGGCAATAATAGGATCAAAAGGACTTGCTACAACACATTTTCCATCTTCGTCATAAAGCACTGTATGAAGGTAGTAACGAGCATCAGAAGTACGTTTAGCAGTTGGTTCAACTATATTTTTAACAACTGAATCATGAACACCATTGATTGTATCTTCAGTACTTTTAACCATATCGTTAAATGGCTTGATCACCAGATCAGTTATATGGTGAAGCTCCAAAGTTTTGATATCAGGATATGTCAGATCCACTCGAGTTAGTAAACTGTCTCCCAAGTTGTCACTAGTATCAACCACAACTTTAATCGGTTGGTGATTACGGATGGTCCTCAAGTTAGGATGATCATTGGCAAATAAAGGATATACATATGGAATACTATAAGCAGCATCTTCCAAGGTTTTGAACAATGGATATTGTTGTAAATGCTTTATTACCTTCATATCTTGTGCCGTATCAGTAATAGTCGAAGTATTAGCAATAGTCATAGTATATCAAAAGTAGTAGTTATAAAAGTGGTTACAAGCAAGAAATGAGTGTGCCACAAATGGCTGCAAAAAAAAAAACCATTGAGGACCCTATGAAATCTGATTTAGGTACTTTTTAAGGAAAATCATCAAATAACAAACAAAATATATTTTAACTACTACTAATTAATACCGTTTTTCTTGAAGCCTTTGTTCTAAAGATAACGGTCACATTACCTTATTTTGGTTCGATTTGGTAGATTATATCATTGAACTCATTATTAAACCTAGAGATTAATTTCCCACCTACTTGGCTGACTCTAATTCCAATTGAATCTTTGAATATATCTGTTTTTGAGAGCTTCAAATGATTCACAATTTTCTTGGTACTGGCAAAATGGGTAAAGTTAAACAATCGATCGTAACAGCTCAAGTAAAGAATTTCGTTTAATACTTTGACCACTAATTCATTAAACTCGGATGGTTCTTGAACTATAGGCTTTTTCAAGATAGTTAACTCAATCTCGGGATTTCTGATCAATGAAATTAATAACTTGATTCTTTCTGTCTTCTGTAAATGGTCAGGCTGAACATGGCTAACATCATGTGGCCACCAAGGAGGTTTAGAATTGCTTTTTCCGTTATAAGGAAAGATACTTTTCTTCTTTGGCTCTATTTCTTTTATCCATTTCCTAACCAAAATCTTGCACTCTGATTGGGTAATACAATTGAATAGATCGTAGTACTGAGCCATAATTGAGGGGTTTTGTGTTTGTTGTTTGTTTAGTATTAGGACCCAATTATTCCTGAGAACCGGCTTAATTATAGAAATTGTATCGTATTCATTTGATTCATTTGGTTTATTTGATTCACTTTTATTATTTACCCTCTGGTCAAGAATATCAATAATTTCATCCCTTTGATTGGTATTTATCATTCGAGAGTGGATGAACTTGAGTGGTGATCCGCTTTGATTATCATATGTTACTAGGATGAAGTGAAGTCCATTTGACTTATTAAGTGAGATTAATCTGTTTTGGACTTCTTTGAGTTCACCTTGGGATGTTGAATGCATCCTGAATAATTAACAATATCATTTTATTTGTCTTCCTCAGGGGGTTTAATTGATTTTTGATTCGATTATGATTTCCCGTTTAGGTTAGCATAAACTGAATCAACTTCTTAGGCATACATTTTGCCAAACACTAGAGTAAACACAAATAGCTGAATCAAGTTTTTGCCATGTGTAAAACTGTTTTTTATGAACTTTGCTGAGATACATAATTGTTTAAAAGGAATTTTACTCTTTTCTGTTACAAGAAATTTTCTACAATCAATTTTTACCAGTAATAACTTATTATTATTCATTACGAGAAATAAAAGAAAACATACAACAATATAGACTCCAAAAACACAAAAATTCTTTTTATACCTCTTCAACATGCTCCACAGATGTTCTCTTTTCGAACACCGAGATCTGTGCAGCAGTATCTAATTGGGCATCATCACCAAACACTTTGGCAACTTCTTCCAAAGTATAACCAGAAGTTTCTGGATATAAGAAATAAACAATAACACATTCAACACAAAGAATACAACAGTAAACAATGTAATACTTCCATTCAATGGCATCCATAGCTATGGGGTTTACAAATCCATTGTAAACCAAAATAACCTCTTGAGTACATTGGAAGACATTTAATCCTTTAGCTCTGTGACTGTAAGGTAAAATTTCTGTAAGATACAAGAAAGGCAAACCATTAACACCAATATTATAGCATAAATAATATAAGAAAATCATTGCTAAAACCCCGTTACTCAAAGATTTAGGGAAACCTCTTTCTTGAGCCACGGCAGATAATGCAGTCCACACGATGTAGCAAGCAAACATACCAAAGACACAAGTAAGGAACATTGTTCTTCTTCTGAAGTATCCCGAAGTAAGGCAAATGACAATGGATGTTACAAGATTGTAAACCATGAGACAAACATTAATGGTTAATTGTTCCTTTTCTTGAGTTATTCCAATTGAATCCAACACTTTATTTAAATAGTATGACACTAAACCATTACCAGAAAGTTGCATCATAACAGCAGTAAACATTACCAAAAACAATCTTTTTCTGAATCTTTTTTTAAAAATGAAATCACTATATTTAGTGGAGTCATTGAGTCTTTCAGCAGCGATAGCAGCTTCAATTTCTTTTAATTCAAAATGAACAAATTCTAATTCTTTAGCATCACCACTATCACTAGTATGATTTTTTCTAAGAACTTCTTCAGCTTTATCAATTTTACCACTAGCCACTAAAAATCTTGGAGATTCAGGCACAGCCCATAAGAACAAGAGTTGAATTAATGGTATCAGACCTTGTAAATAAGAAGGAATTCTCCAACAATAATTATTTTGAATTACTCTGGTACCTAAGACCACAGCAGATGCAATGAATGCCCCTAAATACCAACAAATATTATAAGCAAAAGTACAAACTTCTCTATGAAGAGGATAACTAAGTTCAGAAATTAAAGCAGGTGAGGCGACAGCAGCAATACCAGAACCAAAACCAAGGATGAATCTAGAACAGAAAAAGAAAGCATAATTGGTTGAAAGTCCTTGTAAAATGGCACCAATAATACATAAAATTTGACCAAGATAAATGGTAAATTTTCTTCCAAATTTATCGGACAACCAACCACTGAAAAGAGTACAAAAAATACAGCCAAAAATAGTAGCATTACTTAAAGCACCAAGAACTTCACCGGTTGGATTATTGAAATATTCAGCCCAAATCGTTAATGATTGTAAACCATTCAACATAGAACCATCATAACCATTAGTAGTTGAAGTTAAGGTGATTGTAACAACATAAAAAGTAAGTCTTACCAAATGAGGTACTTTATACCAAGGTCTTGTTTCAGATATGTAATCTCTGATTTCAACTTTTCTATCGAGATCTATTTCTCCCAGTTCAACGTCACCAGCTTTATCACTTATAGAATCATCAGGAGGAGTATGAGTAACGCTTACCATTATGAATAACTTGAAATTGTTGATCATTCATGCCGGAAATATTACTTATTTATATATCCCATGATGCTAAGCCAGCATGCATCAATTCTCCAAAGTCATGTCCCGGCTTAAGATTCAATTGTTCCACATGTTTAACATCTCCAAAAATATTTTTCCATCTTTCGTGATTATTGGGTATTCACTCCTCCTGTAGTGAGATCTAAATGATCAAATGAGGGAATTCTTCCGGATTACCCCATTATTTTAATGCATTGGAGAGTAATTATGCACCCCACAGTCGCCGTTTACAGCAATATACGGGACTTGACCGAGTTGTGCAGCAATTGTGCCTTTATTTTCATTGGTTCTTTGGCCTCGCGATTTAATTCTTGGACACCCGGTGCAGGTTCTTCAAATGACACAAACAATGACTATGGTGATCCCGGGAATGTTTCAGTCATGTCAAGCCTTTAGTGGGGCTGGATTTTCATTGAAATTTCATCATGATTACTTGGCTGATGTGGGAGATTACAACATTTTCTGTCATAATTTGTGATGTCCACTTATTTATTTTATCATTGCCAAATCTTGCGGTTACACTCAACAACCTTGAAATTGCAACCCACTTTCATCTCCTCTTTTCAAAACAGCCACTATAGACTGACAGATCTTATCCTGTTTTGGAAGCGATCCCTGGAGGTTATAGGCTCGTGTCGAGTTCCCCCCTCTTTACCCCCACGAGAAAACCTGGGGTACTCGGCAGCACTTCCCAATGGGTCAGTCCTGGAGTCATTTCCTGATTTGGAACGTGAGGACCCATTATCGGACTAATAGATCAAGCGTATACACCCTAGTTTTGCCCCGATATCTACCAGAGGGGAATGGTATAAATAACAGGAAATGAAAAATAATTTTTTTAGAATCAATTGAAAAAAAAAAAGAACTTTCAATCTCATTTTTACCCAACATGAGTGGATTTTTAAAAGTTAAAGGAACTAAAATAGTCGATGCTAACGGAAAATCTGTAGTATTAAAAGGGTGTGCCACTGGTGGTCATCTTAATATGGAAAATTTCATTACTGGTTATCCAGGTCATGAAACTGAACATAAACAAGTTATCAAATCAAAGATTGGTCAAGAAAAATTTGACTACTTTTTCAAGAAATTTTATGAGTACTACTGGACTGAAAAAGATGCTCTCTTCTATAAAGAAGAATTAAATTTAAACTGTGTCAGAATTCCTTTTAATTATAGACACTTTTTAGATGATGAAGGTGATCTCTTCGAAATTAACCCTGAAGGTTTTAAAAAATTAGATGCTATTGTTGATACTTGTTCTAAACATGGAATTTATACCATCTTAGACTTACATGCTACTCCTGGTGGTCAAAATCAAGATTGGCATAGTGACTCTGGAGTCCACAAGGCCTTGTTCTGGGATTTCAAAGTTTTCCAAGATGCAATCATTAACTTATGGGTTAAAATTGCCGAATACTATAAGGATAATACTTGGGTAGCAGGTTATAATCCTCTTAATGAGCCAGCAGTTTCAGATCATTCAAAGTTAGTCAAATTCTATCAACAATTTGATAAAGAAGTAAGAAAGGTTGACCCAAACCACATTTTGTTCTTAGATGGTAATACTTATGCTATGGACTTCAGACAATTCCCAGAGGAAGTGTTTCCTAATTCTGTTTACTCTATTCACGATTATGCTATTTACGGATTCCCTCTAGGTGAACCTTACGAAGGGTCTTCCACTCAAAAAGATAAATTGATTAAGCAATACACCCGTAAGATTGAGTACATGAAATCAAAGAATGTTCCTGTTTGGAACGGTGAATTTGGTCCTGTTTATGCATCTGATGTAAGAGGTGATAAGGATGTAGAAGCAACCAACAAAAAGAGATATCACTTGCTTAAAGACCAGTTATCCATTTATGCTAAAGGTGATCCTTCTGGTGATGGATCTCCTATCAGTTGGTCGATTTGGTTATATAAGGATATTGGATATCAAGGATTGACTTACGTTGACCCTGATTCCAAATTCTATAAAGTGTTTGGAGACTGGTTGATTAAAAAGAAACATTTGGGTTTGGATAGATGGGGTACTGATATCAAGCCAGAGTATCAAAAGCTATATGATGATTTAGAGAAGCACATTTCTGATAATATTCCAGAAAAGTATCAAAAAGCTTTATATCCTCATGCTTGGACAATCAGAGATTATTTGGCTCGTGTTTCTAGAGATATGCTTTTCAGTCAATATGCCCAACATGAGTATGCAGATTTATTCGTCGGTTTAAGTTATGAAGATCTTGACGAATTAGCTGCTTGTTTCAAATTAGAAAACGTTCTCAAGAGAGAAGAATTAAATGCAATTCTCAGAGCCTATTGAGTTTATTTAGAGATTATGAATATTCAATTGACTGCTAAATTAATTTACTTTCTGTAGAACCCATCTATTTTTGATTTCAGGGAAGCCCAACGTTTAATCCGGGGTTACCCCACAGTGCATAATTATACGAAGGGATAACTTCCTAATTGGACGCGTGGTTCCGGAAAAATTGGCGATATTTTTTATGGTGGGGGGATGGAAATTTTAACGAGATACTTCCCGGTATAAAAATGAATAAATTACCCGTAGGAAATTCATTGATAAAACATCACCAAGCATGACTCGTCAACTTGACGTTGATGCTCTTCTTGAAGAGCTTACTTTGACTGAAAAGATCTCTCTCTTAGCAGGGAGAAATGCTTGGGAAACCGTCCCAATTGATAGACTTGATATTCCATCAGTTACTGTTTCAGATGGTCCTAATGGTATTAGAGGAACCCGTTTCTTCAATGCGGTACCTTCCAATTGCTTCCCGTGTGGAACCGGAATGGCTTCTACATTTAATAAAAAGTTATTGAATGAAGCAGGAAAGTTAATGGCTGTAGAAGCCAAGATGAAAGGTGTTCATTGTATCTTAGGTCCAACCACTTGTATTGCCAGATCTCCTTTAGGAGGACGTAATTTTGAATCTTATTCGGAAGATCCGTTACTTTCAGGAATTGCAGCTTCTAATGTCATCAATGGAATCCAACTGGATAATATCATTGCTTGCATCAAACATTTTGTTTGTAACGATCAAGAAGATTTGAGAAGAGGTGTTGATACAATTGTGACCGAACGTGCTTTGAGAGAAATTTATCTCAAACCATTTCAAATTGCCATTAAGAATGCTAATCCTAAGGCATTGATGACTGCGTACAATAAGGTAAATGGTGTTCATGTTTCGGAATCAAAGAAATTCTTACAAGATGTTTTGAGAAATGATTGGGGCTGGAATGGAATGGTTATGTCTGATTGGTACGGGGTTTACTCGATAACTGATTCCATAAACCACGGACTAAACTTAGAAATGCCTGGTCCAACAAGATTTAGAGAAGAGATTCAAACAGTCCATAAAGTATTGGCCAATGCAATTCACAGAGATGCCATCGATGCAAACGTAAGACATGTTTTAAACTTCGTTAATGAATCTCTCAAATCAGGTATTGATCCGGCCGCTGAACCTCAGGCAAATGATAGTAAAGAAGCAGCAAGTTTATTGAGAAAGATTGGAAACGAATCAATTGTTCTTTTGAAAAATGAAAACGATATTTTACCTCTTTCACCAACTAAAACTAAGGGTAATGAATCCATTGCTATAATTGGTCCAAATGCTAGAAGCTTACAAGTTGATAGTGGTGGTGGATCTGCATCTATGAGAGCTCGTTATAAAGTGACTGCTTACGATGGTATTATCAATAGAGTTAAACAGGCTGGTAAAGATTCTGTCCTGGTAGATTATAGTATTGGTGCTTATTTAGACAAGACTATGCCAGATCTTGCACCTTTCATGAAGACTGATGAAGGTAAACCCGGATTGACAGCCAAGTTTTTTCTTCAACCTCCTGAAGATAAAGACCGAAAACCATTTGAAGTTCAAGGAATGGACAGTACCAAGATTTTTGTATCTGACTTCAGAAGTGACCACTTGGAACCTGGTAACATCCTATTTTATTGCGACTTTGAAGGCAACTTCACTCCAGAAGTTACAGCCACTTATGAATTTGGATGTGCATGTTTAGGAACTGCTCAAATTTTTGTTGATGGAAAATTGGTAGTTGATAATAAAACCAAACAAACAAAAGGTGATGATTTCTTCCTCGGTGCTGGTACTAGAGAAGAAAAGGGGGACATTCATCTTGAAGCCGGTAAGTCTTATAAAGTCAAAGTTGAATATGGTACTTCACCTACTGGAAAGGTTGAAACAGAATATAGTGAGGCTGGAGGAGTCTATTTTGGGGCAAGAGTCAAAACAAGTCCAGAAAAAGCACTTCAAGATGCTGTTGACTTGGCCAAATCTGTCGATAAGGTGGTTTTGGTAATTGGTATTTCCAAAGAATGGGAATCTGAAGGTTTTGATAGAGAAACAATGGATATTCCTGGTCTTACCAATAAGTTAGTTGAAGAAGTGGCTAAAGTCAATCCTAACGTTGTGGTGGTTAATCAATCTGGATCACCAGTGTCTATGCCATGGATTGACAAAATATCAGGATTGATTCAATCGTGGTACGGTGGTAATGAAGGGGGTAATGCCTTAGCAGACATATTGTTTGGTGATCACAATCCATCTGGAAAATTGTCACTTACATTCCCTCAAAATATTGAAGACAATCCATCGTACCTTAATTTTGGGGCTACCAATGGAAGAGTATTATACGGGGAGGACATCTTTGTAGGCTACAGGTTTTATGAAAAGACAAACAAGAAACCACTATTCCCCTTTGGTTTCGGATTATCCTATACTAGTTTCAAACTTGATAATTTAAGATTGACTCAAGCCCAGGATACATTGACGATTTCGGTCGATGTTGCAAACACAGGGAAAGTCGATGGTGCAGAAACTGTCCAAGTCTACATTGCACCCACCAACCCGAGTGTCATCAGACCAATCAAAGAACTCAAGGAATTTGACAAAGTGTATCTTAAGACTGGAGAAACGAAAACAGTGGAGATCCGCCTCTCAATCAAAGACGCTACTTCCTACTGGGATAGTTATAAGAATCAATGGTGTTCGGAAAAAGATACATACAAATTATTAGTAGGTAATTGTTCTGACAATATTTCATTGGTCGAAGAATTCCAAACCCCAAAAACTTTCTTCTGGTCCGGTTTATAGATTTATATCGTAAGTAACCCCAGTATGAATATGAAAAATCGCAGCATTTTACTTAATCGGTAAATCGGGTTAGTGTCGCACCCTTGTTTTCCTATTGTGCTAATCGGTCCATATCATTACTTAATCGAGAAATTCATAAACACATCTCACCTCGCCATAAACATAGACATAGACAGAAAAATACCAGAGTGGAAAGTTGATGTTTTCCAACCTTAAGGCGATTTTTAGGGTATGAATAGTTCTTGAGATCTGTTGTTTTTTAAAATTTTTATAAATATCTCAATAAATAGCCACAAAATTGCATATGGCCCCTTTGATCAATATGGATGCTGATCCGCTAATTGTAACGACTCAGAAAGATCTCAATGATTTGCTTGAGCAAGATGATTATAAAATTTCCTACGATGATTTAATAGAAGATCATGATGCTAGTGATGAAACTACAACTCCTAGCCCAATCAAAACAGAGAGTCCTCCTAAACATCAGATTATATCCAATAACAATACAATATCATTGAACAGTCCAAATTTAGATCTCAAACCAAACTTATCACAATCAAATCCTGTTGCTAACAGCTTGTTTCAAGTGACAAAGCATCTACGAGATTCACATAACAAAAAACAATCCTTATGTGATATATTTGATAATTCAGATGATTCAGACGATGATGACGACTTTAAAGTTGACAATAAACTAAATACAAACAAAATTGATAAATTGTTGAGCCAACTTGAAGCTGAGAATAACGAATTTGATCTTGATGATCAATTACGAACTCGTGTTTTCAAAGGTCGGTTTAATAAGCCTAATGATAATCTTGACTTTCAAATTAATTCCTATTTATCAAACCAAAATTATAATGACAATAAAGAAAATGTCACTCCTTATCCTGATCCACTCAAATCTAAAGATGGTAATAACAGTAAACCGTCAGGGGTTACTATCAAGAGATCAGCCAAAGTTCAATTTAAAGCATCTAAAAAATCACAAATTCCTGTTCTCAAGCCGTTGTCTAACTTGACCAACGTCGATTTGAAAAAATTAACCAACGATAATTTTTTTGTTCGTCAAGACAATGATTCCAGATCCCCAAAGAGAATATGTAACCCCAAAAGATTGTCTCCCTTAAGACCTTGCATTAAATACCAAAGAAACCGTACATGTGATATATTTGTGGTTGATTCACTGACCGGTCATATTAATGATGCCACTCAATTTGGAACCGAATTAAATGCTTCTAATTGTGAAGGTTTCCCATTACCTGAAGACATCAATGAAATTGTGCAAATTCCTACCAATGACGAGCCAGCTAGTAATACTAACAATAACAATAATAATAATAATAATAATAAGCGAGCTAAAGCTAAAATGGCAATTATTAAAGCATATCATAATCGATATTTCTCGGTTCAAAAGCATAAGAAACTCAACAAAGGGACTAAAAAGGTAGGCTTCTACTCTAAAAAAGAATTCGATGAGTATAAGAAATCATTTGATAATTCCATCAACAAGCAAGTCGAAATCGTTAATCAATTTCCTTCAACTAGTCCTTTACCTTCTGGAGACGCTACGGAAGACGAGCTTCTGGAGTCGGAAGAGTCACAGGATTCAAAGCCAAAGAGAAGAGTTAAATGGGCCGACGATCTTGAATGGTAATTTATATAGCATTATATCCTTATTCATTAGATAATGTATTATACGGACATCATAATTATTTGATTGATGAGAAATAGTTGCAAAATGTGGAAAAAGTGTAAAATGTTAAAAATGTACAAAATGTCAAAAACACACTACTTCCAACAAATCTTCAACAAGATATTAGAATATACATATATTTATCCCACAAGCCAAAACTTACTGATAAAACACCATGTTCTATACCATTTAATAGGGCTTCCAGCAGCTAAATATCGGAGGCACGGGTGTTACTCTAGATCGGCGAAAGGCTGTGCATTTTCCAAAAGATCGCGTTGAGTTACTGAAATGACAGCGTAAACAAATTTCACCTTCTTTTAACCTTTACTTAATAACCGTAAAAAATGTCTACTTTCTTTGATGAACTGAAAAAGTCATTCGCCGATGTGCCTGTCACTGACAGTAAAGTTGATACTGCTAGTTTCTTAGAAGCTTCTGAATCCTTAGTCAAGTTGTTTGATCTTTTAGGATCTTCAGCCTTTTCAGTAGTTCAAAAAGATATGACTGGAAACATCTCCAAAGTCAGAGCTAAATTATTAAAAGATCCAGTCAATGCTGCTAATTTACAAGATTTAATTTTGTCAGAAGCCAATACCAAGGATAAAACTGCCACCCAAGGATTGTTATGGTTAAGCCGTGGATTACAATTTACTGCACAAGCCATGAGAGAAACCGTTGATAACCCAACTAAAGAAATGACTGTAACGTTCACCGATGCTTACGGAAAGACCTTATCAAAATTCCACAGTGCTTTTGTGAAACCAATATTCAAATTGGCCATGAAAGCCTGTCCTTACAGAAAAGATTTCTTTGAAAAATTAGGAGCCGACCAAGAAAAAGTCAATAAACAATTGCAAGAATGGTTATCTGCATTAGAAAAAATTGTTCAAATCATTATGGATTTCTTTGCCTCTGGGAACTACGGTAAAGGCTTATAAGGTATTTAATTCTTGTTTAACTCCTTTAATCTCTCCATTAATCATTGATAATTAGTTTCTTTCAAAGAAATTTTATTGTAGGGACTAAATTCATTGTCATCTCTTCGATTAATTTTATAATTTCCATTTTATAATAAACATTATTAATAATTTGTTCATGTAAGATCATTTGGCAAGGCTTTGACGTAAGTCTCATTTTTTCCTCCAACCAAATCGGGCAGCGGCTCAAGCAAGTAAATGGTTTTATCGAAAACTTTTAATTTATTAACAACTACTTCTTCATCATGATATGGCGATTTATAAGTCGACGCTTGTCAGTAAGAAAACTAATAATTTTTACGCTAATAATAATGGCGCTGGTGTTGGCATATTATCATGTTTATTATCTGTTTTCTGAACCTGAACTTGAACTTCCTCCGTTAAAGCCGGAAAACTCCAGTGATTTCGACATGGAAATTGATGTTCCACAAAGACCAGGTAGATTGAAGTCACCTTCAACTAATCATGAGTCGACAGAACTGTCGGTGAAACAAGAAATTAAGGAATATGTGTTTCATTTAAATGATCAACGGCCTCTATTCAAACAAGAATTGGAGTTCAGTGAAATGGATCTATTTAAAGATTATGTTGTAAACTACAACGACAAAGAAGTTGGAAAAGCCATGATAGGGTCATTCAATTTGACCATTTCGGAAGAAATTACCAATTATGTACGAGAAAATGCTACATTTTTTTCTCTAGTTCGAAATGAAGATTTTAAAGGCATAATCAATGCCATACAATCGGTTGAAGCTCGGTTTAACTCCAAATATCATTATGACTGGGTTTTCGCTAATGACAAACCTTTCCATCCGACATTTAAGACCGTGGTGCAACATTTAGTAAGCGGAGAGGCTAAATTTGTGCAAATACCTCCAGATTTTTGGGGTTATCCTGATTGGATTGATTTGGATAAAGCAGAACAAACTCGAATTAATATGAAAAAGAAAAAAGTTAAATATGGTGATTCGGAGTCTTACCGTCATATGTGTAGGTTTAATTCAGGGTTATTTTTCAGACTCCCAGAAATGAAACGTTACAGATATTATTGGAGAGTTGAACCTGACATTAAATTCAACTGTGACATTTTTGAGACGGATTGGTTCAAATATATGAGAGAACATAACAAAAAATATGCATTTACATTAGCTCCACTCGAGCTTCATACCACAGTGGTGGGTCTTTGGGATACAGTTCAAAAATTCGCCAAAAAAAATTCAAAATACGTAGCACCCAATAATAACATGGCATTCCTAACTGAAGATGGTGGAAATACTTATAATATGTGTCATTTTTGGTCCAACTTTGAGATTGGAGATATGGATTTTTTCCGGGGTGAATCTTATTCGAAATTTTTTGATTACATTGATCAAGAAGGAGGGTTTTACTATTCTAGGTGGGGTGATGCACCAGTTCACTCAATGGGCGTTTCTTTACTATTACCACACGAAGAACTTTTATTCCTTCAAAATACTGGGTATTTCCATCATCCAAATGGAGATTGTCCATGGGATCCTGAAATAAGGAGAAAAAGACGATGTGCATGTTTAACAGATAAAGAAGCGACCTGGTCTCATGGTTCATGTATCCCCAAATGGTTTGAGATTCATAATATTGAAAAACCACAATTTGCACCCCATTATGATTTTGTTAATCAGCATAATCCTGACAATGATGAGCCAGAAGAAGAACCAGAAGAAGATTCAAAAGATGATCAATAATGAATACATACAACAATTTGTAAATTAGTGTACGATTAAATATATACAATACCTATAAATACTTGGAATGCCAGGAGTTCTATTCAGCGTCATCATCACCTCTACCGATTCGTTTTGTTTCTAACATTAATTCATACAATTGCGAAACTTGTTCAGGAGACATCTTATCTACTTCATCTTTACTTAATTTGCCTTCCATCCACAGTCCTCCAATAAGTGTTTTCAAGTAATCTTGCCATGAAGTAAGAAATCCCACAATATGAAGAGGATTATCAATCTTTTGATGAGCCTTAAATTCAGCCTTCACGTATTCATCTCCTAATGGTCGAAGTTCAGAAGGAAGATGCTGTACGTGTGCTCTTAATATGGACTTATATAACAGAAGAGGAGGAAGTAACGGATCAGTCTTTCGTACAGGACGACGAGGTCTTACGAGTTTAACTAAGGTAGGTCTCATAGGGTTAGAAAACTTAATTTCACGCACCAATAATTTAACTTACTGAAAACGTCGTGGACCGAACGAATGAAGCTGTGGCAGCTAACGGCTTGTCGAAGAAACTTTAAATTGTTAATTCTAAATCAAATTACTTCCCCTCCACTTTAGGAAGTTTAATATCAGGGTAAATAACTTATTTCTTTATTTCTAGTATTATAATACCCTTTTAAGTAATCGTATATTGGCAACTGTTATGTATTACTATGAACTAGGATGCGATCTCTTGTTTTGACTGATACTATTGTTTATAGAAAAGTTAAACAGTCTCAAACAAACAAATATCGTTTCACATTAAGATCCCTGAATGAAAATGCTTTATCCACATATGGAAAGGTTCGGCCCCCTCCACAATACGGCTATTGAGATAGCTTTAGGTACAGCTTTCAGTGGATTTCCCGATACGGTAATTCTTCAGGACCTCAATTTTGACACACATTACCCGATTAGGAAAAGAGCTCTAACAATCAAAATCAACCATGAAGAGAACTTATAAATGGGGAGGCCTGCTTGTGGAATTAAATATTTTTTACCTATTTGTTATATTAATTCTTTCTTTAAATCATGAAATTCAGTTCGATATTAAGTATCGTAACTTTGGCATCCTCATTGGCAGTAGCCATCCCAACTAGTCATAAAGTCAATGATATCATTGACATAACCTCTAAAAGAGATATTGCTGAATCCGATTTGGATTTATCTCTTCGCTCTATTGAAGAATTAAATAAACAATATGCTGAAGGTGCTCAAAGCACAGACCTTAACAAAAGACAAGATGACGTTATAGACTCATTATTAGAACTGTTAAGTAGTTCTAACTTACTTGATGATTTTCTTTCTAAATTAGGTAATGTCTCCGAATATGAATCGGTCATTGCTGAAGAAGTCCAAAAAGCCGTTGAAGGTAAAAACCTTTCAATCAGCTCCTTGTATTCTGCTATTTCTGGAAGTGGTTCCCTTGAAAAATTCTTTAAATCTGTTCTTAGTGATGATGACGTAAAAGAATACGCTGAGAAAGTGATTTCGGAATTTACATCCCTGTCTGCTTCTAAAAGACAATTGGAACCAATTCCTTCCAAACGTCAACTTGAAATTTCAAAGAGAGACTCAGACTATGTCAGTAAAATTGTTAGTGCAATTTCTGATTCCGGTCTTGTATCAAAGTTAGTCAGTTCTGTTTTGAACAATCAAGAGTTGGTTCAATATGCTGAAAATTTGGCTGTGACTGTCTTCAAGAAGATCAATTGGACGAGTCTTTATACCTCCATTAAAAACTCTGGAGTTGTTCAGTCATTATTCAGCAAGGCCGTTTCTGCACTCGAAAGTAAGCTTTCTACAAACGCCAAGCGTGACATTGCTTCTTTAATCGATGACGCTAGTGCCACTTCATTTGTTTCCTCATTTGTCGATGATGGTGATGATGATTCAAGCTCTGTCACCACTACTTCTGCTGATGACTCCACTTCAACTGATGATTTACTTGGCGGTATTTTAAGTGATGTTGAAGGAGCAACTGACTCTCCAACTACAACAACTGAAGCTTCATCTACTACATCCTCTCCTTCTCTCGGTGATTTGATCGATGGAATTTTAGGTGATTCATCTACTTCTTCTACCACAACTGATTCTTCATCTACTGAATCTGATTCATTGATTGGAGACATCTTAGGTAGTCTTGGTGACGATTCAAGCAGTACCACTACCGCAGCTTCTACATCGACTGAGACTGGTTCTTTGATTGACGATATTTTAGGTGTTTTAGATAGTGGTGACAGCACAACTACTACATCCTCCTCCTCCGAAACTGGCTCTTTGATCGATGACCTTTTGGATAAATTAGAAAGTGGCAGTAGTTCTACCACCGCTACTTCTTCTTCATCAACCGGTTCAAGCATTGGTGATATAATTGACAGTTTACTTGATGAATTCTCATCTAATTCATCCGACTCTTCTTCTTCATCTGGTATTTCTGGAAGTAGTCTCTTAGCTGAATTGAAAGATCACTTCTTCAATTCAACCGATGATTTGGTCAGTGATGCTGAAGACTCAGCTAGTGGTCTAGCAGAAGAAGCTATTGAATATGTCGAAAGTAAAGGAGGAAGCTTACTCGACGAAGCTATTGACTATGCTAAGAGTGAATCTGGAGATTTACTTGATGAAGCTTTAGGATTAGCTAAAGGTGAAGCTAGTAAATTGCTTCAAGAAGCCGAATCAAAAGGCACTGGTTTAATTGGTGGGGTTATTAGTCTTGTTTCAAGCTCTATTAAAAGTTTGTTGAGTGGATCCAGCTCCAGTTCTAGTGCTGGAACCTCCGATGGAGATGGATTCCTCAGTGACATTCTTGATTTACTCGATGGTAATTCTACTTCCTCTTCTGGCTTTTCAATCAAATCATTACTTCATACTGCTATTGAGAATCTTTTAGAAGATGGTGAAGATGTTATTAAAGATATCTTCGGTTCTGGTTCAGGAATTCTCATGGAAGTCGCTGATACCTTACTTGACTTATTGTTCGGTAAATCGTCATCATCATCATCCTCATCATCATCTAGTAGTTCATGTTGCTGCAGCAGTAGTAAGAAATTAAAGAAGAGATCAATGTCAAGAAAATTAATAAAGAAACAAGTAAGAAGTGCCGTTAGAGACGCAATCATTAAGAGATCTGCTGTGACGGAAGCTGAATACTCAAACTTCCTTGCCAAGCACAAGAAGTAATCACGATTAGATGTCTAAGTACACTGTATACCACGAAATAAAATTTTGTATAATTTAAACTCAAGCATTGTAAGTCAAGCGGTCGAAATGGCTGATTATAGTGGTTAATTATAGTTACTTATGGAGAAAGAAGCTATGCCCCTCATTTTGTGCCGAACTTCAAAGACATACCGATACAAACAGTAATTTTTACGTTTCACTTCCTATCTGGTGGCTAAGGTAGAGTGAGCCCCTTTACTTTGCACGTTACCAAATCAAGAAACATCATAACTTTAATTGTTAAACAATTAAACTATTGTTGCCTCGAGCCATTGATGCCGGTCGCAAATTCTTTGCCGTTTTAGGTAATAAATCTGAACCCGTACACCACAAAAGAGGAGTTCTAAAGGTTGACATATTACATTACCCAATTGGGAAATACGTTGTTAACCAAAAAAGGAAAACTATATTGCAACCTTTTCGTATGTAATATATAAAATGTTTTCACCCTGCCACCAAGTTTTAAAATCTTTATTTCTTTACTTGTACCGTCCTTTACATTCATTCGTTTGAAATTTGGTATATATTATTGCCATCATGAGAATAACTACTGTGTTTTCCACGTTGGTCGTATACACTGCATTAGCTCAAGCAATAAATGAACAAGATATTCATGTCCCTGCTCAAAAGGATGTTGTTAAAAGATCCTTTTTGAGTGCTCTTGGTTCAATTTTTACGGGGTCTTCCTCCAGTGATGACTCTTCAGATTCTTCAGATGACAGTTCTTCAGAAACGACCTCAACAGCTTCTTCCACCACTTCGGCTGCTGCTACTGCTCTTGGAGTTGATTCAGCTAATAGTTCTTCATCAACATCAAGTTCAAGTGCCAATAAGCTTTTTGCTAATTTGGTAGATGCCACCACAACTGCATCAAGCTCTTCAGCTACTTCGTCTAGTGCTGAAGCTTCGTCATCATCGTCCTCAGATGATCTACTTGATTTATTTGGCGGAGATTCTACTAGTAGCGAAGCTTCTAGTTCAACTGAATCTGCCTCATCATCAAGTGCTAGTGCTACTACTACAAAGAGTGAAAATCTTTTAGATAAACTTCTTGGAATAGATTCTTCCAGCTCTGCAGTTAGTCTGTCTGCTGACCCTTCCAGTTCGTCATCTGCCACTTCATCTAGTGAAGGTTTACTTGAGGAATTGTTTGGAAGCTCAAGTACTACAGCTTCTGATGATGACGATGATGAAGATTGTGATGACGAAACCTCTGCTGATCCATCTATTACTGCAGTTGATTCAGTCACTGCTGCTTCTTCAGTAGATCCTCTTATTACTGACGATCCAAGTTCAGTTGTATCTGAACTCGTTACTGATGCCACTACTGCCACTGAAACTGCTACTGATGACGATGATGACAGTGACTGTGAAGATGAAACAACTACTGATGATGCTACCTCTTCTATTGGAGTTACTACCGGTGCTACTGTAACCAACACTGATGTTACTACTGCTACTGCAACTGGAAGCGATGACGATGATGATGATAGCGATTGTGAAGATGAAACAACCACCGCAGATGCTACTGATCCAGTTATCACTACTGGTGCTACTGTAACCAACACTGACGTTACAACTGCTACTGCAACTGGAAGTGACGATGATGATGATGATAGTGACTGTGAGGAAGATTCCACTACTGCTGTAACTACTCAATATCATACCACAACTGTTGTCACCACTAATTCTAAAGGAGCAACTGTCACTTATGTTAGCTCCACCGCTACTGCCATTACTACCGTTACTGCAACTGGTTCAGATGACGAAGAAGATGATGACGATGATGACGATGCCACTGAATGTGACGAAGACACAACAGTCTATGCCACCACTACTGAGGTATCTAATGGTGTTACCAAGGTTGTTACAACTGCTTCGACAGCAACCGCTGCTTCTGGGGGATCATCCGGATCATCAGGATCATCTGGATCATCAGGATCATCCGGATCATCATCATCTGATGTTTCTTCTGAAAGCAGCAGTTCTAGCTCTGAAAATCCAATTGAAAGTCTTCTTGCCAAATGGTTTGGAACTGACGACGATGAGGACTCGGACGACGATGAAGAATGTGACTCTAGCTGTACTTGTACTGATGAAGATGAAGATTCTGATGATGAAGATGACGATGATGAATGTAGTGCTGATGTCACTAGTTCTATTGTTGCTGCCACCACAGCCGTTGCTAAAACCACTGCTGCTGCTGAATCTGTTTCACCTACCACCGTTGCTGGCGGTGATGATGAAGAATGTGTTCCAACCACAGTTACTACCACAGCACTTGCAACTACCACTGCTTATGTGACAGTTGCTGCAAAAGATGTAGATATTGCTTCTGCTTCATCAAACTCATCTAGTGCTGCTGCATCAGTTCAACAACAATCTTCTGATAATGCTGGTAACGCAATTGGTGCTTCGACTGGCTTCATTACCTTAATTTCCATCGCCCTTGCTACATTGTTCATGTAATCATAGTCTTTACGAAGTATGAAGAATCTAAAAGCTGTATAATATCCGGCGTATACGTCAATTTTTTATATTAAAAATACCTATAAGTTACAGTAATCTGTTTAATTTATGAAAGTCTTTACATTTGAAAAATCATTGTAGTTTTACGTGTAGTTTTGGTTTTCGGCAACAAAATGCTTTTTGTTCTTGCCAGAATATTTGGGCCCTTGCTTCAACTAAATTTGCCTTTCGCACATCACCTCAATAAAGGTTTAAGTCACCACAAACGGATTATTGTAGAATTATTCCTTATCAATTATGCCGTTGGTTGACCGTCAGACATTAGTGTTCTTTATAATAATGTTTATATTTCTCTCCCTACCTAATGGGGGAGATCAAATTCATTCAAATAAAGATAGGGAAGTACTTGAGCTTTATCAAAAATCATTGCTAGAAGACAAGAAAACACTAGAAAACTCAGAATATTATCTTGGTTATGGGAATCTAACGGGGTTAAAATTATCCTATAATGACAATATTAACGGAAGAAATGAACTGGAATGGCCGATTCATATGTTTTCCAAAGAGAATCCTTGGATTGAAGATGAAAAATTCAGTGTACTCCCTAATGAGATTAGTGATCGAGTTAAGACCTTTTGGGGAACAGATCCGGTTGGCGATTCAAAAGATTCAACTTCTTATTTATTGAATATTAGTGGGAAAGCTTACGGTGACTTTGAACACGTAAAACTTGCATCTCCTTTACTGAAATTTAATTTACGATTACCCAAATATCTACAAGAACATTATGACTTGTATACCCAAGGTCAATATGAAGATGATAAACAACGGTACGAACAAGACCCAGAGAGCAATTCTCCACCAAATCCTCCTAATTATTTCCCCGATAAAGCAGGTAATATCACTTACAATACCGGTAGAATCTCCTTGAGCATCAAACCGTTTGACTATAACTTTGCTGACAAAGAATTATCTAAAGTAATTTTGAATCCTGAAACTGATTCAGTGGATGACGTGATAATTGTGAAAGTTTCAATTAATTTACTTGACTATCCAGAAATTAACACTAATGAACTAGATACCCTTGGAGTATATTACCAAAAAACAGGGGCTTTAGTTACTCTTACCCGATCTGCTAAATTTAGAGGAACTCAAGGACTTCCTCATTTTACGTTTAACGAAGATAACTTTGTCAAAGCAAGATTACTTATGGGTCAGTTATTAAATACTACAGATGTACCGAAAGATATTTCCATGGATTACATGAATGCCAATATCCAGAGTGCTCAGACTCAATGTGAATATATTTCATATTTCCAGTTATACAAGACAGAATACCTGACGGAACAATTGAAAGCAATCGATGAAGAGTTGATAAACCCTTCAGGTCGTCCTATTCCTAAGGAAATACCTCAAATCAAAATAAGACAGTCTTTGCTCTATTCCCCAGATTGCGGCATTGTACTTCAGTCACACCCAGAAAAGCCTTTCTTGGGAAACAAGTCAGAGGTTACAAATAATCAGTTGAGATCCATGTTGATAGGACTCTTATTACTATCTATGTTGCAATTATATTTGTTGCTCAGACAGGTGAAAGAAAATCGTACACCAGGACTGTTGTCCAATGTTTCAAGTGCAACAATTGGTATCATATCATTCCAAGATTCTTTGGTGGCATTGCTATTTTTACTTGTATCCACTTTATTAGAGAACCTTTATTTGCTTATATCTTGCGTGGCAATAATTGCGTTTTTAATGTGTGGTGTTTTCGAATTGAGATTTTTGGTAAGTATATTAACTACCCAAGCCAATGAACGAGGAACAACATGGTGGGAGATTTTAAGAGGAAGCAGTCAGAGCTCTAACAATAATACTGATGAAAACACTACAAATGAAGGATTGCCGCTACCTGTGACTGCAGGACAGCCAGGTGCAACAGCAAATGGTGCAAACACAGCTCCACTTACTCCGTTGGTTGTTAATGATGAAGCTAGGTTCTCCAATACCATTTTTGTGACTGGATGTACGTTGACGATCTTGTCTACGTTTTTAATTTTGAACGCATCATTATGGAGAGTTAAATTCAGACGTATCTTTGAGTTCATGGGTCTCTTAATCATTAATTCGTATTGGGTTCCTCAGTTCTTCAGGAACACATTGAAGAATAGACGGAAGGCATTTCTGTGGGAATTTGTTCTGGGAACAACAATTATCAGAATTATTCCAATATGGTATCTTTGCTTGAATGAAAAGAATCCTTTGAGGCATCATTACGATCCAGTGTTGGTGGGAATTGTCACTGGGTGGGTGACATTACAAATGATTCTCTTATATTTACAAGAGAGATGGGGAGCTAGATTTTGGGTTAATGACAAGTGGCTTCCCAAAGCATACGATTATCATATGTTATTAAACATCAAAGACTTAGAATCACGTGGAGGAATGGCAGCTGAGTTATTGGAGAATATAAGTAACAGAGGGGAGACCGAACTGGATTCAGACAATGGAATAATTAAATGCAAGCTTGATTGTGCCATTTGTATGACAGATGTTGAATTACCAATCAACACCAATGCCGATGGAAAAGCCAGTCACTCCATTGATCGACTGATTTGCAAGAAATACATGATTACGCCATGTCACCATGTATTCCATACCGAGTGTCTTGAAGATTGGATGGTATACAAGTTGCAATGTCCAGTTTGTAGGACTGGACTTCCTCCAGTTTGAATAAAGACATAAGACATAACATTTCCTGTATTATAGATAGCCTAAGAAAGAAAGTTGGACATACAGTATAAATACGATATTAGAAGATGTTGTGTAGTTTACAGGTAACCGTATCAAAGGAGTGGATATGATGATATTCATAACCGGAGGTTGCGGTTGCAATTTGTAAGATCAGTACAAAGACAGACTTTGGACGTAATATTTCTATAGCATAAGTTTCTTATTTATATACATACATATCATTAAGCAAGTTATCGGTGACTACGAGAACTTTACTGCTTTTTTGATACTGGTATTTGCCAGTGCCTGGCTGTGGGACCTAGACATTACAATCGGCACATCAATACCACCATCAGCAACATTAGCTCGTTTTGATCGGCGACTTCCCAGAACCAGCTCAGAAGACAGAGAAGATGACTTTCTTGAATGATCTCGGCCTCCATTAGAAGAAGATTTGCTTCTACTTAATGCTTGCAGGCTTGATACTGCTTTTGCCTGGCTGCGAGTCATAATGCTAGGCGACCTGGTAACTCCAGCATCTTCATGGGAGTTCAGGGTTGATTTAGGCCAGAATGGCACGAGTTTTCTTATATCTTTCATTGAATTTGTATAAGGATCATATGTTAAGGGTGAATGTTCCAATAATTTTCCCAGAGCCGATTCTATACTATTTATAATGGCAACTTGTGCAGCCGTTTTCAGCTTTACTACTTCGGGCACAATGCATGCGGATATAAGAGGATGCCAAGCGAAAGTCATCGCCTTCAATTAGCACCGATAGACGTACATGACTTCAATTACTACTACAACATTGAGGGACACTCGGAGAATTCGGATCTAATGGGTATAACAGCCATATAAGCCTACCATCGAGATATCAACACTTCGTCATTGTGGTTATTGGCTCTTCCATCTTTGTAATATCTGGAGATACACGGAGGTTAACCCTCGGTGTTCACCTTACTAAGCGGAATCCGGAGAATACGGTAATAACTTCAACCCGTTCCGGCCGGAGTTAATTGGCAGATGTCATAATTACTCACGAAGTGTTATCCTGTGAATGTCAGCCGGAGTTTACTAATTGAGTTTGTAATTGTGTCCGTAGCAACTGCCAGATGGCAAACCTCGTATATGTGTGAGTAAGGTACGAGTATACTAACTACAGGATATGTCACACTAGTATTATTAATCTGATTGAGTATTGAACGATTTTTTTTTTTTTTGGTTTTGTTCTATTTTTTTTTTTATTTTTTGCAGCCAACTTCACACTTTGTGGAAGTTCATGGACTAAACTCTCAATTTGTATCGACTAGTTATATGTTTTTGCAACCGGGGATCGCCTACCTAATCGGCAGGCGATTGTAATGGGAAGGGACATCCGATCACGTGCGCGACCACTAGCGGCTCTCCTGATTAGGATGTTTTAGCGCTTATACCATAGATTATGGGGACGTTATAAAAACCCAGGTAAAATTGCAACTATTGAAAAGTAATTATTTATTCTTCCATATATCATGGCACCAACTTTGAAAAACCCAGATTTGATACAGTCCAAGCCATACATCAATGGTAAGTGGTACGATTCTAAATCCACCAAAACCTTCAAGGTGGTTGATCCTGCTACCGAGGAAGTGATTATTGAATTACCAGATCAAACACCTGAAGAGATCGATGAAGCCATCCAAGTCACCCACGATGCATTCCAATCGTTCAAAAAAACCTCTCCTTATGAAAGATCCAAAATGTTGAGAACCTTGTACAATCTCATGATTGAGAACGTCGAAGACTTGGCTCAGATCATTACTTGGGAAAACGGAAAATGCCTTGCTGATTCCCGGGGTGAAATTAGATACGCTGCTAGTTATTTCGAATGGTTCAGTGAAGAAGCTAAGAGAACTTATGGTTCTACAATTCAACCAAGTAACCACAATAATAAAGTATTGACTTTTAAACAACCTGTTGGTCCAGTTGGTTTATTATGTCCATTCAACTTTCCTTCTGCTATGGGAGTTCGTAAGGCTGCTCCAGCATTTGCAATTGGATGTACTTGTATTTTAAAACCTGATGGTCAAACCCCATTATCTAGTTTGGCTTTAGCTTACTTAGCTGACAAGGCTGGTTTCCCACCTGGTGTATTTAATGTTGTTTTAACTTCAACTGATAATACTCCAATGTGTGGATTAAAATTCTGTGAATCCAAATTGATTAAAAAGATCTCCTTTACTGGTTCCACCCCAGTTGGTAAATTGTTGATGAAACAATCTTCCTCCACTTTAAAGAAATTATCCATGGAATTAGGAGGTAATGCTCCTCTTGTTATATTCGATGATGCTGATTTAGACCAAGCCGTTGAACAAGCCGTTGCATCTAAATTCAGATCTCTTGGTCAAACCTGTGTATGTGCCAACCGTTTATACATTCAACTGGGAATTTATGATAAATTTGCCGCCAAGTTTGCTGAAAAAGTCAGGAACTTCAAAATAGGTAATGGATTTGAAGACGGTGTTACCCACGGTTGTCTTATCAACGAAAGAGCCATCAAAAAAGTTGAAGACCACATCGAAGATGCTGTTGGTAAAGGTGCTGAATATGTCTTAGAAGGAGGAAAATTACCTAAATTAGGAAAGCATTTCTATGCTCCTACTATTCTTAAGAACGTTACTAATAAGATGAAGGTTGTTCACGAAGAAACTTTCGGTCCTTTGGCTGCCTTGGTTAAATTCGACACTAAAGAAGAAGTTTTAGAAGAATGTAACAACACTGATTACGGTTTAGCTGCCTACATTTTCAGTAGTAACTTGAATACCGTTTGGTACATGTCTGAATTCTTAGAAGCAGGTATGGTAAGTGTTAATACCGGTATTTTTACCGACGCTGCTTTACCTTTCGGAGGTGTCAAGGAATCAGGTTTCGGAAGAGAAGGTTCTTTACACGGTATCGACGACTACGTTGTTATCAAGTCAGTTAACTTGGGTAATGTATATAATTAGATTATTTAGTTTGAATCAACAGACACAATACACCCGTACACCACCCAATTATGGGCTATACGGCCCACTTGCACGACTGGTTGAAATTGTCGATAACAACCCACAATACCCGATAAATAAACTTCCATGTGTATGAGGAACCCTCGGGCAACGTATAATGGTAGTGACTTTCAGTCTCATCAGTTACCAGAAGGAAATTACACCGAGGATGACAAATTTATAGAGGAAGTAGACCAGGTTGATATGGTTCAATTACTCGAGAAAAAACATATGTACGAACTACCTAAGCCTATAGGGTATCACCAACCTCAAGTTCATGGAAGTAGTGGGAAATGGATCACCATAGTGAACATACTCATCCTAATAGTAGTGTGTTGTTTGACGCTACTCCACTTGGTGCATTGACCCTATACTGGTTCATTCACCTTATTTAATATAGACTAATATGCCAAACTAATAAATACTAATATATGCATCTCAACTAACTTTAAAGTCCTTCAGATGTGGTCTCACCATTTCTTGAGCCACTGAGCCACTTGTGGAACCATTTCACACAGACAGGGCATTATATTTGAAACTCTTATTGTATTATTCTAAGCTAGAAACAGAGTAATAAAGCAATGACTTCAAATCATGTGCGGTCCTATCAAACTCATAATCATTGACTTCTTCCCTAATATACTTTCTATTTTGAAAATCAAACCTTTTGATTACTTTAATGTCTTTCCGAAAAATATACTGTATATCATCTTGACGATCATAGAGACGTAAAAGATTTAGAATGTGGTACTCAATATAGTCTAAATCTTTCAAACGTTTCTGTAGATAATATATCTGGGATTGGTCTTTAGTATATAAGACATCATAATAATATATGAGTAGTAATTGTTCTTCAGACAAATAAGAAGTGTCCACTTTTAATTCAATATAATTGTGATTCACATACAAGGCAGGTATTTCAGCAAAAAATAAGAAAAAATCGTGGGGTTCCACCAATCTAGATGCTGATTCAAAATCTGCCAATAAAAGTCTTGAAATGCATAAATTTCTGAATTTGCCCTTGTTATATAGGTGTATTGCTAAGCCTGTATTGGAGAGTATATCACCAGCAGTATAATCAGTATAGATCAAATCATCTAGATACCGGTTTTCCATGAACAAGCTAAAAATGTACCCGTCTAAACACGCAATAGTTTCCTCGTCATATTTTCCTTTTGGATGGGTGAAAATAGCTGGATCGATTCGAGTATTCTGCTTAATATTATATTCGTCCCCGTAGAGATCGTCGTCGAATTCTATTATTTTGAAATCAAAAGATACGTCTTTTTGACAGTAATGGGGAATAAGGTACTTATGATTTCCGGTTTCATTTATAGAAATTGATTGGGATACCCCCACTTCACCACAATAATTTCCCATGAGGGAGTCATACTGAACCATCAAATCATAAAAGAATTTGTTTATAAGAGAACCTCTTACGATGCAATAAGACAAGGTGAAGTCGAATTCTTGCAAATAGTCTTTAAAGTTTATGAGCTTAACTAAACGATTGAAAAGCACCACATCTCCAAAATAACACAGTTGATGTAGCTTCAAAACCAAAAATTCTCTGCTGTAGCCACCGTATGGTGTGAATGGTCTTGTCATTGATAAAACTATGTGGTTATGGTTGGGAATGTGTTTGAGAAACTGTTTAGAACCCAGTCCTCGTGACTTGCGATTGAGAGTCAGAGGATCCAGGGCCATTTATAGTGAGCACCCAGACTTCAACTGAATCGCATGACTCATCATCGTCTCTTTTAAATTGAGGAATCGATGGTGTGACACATGTAGGTGTTGCAAAACTCACCGGCTTTTGGTTGATGCAGAGCCATTTACGATATGCTGCAAAATATGCACCTCCGCTAACAACCCGTGCGCAGGCATATGTATAACGGAACATTACCGAAAGCAGCTACCCCATACATGTCATCTACAACTGGCAATAGTAAATAAACCTGAGACACCCACAACCACAACCCCCGTGCCCACAAGTCAACTGATTGTTTGACTCCTCCCCGCTACCACTACCTCCGTACAACATTCACCTTGTTACTATTTCTTATTTAGTGGGGTCGCAACGGCTAATCTCTATTGTCGCCAGACCATAGCCTACGAGAGTCTCGCAACCTCGAATATTCCACCACCCAGTGAAACAACACTACACAAACACATATTAAATCAAGGTGAAATTCCCACCATGTACTCCTCACCCATTTGCTGCTATTCTTAGCCAGATGAATCACCACTATTTCTGCAATGGCGTTGAATTCATATCCATGTCTATTGTAAGTTTAAACCTGAAAAACCCCAGGTCTAGACCTACGCGAGTCGCGTCTGTTGATGCCAGTACACGAGAAAAATAAAAATTCCCTGCCCCTACAATGCGGAAAATTACCAACCTCATTTAATGGCCCTAGTATAAGCCCCCAGTCTAGACCCGGCCGTCGAAGTGAATTTAACCCAATCCACGGATTTGGAGGCTAATGGTGGTCAAATTGAGACTCCAAGAAAAATTCCTTTTCTCGAGAGTCGGCGATCTTTACTGCGTAGATTAAACCCGCCTCGCCTCGTCCCGCAGCAGTAAAAAAAATTTCTTTTATTTTTACCGTTTACGCCCAAGAGTGTGTGCCTAAATTAAATTGGGGTGAATTTTTTTGAAACCCACTAATAAACAGTAGTTGAAGATTTGTTTCTTTACACCTGGTTCTTTCTTTTAGAAGATATCAAGACTTTTATTGTAAATATTTAAGGGTGCAAGTTATCCTTTCGTTTGAATATCCCGGATCATCCATCAGGTTCGTCTTGTGATCCATTCCGTTCTTTTCCCGTAATCCCTCCAGTTGGGATACCTGCCTTTCCTTAACTAATTAACTTGCTTAAATCCACAACTAACCAAAATTCGGAATACCCTTAACTAAAATGAATCGATGGTTTCTACTTCTGATTGTTGTAATTTCATTATTAAATCCCATCTCCGCCGATGATAGTTCCTTAGGTTGTTATTCATCCGTACTGGTTGCCGAATCAAAAGGTACCGACGAATACCAAACTTCGGCAACATGTCAAGATTCCTGTTCTGACTACGCCTATATTGCCATCAAAGATGGTGGAGAGTGCTATTGTTTAAGTTCCAAGCCTTCCAGCTCCGATAAAGTTGATGATTCTAACTGTAATGTTGTCTGTAATGGTTATGGTTCAGCTAAATGTGGAGGTGAAAATGCTTATACTTTATTTGCTGGAACCGGGGATGAGGGTAGCGGAGACTCAGATTCTTCATCGGCTGCTTCTTCTGCGTCGGCAACTAGTTCCAGCTCTTCCAGTTCTGAATCTGCAACCTCTTCTTCCACTTCAAGTTCCAGTTCTAAATCCAAAACTTCCTCTTCCACTGAGGATTCTTCTTCAATAACCGAGTCTCCATCATCCTCCTCGTCCTCCTCATCAAAAGACTCCAAAACTACCGAAGTGGTGACCACTTCATCATCTTCAGACGGTAAGGTTTCATATAAGACCGTCACCATCAATTCTTCATCTTCATCAACCTCCACATCCAAGAATGATAGTGATAGCTCCAAAGACAGCGATGACAAAAAGAGTAGCTCAAAAGTGGGCCCCATTGTAGGAGGTGTCGTGGGTGGACTAGCTGGGGTTGGTATAATTGCAGCAGCAGCATTCTTTTTCATTAGGAGAAAAAATAATGAAGAAGATGAAGACGAAGAAGAATTCTACGATAAACCAAATAGTGCTCTTGGAAGAGGTGGAACCGGTAAATCCCGTAAAGGCAAAGTTACATCTCCTCTTGATATGCCAATGTCAAATCCATTTGTTCATCCAAATGATAATGATGCATCTTCAGTTGGATTTGGAGGAATACCGGGGGTTGAAAATGATTTAACCGATCCAAGATTAAACCCAGTAATGATGGGTAGAAGGAGGTTAAGTGAAGGTTCATTAGCTGATGAAACAGATTATTCAAGAAAGATTTTACAAGTTGCTAATCCTGATCATTAATATCATTCATTACAAATCATATGGTTGATTTAAAATGTCAGTAATATGACGCACAATTATGGGCCCTTGGTTCTAAATTCCGGGGAGTCCCGACATTTCAATTGAAGTGATATTCAATCTTTCGAAACACGAATAAAGAAAAATTTCTTCCTCATGACCTTTCACTTCTTTAACATCTTTAAATTATATAAATGATGGATACCTTCTTCTATCATCGTTTTATTTCTTGTATACCTCGGCTTTCTAAATTTTATATGGTGCTAATAAATATAGTCTATTAATTTGCCCGGGCACGATCCTGACCTAAGGGCGCACAGTTAAAAATTATATATATAAGGACAAGCCAAGACCCGGAGATCAATTTCTACTACCAACGTATTCAGTTCAGTATTATTATATTAATAAAAATCTTATTGTTTTCAAGACAAACCAACCCAAGTTAATACTTTAATTCATTTTTGTCGATCCATATTTTCTTTAAAGTATTGTTCTCAATCATTTAAAATATATAGTAATCATTCCATCCCCATTATTTAGTTTACTATAGGTTTTATCAAATGTCTAAAACAATTCCTCCATTTGAAAAAACTCTCAATGAAAAATTTCAAGCTATCTACAGTCAACTTGCAGAATTGAAAAACAATCGGAATAAGTATATAAATTCCAAACAAGTATATTGTATTTATGATGATTTTTTATCGTTATTGCACGAGCTTACATTAACTCGAAAAGATGAAGAATTGAAAGGAATGTCATTAAATTTACCAAATGGGAATGACTTAATAATTGATGATATTTGGCAATTACTTTCTTTATGCTTTGTAACTTGTGGTTTGATTAAATTTGCTCCTGCTACTTATTCGTCCCTTAGTACAGTTAACAAGCTATTGGATCATTTAAAAGAATGTCAGGTATATACCATGGATGATTTGAAACCCATTAAAGCTCGTTTAGATGAAATCAGAGAGATTATCACCGACAGTGAAAATCAAACTCTTGAAGAAGAAGAACAAGGTGAAGAACAAGTTATTTATAATGAAGTTAGTAATGGTAATGTTTTTCCAATGCTGAACCATGTCAATCAAGCAAATTTAATTTCCCATAGAAGAGAAGAGAGTTTACTCTTAAGAAATAAACTTAACAAATGTCAGCATGTTTATAATGAGTTAGAAAAAGGTTTTAATCAAATACCGGAAGATTTGGAATCTATTTATAATGATCTTATCAAAATAAGAAAGACATTATTAAATTATTTAACTTATGAAAAACTTAGCAAAGAAGAATTGTCCAACAAACTTAGTTTGCTCAAGAAAAAATTAAAATCAATCGAATCAAAGCGTGATGAAGAAGGTAAGTTTAAAAGCAACATTGCTTCCATTGATCAATTGAATTCAACCCAAATGGTTCTTAATGGATTATTAGATGATTGTAATAATTTCATTAACGATGTTTCAATTCAACAAGATGCTTCCAATATTTCTACATTATTTGAATCATTATCGGTAGGAGAAGGTGAAGATATTGAATATTTCAAAAAGTTATATAAACAATTAGTGGAATTGAAGTTAACCTTGGATAATTTATTGGTGACCAGAAGATGGACCATGAGAGAAACAGATTTGTACAATTATCAAAAACAACTAAAACAAATTGATGATGAAAGGATTGCTCTCAATAATAAACAATCTAAAAAGTCAAAAAATATTAAAAGATTACAACTAATGATCTTATATTTATTAAGAAGGTGCTATTCATTAATTTATAAATTATTAGAAAGTTCAGAACCTGTTTCAGAATCTTTACAACCAATTCATAATCAATTATCAACGGTAAGAAGGTGTTTATTAGAAATTAAACGAATTGATGGATTAAATAATTTAAGAGAGCTTTATCCATTTCAATTCAAACTAGCATCCTTAGATAATTTAAGATCAGATGGAAAGTTCATTATCAATAATCAAATTCCAGAAGGTCAAGGAACTTTGAATGCTTTATTAGCTGAATGCTTTGATATTATACACGAACTTAAAATTGAATTAGAAGAAAAAGAAGAAGAAGACACCGATGAGTCTGTAACTCAGCCTGATGATATAACTGATGATGAGGATATAAAATCCGACGATGAGGTAGAATTGAAACGTGCCCGATATGTTGGGTTCAACGAAGCTGATTACGATCAAGATAGTGAAAGTGATTTTGATGCTGAAGATAGCATTTCTGAATACGAAGAAAATGATTACTACTAAACTGACTTCTCTTTTTATTTCTACGACATCCTTGTATATAATGAATTGTATGAGCGTAACCTTTGTGTTTATTTAAACTTTGTAGAAATGCCGCTTCAAAGCGCTATGCTGGTAGTACGATTACACCCGCACACCGATAATACAATAAAAAAAAAGGAAAGAAGAGCAAACCTCATTGACGACCAAAAAAATTGTATTTATTCAGAATTTTCCCAGGGTTTTAATTTTTTACAGTTATTTGAAACGTAGTTCCTATTAATCAAACAAACTACAAAAGTTACACGTTTCTTTACTAACAACACCCCATTTAAGTTTTAGATTAGTGAAAGTCAGAGAGTATCTTATTTACTCGTTCTCCCTATTTGCCACAACTCCATCGTTGTACACAAATCCCCATCAATACATCATTCCAGTTTTACTTTCGAATCACTAAACTGTTGATCAGATTAGAAATCAGACTAGAAACCCATATCATTCAACATAATCTATATAAACCATGATGTCCACTGGTTTTAATTGGGGGTCACTCCCTTCATCAATTTCAAATACCTCTATTCCAAGGTATACCCCACCCGTTAGCGATAAAGCTTTAAGTAAAAAAAGAAGACGAGAAGATGAATCAGGGAAAGTCAATAAACCTTCTCCAAACTCAAGAAGATCAAGCAATAGTCATGTTTTAGCCAAAAGTAAAAAGACTAAAACTCCTCGCATTTCTGGTCAACCTTTACCTGTTCAACGTTTAATCGAAGTTTTAGACCATAATTCGTTACAAAAATTATTGGATAACCTTGTTAGCATACATCCTGAAATCAGCAATACCATTAGTAAATTAAGTCCTAAACCTTCTATTAAAGATTCCATTCAATTAATTAAAGATAAATTTGATAATATAATTACTCATCTTCCATATAAATGTGACGTCGAAAGTGATTATTCATATTTAAGAATCAAACGTCATTTGCATGAATTTTTGAATTGTTTATCCGACTTCATTTTGAACCTATTACCACCTATGGAGACAAATACCACCAATTCAATCGAATTTTTAGATGCCATTACTTCCTTGATCCATCAATTACCCAATTTCGCTAATAATGAATACCAATATACCCGCACCATGGCATATGAGCAAATATCAAATACCTGGTTGATAGTGCTAAGTCAAAAAATGGATGAAGCCCCAGATGACGACTCAAAAAAGATTGAAAGCTGTCTTGAACTAGTAAAGTTGGTCAAAGATTTGAATTTACAACAAATATTGGTCAAACATGACGAGAGTTCTGGTGGTAAATTCAAGAAGGTGATTGATTTCATTGACAATGAATTGCATAATTATGAGCAACTTAATGAATCCTTATCTGGTCCTACTAATGTACTAAATGAATTTCTTACTATTGATTATTCTAATTTTTCCATTTCTGCTAGAAGCTCTCTTTAAGGACATGGTTTTACAGGTTATTGTCTCGTGAATTTACTTAAGTTTACAAATTGGAACTAATCCACAAATGCATTTTATATATATGACTGCTCATTCTCTCATATTCTCTATATATACCTTTATAGTACATACCACTCAGCCTGAATGGGTATTGATCCTATAATAAATAAAGCGAAGTTCTTAACAGCTATCTTGACTTGGTTATCTAGTTTTCCAAGTTCTCCATTATTGGACGTTGACTCGTCTGAATTATGTAAAGTATCAACCATTTATCTGTTAATCGTCTATTTTTCAAACCCAGAAGATATCAATGATGTCACATTGGATGTGGATATGTCATTAGATCCGATGGTAGATCAACACAGTACAACTATCTTGATACGAAGAAATCTAGAAGATCAGATTCGTTTGATTGAACAGCTATTATCTAATCACATCAATAATTACCAAAAAAAGTTAAGTCTTCAAAGTAATGCCAGTTTTGAAAAACTCTCTAAAATAAATAATCTTTATCGGTCTATTTCGTTTGACAAACTATTTATATTTAACACTTTAGATGAAATATTAAAAATTTGTGAGCTCTTCATAAGAATCAGTATTCATTCGTCTAACAACACCACATTAGGTATCACCGTTTATCAGAATTTGCAAGAAGATCACAAAATGGCAATTGACACTTACCTAGCTAGTTTTGGGGGTTACAAGCGAAAACTTTCTACAATTGGTGTTCACCATTCAAGTATAGACAATGATCTAATTCTTAAGAACGAATCAACTGAAGGTGATTTTCTTCTTCAATTACAGAGCTTAGAGAATAACAAGAATTTAGAGCTTACACAAGAAAAACAAGCGTTTAACAAGGAAAGAGCTAGACTACAGGATAAGATTAATGGCTTGAAATTCCGACTTCTACAGCAGAATCAAAGTCCTATAAATGAAAATAATATGTACATTAATGCATTATTGTGGGAAATAGATGTATATGAAAAGTTTACAAAAGAAATGATAAGACATTTCAATTGAATCTTGAGAATGCAGCGTCTAATTCGTCCTTTTCTTCGTCTTCATCTTCACCTCTTTGTTTTCTGGCTCTGGCTTCTTGCTCCAATTTCCAATTTCTTTCGGCACGCATCTTACGTTCATCAATCACATTTTGTTTCTTCTTTCTGATATTCTTCCTCAAAGCTGAGTTGGCTGCTTTGACATCTGGTCGAATTTCAAGGCCTTTGTTAGGATTAACTTCGATGGTACCGGCGGTATTTGAATTAACACGAATCGAGGCGGCCCTACGATCAACACTTCCAATAATATTTGGATCCAAACTAATAGTGTCTGGAGAAATTTTATTAACCAACGCCTTGACTTCAGCTGTTTGTCTTTGTTTGGCGGTTTCGTATGGATTCAATTCTAATGCATCGTAATTAGCTTCACCAGAACCAGGAATGATGATGGAAGACATTCCTTTTTGATGTCCTATTCCTAAAATATCTTCGAAGGGAACGTATTTAACTTTTTCAACTCTAGATCCTGGTAGCAAGTGAGTCATGTAAGGCTTATCTTGCTTTGACTTGAATACGTCTTTCCATACTGTTACATGAGGACCCCAGCCAACTGACAAGAGTCCAGTATCGGATATATCCAAACTAGATGCTGGTGTTGGAGTAAAGTAGGTATCAATTTCTTGGAATTTCCTTATATCCCAAATTTTTAATGTTTTATCACTACCACTTACAGCCATGTATTTACCTTCTCTGTCTATAGCAACATCTCTTATTGGACCTCTACAACTTTGGATCTTGACTAGAGGAGTAGACATACTAGGAGCCCATAATGATACAACACCATTTGCATGACCCAAATGCATGACAGCATTCCAAGGATTTTGTTTCATGGCCTGGACGGGACCCATCTTGGTTCTCGTTTCACTTACCAATTCTCCAGTTGAGACGTCTTGATACCTTAAAACACCCGGATTCCCTGCTGTTGCTAAAAGGAAATGATAAGGTAAGAAATCTAATTTGGTAGATTCTATATGTTGTTTTAATCTATGCAATTCGACACCATCTTGATCATAAATGAAGACATATTTCTTTTGAGCAACTGCAAAGTACTGGTCGTTATGTAAGTACTTTACGCTATGAATGGTTTCACCTAGATGCAATTCACAACCCAAGGCTCCCGTTCTCCAGTCTATGGATGCCACATGGCCTTTTCTTCCTCCAATTAATAATTTACGACCATTTCTGGTATAATCGATGTTATAGGGACCAAACTCATCTAATTTCAATTCAAACGATTTACTTGCAGTGCTGACATCAACTTCTTTCACGATGTCCCTTTGTTTGAATTGATATGTTTTTTCCATTGGACCTTCAGCTTCTAAAAACCCCGTGCTTTCTTGAAGTAACATATCAGTACCTGCTGCTGATCTGACAGCATCTCGATATTTTTCATCGACTCTCTTCAAACCTTTATTTAATCGTTTATTCTTCGAGTTATACTTGGGTCTTTTCGAAGTAGGAGCAACACGCTCATACTTCTCCATTCCAGGACGTTTATACTCTTCTTCTTCGTTTGCCATACCGTGAATAGTAGTTAACTTTATCAAAGAGTTTTTTTTCAAATCTTAGCGATGAGATGCGCTGCTACATTTTACCAGCTGGTGTATGGGTGTGAAGCCCCAGCAAAGTGGTGCGAACCTTCATCATCACCAGACTCGGAGATTATCACGAAAAAGTTGCAGCTTTTAAGTGTTTCAATTCTTCATTTCTAATTGATTTAAGAGATGTTTCGTCCTGCAAAATTGAAGATTCTCCACTCCCGGATTATTCCGAGTCCTCTTGCATGGGCCTTCGGAATCACTGCGGCTGCTGCAGTTGGTTACGACTTGTTAGACGCTAGATCTGGATTCCATGAATATGTTTTATGCCCCCTAATTAGAAACCTAACTGATGCCGAACAAGGTCATAAACTCGGGATTCTTTTCATGAAGTACGGAATCTCTCCTCGTCTTCGTGATGAAAAATTCAACAACGCTTCCGATATCTTGGGAGTGAATGTATTTGGGACGAAATTAAATTCGCCCATTGGCTTGGCTGCTGGTTTGGATAAAGATGGTGAAGCTATTGATTCACTTTTCGACACCGGATTCTCGTATGTCGAGATCGGGTCTATTACTCCAGAGCCCCAACCAGGAAACCCCCAACCTCGTTTTTTCAGGTTGCCCAGAGATGATGCTGTGATTAATAGATACGGATTCAACTCCTCGGGCCATTTCAACGTGATTGCTACGTTGAGAGTTAGATTTGAAAGATTCTTGAATAAATTCAAGCAAGAAAACTCGGCCGATTTGGCTCCGTATTCCAATGCTTTCAGAGACGGTAAATTATTAGGAATTAATTTGGGAAAAAATAAATTTGGTGATGAAATCACCGATTACGTCAAGGGTGTCAACAGATTGGGACCATATGCCGATGTGTTGGTGATCAATGTATCTTCTCCCAATACTCCAGGGTTACGTGATTTGCAAAGCGAACTGAAATTGACTAACTTGTTATCAACTGTTGTGGCGGAAAGAAATTCTTTGGGTAAAAATCTTTTAGGACGCAAGCCACCAATTTTGGTCAAGGTAGCCCCCGACTTAACCGAGCCAGAAATCGAGTCCATTGCCAATTCTGCCAAATCTGCAAACGTGGATGGTATCATTATCTCTAATACCACCATCCAAAGACCCACCCAAAACTTGCTCACTGCTGATCAGGAACTCATCCAACAAGCTGGAGGTTTATCAGGAAAACCGCTTAAACCTTTATCTTTACAAGCACTTAGGCACCTTAGGAAATACACCAAGGATTCCAACCTTGTCTTGATTGGTTGTGGAGGTATTTCCTCGGGTAAGGACGCTTTAGAGTTTGGTAAAGCTGGAGCTACTTTCGTGGAACTATATACTGCTTTTGCATACAAAGGACCTGGATTACCAGCCAAGATCCGCGATGAGCTTGTCCAAGAGTTGAAAAAGGAAGGAAAGACCTGGTCTCAAATAATTGGTCAGGATGATCAATAGATCATCCAAGTGCTCATAAGTAGAGTGTTTATATATCAAACGTCCAATAATTTAATTGATGAAAAAAAACTAAAAAAATATATAAAAAAAAAAAAAAAAAAAAAAACACGGGTCGTGTGCATACACACATGACATAAATAAAAACACCCAAACCCACAACACAAACACGCAGTATATCATCTTCAATATTACATGTCTTCTAAATCTTCAACCCCCCACAAATACAGGCGACACCTGAGAAGATCGTCAGGAGCTTACAAAGTACTTCCTCAATCGCCCAAGATTCACTATCCTTTGGATCCTGACAATTTGCCTCTTGAATCCGAAGCTAATCGAGAAAAATTCGAGCTTCTAGCTGAACAAGTAGAAGAGATGGAAACTCATATGGTTGATTTGCGAGAAATCCAACGAGCACTAGCAGCAGGATTCAATGAATCATTTGCTAGTTTTATGTATGGGATGTCAATAACCATGTGGTGTAATAACTTCCCTCATTGTCCTCTGCAAGAACAGTGGGAAAAGATCCAGCGAACACAAGGAATTGATCGTCGAATAGAGGAACTCAAGGCCAAGATATCAGAACAGAAGCAAGAAAATGAACGCCTCAAACATCAAGTAACAATCAGTCAACCTCGAATTGAACACCAGAGGCCAATCAGTGTTCAGCGCCAAAGAATCACCCCAGCAACACACCTCAGAACAACGCCTGTCCTGAGGCCAACCAGACCAGCCAATCCTTCTTCTGAAGACATCACCGATTCGTTCATCGAAAATCCAAGAGCATCAAGAATACCCCAACTTCTGCGTAAGCGTACCAATATACCCAATTTGAACCAACCTCCTAGGTATATGCGAGGGTTATTTGATAGTAGTAACACTCATTCATCAAAACGGGTATCTAAACCAACAAGACAACGAACATTGGCCAATCGTCCGCCGTTCCGTTGATTTCTTGAGCCTTTTCTACTGATCATTAGCTTATCCGCTGAGTAACTTTTTCATCAACTCATATTTAACTTGCTGTACAGACTTATTTTCCTGACTGGCTATCACTAGAAGGTAATCCTTGTTTTCTATAGTATTGAGAATCACCTGTCTTTGTTTTTGTTCATGGGCATTAAGGGTATTATTGCTCATGTTAATAAAAGAATTACTCCTACCAATTGAGTTTTCTCACGCTTTTTTTTTGGTTAATGATTTGCGCATATGCTGAGAAAATTCAAACAGCCAATTTAATAAACTCGAAAAGAACTATGTCTGAAGTATCAGCAGAGGAAAAGAAGAGAATCCTCAGAGAGAGGAGACAAGCCAAGATGAAGGCAGGGAAGGCATCAGATAGATTGAATACTATTTTGTCTCAAGGATCGTCAGTCAAGACTTCTGCTGTTTCTGTTTTAGATAAAGAACCAAGCCCAATTGTTAGTACGTCAACGTCTCCTGAACCATTGATTCAAGAAGACACCGCCGATCCTCAAGTTCTGGATATAAGTACCTTGATAAACCAAGAAACTCCCTTAAACCCACAAGAACCAGACTTTGATGATATGTTGGCCAAAATTTTTGGTGCTAACCCTGGAGCTAATTCTGGCGCTGGCGGACAAGATGATCCATTTGCCCAAATGATGAATATGTTTGCCAATAGCTCTGCACAACAACCACAATCTGAACCGTTTGAGGATGGTTATCAACGAAAGGTTAAGGAATATAATGCATACCAGCAAAAGCTTTGGAAATTCAGATTTCTTATTGTCAGATACGTGGCCACCGCTGCTAACTTCTTATATCATTACACCACTATTAATGACCTTTCATTTAGAGCTTCAAGCTACTCTTTCGTCCGAGGATTAGTGTCTCAAACACCTACTGGCTCCTTCATTACGGCATTCTGTACCACTGAAATCATTATTTTGAGTGCATACTATATCATTGGTACAAGAAATAATCTACTTAAATCCGGAGGCGAAAATCATTTCATAATAAGATTATTATCTATGGCATCGATGGTGTTGCCACAAGTTTCTCATTATAAGCCTATTATTATCAGAATATTGGGATATTGGGAACTCTTTGGCATGTTCTTAGGTGATTTATTTTTAATTTTATTACTTTTCGGATTGACCAGTAAACAATGAAACATATGTACATTTATAGAAAAGATAATGTTAACTATTTACAGAAATTTATCCTTCATGTCTTTTCTTTTGGCTTCAATAATTTTTTCTGCACTCAGGTATTGTTTCTTCTTCCAGAATGAGTAAACCAATAACCCAGTACTACATATGGAAAGCCCAAACCATGTGACCAAGTATTGTAAATGGTTGTTGGTGAAACTTACTTTTGGAACTGTTCCCACAGGTACCCCTTGATTGATAAATTCGAATTCTTGATAAGTCAAAGTAGAGTCTTTATCAGCTCTCGATTCAATATATAAGGCATTCTCATCAATCTTCTTCTTATTCGACTTAAAGAGAGACAGCCAGAAACCTTTGGGGCCATCTTGACCTGCTTGATCTGGACCAACCCAGTTAGGATGATCTCTCAAGCTATATATAGCTTGACAGTATATAGGAAGAGAACCAGATTGTTCAGCCATGGCCTGAACATCAGGAATATGGAATAACCTAGAACCATCATTGTGTTCAAATTGTAGAGAAGATCTTGAAGGCATCACCCTGAAAAATGCATGGAGTTCTATTTCGCCCTGAGGCATAGATAAATGTGATAAATAGCCACTGTTTCTATTTTCTGGAACAACCTTATCCTTTTGAATCCAGCCTCGTTCAACTAGAATAGGAGCACCTCCAGCAGATCTAATAAATGGAGTGATCACCAAATATCCAATAGCACCGTTTCTCATTCTAGGCCCTAAGAACATCTCTTGTGAATAATCAAACTTCCCTTTTATGTTGAATCGTCTATATTCAAATTCAGATATCACCGATGGATCAATATAAGGAGGTAATTCTTCCAATGGAGGGAGCGATAGAAGTTCTTCACACTTAGAAATCAAGTCCACTTTCCAGTTCAATCGTTTCACTTGCCAGCATCCCAAAAAGAAACTTATAACGGGCATGGCTATCATCAAACCTAAGAAGAATCTTCTTAATATGGGCAGTTTGGCTTGTTGCTCAGCAACTTTTATATCGGTTACTGTTGAGGTTAACGGTTTCCAATCTATGGTAGGGGTCTTGATTGTTCGCTTGGCAACAATCCTTTGGCCATGACTCCATCCTCGAGATCCAACAAGTCCCACTCTTCGGGCACTTATATTAAGCCCTATATTTCTACAAAGCATCTCCTGGTAATGAAAGAAATGTGCGGGTGGAAATTTCGCATAGAGATTATTATACTGAGGTGAATTTAGCAGCTAAATGATAACTCTATGGTTCAAATTAATTGAAGGTGAAGAAACATCTATTAAATATAAATTAACAAGTATTAGTATACAATACCACGTATTCGAGAACTGCGGTGGATCCATCTGCTAAGGTTGTCTTTGTAGTAGACGTGGACGTAGAATAAGTTCCTGGAGGTTTAGAGAAGGGAATTTCCGTAACTGAGTCACTGGCTGTGGATGAAGCTTGTGCGTTAGATACCGAACTATCATACGTTTGAGATGACGAGGCAGTAACAGCAATAACCGAGGGAATTGAAGTGACGAGGGCAGATGACGAAACATCGGTACTTTCAGTAGCTGACAAAACATCAGACGAAACTACCGAAGGGTCATCTGAGGAAACAGCAGACGTACTAGCAGCAGAAGACTCACTTGAGGATATAGCCAGTAAAGACACAATCGCTGAAGAAGCATCGGTAGTTTCTGCAGCTGATGAAGCGTCTGAGGAAACATCTGAGGAGCTAGCAGAAGGAGAAGCACTTGACGATACAGCCAGTGAAGAGACAATTGATGACAATACAGCAGATACAGCAGATGAAGCAGATGAAGCAGACGAAGCAGATGAGGCAGATGAGGCAGATGAGGCAGAAGTCAGGGAAATCGTGGTGGTAGCAGAAGTATCGGCCACAGAGCTCAAAGACGAAGCCGTGACGTCAACCGCAGATCCAACTGAGGTTTCTTGGCTGGTGGCTTCAGTGTCAGCAAAGTAAGTGGTACCAATAGAAGTATATGTAGTTAACTGACCATCCGAGTTAGTATAGACATAGTCTGTTTCCCAGACTTCTTCCACCAAACCTACGGTAGTGGTTGCGGTAACGTATGGAGTGATGGTTATGGTTGTATATTCAACAGTTTCTGCTCTCACTATAGCAAGTGCTAAAAGAAGAGCAGTAAGAGCTCTTGAATTTATCATTTATTAGCAGAGTATAATTCGAAATTATTGTTTCTGGTCTATTCATCTCTTTTTATAATTTCTTAGTGCAGAGTAATGATCATCACCTTTTCATATTCCTGATAATATTATTTGCAACGCATAAAAAATACGACGAATCCGTTGTGGTTGAGCCATGTGGGGACTTTCGAATGCTGGTGTGTGGTCTCTATTTGCTTCCTTGAACAGATATGGTCTGTATGATTTTGCAGCAAATTCATTGTGCTGGCTGCGAAATAACCAGCCACACTCAAGAAAATATCAAGTTGCAGCATCTGGGCATGCTGAACAAACAACACTAGTGCGTAAAAGACGTGGGATTTACGTGCTGAACAATGAGATCATCAGTGATGGTTGTACCCTGAAGCAATCTTTTGAATGATTTAGTGTATAGCAAGGCGGTTGTTGAATTGTTACATGTTCAAAGGGTTGGAGTGGTGGGCCCTGCATATAGTCGAATCATATACTAGAACATCCCATGTTCATCCAACAGAGAGATAGCTGTAGTTAAGTGATTGTAATTGAACATTCGGAATTATTGGGACGGTTCGAATATATTATTTTTGTTGCACGAGGCTTCCTCCTAATGGGAAGTGATGTAGTAAGTGGTTGTATATGATTTTCTAACGCACTATTAATTGCTGCAGACGCTGAAATGAAGTCTTGGAAAAGATACAAAAACAACAGAGGAGAGAAAGATGATTGCATGTTAGTTAATGAATCATTTGGAATTTCTTGATCTGGGTCTGGTTAATGATCACTTTGTAGCATATTTGCCAGCTCTTTTGGCAACAGAGAAAAGTGCATTTGAGATTGAAGTCTTTGTCTTCTTCCTAATAGCAGCAACGAGTCCCACAAAGCCTGATATTATCTTTATGAAGTATAGTTAAAGTGAATAAGGTTCATAAATTTTCCACTTTCCCACCTCTGATATGCTTATACTTAATATGTTCATGGCATCAAACTTTCAAAGGCTTGCCTCCGTTGCCCAAATCAGCCTTTCAGTCCGGTTACCACCAGCGTTCTAGTCTTGATGTCATTGATTTCGGTCTCAAGATGAGGAAACTCCTTGCCTAGTTTGTCACCCAACACATCCCTCAATTTCTCAAACCCTTGCATTCTTCCTTTAAGTCTAGCATTTGACTTGGCAGTGACCTCTACGAATTCTCGAGTATAAATATCTGGATTCCGGCCATCTTCAATGTAGCTCACCACATCGATGGGGATTGGGTATTGTTGGGTGAAGGGACTCGATGAAATTCCAGATAATTGACTGATTAACTGATTGGTTTTATGAGTTAACGCAGTATGAGATTGTTGTGTGCCTTGATTGTCATGAACCAACACTCCTAATTCAATGAAAGATTCCACCAATGCCAGAATCTGATCGGCCGTAGCAGCAAGCGGTTCATTTTCCGGATTATCTCCAAATGATGATGTTGTCATACTACGTTATGAAGTAAAGATATGCTCGGATATTTTCTGGCGCTTTTTCAAGTCCATAAAATATTTAGGGTTTTTTTGTGGTTGGATGCTCCGTCTTTTTTTTTTTTGCACTTTTACTACAATTGGAATTCACATCCGATAGATCACCATAAATTATCTACTTATAATTGAAGGTTAAAGGGAAAATTTGCTTTCGGTATAATGGATTCATATATAGTATCGGTACGTTACAGTCCAGAAAAATGGAATGAAAACAATCCTTCTTCTCCAAGTAAAATAGTTCGGTTGCAATATAATAAGAATACACCTACTCGTCGTCAGAGAAAGCGGATGTCTACGCCTCCAGTGGAAGACAAAGTGTCCAAAGGATCCCCAACTAGATCAATACCCCGAAGGACTCGACGGACGTTTTTGTTCAACAAAAATGTGAAGGAATCACTCAAATCAATGGCTAATTATCCTGACCACCATTCAGATTATACTCAAAGTGATATAGAAACCATGTGGTTCTATGACGTTGAAAATGTCACCAGAAACCTCCATTACTTAAGGGAGATATACAAGACTATTCAGAACCTAAAGAGAAAGTCGGCTCGTGATAAGTCGTCAGATTCGGCCAATGGAGACTCGGCCGTTCCTGGAGACCTTCCTTCTAGCGTTGTAGGTACACCAATGGCTCTGGAAGATGAAGGCAGTGCTAACATGAATCGATACGAGGATGAAGACAGCGGCAGTAATACTGACCAGCATCATAGCAATAATGAACTGGCTTCAGACGCTGATTTGGGTAAGCTGGCTTCTCGTCGATTAAACTACAGTCACTAATGTACTAAGATTCGTTTCTTCATTTTGCACCATTTCTTCCTACGTCTATATACGTTGGATACCCATCATACACGTACATACATATATACACACATCTTTCTACTGCAATCGTTTCAATCCTGAATCCTAGTCAATCTTCGTTTCCTATAGTCGGTTTTGCTTGTTGCAACCAAATCTCATGCGGTCGTGCGCAGGTAATCAGAAGGTGATATCCGAATCAAACCAACACCTTACATTACAGCTTCTGATAACTCTACCAACCGCCATCAAGTCTTTGGCTTGATAAGCATCAACGCTCAACTGTCCACACTGCTTAAGCAGTGGTTCTCCAACGGGTGAATCCTCTACATCTACCGAACCTTCTAAACATGCGACATTTTGGGTATGTGCGACATTTCGCTGGGACACACTATCATTACCGACTAGAAGTCGTTGATTTTATCCGCATCCCATATTAATCCCATAATTAACATCATGAAGCCAGTAGTTTCCACGGGGAAGGCATACTTCTGTACAATATTATCAACATTTGCAGTTGTGATCTTATCTTTCATTGGATATTTATTCAAGACCGGACATGAATCCATGATGGGATCGATTGAAGATCCAGAAGATGGAGATGCTGTGGCCAAAACCATCTTTGGGGCTGTATTTGTATACTTAGGATTCTTTGTATTTTGCGGATTACAGGTGCTTATAATAAGAAGACAAAGTAGAATCCAGTTATGATAACTATGATGCATATGAATGACAGTCAATGACAGTTCAATTGCTCAAGTACTCCCGTTATAAACGATCTATAATTCATCTTGTCATATTACATTGGTATTCATACGAAACCATGAAGCCATGAATAAACAATTACATAAAGAAATAAATAAATAAAGAAATAAAGAAATGAAAATAATTTACGTTATTTTGAATACTTAGTTGTGTATGAAAGAACCAATTTACTCACAATTTGGAGATACCTTCCTTACCGTTCTGCCAAACAATGCCACCACTCCAGTCACATAAATCAAGAACCAAGGCTCTAAGTTCTTCTAATTCTTCTTTTGTAGCACCTCCGTTCACTGCTCCTTTCAAGTGACCCTTTAACTGAGGATTTACATCTTGAGGGATTAAGCATGAAACAATACAGAGGGATGTTTCTTTCCTCGATAACACATCTGTAAAGCTAAGTAATGGTGAATATACGTGATGATAAGCATAATGCCAAAGGTCTGGATATGCCGTAAACATCTGTCTCTTAACTCTAGTATTGATCTTATTAGTATAGATGGAATTCCATAAATCAGATCCACGAACCAAATCATTAACCATTTCCTTCGTATTGAGCGATTCTTCGGATATAGGCCCATCAATAGTATCATGTGCAAGAGCTTCGGATGTAGACTCTTCAAAACGTGTTCCAGACACATCCTCTTGAACGATATTTGATGATTTAACGTGACCTGGTCTAACAATTGGTTTACGCTCAGGGGACAATGTAGGCTTGATATTTGATGGAGTAACATTTTTCAACACCATGAGGGCATTGATGGTTTTAGGTAATCCCGACAAAGCAGCACTTTTCAATAGCACCTCTCTTATTTTACTGGCAATTTGCCATTGAGCAGCATGAATATCTTCCGTTTTAGAGTATTTGAAGGCAAGTGGTAATTTGTCATATACTGAGTAAGGAATCAATACATCAGGAAGATTAACTCCAACTGCTGTGAAATCCCGATACTTATTGGAAGAATTGATCGAATCTTGTGCTAATTGCAACAAGTATTTATCAGTGAGTAAATTAGAAGAGTCTTTGGGTGTTTCTAAAAGTTGTTGTCTTAACGCAAAATGGAATACTTTGGCAATTTCATCAGGACGATTAACAACACTTAAACAAGCTGATGCAATCAAATACCAACTATTGTGAAGATTAGGATATTTATAAGCTAATTTGACAAGTCTTTCCGAAGTTAAAATCGCCATCTTGTTAACGTTATTGTAATTTATTTTCCCACGATAAAAGGAAGGATTGTACTTTTGTGGGGCCCTTTAAGGAGAAGAGCCGCGGTTAATGAATAAACCACATGAGTTGCAGCCATTCCGCGTTAACCAACTAAGTCTATGTATTCTCTAACAGAGCTAAGCCATATATAATTATTCATCTCGGGTACTGCTTCGAATCCAAGACCTCAGAATAGAGTCTTTAATCCTACGACCCTGTTGAACCAGCCAGTTCCCCATGGCCCAAAAATGCTGGAGACTAGAAAACACAGGAGCTATTCTTGAATTAAACTGACGGAATGGAATGCCATTGGTTTCGGAAATATTTCTGGGAAGGTCATATGCAAGCAACTTTTGGGTGATTTCTTTAACCGAGTTGTTTTCTTTAATCAACTGGTCAATTTTAGCATTGGCTGTGCCCACTAAATCTAACCCATTAGAGGACCTATAAAAGTCTGAATTCTTTCGCTCCCACGGCCTCATGGACGCATCAACGGGAACCCAACGATCACTGTTTCTCCATATTTCTGAACTCACCATCTCTTTCACTCTCAGAACAGCTCTTTTGTAGGCGAACTTTTCATCTTCTCCTGTAAATGCTTTGATGTTCTTGAAATCAAGTTTGATCTGATCTTCTTCTATAGAATCCTTGGCGTAATCATCGTAGGTTTCGGTATGTTTTTGGTCATAAGAGGAAACATTGGGACGATATGGATTGGACATGGCAATTGCAGTCTTGGCAAACATCTCTTCATCTTGAACTTCAAGCCGATTGTCATTTATATCATCACTGTCGTCCATACCGGCCAATCTTAATGTTCCACCAGCATCCGGGAAAAATAACGAATCTATAGGTACATCACTTCTCATGAAAAATTGGCATTTAGCTTCATAAATGGCATCTAGAAGAGTAATAAATCTTCGGGCCTCGTTTTTCATTTTGGTTGTAAGAACCGGTACATTATCAATGATGATAGTCTTGAAATTTGATGCTAAGGTTATATAATCAGATGACGAGTATAGCCCTTGACATATTTGTTGGAAATCAAGATAACACACCGTACCTTTAAAAGTCATAGGTAAATAAGTTTCTCTATTATAGACCTTGAATGACGAAGGTTTATGGTCCAAGTTATGAATACTCACATCATCATTAAACAATTCAGAATCTGGTGAAATGTTAAGAGCTTTTTCTTTGATTAATTTAGTCCATACCAGATCATGTTTTTCATTATCTTCCTTAACCACCAAATAAGGGTCTTTAGAAGAATTGGTAGCAAAAATCGACCTATAATCCTTCTCAGATCTCATGTCAATGGTTTGGCATCTTGCATTCAAAATTGATACGAAGCCCTTAAATTTGGTTTTATGGAAATCGTTAGAGTAAAGTTCTTCTGGTAACTTATTGGAAGTGGCCACCAAAACACCACCTAATTTGAAATAATAGGTGAATAAAATTTTGATGATATTTGCTGAAGCAATATCGGGTAACATAAATTCGTCAAGCATTAAAACTGTGTTTTTATTAATCATTCTTTGAGCAAGTTCAAATAAAATGAATTCATTCTCCATACTCATTTTTTGGGTATTCCTACCATTGGCCATGGTAGCCGTGAAAATTCTTTCCTTTTGAATGTTGTGCATTTCAGTGTATACCCAAAGAATGAAATTGTTATAATGCCATCTCATCTTTGACTTATGAGGTAATGAAGCTGCAAATATATCCATCAACATTGACTTTCCGCATCCCACTTCTCCGTGAATAAGAAGCCCTTGAGGAGATGCAAAATTAGCAAGCTCTTCTTCATCTGTTATGAATTTGATGAGTTGCTTTTTCTCGGCTTCTGGATCTTTCTTAAAAATGTTAGAAAGAGCATTAAACCGTAAGGGAGAATACCTTCCGCCCGTTTCTTTAGCTAATGCCTCCGCTTGTTTGAGCTCAATCTGTCTCAAGATCAAAGTGATCTTAATAGAAAGTTCCTCGGGTGGAGTATAGTCTACAACCCGGTAATAAAGTTTTTGAAGCGCTTTCATGACACGAAGCTGTAGTTCATCTTTCTCGAGTAATCCTTGTCTGATGTAGTTCTGATAAAGTATAAATGGATCAGTAATGGATACGGCAGTATTCAAACTGGTTGAAGCACTAGTATAAGGTACTCTCCCTTCAACTCCATGAGGACCAGATCCAATACTTGGACTAGGATCTGTCGTAGTATCAAGCAACGAATGAGAATCAAGCGTCAACGTGGTATAGTGTCTGAGCTTGAGTTTCGAGTATACACGAGCAGATGTGACTCTCAGGATATGCCTTAGTTTAATCATTCTATAGATCAAAAGTAATGTTTGGTTTTCAAAATAAAAAAAATCAAGAAATTTTTTACTTTTATGTGATTTTTCTTTTTTTTTTTTTTTTTGGCGTTTTTTACTTATCTAATCCATCAGCTAATCCGCTACGGTAAAGCCCTGCAAGTGCGGATGCTTCTATTCCATTTGCCTAAGAAAAGGCATTTTACATTCGGAAATCCATATACGCTATATAGTTCTATACAACCTGGGTACCTCCATTTAACTTCATTTGGGCGAACTTACGATCCAAAGAATTGGACAAGCCGTTCATCTCTTCATCTGACCGTCCGTATAGTTCGTACCACCATTTGACATCAGTGTAGTTGAAAAATACAACGCTGTCGTCACCATCCATTAATGGAGAAGAAGGTACTTTATATTGCTTGTTTTTAAACTCTGCTGGGCGAGAGTTGAAATAATCCCATACCGACACTGTGGATTCTTGGACTTTATTTAAAGTTTTCAATTCACGTTCGGAATCACAAAGAAACGAACCATATTGACATGAATAATAGTGATAAAGTAATCGTTTAAGAAATCTACTATTGAATTCAAATTGATCTGGATGCTGGCGATAAATTTGATAGACACAATCAAGAAATTGGTGGAAAATTGGTGACTTTTCATTGCTGCCTTTATAAGTTGATATTGAGCCAACACCATCATTACCATCACTATCACTACCCCCAATAGACGATCCTCCTGTGACTTTTGAAGAATTAGCAGCATTTTGCGCAGAAGTCTTAATATGATTTGCAGCACGAGCCGCTTTTTTTAGAAATGAGCTCATCCCATTACCCAGGGTCTCAAACTCATCTGATTCAGCTTCAAGAGTCTGTACTAATTTACTCGATGAATCTAAGGATTGAGGAGGACTATTTTGTTTCTTCTTGGGCATCAATGCTCCTGCGCATCCACCATGATCACCTCTCGTAGCAAACTTGAAGCCAAAACTAATCCATTCCTTTTCAACAAGAACCATGAACCCATTGATCGTTCTATAATATGGATCGAGACAAAGCTGCAGAAGAGCACTAACTTGGGATGTTCTATCCCAACCATCAGAACAATGAATGACAATATTAGTATTGTTTAAATGAACTGATTTTGTGATACGGTCAACTGATTGTAATATGATTGATAGGCGATGAAGCCATTGAGTTTTAGTAAGAGCCTGTTGCAATAATGGGTAAGGACTCTTCACATCTGTAGATACAGGGAATTTATCTAAATCACTCAAAATTGTTGTAAGCTTATTATAAGATTCTCTCATGACGTGGATATTATCAATGTTACAAAATATTTTATCGACATTGAATTTTGGCTTAGAAGGACTGACTGAACGGGGGTGATTATCAGAATCACTATTATTGGAGTGACTCGTGGTCGATTCGGAGTCACTTTTGCCCCTGTAGTTATCAATATTCTCTGTACCTGCACCCAAAGCATGTTGAGCCATGGCATTAGTGATTGGGCGTAAATCAACAATCAAGTTTCTTTGAGGCTGATCTCTAAATGTACTATTTTCGGAGAGCTTACTGGCACGTTCTTTATTTTGGTTTTCAAATATCTCAGCAATTAGTTTTTCATCTTGAATTGATCTGTTTTGTAGATTAAGACCTACTAATGGTTGGGCACAACGAGCAATAATATTTCCATTAATTCCAGCCCGATGTTTATAAACAACAGCAGGAATTCTTTGCTTCGAACGGAATTTACCAGCATGTTTTAGTACATTATCTGAGATTGAAGAAGGGGTGATTATTAGATTAGGATAGGAAGGACAAAACTTATATTCTTCATTAATTTCCGATCCTCTCCAAAATGATTCATCACCTGGTACTAACAACTCTTGTCTTTGATATTCTTTAATTGGATCATAAACGGACCAGCCATTAGTCTCCAATTTCTGTTCAAACATATTGGGAGTGTAATTAAATGCATAGAAGTCTCTAATATTGTTATTTATTTTAACAGCTGTGATTGATATACTTAATTTTCGAAACACCTCAGAGCAAATGCCGTCATTAATAAAATCAAAGGAGTAATAAGTAAAGTCTTTACATTGAAGCCTTATATTTGATGCAGAATAATGATCGAATTCATAAGCTGGGGGTATTGATTCTCCATTGTTAACCCAAGATGATCCTCTTGCTTTAGTCAATTTCTCAATGATTGGATAGCATATCCATATTTCTTTTTGGGTTTGAGATTCTCCTGAAGGTGTAAATGTGAAAACCAAATGATGCCGAGAAACAACAAGTGTCCCCTTAATCGAGTAACCTCTCCTAACAAGGACCACGTTATTGATCGAGGTTAAGTTGGTATTTTCCATTTGGAGAGGCTCTCTCTACTAGTAGTTAGCAAATAGAGGTGGCCAAAGTCGCGTCCTCAAATGTCGTTCGTCACAATAGATAAGTTATCAGTAGATATTCAATGCCAGTTTATTACAAAAATACTTCAATATATAAGAAGAGAATTCTATAGCCCGTCAAACCTACGGATTCCGTGCTGATGGGTCTGGGCATTTTTCATTTGCTTGGCTGAAGGTTGTTTCACCTTGGGTTTCTTCTTTTGAGGTTTGGCCTTGACGTCTTTTTCTGATTCACTGTCAGAAGCAGGAGATGTCTCCGTAGTAAATCTCTTTTTAGAAACTATTTGTAGTGGCTTTAATTTTGTGTCTTCTTCTTCTTCTTTTAGATCATCTTCTGAGTCCAGATTGTCACTTTCGTGGTCTCTGATTTCTTCTTGCTCTTGTTCATCGCTTTCTTGTGCCTCTAGCTCATCACCGCTTAAATCAGACCAGCTATCACTAGTTACAAGCCCATCATCACTTTCGGAGTCGCTTCCACTATGGCTGTCGTCATCAGACTCTTCATCATCATTTTGAACATCATCCTCGGTTGTCTTGGACCAAATCTTTAATTCTTCCATACCTGCACTTATTAATCTGTATTCATAATCAATGTCTAAGATCCCAACTTCATCAACAGCGTCATTCTTTTGAGTACTAATCGAGTGAACTCTGGTCTCGACTACTTTACCCTTTTTATAGTTAACACGATGCAACAACCCTTCACTGTCACCGCACCATACCGAGTTCATTATATCTTCGTCCTCACAATTCATCGTGGGGATTAACGCATCAATAGAAGCGTTTTTATTAACCTTGATTCTTGAAAGCTGGTCACGAAACATATTTTTGGAGTTTTTCCATATAGTAACAATTCCTTCACCATGAGCTACTAATAGAGTATCATTCTTATGATCATTTATATGATCACTGGCGAAGCACATCGAAAGAAGTTCATCGGCTTGGTCATCCGATTGTGTAACAATACCTTTTCTTATATCAATGTGCGATACAGTGGTAGATCCCAATGTTAAGTAGTGGTAAGCAGAAACTGCTGGCATGGGTAAGATGTCATTAATAGCATCTTCATGAGCCAGTGGAACTTTGAACTTTAGTTGTGACTTGGCCAAATTGCTACTATCATAAATAAGGACATGACCGTTTTCAGTACCGGTTAATAAGAAAGGATGACTAGCTGAGTGGGCCATTTTGGTGATGGCATCCGGTTCTTGTGGATAATGCGATGAGGTGCTGGTCTTGGAGACAACTTTCCCCGTTTCTGTGTTAGCTTTTTTGATTATGTGATCAGTTCCAATAGAGTAAATGTTTTCACCTACCGAGTTCACAAGTGGATCAAAAATTACCGACCTACATGATCCTTTATGACGCTTTGTCTTCCAGTTAGTGACCACGCCTATGTCCTCATCGATTTCACCAAGATCTCCAACAAAAGTCCACCATTTTTGTCTCAGTTGAGAAACCAGTGTAATCGATCCTTTCTGATTACTCTTGACCCGTTCTTTTCTTTCAATAGCTTTTTCCTCTAATCTTTCACTGTCATAGGTAGAACAGAGTAAATGACCGGTTGCCAACCCAGACACCAAGATGGGACGGGTGGGATGAGATGCTACGGCAAATAATGGATCATTATAATTAATTTCAAGGATGGGAGCAACATTTGACTCATGAAGGGCTGCAGAACCCTTGGATTTTCGTTTCCCCATACTTCTTTCAATCTTTGTAACTTCCGATGAGATGAGAAAATTTGAGAACTGAGCAGAATTGGAAGAATAAGTATTCGTACGCTATGCGCCAGATAAAGGACCGAAACACAGCGCAAAGCCCCAATTGATATTTTGGAAGATGGGTAAGCCAGAATATGATACATTATGTCAGAAAAACGGTGTTGAATGGTGTTTTGGTAAACTTATACAAGTGCTTTTATATATTCACCGGTTTATATTTCGCCGTGTTCGGAATTTCGTGCTAAACGCGGTCCTGTAGTGTAGTGGTATCACCTCAGATTCTGATTCTGATAACCTGGGTTCGAACCCCAGCAGGACCTGTTTTATTTTTTTTTTTCATCATCTGTTTTGATTCAAAGCCCGTTATGTTGTCAATGGGTATATTAATTTTGCATCATATTGAGAGCTACTATACATAGAATATATGCTTGGATACAAAGTATTGACTATTTAATTTTCGTTTTTACGTTTTGAAAATGATACCAATTTGCAACTTAGATGATTTCATGCTGAAGAACTTTTTCGTTATCATGATCAGCATGAGCCTCAAAGATTTCATCGTCGTCGATCTCTTGAGTTTCTGGTTTGTCATCCTTGTAGGCCTTCTTCCCTGTCTTGGTATTTTTAACAAGAAGATCGGCACTGTTACCAACTACTGGGGCTTCATTCGCTATGCCTCCTTTTGGAGCCTCTGCAACACCATGACCAATATCACCTTTAGAACCCGAAGCTAAGTTTTTAGCCAATTCTATATTTTCAGCTTCCTTATCTGCGTTATTTGGGGATTGTACAATATGACCTATCTTACCCTTCACGTCTGAATCAGGTAACTTACCACTAGGGGCTTTACCGGATTTAATGAAATCATCGTGATCCGGGATATCAAGTTCAAATACCGGATCTGCCGAAGGTTTAAGTTCTTGTGAAATTAGGAATATACAGGTTCCAAACAATATTAGCATGACTATATATCCAACAAGTTTTCTCCGATTTGAATTGAAAAAAACATTGGGCATTTTATCATATGGGGAGTTTTTCTTACTCACAGGCTTCATATAATAGGGCCTGGGAAGTCCGTTGTTCTTATATGATCCTTGCATGTCCAACCATAAAAAAGCTAGTGATATCTAAATGTCACATCTGGGGGAAAAGTTCGGTGTTGAATTCTGCCTTGCTTATGTAAGCGTGGGTATTATAAAATAATACCCTAGTTGAAAACGGACTTCAGTTGCAAAAATTCCGGATAATACGCCGTTGCCCGGCCACGTTGATGAAACGGTGATTATTTAGGAAGTAGGTACCTCGCCTTGTTTTTTAGGTCCATATGAAAGAATAGAGCTCTAAGTATTGTGAGGTGCTGCAAGGCGCAGGGAAGGCTTTGAATCAACTAGGCTCCTAATGTTTGATGAAAATATTAAGTATAACTTTGCTTAAAACAGTAATTTGTCTTTTGTATGAGACCATTGAATCTTGTATATTCGAATAATGTGGCAAAGGTTTGGGGCTTAAACTGTACAGTGGGAAGAGAATTTGGCGTAATCTAGACAGGCTTGCGGTATACACTTCCTAGAGTTAAAAAGGGCAAATACTGAACTAAATCATTGACGTTAAGTCTAGATCGCCATTTAATGGGTTGTAGTATATATTGAGAGCTCTAAAGTTTAATTTAGTAATAAATTGCTTATCGTGAAGGAATTTTCCAAAAATGATGATAATAATAGTTTCATCAATTTTGGGGAGTTTGTGACAATTTTTACGCTTTAGTTTAAATTTCGCAACCATTAAAATTTACTTTTTGCAACCACATAATTCGAAGATGAATTTACCATTTCATTCAATTATTATTTCCATGTTCATTGGATTTGCATTGGCCACACCCCCTGCATGCTTTCTTAGCTGTTTGAGTGACATTGCCAGAACCTGTCCCAGCAACCATCATGATATTCCTTGTCTTTGTGACAAGCAAGACGACTTGGTTGGATGCTTGGTTGATGTTTGTCCTTACGGTGACTTTGATAGCGCCCGGGATCATTATTTTGGGACGTGCTTAGAGCATGGCCAACGGGCTCCTCACCCTCCTCCTTATAAGAAACCAAATACAAATCCTGACGATTGTGATGAGCACATGCAGCCTGACGATTGTGATGAACCAGAAGACAAAAAAGAATGTGATAACCCTAATCACCCTGATGATTGTGAACACAAAGACGACAAGAACAATCACACTGATGATTGTGACGACAAGGATGCAGAACCAGACCAAGGAAATTATGATGATTTAGATGAGGATTCAGATTGTGAATGGGAAGAGGAAGAAACTACAGACAGCCACGGTAATATCTTGATTATACGGAGACCAATTAAAGTTTCAGAAAAACATAAAAAGCATCATAAAGAGCCAATTAGAAGAAAAGTTATTATTAAAAAACCTAAATCTAAACTTTCAAAGCCAAGAGTCGTTGAAAGTAAAAACTATTATACTTAGTACCTATCTAGATTTCTATAGCTTAAAGTAAACTGCTATTTACAAGTATCGCTAATGCCTCACTAGCAGGGATTATCTTAATCATGCCAGTGTAAAATGAATGACCATAAATTGGTTTAGTTGGTCATAATGCAGCAGAGGATCTAGTCGTTTAGATTAGCGTATATGGTGATGTAGAAATGCGAACAGTACGTAACGAACAGAGCGAATTGAAGGTTACAGACTCCCAAACACGTGTGTGTACTGCTTCTTGTTCATTTTAACGCTAAGAATCTTTTCCTTGGGAATACTGACCAAGCCCAATTCCCGTTTGTGAGTATTATCTTTATTCAATATATCGGGAGCAGTCTCCCAAGTATCAGATAACAAGATGTTACCATAAGGATCAATAACAGTTAGGATACCTTCAAGAATACGAGAATCAGATACCTCGATCCTCAAGGAACTTCCAATGAACTGTGGAGTGGATACCATGATTTAAATTCAGTAAAGAATTGGAGTTGTTTCTTAAGGTTCCGCACGACCAAATCTCCAGTATAAAAATTTTCCTTCCTGCTCATAATTTATGTCCTTTTTTTCTTCTTCTTTTTTAACATCAATCGCATGTCCGTCCCTCATACAGAAGTCAATGAAGGTCCAGTAACTTCATTGATCGGGGGTTTACCAATGGATGTAAGCGTAGATTAATCATTAAGTTGAAGCACGTTTCTGGGCGCCCGGCGTTGACAAATACGTGGAATGCTGGGAATCAGTTGTGACTAAATCTGTAACACTGTAGAAATGTAGATTAAGAAGGCTTGAACGTAGTTTACTTTACTAATACGTTCTCTCTTAACTTCATAGATGGTCCAAATACTTTAATGAACCGTGTACTTTTATCAACGGCGTAACTTCTTTTACAAACCGTGAAATTTCAGTATGAATCCATTTTTTGTGGGGCTCACTATATCTATCTTCTTTACCAGACGTTGATTAGTACCAGGCCGTTGTTGATTGCGTACCAATCAAAATGAACACCTCAGAAAGACAGCATGAGTTGAAGACCATTGCTAAAGAGTACCAGTCGTTTTTTCCCGTTTGCCTGGTGATATTGAAGGACGAATCAAGCATGGGAGCATTGGGTGATGATCATTACGCAAGAATTCTATCTAAGCAAAGCCTGATTTCTCACATTGCCATTGAAACAAAGGACGAGAAAAGACTAAAAGTATCAGTAGATTTGTCTGGCTGGTACGTAATAGGCGAGCCAGCTCATTACGAGACATTCGAGGCATTAATGATGGCAGTAACACCAACTTTCCAAACATCCTTCAGTACGGCATTGTCAGATAAACTATCACAACTCCAGGGTTGATACGAGCTTACGTACAGCCTCGAAACAAACTTATGATGCATGATTTTATTAAATATTTATAGTATATATACAAGATTGATTTTGTCTATTTGAGTTTGAGACTGGTAGCAATATCTCCAACATCAAGTCTGGTGTTTCTGATGTAGTAATGTTTCTTTCTTGGTAAGTAAGTGTCAGGTTTATGAACAACTTCAATATTTCTTATGTTGGGATTATAAAGAGGTACTCTGACTTCAACCCCAACATGGTTGAGTTTGTTTCTGATTAAGATATTAGTCCCCAAGGTATTATGTCCTCTTTTGATGGCAATTACCCGTCCCAAGACAGTACTTCTGTTTTTATACGTCACTTTAATCACATCTCCTGCACGAAGACCATTATTTGGATGAACCAAAGCTCTTCTTTTACCGAGAGGATCATATTTTTCTAGTAAGGTTTTATGTAAAAATGGGAGTACTGGTTCTCCGTTTCTTTTTTTGGGTAAAGGCTCGAAAACAACGGGCTTGGGAGATTTGGTGGAGACCATTCGAGCTAATGACAACCCCCCCGTAATTCTACCAATAATCAGACGTCCAAAAGCCTGTGGTTTAACGTATCTAGCGAACATGCTTTCAGTAGTGTTGAGATTGAGAAATTTTTCAGTGCCAATTAATGTGCGCTAATAGTGAAGAAATGATTGGGGGTACGGGTGTGTATAATCATGGAAATATATATAGTATACAGAATAATGCAATAATTAGAATCTTGGACGTCTCTTTCTAGCGGTGAATTTAGAGTCTTGAGCGACTTTCCGGCCTCTTCTTCTCATGGTGTCTTTCTTTCTCTGTATGAATTCTTTCTTAGTTTCTAGTTGTTTCATTAATTTTTTGTTCATCTTGGATTTAGCTACTGGTGCATCCATTTGGGCTCCAGCAACATTGATTGTACGGTCCGATTGACCTGCAGTCAACACAAGGTAGTATTTCTTATTTCTCTTTGATTCGGGGTCATCAATTATAAGCCCTCCTCCAAATCCAGCCACTTTGGCTGCATCAAGGATTGATTGCGTTTGAGTTTCATTCATAGGATAAAACTGAGCAACAAACTTTCCTCCTCTTTTCAACGAGGCATAAAGTGTGTTGAAGAACGTCAAGGTTCTTTTTTTGGGATCCACATTCGAAGAATCTGCATTACAAAGCCATTGGATAGCTGAAATAGAAATGGCTGCATCAAAAGTTCCAGCTCTAAAAGGAACTCCATTACCAAGATCACTCAAGAAAAGATCCCCTTCAACTTCACGGTCCAAACCTGTTGCTAACATACTGGGAGAAATATCCATTCCAACCCAGTTGTATCCTTCTTCTGTTAATATTTCACCAGAAAGTCCTGATCCACATCCTAAATCTAAAATAAAATGAGGACAATCTTTCTCCAAGTTTAGAAGTTCTAATGCTCGCAAAGTCATCTTTGCTTGTATATGCTGAACACGTGTTGATGATGTATATTTGAATGATTCAGTATCATTGTAAAATACCTCTGGAGGTGCAAGCTGTTCCGGTCTAGACATTGTTTAAATTGCCGATGGAGATAAACTATAGCGATTTTTTTCCTTTTGATGAGATGATATGGGCACGTGACAAGCTGCAAAAAAAATTTACGACTAAAACTTAATTAATAGGGCATGAAATAATTTAAATAATAATTTAGAAAATCAAGTACAACGTACATATTAAACTGGGACCACTGATGAAACCGATCCAGCACATGACATTTCCCAAGACTTTCTTATCTCTCATGAATTTTGTTCTACTAAAGATAACAAGAGGAATTTGCGACATCTGGAAACAAAGCAAGTAGCCTCTAAGTCTACGGAATATGACAAACATCACCAATTCGTGAACGAGACTCGATAGTATGAAAGTCATTAACGTGGCTTGGAGCTTGTTCAATGATAAGAAACTCACAGACGAATGGTAAACGTGTCTTAAGAGAAACTTATGAACGGGACGATTCCAGATTCTTGAGAACTCAGACCAATCGGTACATGACCACCAGGGGCCGTAGAAATCACGATCAGCAAACATGCTTAGTTCAGCAATAGCGTTAAGAATTGCATCCCAAATTAAAAAGAAAGTCAACAAATATATCAAGAGGAATGGAGGAATCATATCAAGAAGAATAAAGATATATTGTACTACCTTCTCATTATAAGGTAAGGTATTAACATCTTTTGCTTTCATTACCAAAGGATACAACCAGTTTTGAGCGACTAAAATCATAAGAAAGATTATTCCAAATATACCAACTATTTTCTCAACCATATACTTCTTTCTGATTCTTGGGGTTCGGGGGAAATTTAATGTATAAACCAAGGTAGGAAACATCGAGAACTCAAAGAAATTAAATAAGTTGATATTTTGCGGAAATTTCACAGCATTTTTGTTCTGTAGTTCAGTCAATTCTTCACCAATATCCTTAGAGTCAACGGTAACATCTGCTGTCAAGGTTGTTGCAGATGATTGATATTCGAGCTCAAACTTGCAAAAGGCAATACTATCAACAAGGGCTTCTCTTATGGAGGTAACTTTATCTTGAGGCAAGTTATTTGAGTCAGTATCAAGATCACGTAAAGCAGATTCTGAGAATTGAAGCTCGTTTAATATCCTCCATAAATAACCATTATAGAAGCCATATGAGTGCATTTTCATGATAAACACAAGGCTATGAAGTAATAAAAATACTTTGGCAATCCATGTATAATCCATTACAAGATGTGATGCGAACGCAAGCCAGAATAAAAGGAACACCAAGTCATAAATACCTTGAAGGAGCCAACCAGAGCCATCCCACGAGATCCATTGTTTCAAACATCCATACTGAACGAAATAGGCGAAATATGTTGAAAGGTACATGGCCAAGTCGGTGAGTGCCACTTTGATAAGACCCTTTTTCATAGTGTTCACCACGGGAGCATTGTAGAACCACACAGAGTCTTCAAAATAGGAATGGACCATACTGTTAATCATCAAGAATGCTGTTCCAAGCCAGAACAAGATGTAAACTCCGAAAAACTCACTTTGCTTAAAATACGAAGCATCGAATATCGTGGCCAGATAAGAGTAGAATTTAATGTCACCGAATTGAGACCGATAAGTATCCTTTGATTTACTGTTTTGCAGTCTTGCCTTATTCTCAGCTTGCAATTGATTGAACCGTTTCAAGAATTGAGCATTTTCAAGCTTTTCAAGCTTTTTATTCAATGAATTTGATGGCTCCTCCGGTACTTTTTTGTTCGCCCTTCTCCTTCTAACCCCGGCGGCTATGGAAGAATCTCCCGAATCCAGGTCTGATTGCTGGGAATTATCGCCGGTGACATCGGCCGACTCAGTATACTCATCCACCAATACCAAAGAATGACGTCTGGTGTCTTGACTCAACTTTGTAAGTTCATCCATACTGATATGAAAGAATGTGAATTAAACACTTAAGAGCAAATATATTTAATATATTTGCAACTGCCGCGAATACCCATGTGCAGATATTAGTCAGGTACAAATGGGTTCTTCGGATATAAAATAGCATTATTAATATCCAAAGGCTACAACGGACACCTGCCTGATAGGGAGACTTCGGGTAGTTGTGAATCCGTGGTAGGTTGTGAAATCACTAAGTATGGCGATGTAAATTGTATATACAAGGGTATGCGACTAGCTAATTTAGAAACACCCAAGTCTTTCAGAAGCACAGACTAAGCTGTTTCGAGGTATTTATAAAAGGCTCGAGGCATTTATTCTCGAGCAGAGTTTGTAGCTAGAAGCTTTTAAAGGTACGTTCTTCTCCAAGATGTGGGTGCAAAGCATCTGCTCTATTTATAAACTCTCTCAAAGGGTCTAGTATCATTGAAGCAGCTCTGCCAGACGGTGTCTACGACTTTTTCAGCCTGTTGTTTATTTTCACAGTTTGGGTTGGCAGTCACTGAAAGTACCGCTCTTCTTTTGATACAATCCTGGAATTTCTTCCCAAACGACGCTAGTCCCGTTTTACGAATCTCATTCAATACTCGACATTCTCCACTTAACATGGAAGCTCGGATCTCAGTACAAGCATGGTGCTTTAAATTATTGAGGTCTACTTTGAATTTGAGATGGTCATAGGCATGTACAAGTTCGTGAGTCATAATATCTTCTAATTGCCATTTATCTCGAATCCAATTAGCACAAAGTAAAATGCCTTCTTGTGGGTTAAACCCTCCCCCCTTTAAGTCATCACACATTTCACAAACAATGTTTTTTTCATTCAAGTTACCTCCGAGTTTTTCAACGTGATCCATCATGAATCGAACCGAAGGAGAGTACTGAAACATCCATGATCTCCATTGTTCACAATCGTCACACAGGTTAGGCATCATTTTCACTCGATAGTCATGTTCAAACTGAGCTTTTTCATCCTCAGAAATCCCCATACCCGTCCGGTACTGAATGGATCGTCTCCACCACTCAAAACCACTGAGTTTCTCTGGCGGGGATGTTTTTCTATCGTCCATTGGGTGAAATAACTACTAGTAAGTATTTGTCGATGATGAAAATCGTGCGGAAACTTATGGATGCGAACTAATTACAATCTTCTCATCGCTTTTTTTTTTTGCAATAACTTGATTATGGTTTCAAATATTTGGGTGGCTGCTGCTGATAATCAAGTAAAGATCGTGGAAAACCATCTTGAAAATGGGTTTACTCCCAACTCGAAGGATCCTAATGGATACACTCCTATCCATGCTGCTGCATCGTATGGCCATGTTGGACTCTTAAAGCGGCTAATAGAAGCAGGAGGAGATATAAATATTCAAGATAATGAAGGGGATACCCCATTACACCACGTGGAGGACGTCAAGCTTGCAAAGATCATGATCGAAGAGCTCAAGGCCGATTTCCACATCAAAAACAACGACGGTCAAACCCCAGCTGATTACATAGAAGAAGAGGATGAATTCCCTGAACTTGCCAGTTACTTAAAGTCATTAACCCATCATAACACAGGCGAACCTGCTCCATCTGATAGCTTTTTAGAATCACTCCCCAAGCCAGGAAATGTCGATGGCCATGAAATACGGTACACCATGGAAGAAGACGTCAGTACCTCTGCAGAGGATGAGGAAAGAAGAAAAAAATTGGAGGCCATTGTCAACAGTGATAATCCAGAAGAAGCATTAAGAGAATTGGTCACATCCGCTGTAAGAGAAGGATTGGCTAACTACAACCAACCGGAGCCTTCCAACAAGAAACAGAAACAGTAGTGGCACCCAAATCACGGGCATGTACGGGTGTTTTGTCCCTGAAGATCATCAGATGGTACCGGCGCACGACCCGGCTCGAACCTCCACCTCCTCCACGGTGAAAAATTGGACGGTGCCAGCAACGCAATCCAATAATTCAATTGGCCACCATGTTAAAATTAATAAGTGGATTAGTGCTTGCAGCTTTAGTTGCTGCTGAGGATGCGTATGTAATTTGATTAGATTCATAGACAATTTTAAACTAACATTGACTAGTCCTAAGAAATCATTCTCTCAATATACAGTTGATGAATTAAACGCTTTGTCCATTTTAGACAGACTTAAGTTACACTCATGGACCTTAGAATTGATCACTCTTGGATTCACCGTTGTGTTTGTTATATTATTTAAGGCAGGTGACATTTACAACCAAAGTAGAGTTACTAAATATCTCAAAGGATTAAACGACGTTTTCACAGAAAACTTCTTTCAATACGGAGTCAATGATAAAGATTTATTCATCAAAGATAGTTCCGAAAACTTTTCTGCTTATGCTACCGGTAGAGTGAACATTGCCTCGGTTAAAATTGATTTCAAATTGCAACCAAGACATAACATATTTGTTTTGATTTTAGAAACCGTTCTTAGTTACTTCATGGAATCAGTTCAAAAACCTGCTGATAAAGTTGATATCATTATCACTCCTTCTGGTGAATACGATAACTTCATTCAAGGTATCGTTTCCAAATTAGGAATGAATGACTTGAGAAAATTTAACTACTTTTTATCTTTAACCAGAACTTTAGACTCTACCGAAATCCCAGAATCCTTCGTCTATATGTCCGAAGTTAATGAAATCCAAGAAAAAATTTCGATTCCTGAATTGACTGGTGCTTTAAGTATTCCAGCCGCTGGATTCTTGAAATACATTGCTTTCACTGATCAAGCCGTCGAAAGACCTGAATCATTACAAGAGTTGATTCCAAGACGTAGAGTCATCGTTTCTACGGAATTAGTCAGTAGCAAATCTGATTTGGCTGAACTTAACAAGATCTTAGGTGCTGTGTTTTTAGTCGTTGATAAATTGAGTACTAAGGAAATTCAATTCAGACCAGAATCTTTGAAGAAGGTGGTTAAGACCAGAGAAACTGAAGTTGCAAAAATCCAAAGACTTCTTGATGAAGCCAAAGAAGCTGAACTTGCCGAAGAAAAAGCAAAACAAAAGCAAGAAGAAAAGGATAAGTTCAGACAATTGTCAAGAGACGAACAAATCAAAGCCGAAAAGAAGGCATTGGAAAAGAAACAAAGAAGACAACAAAGAAAACAAAGAGTAAGAATGTAATCGTTCATATTTCTTATATACTTGTCATTAAATAGTCGTTATAATTTTCCTGTTAATTTCCATCCCCGTCCTACCGGAGTGTTAAATACTTCTACCACCCCAGCACCCAACGCATCTGCTAATACCCAGTACAAATCAAAACCATAAAACGGTTTCTTAAAATTTGTCATTTTAGGAGGTGTATCTCGTGTAGATCCGTCCCACTTATTGAAAAGTTGCTCTTCCAACAGCTCTTTAAACTTTCCTTTCCCTAAAGTCTTTACTAACCATGACCGACCAGCATTTATGAGCTTGAGAAAGGTCCCACAGTTAGGATATGATATTGCATATCGATGTGACTCAATCTCATTAAGATGATTTGACGTCAATGTAACGTATCCCAAACTCACAAGGGACGATAATTCTTCACCGCTTATTTTATTGTTTGGACTGACAAAAAGAGACGCCTTATTGTCGTTGATGAAATCACGAAATTTCAATATACTGGTCTTCTGTAAAGGGTCTTGAACCTTGTCTATGTCCTTATTTATAATTTCAAGGTATTTATCAGTTTTTACAACTAGTTCAACGTTTTCAAAACCGTAACTAATTTTACCATTCTGATGTTTCAGAGGTGAGTTCAGAATAATTGGTGAGGCATTGGTAATCACGAATTTCCTTAGTTTACCTTCTCTTACTTTTAATTCAATGTTTCTATCCACAAATGTATTTCCTTGATGCAGATAAATTGAATACAACTGGTTCATTGTAATAAGCCCTTCTGCCAAATACGTACTTCTGTACTTGATAATATCGGCTTTGGATTCCATGGAGATTCCTCTTAATGAAAATAGGAGATCATTTTGATGTAGAACGTCACCGTCGGATGTATGTGATCGATTATAAAGCTCTTTATTTTGGTACGAATGATAACGATGATGAAGACCAGTAGATTCAGACCACTGGTTACTTAGTATGGTATCTATAGCAACCATGATATCATGTTTTTGAGAGAGTTGGAAGTCTAGCTGAACATTATAGCCTGTAACGGATAATTTTTCTTCTTCTTTCTTCTGAAGATTTACATTTTTCATATTTTGGATATATTTTGCTTGAGATGGCAAAATCTTCTTAAGTTGATCTCGATGTTTTTTGATTGGTGATGCCGTGGCTCGTTTATACCTCGAGGATGAAGCTGCAGTAGAACGTGGAGTCAAAGGCATTTTAGATCATTAAAGCGTAAAGATTACAAAGAAATAGATGTATGTTCTACTACATGCTATGTATTTAGGAAATGATATGTATATACAGGAATTATCCAAGAAGTTACGGGTCTATTTCACCACAACGTCTATACGGGTTTCAAGTCTTTCAGCCGGTAATTTGATGACTAGTTTGTGGGAACCACGGTTATTGATTTCAGGAACAGTATCACCAGCTGATTTGAATTGGATATCAGATTCTGGCACCTTAAAGCCAGAAGTTTGGTAAATGTGATCCACGATATATTTCTTGGATAAAGGTAATTCAAACCCATTGTTGCTGTCGAAAACAAAGGATTCGGGTAAAGAAGCATCAAGTTCCGCCAATGTGTAAGTATCCGTTGTACTGTTATCAGAAGACAAGGATAGTTTAGAGCTTCCTTGTCCCAAACTTCTTTTACTTCTCATATTGTTGAATAAGTCACTCAAATCATTCAATGAAAGAGCACCCAGCGAAGTTTTTTCTTCTACAACCACCTTAGGCTTAGAAGGTTCTTTAACAGTTTCAACTTTTGTCTTTTCAACGACAGGAATACGAGGTCCTTCTTTTAAAAAACAAGCTTTATTGTCTCGGTGAAGGTAGTTTCTCATGTAAGCCGGTCTCACCTTCACGATTTCGCCTCGAGCTCCAAGAGACGCATGATCTTGCAATAACTGGACATGAATCTTTTCTGGGATTCTATGTCTCACCTTTCTCGAGGCAAATCGTACTTGCCTAAGCATCATGTCTAGAGTATGAGTAGATGTTAGTGCTAATAAGAAAATTTTCGGGACGGTGAGAAAATAGATTTGCTTACATAATTAAGGCTATTTCTCCATCTCATCTCTACTACTAGAGGAAATCATGTCTTGTATAATTTGCCAGGAACCGGCTAAATATACCTGTCCAGCATGTGGAGCTCGAACCTGCTCTGTGAAATGCGTAGGAGATCATAAGAGCCAATCAAATTGTACCGGATTACCGAGTAATACTGAGTATATATCCAAGAAAGATATGGCTGAGAATAGCATTCATATAAATCGTGATTATAATTTCTTACTTCGATTTGGGAGGCATATACAAAATGGAAAGGTTGATGTGAAAAGTAATGCCAAGAATGTGTTTAAGAGAACATTCGGGGGTGCCAACAACAATCAAAAACGGTTTAAATCAAATAATCTGGCGGCACAGGATGATCGTATTGAAGCTGTCAATAATGCATTTCCAAATAATCCTATGACTTCCATTAAAAGGAACAATACCCTTATTATTCAGCTTCCTTCAGGAATGAGCCGATCTTTGACAAATAAATCTGGATATGATAAGAAACTGGCATCATTTACTTGGACTATTGAATGGGTGTTGGTAGACGAACATGGTGACCAGGTGAAAACATTCATTAGCTATAAATTGAAGGAATCCCTTATACTTAGAGATGCTGTGCCCATGAACATTTTGAACTCGACTCTTTCTGAAGGAACCATAGATAAGACCCAGCTCAAATTTTATCTTGATAACGTGGTGAAGAAAAATAACCGTATATTGTTATCTGCAGAGGATTCCATATATGATGCCCTTAAAGACCAAATTGTTCTCGAGTACCCCAAAATATATATTGTAATGGGTGATACTTGGGAGAATAATAGTTCTGCATCAAGCGATGACAGTAGTGAATCCGACTCCGAATCAGATTCAAGTGACAGTGACAGTGACAGCAGCACGGATGACCACTCTGGTGAAGAATCTGAAGTCCCCGAAGAATCTTCATCAAAAGATCCCAATCCAGATTTTTCAATAAACCCTTCTTCAGGTATTGCATAAATGAGAGTATAGCTCTTGACGGTATTTCTACAGTATACTAAGAATATACTCGTTTCGCATTGATTATTCTATGATCAGATCATGAATTCTGATTCAGGTATCTACATAATACATATTACACAACAGTGGTAATCAAACTGTCTCTTCATGTACAATGTCTTTCTCCTTTTCTTCTTCAGTAACGTCGAGAAGCTCTTCAAGAATATTTTTAGATCCGTCCCAATGTAATGGTACAGTATCTCCACTAAACAAAAGATCAATTTCTTCCAAAGAGAGCCCCTTCACCTCTGGATAATACTTCCAAATAATGACAGCCGAGAAGAAATTGAATATAGCAAAATAAATATACGTCTTATACCCAATATTGTCAACCGATGGTGGAGTGATCTCCACAATTAAGAAGTTAAAAATCCAATTGGCCATTGTAGACAACGCACATACCTTAGTTCTAATATGTAATGGAGCATATTCAGTAGGTAGAAGCCAGGGAGTGGTTAACATTCCATTGGCAAAGAAAAAGTTCACAAGGAAAAGCATAACAACAGCAGCAGTTCCACAACCTGGCACGTCAAGGTGTGCTTGGGTTCCCGCTAGTACACACATGGTTGCAGACAAGGCAAAGCAATTAGGAATCATAAGTTTTCTCCGACCAATTCGATCCATGAGAAACAACGATGGAATAACCGAAAGTACATAAGCAATACCCATGAAACCAACAATAAGTAACGACAAATTATGGCTTAAACCAAGTGAATCTTGTAAAACAATGGCGGCATAATAGGTGACAAGATTAATACCAGTTAATTGTTGCATGATTTGGGAACCAACCGCCAACATCGTTCTTCTCAAGTTTCTATTCTTATTTCTAGCAAATATAGAAAGGAACCCATTATGAGTAAGTGATTTTTCATGCATAACAGTTGCTTTCACAATTTCCAATTCCGTGGTTATCATGGGATGGTCTTCATTATCAATTTCATCAGTCCTCATCAAGCTGAAAAGAATACTCCTAGCCTCTTTTAATCTGTCATGATTTACTAACCACCTAGGCGATTCAGGGAGCGGAATAATTAAAACGATAGTAAGCAAGGCAAACACAATTTGGAAAGCAATTGGAAATCTCCATTGAACTTCGTTATCAATGAATGAGAATCCATAGTCTACCCAATAAGAAACTGCCACACCAACAATTGTTACAAAAAGTTCAATTGTAATATGAACTCCACGGTTTCCTGCGGGAACTGTTTCCGAATTCCATATTGGAATTGTAGAACTGTTGATCCCGTTACCGAATCCCGCTACAATTCTACCAACTATAAGCTGGGGAATTCCATAAGAAGAGCATTGTAGAACTGCCCCAAGCGACAATACACTGCAGCCCACTATTATAGAGTTTTTCCGTCCTAATTTTTCAGCGTATAAAAGAGTAGCTAATGCTCCAAAAAAGCAACCAATTTCATAGATTGCAACCACCAATCCTTGTAAAGAACTATTCCCATTTCTATATGTGGTATCAATAGAAGGAAACCTGTCAGTGAAAGCTTTCCCAGTTAAAAGACCCGACATCACACCTTGATCATAACCAAATAATAACCAACCACAAGAACTTGTAGCTGTGATTGAACGATAAAGCCATTTTCCTTGAAGATTATTTTTCCACATAATCCGTTACTTCTAGATAATAAAATGGCTTTCTTCAATATTTATATGGTTTTGAACTTCATTGGATACCCCCAGAGATTCGTAAACTTCATCGAGTTTGATCTATTGTCTCCACAATCGGGAATTGTTTTCCAGATACGCGGAAACATTTCTCCGAGTTAAGAAGTTTGTAACCTCTTTACCCCACATTTCAGATATGCATGTTGCTTACAGCCGTGGGAGAAACGTCTCCGAGAACGTTTTGGAATACTGGCTTTAAATATAATATTTACGATATAAAAAACCTACCGATGACTCGAAAATCATAGAAGGAGTGAAACATTAGTTAGAATGGTTTATATAATTGGATTGAATAGTGGATCTTCTTTTGATGGAATTGACGCTGTACTTGCTAAAATTTCAATTGGTGACGATGGATTTCCTACTGTTCCGATCTATGTCGATAGCATCACCATTGATTGGCCCCAACCGTTACAAAAACCTATCTTAGATGCATTTGAAAACAAACTTTCCATTTTCGAGTTATGCCGTTTGAACTATGCTGCTGGAGCTGCTTATACTAATGCAATTCATCAATTGCTTGCAAAAAATAACTTAAACCCTGAAGACATTGACGTGGTAGGATACGATGGTCAAACTGTCTATCAAGAGCCCCCAGATAAAGACCTTATGAAGAAACTTGCTGAAGATACAGCAAGCACAGATGAAACTCTTAAGTGGTTAAAAGGTGGATATCCTTGTGGTCTTTTCATTGTCGAATCAGGAGTAGTGGCAGCCTTGAGTCAAATTACGACGGTTACTCAATTCAGACCAGTTGACCATGCATTAGGAGGTTGTGCTGCACCATTAATGCAGTTTCTCGATTTAATTGCATTCAGAAAACGTGGACCCGTACTTACTTTGAATATTGGTGGTATTGCCAATCTTCAGCTTGCAGATGATGATAGAAGTAAGATGATGGCTTTTGATACAGGTCCCGGTAATGTAATGATTGATCATATAATGAAGATCAGATCTGGTGGGAAATTGACTTATGATAAGGATGGTGCTACCGGAGCCAAGGGTTCTATTAACAAAGTTTTATTAGAAGAGTTAGAAGACCATGAATTTTTCAAGAACCCACCTCCTAGATCAGCCTGGAGATTGGACTTCGGGTCAGATTATTCTGACGCTGTTCTTGAAAAATATTCTCATTTAAGTACTGAAGATTTGGTTGCAACGGTAACAAAATTCACCGTGACGTCTATTCGTAGGGCCTTCGTTGATTGGATTTCGCCCAAAATCTCACCCAAAGAGTTGATTGCAAGTGGAGGCGGTGCCAGAAATAAGTATCTCATGAAGTTACTACAAGAAGAATTGAATAATTATGGGATAAATGTTGTTGAAAGTGATAAATACGGAATTCCCGGAGCATTCAAGGAGGCAATCAAATTTGCAGTTCTTGCATTTGCTACCAAAAATAAGATTGCAAACAACATTCCTGCCGCTGGTGGAGCATCTTCCTTTGCAATTCTCGGTAAGTTAACGTATTCACCAAAGGAAGCAAAAAATACCGAATATTAAACCAAAATTATAGTTCCGAAGTATATATTTTGTTCAATAAACGATAAATTCGAAGTTGATGTAGTAATCTACGGTTTTGTTCCCCTCTACCCCATGTTTGGGTAGCGCCCCAAGATCAAAAGCCCATCTCCGGAGAACGATCTCCTTTCCAATCAACGGAAGTCAAGAAGGTGGGGTTGTAATTGACAAATTAGTTATGGAGACTAGTTTCCGATGCAGTAGATACTAAAGCCATTACTATGAAGTATAGGTATAAAGGTTGATATATTTGCAAACTGATGGTAATGGTAATTAATATTGCTAAATAATTTTATTAGATGTCTGCATTTACTTTAGAAGGAAAAGTTGCCATTGTTACAGGAGGTTCAAGAGGATTGGGATTTCACTTTGTTAAGGGCCTTGAAGCCCACGGATCAAATGTCGTGATCTTTGACGTTATCCCTCCGAGTCCCCCCTTGGAAGAATTGATTAAGACGTCCAAAAGAAAAATTCAACATAAATATGTCGATGTTTCGTCAAAAGAGAAAGTGGATGCTGCCATTGCCGAAGTAGTCAAGGATTTTGGCTCTATCACCACCTGTATATGTGCTGCAGGGGTTTGCAAAGATATTCCATTTCTTGACACCACCATTGAGGACTTTCAATTTCACTGGAAAGTCAATACTCTTGGTAAATTTTTAGTTGCTCAAGCTGCTGCTAAGGTAATGGCAGATGCTGGGAATGGAGGTTCAATTATTTTTGTTGCCTCGATAGCAACTCATGAGGCTGCAAAAGGTCAACTTATTTCTGCCTATACCGCCACCAAAGGAGCTATTAGAGGTTTGGTAAAGCCAATGGCCATGGAATTAGCTAAATATAACATTAGGGTTAACTCAATCTCTCCTGGCCACATGTTAACTGATATGGCCAAAGAATTGGGATCAACTAACCCAGGATTACTTGAAGGTTTTGCCAAAAAGAGTTTTTTCAATCGTATGGGTGACCCACATGACTTAATTGGCCCTGTAGTCTACTTGGCTAGTGACGCTTCTGGTTACTATACAGGACAAGATATGCTTGTCGATGGAGGTGTAAGTAGTTGGTAGATTGTATAGAATAATTACCCAGACGATATTTCCCCACATTCCAAAGCATGGCTTCGTAGAGCGTATCAGTACGAAAATAATTTGCCGAATGTAGAAGGATGATCCCAGAGATAGTTTCCGTCTCGGAAACGTATTTCCTGGAATATTATATGTACCCCGGACTTAGCGATCTGCACGCGGAGATGCTTTTCCACATTTAGTATATAGAAGGAGTGGATCGGCAGTAATTATCCTTATTTGATATATACAATGACTAATGATAGCTATGTTTGCAAATGGGGGATTATGGCAACAGGATGGATTGCAGGGGATTTTGCCAAAGACTTGATCAGACTTCCAGGCTCTAGAAAAGTAGTTGATGTTAAACACAAGCTTGTAGCCGTAGGCTCGTCCTCATCTCTTGAAAAAGCTGAAAAGTTTATAAAGGAAACAGTTGAAGCTGTCAGTGAAAGCAACGTTGATACTAAAGATGTTAAAGCTTATGCTACGTACGAAGAATTGGTCAAAGATAATGAAGTAGAGATTGTTTACATTGCTACTCCTAATTCTCATCATTATGCTAACTGTAAATTGGCCTTGGAAGCTGGTAAACACGTCTTATGTGAAAAGCCTTTTACGGTAAATTCTGAGCAGGCTAAGGAATTGGTAGCAATTGCATCTGCAAAAGGATTATTTCTTTTGGATGGGTTATGGACCAGGTTTTTCCCTTTAACTATAGAGGTGCAAAGACTTCTTTTTGAAGAAAAGATTTTGGGTAAAATTTACCGGGTGTTCTCTGATTTCTCAGTACCCTTCAACCTTGAAACGTTGGATCCTTCTCACAGATTGTTGAATCCAAAACTTGGTGGTGGTGCTTTATTAGACATAGGAGTCTATGCTTTGAGTTGGGTGTTTGTAACTTGCTATGCAGACCCTGCTAACCAAAAGGCACGGCCTCAAGTTTCCTCTGCCATGATCAAGACACCAATAACTGGTGTTGATGAGGCCACTACTATTTGTCTTAATTTTCCTAAATCTGGGGTAAGTTCTGTCGTTACTGTGAATTTCAATGTGGAGTCTGATCATAATTCGATTTGCCGTATACAAGGTGAAAAGGGAGAAATAAATGTACAATGGTCCTCATGTAGACCAGAAAGTTTCACAATAAAATTAGTAGGTAGTAAAGAGACAGAGAAAAGATCATTCGACATTCCGGGCCATGGACTCTTTTGGGAGGCTGACGAAGCAGCCAGGTGTTTGAGAGACTCTAAGAAAGAATCCTCTCGTTACCCATTAGACGAAAGCGTAATGATCCTCGAGATTATGGATAGTGTGAGAAAAGAACATGATTTGGTATTTCCTTGTGAATAGTTACGTAGCTAATCATAATTTTCCAATAAACTTTTATCAAAGCCATCGGGCCAGCAATTCCACGAATCAATTCCATGCAACGAGGCAAAAAATTCATCAAGATTGTCTAATTTCAGAATATCGTTGGAGTCATTTCCAGCCAAAGTGTGTTGGATTTGTTCACGAATCGCTAAGGCAGAAGGCCAAGTTTCTCCAATCTCTTGTAGATATTCTAAAGCGGTTTCAACAAGTTGATTATCATAATATTCATGATTCAATTGCATTGATAAATGTATTGTAACAGCTGTGAATATAAAATGGCCTGCAAGATTTGCAACATTTTTGAGCGAGTACTGTCGTTTGTAAATACTGAATATTTTCATTATCTGTTCCGAAGAAGCAATGCACTGAAGAAGTGGATTTGATTCTTGTTCAATATCTAGGCCGATCTGCAGAAATGGTCGAAATAAAAAGATCACCGTAGCATGATATAGACCTGAAAGTAATAGGACATGAGGAGGGAAGTAGGTAGGCGGCTCCTTTGATGTGTCGATTCGTAGACATAGAGGAAGATTATTCCACGAGGCTTTAAGTTCATCATTAAACTTTCTTAATATGTTAATGGATGATTGTTCCGTGAACTTTTCATTCTTGTGGTATATTGATTCAATTATGCGGTTTAAAAGCATCGATAAATCAATGGCATATACGAAGCAAATGTACTGATTAGAAAGAATACCAGATTCATTGATATATGGATTCAACTCCGTATAATTTGCAGAATTATGTGGAGTCTTTATATCAATAGAGCTTTTAGATAGTAATGGAGGACGCCCCAGTATAATACTCCAGCATTGATCTGCCAAGAATGAAGCCCAAAATGTATCTTTTCTAATTTGGATGTCTTCTGCGCTTATTCTTCCTTCGTCATATAGCTTCTGACAGCTTAAGTGCAATCCAAGTTCGATCGCCATTCGAAGAGCAACTCCGCTAAAAGCCCAGCCTCGAGATATTTTACCGAAACCAGCTTCTCGACTAGCAAGTATTATTAGGGCTTGCACCGTAGTAATCCGTGGGTGTTCTAATTCATCAAATAAAGAATTCTTAACCTTCTCGACGTAAAATTCTCTTAAGTTAACGGTGGATTCAAGATAGATTGAACTTTTAGAGAAAGGTGCTCCGTGTGCCAATATGGCATTAAACAACATGTCTGAGTAGTACTTGCCTCCAGTTTGTCTATCTCGAAGAAAAGCACTTTTGTTAACTATTGGGAAGAAAGAATGTTGCCATTTCCAATAGCAATCCATAAGATGATTGACTATACTATCTTTGTATAAGGAAAGGTTGGCCATTTCAGCTACGCTACTCAAATTTGAATCACCAATATTATTATCATCAGATTGAAATGAAGAATCTTGAACAACGAATACGTTGGATGTACCTCCGAAGAAATGAATTTCCCCCAAAGTGTCTAGCTTTAGCGTTTTTCCATCAGCCAATTTCACATTATGGTCAGATGAAGTCAAATTTACGTTTGGGCCCGGTTTGATTCTTTTAGATAACTGGATTTCGTTACTGGTAAATACGTCAGTATCATAATTAGGCACTTCTCCTTGCCTAGTCAATTGTTGAAGGAGATCAGTAATTTCCTTATTGCGGGCCCTGAGTTCGTCATTACTCTTTTTGTATTTTTGAATGAGTTCTTTGGTACTTTGACGTCTTCTGTCTGTTTGAAAATCATAGATGCATTCATGTTCTATGCATTTACCAATGCATCCTGTGCATGGATCTGCGCCATCACATTTAGTCTTCCGCAGTCTGCAGGGGTTACAGGCCCTTTTGACAACTATTCGTTTAACTGATGTCATATAGGTATGGAAAGAATAAAAAGAAGGACTACGTTGAGCTGAATATTAAATTAGAGTTGAGATCTGTACGATTCCGATCACGCGGTATTAGGTTTCCCCGCCATTTTGGATAGAGCAGAGCTAGATTGGGGTTATGCAGCTAGAAGCCAATTAGGTCAATTGCAGCTTTTCAAGCTAGACAATTATCGAGAAAATTGTAGCCAAGGTCTCTGATATAAATATCGTAATAGCCTACTATCAATTTTGCATAACCGTTATAGATGAAGTATGTGTTATCAAAATGACTTAGGTGCGACGCTAGATTTGACAATCCGGGGTAAATGATTTACAGTGGCTGCTCAACCATAAGTAGCGATACATACTGAACGCCATAATTTTAGTCCATTGTAGTGCCAGACATAAAGTGAAACTGAGATGGAAGTCTACGATACAGATTAGCTATTGTTTATATTACCGATATAGTCCTTGTGGTGTACCAATGGAAATGTAAGGTACACGAGTATTTGTATTTGTCATCCACACTCAGACTGAAATCATGTATAAAAGCACTGATAGTATCTCTTCAATGTAGACAATTGCTTTTTTCTCTTTCTTAATCATCAATATGTCAAGAGCTAGTGTTTTTACAGGAACCAAACAAATTGACACTCTCACAGAGGTGTCTACCATCACCATTCCTTCGATTGATGAAGATGAGATCCTAGTTAAATCTGTCGCTTTCGCCGTAAATCCCGGTGATTGGAAAAGTAGTATCTTTGGCGATGGTTTAAAAGGAAAGGTCGTTGGTTCTGATGTGTCAGGGGTAGTTGAACAAATTGGGTCGAAGGTTCATAATGTCTCAATTGGCGATTATGTTGCAGGTTGGATGATTGGCAACTCGAGCTCTACTAATGGTGCTTTTAGTGAATATGTCGCTCTCAAACAAAATTTGATTATCAAATTAGATAAAGATGCTATTGACACGAATCTGCTTGAGCCAGGAACTCATTTATCGGGATTCATTTCTAGTTTTGAAGCCGCTGCATCTATTCCCGTGGGACTTGCAACCGTTGGGCTGTCGTTCCATCATCACCTAAAATTGAAGCCCAATTCAACAGATAAGACCATTTTGATCTGGGGAGGTGCTACTGCCACGGGGATTATTGCTATCCAGGTTGCAAAGCTAGTTTATGGATTAAAAGTTATCACAGTTGCTTCTGAAAGGCATCATCAGTTCTTGAGCTCAATTGGAGCAGATAAAGTTTATGACTATAACGATGAGAATGTCGTTTCCAAACTTCAATTCTATGCCTTTGATTATGCTTTCATCACTGTTATCGATAGCGAGGTTGTCCAACAAACCATCGATGCTACCAATAAAAGTTCCTATGTAGAAATTGTTTCTTTGAACCCTCTCGATAAGATCGAAGACTACAAGATTGACGCTTCAAGAAAGTATAAATTCTCAACAAACGTTTTGTTTTTTGCCGCTGGGGTTGAATTTTCGTTTGGGCCACAAGTGATTCCTCCCAATGCAGAAATTGCGTCTGATTATGATGATTTCTGGGTGAACGTGATCCCAAAGTACTTAAAACACCTTAGAACTGCTCATTTGAGAGTACTTTCTCCGGGTCTTGAGTCGGTCAACAAAGCCTACAAATTATTGTTTGATAACGAGGTCAGAGGCGAGAAGGTAGTATTCAGAATCAATTAGTTTCAAGTCTAGCCTATATATATATATATATATATATATTGTGTTTCGTTTATTTCTTTGTAGCATTGGTTGCATTATGGAGAATAGGTGCAAAAAATATATACCGCGCTTTAATACTTACGATATTTTTAATCTCATCTCAAAACTTCTAATCATGGCTACGATATTTAAGAAGCCTCAAGAGCTGGAGAGGAATATAAAAGCATCTCTTTACTTCGGGAATGTTGATCCTCAAGTGACTGAGCCGTTATTGTACGAGCTTTTCATTCAATTTGGGCCCATTCGCTCGATAAATCTTCCAAAAGATCGAATTCTTAAAAGTCATCAAGGGTTTGGATTTGTTGAATTCAGAAACATAAACGATGCCGATTACACATTACAGATTCTCCAAGGAGTACGTCTCTTTGGAAAAACCTTGAAGTTGAAGAAGGCAGAGCCATCCAAGAATAACATCAGCAGCCAACAAGTTGGAACTACAACAATACACACCGATTCCACAATCACAAATAACACCATTGATGTCGGGGCCAAGTTGTTTATAAAGAATCTTAACCCACTTATAGATGAAAAATACTTAAAGGATACCTTTGGCAAGTTTGGCAATATTATACGACAACCTGTGATTCTTAGAGACGAAGATACAGGCAATTCTAAAGGCTACGGATTCATTACATTTGACGATTTTGATAGTAGCGATACAGTCATAGAAAAAATGGACGGTGCCATGTTGATGAACTCCAAGATTCACATAAGTTATGCATTCAAAGAGGACGGATCAGGCCAGAAGAAAGTAAGGCATGGTGATGAGGTGGAACGGAAATTGGCAGAAAGTGCAAAGAAGAATGCCATCATCAATGGTAATCGAACCAATCCCAAGTTCAAGGCCAACAAGAAGTCGAAAAAGTGAACTTCCCGTTATTGTAACGGAGTTTTGGAGATGTTCATTGAAGTTCCGGGGTTAAATCCGAAGTATCAAGATGGTAGAGCCACAGATTCTCACCGATTCTCATACAATGTCGATTATATCCGTTTTAATAACCGAAAACTTCGCAGATGATTAATAAGTGAAAATTGCCAGGGATTAATATAAATAGTGGATATATTACCAGCCCTGATAAACCACATTCAATTGACTCCTAGAAACTACCAAAAATGACTGCTACTCTTCCAAAAACCCAAAAAGTTGTTTTATTTGAAGAACATGGAGAGTCTATTGACGTTGTTAAGTACGTTGATTATGATACACCCCAAATCACATCTCCAGATGATATTATTGTAAAGAACAAGTATGCTGGTATCAACTTCATTGATTCCTACTACAGAAAAGGGTTGTATCCTGTTCCCCTTCCTTTTATTTTCGGTACAGAGGCTAGTGGTGTGGTTGTGGCTGTTGGCGATAATGTCACCGAGTACAAACCAGGTGATAACATCGTTTTCTTGGGAGGTCAGAACTTCGCCCAATATACTAAGGTATCCAACAAGTCTCTCACTAAGTCCAAGCTCCCAGCCAATATCAGTGAAGCTAAATTCCAAGAGGCTGCTGCAGCTCTTTGCCAAGGTTTAACTGCTATCGTGTTACCTGAATTGTCGTACAACGTCAAAAAGGGTGATTATATTCTTGTTTGGGCAGCTGCTGGTGGAGTTGGAGGTATAATGACCCAATTCATTGCAAGCAAAGGTGCCCATGTAATTGGTTTAGCCTCGTCCCAGGAAAAATTGGATCTCGTTAAGAAACTTGGTGCTGAATATGTCATCAACTACAAGACTGAAGATGTGGTTGAAAGAGTTATGGAAATCACTAATGGTAAAGGAGTCATTGGAAACTTTGACAGTGTAGGAAAAGCTTCTTGGGAAACCTCTTTAAAAGTTATGGCTGTTGGAGGAACTCTTGTTAGTTACGGTAATGCTAGCGGACCAGTTCCACCAGTTAATATTTTGAAATTAGGCGAGAAGAATTTGTCCCTTGTCCGTCCAAGAGTTGCCAAGTATTTACAAGGTCCAGATGACTGGGACAAGTATTTCAACAGATTGTTTGATGCTATTAATTCTGGGTCTTTGAAGCTTGATATTAGTAAAGTATTCCCATTGAGTGAATACAAAAAGGCAGCCACTGAGTTGGAAAGTGGTACTACTGTTGGAAAGATTCTTTTAGAGATTCCACAATAGGTGAATGGTATCGAATGAACTACTATATTTTATATATATAAGAGTGTGTGTCTAAATAAAACATTCATCATAACTTTGGTCTTGAATTTTCGTAACGCATAAGATCTTCAGGCGTAGCCACTCCATACACAAAATTCCCTTCATCGTTGGTCACGATAGCAAAATAGATGCCTTCATTGAAGAAACGGGCAAGATCTTCCAATGGTGTTAATGGAGTGATGATATCGAATTTCTTTCCTTTTGGAGCTCTAGGTTTCATGATGGTTGCATTTCTTGAAGTAGACGTCAATTTAGTCTCGTTGGATTGAACCGCCTTTTCGTAATTTTCCTTTGTTTTTTGATGAAACCAAATCATGTAGTTTTTGGTGATCGGCTCGATTTTAGTATCAGTGAATTTCTTAGAATCAGTTCTTAATTCGCCAACGTTAAGCACCCCCAATAATCTTTTATTCACTTCATGGATCACTGGCAAATACGTGAATTCATTTTCGAAAGACACTTCGAGTGCTTGTTCTAAAGGAGTACTTGGATTAATGGATAAAGCAGGAGGGATATCAAGGTCTTCTACGGTAGCGCCTCGGTAATCCCGAATATGAAATAGTACCATTTGAGTCATGATGGAGTAGCAAAGAAATTTTATTGATGCGAGAGAAAAAAAAAAGGTTATAGTGTTGCCGTATATATGGAACAGATGTAGTAGTATGACAGTTCAGTATATTATACATAAATAAATAATAGAGATACGGAAATTACGCTGCCTCAGCCGTTTTGTATTGTGATTTGTTGTGTCTTGAGCTGGTATCATCAACATCTCCTTCTTCTTTGACAACCCTTCTCCATACATCTTCATCATCGCCTAAATCCAAGACACCAATTCTCATTGTAGCCAAAAGATTGACCGCCGCCGTCAGGTGTCCATAGACTCCTCCGTAGAAGGCTTTAGTTGCATCCTTTCCCCGAGACGCCTTAAGAAGAGGCACGCCTCCTGGATGTTGGTCCATGAATGGGGTGATATCATGAATGATGTTCTGAATGACAATGTACATGCGCTCGGAATGCATGGGAGACAGAACCAATTGATTAAATTCTCTGGGGGTGATTAACGGGAGTTTGGAGATTGGAGTGCCCCAATTCAACTGGCTTTTCATTCGGTTTATAACCTCCTGCAGTTGCTGGATTTTCAATTGGGTGATGAGATCGTTTGGTGTACGACATAATTCTTCAACTACACCGAGTTGATTAAGGGTCCATATAAACCACTTGGTGGGATCAAATGCCAATAATGACGAGGTACACCTATAGTCATGGGGGAATTCATGGTGGTAGTTTTGGTGGGACTGGCCATAGGTAAGCACGGATATGAGAGGATTATTACAATTCAATGACGAATTTTTATCGTTGAATGGTTGAGTAGGAATCAGAACTTGGATTTGCCGGTAATGACAAATGGATTCGGTACTTAATTGACACTGCTGACATAAAAACATCCGAAGAATGCCCGGGTATAATATTCCATTCATTAAGGTATCATGACAAACAAGAACCGTGATAATGGCGGGAATGACAAATGTGGTGGCAAGGAAGAACAATGGGTATAGTGATTCTTGCCATAGAATTAGAGACTGCAACTGTAGATTGTAATCAAACTGCAATTGTTCCAAATCAGCATCGAAAAGGAATTCGTCGTCATCATTACCGCCAACATCAGCATTGGCTGCTTTCACCTCATTAACCAAGTTCTTCGATACCAATTTCGGGAACTCTTGTTCGATGAAGTCGTTTTGGAAACTCATGATTTTGGGTTTCTTGATGAGCCAGCCCCAATGAGTCCATATGAATCCTCTTTTGATGGAGTACGGATCCCGTTCTGTGTCGTCGGTAAACTGATGATGAGCCCGATGTAATGCCGCCCACCATCGTATCGACCCGAGACCTAAGCTTGAACCAAAAATAGCGAAGTACTGTTGGATAAACCGGAACCGGGTCCGGAACGAGTTGTGGGTGAAAAACTTATGATACCCACTGCTGAATGCCAAAATGGTGAAGTTGAAGTAAAAACATGAAAATATAAACGTGGCCCGATTGTCGGGAATTATGGGTTTGTTAAATTCAATTAAATAGATTATAGCAAGTAATGGGACAATAACCGCGGTGAAGGTATGGTCGTAGTTGATTCTTTTGAAGAAATCTCGTTTTTTCTTCTTGAAGTTGTTCCTCCTCTTCTTGAACTCGTCAATGTGTTTCTGTTGCGGCTCTCGATCTCGCCTTCTATGCACCTTGGTGGAGGCCATAGTTGATTTGAGGTGGTGATCTGATTCTTGGAGGTTGGCAGTTCTCATCTTGGGCCCGTACACATGGTTGGGCCGCTCGGGTGCGGTCGTGTACCGCCTCGCCAAATTATCCTCCCACACCAACAGGAAAAAAACAACCTCCAGCTAGTGCTACACATTGATTATGAATATGCAAGCACCTCCAAGCAACGTGGTTCCTCCTGGAGTAGCACCACGTCCAAACGTGGCACCAGCACCGGCTATTTCGTATAAACCGACGGATGTAACCATTCCGCCTAATTTGTATGGGAAAGTGCCTAATTTAGACCAGTACAAGAAGCTTCAAGACGCCGAACGTCAAGTAGATTTATTGGTGACTAAAAAAGGGTTGGATTTTCAAGCCATCCATTCCAAATCAATGCAACCTTCCAACTTTAAGAATGATACTGGTATCTTGAGAGTTTTCGTGTATAACACCTGTGAAAATCAACCTTGGCAAAAGCAACTTCTTCAAGAACAGGGCAAACAACTTCCGGACCCAACAGCCGCTGAAGCCAGCTGGACTTTACGGGTTGAAGGGAAATTCATTGGAGATGGCTCGTCTCCTTCGGCGGAACAACCGTTGAAGTTCAGCTCATTCTTGTCTGGTATCACCATTGACCTCATTCCTAATGACGATTATCCTGACTTACAAACTTCTCAGCTAAATCTCATCGAATGGAGAGATGAATCGAACCATTCTGGCATTCCAAATGCTTATGCCAATGGTGGCAACAAATCACAATTTGATGGTTTTGATGTTAAAAGACCAGGGGTTTTCAATATCAAGGCAAAAATCGCCATTATGGTGAAGGATCAAACTGCTAAACTTAAGCTCAGTGACTCTATGGCGCAATTCACCGGTAGAAAAGAAGCAACCCAACAAGAATTACTCTACTTGGTGTGGCAATACGTGTTATACAAAGACTTGTTCAAGAGATCCGATTCTTTCACCAAGGTATCTGCTGTTTCCTCATCAGGATTGTCTCACAATGGTCTTAATCAGGGCGATGAACTGGATGATTTAACTTTGGTTGAGAGTGATGACCTCTTGAAAGATTTATTGAAAGTTGATGCTTTTAAATTTACCGATCTTTATAAATTGCTCCAACCTCATTTCCAACCACACTCTCCCATCATTATTGACTACGAAGTTAATACCAGGCAGTCTACTACTTTGGGCGATATCGTATTGGATATCCCCGTGGAATTACCTGTGCCTGTTTCAAAATATCAAAGAGAAATTATTGAATCTAATAAACAAGCATTTGAGAGCATGACAAAGGCCGATGCTGCAATTCAACACCTAAATCAAAGAATATCCCTTGGAGTTGTTGCTTTACAAAACTCTAATGCCCGTGAAAGCTTTTACCGCGAATTAAGTGAAAACCCAGTAGAATTTGTCAAGAGTTGGTTAGAAACACAAGCGGAAACCTTGAAATCCCTAAAGAGCGAAGAAGGCTACGATGAAGAACTCGTACGAAAGTCGAATTACTTCGAGGAAAACGAAGAAATTATCAAACAAAAAATCGACTTAATTTTAGGTGCTCAAAAATTCTAGAAGTACTTAGTGTACATTATGTAATATACATTATTCGTTAATAACAAGAAGCCTAATGTAAGTTTACTTTTGCTGTGGATGCAATCAATCCTTAAATTCGGTACTTATTCCGAGTACTCTTCATCATTGTAATCACCATCTTCCACATCACCTTCATTGAACTCGTAGTCTTCATCATCTTCATTGTGAACGAATTCTTCTTCATAATCAATAGATTTTTTCTTGTGGATCAAAGACTCATTATAATTAACTTTTTTACGACTGGATCTATTTGTACCTGCAATTTGTCGTGATTCTTCTTGAACCGAAATAAGCGGCGCAATAGATGCCAAGTAACTGTGTAGGTTTTGCATTGGTTTGTATATCAATGATGTTTTGGAAAAATCCTTCAACTTTGATTCCAAGTGATCGACGAATGATTGTAATTCCGCTGCATTTGTAGCAACTTCATACCAGAAATTATCCTTTGGTGATTCCTGTGCTTCTTGGGTAACTTCGTTACCATTTTCATCGAATTCTACTCCGTACTCTGATAATGATATTGTGAGCATGCGGTGAACATCATATACATAGAGCTTGAACCTTGAAGGCGGTTCACGAATTTCTCTATTGCTGTTAGACCATGCATATTGCATTTGCTCTATCGACGATAAGCCGCCAGTTTTCTCATCTGCCATTCTGGCAAGGTAGAATCTACCCACATGAAAACCAATATCTCCAACAACATACTCTTCAAAACGAAGACGCATACTGTGGTCAAAAGGATCAGATGTTGGATCGACATATTTCACAAGGTCATTTTCAGAATTAGATACAGCCTTCCGCTTGGCAATCTTTCCTTCGACTTCTTTTTTCAACTCTATTGTATGTTTAAAGCCCTTGAGCAATGAACGACTGGCATAGGATGTTTCCTTGTCACCAGCGATATCTTGGGACTGAAGGCTTTTGGAGATATAGTTTCTAACTAGATTGGACGACAGTAGGCACCACTGAACTAATGCTTTCACAAATATTAGTCTATCTCTTGGCTCAAGGGCTGCTACACTTGATATGCTGCCATCTGTTGCAAACGGGTTGTGGGAGGGTTCCGGGATATTATACTCAATGTTTTCTTCCACCAAAATCTCGGGATGCAGTGGGTCAACGGGGATTTTATCTAAATCATTGATCGAAGTTATTTTCTTCCGATGGATATTACTATCATCACGCCATTCTTTTGGAAGTCCTAGAAGAGGCATTTGAGCGTAAAGCTCAGAAAGTGCTTTCATTTGACCGCTGATTGGTACCGATTTTTTCCTGTTGAGTACCAAACTCATAAGATCACATATAAGTTGTTCCATTAATTCTGAAAGTTCCGAAGATTGCTCATCTTCTGCACTGGTAGAGAGGCCAAGGCCTTCTTCTATATCCTGAGGCCCAATATACCCAACATTCACTATATCTTGGAATCTTGCCAAGAATGACATTATATACATAATATCAGCAGCATATGGCGATGGCTTACAGGTGAAGCCAAAACCGACGCGTTCATCGGACGATACCCTGCTATCTTCATCTTGCACAATATTATCATCGTATAAGTCATAGTATAAAGGTAGTAATGGGCCTGGGTGTTGACGAGTGACTTTATGGCGATTATTTATTACCGTAGTACGACTTGTTTTCTTAATTTTTACAACTTTTGGATTACTCTGGGGCTGGCTTCTTTTTTTCAGATTGGCTGCTGAAGCTTCCTCTGATTTTGGTCGTGGTTCATGTGGTTTGGATGCTTTGGTTTTAGGCTTGGATCCTGGTTTAGGTCCTGGTTTTTTATGGCCTGAGGATGGTTTAGACTTCTTTTTAGCGTCAGGCTTGTCTTCATTTCCTTCAATGTTATCAGAAACTGTGCTATTTGAAGAAACCGTCGTATCAGAATCGTGAGTTTCACTTGAAGATGGGTTCTGTTTGGGGAAAAAGTTCAATAAGTTCAGTTGTTTTTTACCTGATATCTTGCCCTTGGGTTCTTTTTTAACCGTTGATTTCCCTCCACGAGACCCTGTACCTTCCACGGGTAATTCGTCAAGTCTGAATTTCGATAATACCGCTTTTTCCTTATTTTGGACCGCAATATTCTCATCTATCACCTTCACCCCGGCGTTTCTGGGCCTTCCCAATCGCTTAGCCTTTTCATCAGGCACATAAGGAACCATATTAACATGTTCCTTCGAGGATTTACCGTGTTTCGGACCAACATTGTCGGTCGATGTATCGTCATTATCTTGGAACATTTTCACTGCTTCCTTGGCTATACTGTCAATATTGGATTGCCTCTCTGGAGTGGTCATGACGTCATGATGAACATCATCTACGTAATTCGACATTTCAAAGACATTGGTTACGTCATTGGCATCCTTTAGGTCACTTGGGGGATTCGAATGTTCCAGTTCTGGAATCAGAAATCCGCCAGATTCAGACATCTGGTGTCGACTTTTCACAATAACGCGTTGCTTTTATTGATGAACCGGTCTGGCACACAGTCTGCACCCGTACCTCGGCCGCGACCTGGCATCGCATCGACGCATCGGCTCACGATTACGAGCCGACAGTAGCTGGTCGTGGACACATCATGCCGGTTAAGTCGGTCTACAGCGTCACATGGACCGGCGAAAAATACTATTTGTCATCGGGAAATTAATATATAAATAGTTACATTTTCCTATTAATTTGGGGATACTATAGTAGGCATTGTATTCACCGAATAGATTCGTAGTATAGAAGATATCATGGCGGATACCCATTCATTAACCGATGACTCTTCATCTACTAGGGCTGATCGTGACAGAAACGCTAAGCTCGATGAAAACGATGACTACGACTACCCACAACATTACGTTGGGGAGGCCGGTGAACCAAATGCTGCAGACAATGAGTACGACGAAGAATTAAGTCGGTATGAATCCAGTGCTCAAGCATCCAGGGCACTTAGTCGAAGGTTGACTGGTGCTGAAAAATTAATTGAACAGGCTAATGCTACCGATGAGCCATTGCCTAAAATGGGAGGAGGCCGGGATTATCCCCCGGCGCTACCTGACAGAACCCCGTATACGGTTGCATTTGATGGACCAGATGATCCAATCCACCCCCATAATTGGCCTCTTTACAAGAAGTGTGTTACATGTTTGATTGGGGCTTTGTGTGCTCTTTCTGCATCGTTGAGTAGTGCGATGTTTTCCGAAGCCAATGAAGATATCATGGCTATTTTCCATGTTGGTTTCACGGTTGCAACCTTGGGTACGTCATTGTTCGTGTTGGGATTTGCATCAGGGCCAATTCTATTTGGTCCGTTAAGTGAGTTGTACGGACGGAAGAGCATGTTGCTATTATGTTCGTTTTTAATAACTGCATTTTCTTTTGCTGTGGGTGCCGCAAAAGACCTTCAAACAATTATGATTTGTCGATTCTTTGCTGGTTTTGCCGGTGGAGGAGTCATTGTGATTGTTCCTGCGTGTGTTTCCGACTTGTTTAGTGCCAATACAAGAGGCAAAGCCATGACATCCTTTGCTGTTGTGTTGTTTGGTGGGCCCATGTTTGCTCCAATATTCGGAGGATTTACTGTGAAAAATTCAAGCTTAGGGTGGAGATGGACTTCTTATTACAGCGGTATAATTGGAGGTGCATGTTTGATTTTGATTGTGTTTTTTGTTAATGAAAGCCATCATGGTTTAATTTTATGTGAACGGGCGGAAGTTCTTAGAAGAAGAACCGGAAACTGGGGGATCATGGCTCCTCATGAAGAATTTTCCTTGAGTGTAAAGGAAATTATCGAGAAGAACATTTCCCGTCCAATCTTGATGCTTTTCCAAGAACCTATTTTATTCCTCATCACCATTTATAATTCATTCATTTATGGTATCATGTATTTATGCTTAACGGCCATACCTTTCATATTCACAGAAGAATATCATTTTGCGGGAGGGGTGGCTGAACTTCCATATTTGTCCATGTTCATTGGTATTCTTGTGGGTGCTTTGATTACTATTTCATTGGAAAATCGGGTGACTCGGATTCAAACCGAAAACGGCGGTAAACCCGTGCCTGAAGAAAGGCTTGTAGCAATGATGGTGGGTTCATTCTTTTTCGCAGGTGGATTATTTTGGGTTGGTTGGGCAGGTTATTATGCTGATAAAGTACATTGGATCGTCCCCACAATTGGGCTTTCGTTTGTAGGAATTGGGCTACTTTCCATTTTTCTTCCTTGCATGAATTACATCATTGACTGTTATATTTTTTATGTCGCCAGTGCATTATCGGCCAACACAATTCTTCGATCGGCATTTGCAGCCGCATTCCCGTTATTTGCCAGACCCATGCTTGTTAATATGAAGGTCAATTGGGCATTAACTTTGCTAGGATGCATTGGAGTAGTGATGATTCCTGTTCCTTTCTTATTCTACAAATACGGGAAATGGATTCGTACCAAGTCCAAATTCACTTTAGACGCATAGTATGTACGCGCCATTATTTAATATGAATGTACTATATGGATTAACCACCTTCTTACTCCGGGACCAATGTCCGCCTAATCTCCGCATCAGGAGCTGCTTAGAAATAGCATCTAAGGCACCAACTACTAAATCTTTCCTGGTGATGATCCGGAGATAGTCGGCAATTAGCCCAGTATTGCAGCCGATTAAAACAAAAATAGTCCTGCACCCTTGACATTTGCTGCCCAAAACGATACGGAAATAACGGCGGCGTTGCCGGCATTAATAATCATCACCGAGCTCATTCGGCGCTATCTGAAACTTTTTTACCGACTATGCTCGTCTATATAAAAGACCGGCTTTGCCCATCGCCACCATTTTAATTGCTGTTTCAATAAAGAAGAACAAGTTTTAATTTTAACTTTGACTTTCTTTACAATTTAGTGACCGCTTCGTTTTATTGATAATGTCAGACAATATAGGAAGCTCGCTGTCATTAGGCTTGGCAGAAAATAAACATAATTCAAATTCTGCCGACAGCAGTAGTGATATAATTGTGCCAACAGCTTATCAAGGAGACCAGAAAAATGTTGGCATGGGTACTGACGCAGAAGCAGGAAAAGGATTAGATGACGAACTTACTCGATATGAATCAAATGCAAATGCTTCCACCACCTTAAGCAGAAGACTAACTGGAGCCGATGAACTTATGGCTGAAGCTAATAATACCGATGAACCATTACCTAAGATGGGTGGCGGTCGTGATTACCCTCCTGCCTTACCTGATAGGGAACCATATATAGTCACATTTGATGGTCCGGATGATCCTATACATCCTCATAACTGGAGCCTTAAAAAAAAGGGAGCTATATTTGCTACGCTTGTTTATTCATGTATGTGTATTATTTTTGGTTCATCCATGTTTGGTAATACTAATGATTTGGTGATGGCTGAATTTCATATTGGTAATGTTCCTGCTACTCTTACCACTTCCTTATTCGTGTTTGGATTTGGTTCAGGTCCAATTTTATGGGGTCCCCTTTCAGAATTGTACGGAAGAAAACCACTTTTATTAATTTGCTCTTTCATTTCTGCTTGTTTTTCATTTGCTGTTGCTACAGCTAAAGATGTTCAAACCTTAATGATTTGTCGTTTCTTTGCCGGTTTCCATGGTGCTGCAGTGGTTGTGATTGTTCCAGCTGCTTTTAGTGATATGTTTGGCGTAAAAGAAAGAGGAAGTGCTATTTCAGCCTTTGCGCTGGTTATGTTTGGAGGTCCAATGCTTGCCCCTATTATTAGTGGATTCACTGTGAAGAATCCAGACTTGGGCTGGAGATGGGTAGGTTATATCATTGCCATTCTCACTATTGCATCTGTTCCTTTGTTATTTTTCTTTTTCGAAGAATCTAGCCATTCCCAAATATTGGCAGCAAAAGCTGAAACTTTAAGAAGAAGAACCGGTAATTGGGGTATTATTGCCGCTTCAGAAGAGGTTACACTTGATTTCAAAGAAATTGTCGAGAAAAACATTACCAGACCCGTGTATATGTTATTCACGGAACCAATCTTGTTACTTATTACAATCTATAATGCATTCATTTATGGATTACTTTACTTGTTCTTGACTGCCGTTCCTCTTATTTTCATTGGAGAATATGGCTTCTCTCAAGGGGTGGCTGAACTTCCATATCTTAGTATGTTCATTGGTATTTTAATCGGGGGTGCTTTTTCCCTCTACTTGGATACCAAATTCGTCAAAAAACTCGAAGCAAATGGCGGAAAACCAATCCCAGAAGAAAGATTAATTCCTATGATGTATGGTTCATTTTCATTCGCTGCTGGTTTGTTCTGGTTAGGATGGTCGGGTAGTTACCCACAAAAGGTACACTGGATTGTCCCAACCATTGGGGCTGCTCCTCTTGGATTTGGTTTATTTACTATTTTCTTACCTTGTATGAACTATATCATCGACTGTTATTTATTCTACGCCGCATCTGCTTTATCTGCAAATACCATTCTCAGATCGGCTTTTGGGGCTGCCTTCCCATTATTCGCCAGACCTATGTTTGTTAATATGAAAATCAAATGGGCTGCTACATTATTGGGTTGTGTGGCAATAGTCATGATTCCTGTTCCTTTCTTGTTCTACAAATATGGTAAGACGATCAGAAGAAAGAGTAAATATACCTTTGATCTTAGTTAAGTTTGTATATAATGACGTTTTAATAGTTAATTTTAGGCCTTTATGCTCGTAACTTTCGCCGTTCGTCCTGTAGCCATCCCATAACGGAATATAAACAGTACACCTTCCTAATAAGGAAAGTTTATCAAAAATGCTGCAATGGAACCTTGCCATGCAGGCAGCAGCCATTTCGGATAAATTACAGTATAAGTTCCTATTATAGTAATGATAAATACCGAATTATGTTCAAGGCTGCAAATCCGATATATAGCTACATAAAATAGCCGGTTTATCAAAGGCTTAACCTATTGAAGTTACACTTCCCGGAAATCAACCGACCAGATGTTTTACTATTGCATGTTATTCGAATACTCCTGAGTAAACAGTGGAGTGCCGGGATAATAATGAATTATTGTTTTTGGGAAAATAATCTTTTGTGTGTTGTTTCGGAGATAATATAAGCTCTTGATAAAGGTACAATTAGGTCCTTCTGTTTTAGGCAGTGGCAAATGGCGTGGTGATCTTTCTCGATAAGCTCAATTGGATTCTGCGGGACATTAAATGATGAGTTTCTCTGATTCTTGTACCTTTTGCCCGTACTTTTGCCCGAGCTCTTGATCCAGTGAAACTAAGTTTCGTATTTCATTTAGTCTTCACTGCCTTGGCTTGGTAACAGGCTTGTAAGTTCTGGATTTGGTAGGTTTTCAGTTCTTCGCTGCTATGGTGTCTATTAATATAGTAAAAGAGAACCCATATATTCGGGGCTAGTAGCTTTTTGATGATGGAATCCCCTTTGCATTCTACAAATATGGTCAACATGTTACAAACTCAAGTAATTATGCCTTTGGTGCCTACTTAAAACCATACAAAAGAAATCATGCCTTAGGTGCTTATTTATAACCATAATACACGACGTCTCTCATGATAATATTGAGCGCGTAATTACAGTGGTTAAAATAGATACGCGTCCTCGTGATATTTACAAGCTTCAATATCAACCAAATATGGACTACAGTTTTCAGGATTACGGTAATGAAGGAGGATTCCAGCCCGACTCCAACTTCAACAATAATGAAGGATCACAAAGAGCCCAACCTCGCTCCATCATCACGCCTCTTACGCTAAAACAACTTGATGACGCCACTCAAAAAGTCACTGAATCAGAATGGACGGTTAATGGTGTTGAATTCACTATTGTCCGCATAGCTGGAGTTATTAGAAATCTCTCTAAAGGAGCATCTGCCATTACAATGACCCTTGAAGATGGAACCGGTGCGTTTGATATAAGGAAGTGGATTAACTCTGAAGAATCCACTCCAGAACAAGAATTTGAACAATTGGCTCCCCTTGAAGGTAAGTATGCTATCGTCACCGGTGCTGTTAAGTATCAAAATGATCGTAAGAGTATTCCTCTGCCTCATATTCGTGGGGTCACTGATCATAATGAATTGATCTATCACCACTTAAGTGCCATCACCATCCACTTAAAGGCTCAAAATGCATTTAAACCATCTGGTGGTGCAAAGGAAGAAGGTCTGTTGTTTGTTGGTGACAATGCTCAAGACAACTCTAACCTTTCCTTAAGAGATAAAATTGCTGGTGTCTTCAGAGAGCTTACCCCCTCTATGACCGAGGGTATTCCTGTTACTCTCGTATCTCAAAAGGTTGGTGCCAGTATTGAAGAAGTTACAAGGATTTGCCATGAGTTGGTAGATGCTGGCCAAATTTATTCTGGTTACGACGAAAGTGCTTTCTTGGCTCTCTAGTGTTTGTACATTAAATCGAAATAAATCACAATTAATGAGAATTCTCCTTTCCCTCTATTACTTACTTGAACTATTTACCATAGGATTTCTGATGTTTCCTGATCTAGCACAGAAAAAGGCATCCCATAAATCACTCGACGTAACTTCCTCTCCGTCGCCATGTTTTTTACCTACTAAGGCAGCACTCCCTTCACTCTGCAGTAAAGCCATGCTTTCAGCTTTACTTATATCCTGCTCCTTTGCTTCGTGTTCATCAGTTCTTTGGATCAATTCCAATCTTTTCTTAGTTGACATAAATAAAATACTTTCTTCCACTGAATTCTCAATTGCAAACATCCATACTGTAGTCTGCCGTTTTTGCCCAATTCGGTGAATTCTTGATATCGCTTGCAACTCCAACGATGTATTCACTAATGGTTCACACAAAATCATATGAGTTGCATTCACCAATGTCAATCCACTAGCTTGTGCCTTGGCATTTAGAAGAAAGCAGGTAATTCCTTTCTCGGGGTTTTTGAAATCTTCAATGCTGTCATATTTATCTGAAGCATGTGGTTCCGTTATAGACGTCCCTTTCGATCCAACAAATGTAATTCCATTGGCCTTCAAGGCAGTACCCAAAATAATGAGGAGATCCTGCCACTGACTGAAAACCACAAGCTGTACATTGGGGTCTTGCCTCTTCAAATTCTCTATATGCTTCACAATGATATCTACCTTTGATCCATATGAACTTTTTAATCGGATCTCGGTAATTTGCTCAGACATGCTATCCTCTAACGGTCGGTAAATTGAATGAATATTTTTGTGACTATCCTCCGTCAATTCAGATTTATCCAGTATTGTTTGAGCAGAAACATTAGGTTTGTAATGCGTGAAATGATAAACCGTTGACCTATCGCATCTTGCTTTACATGTCGGACATGATGGGTTTCTCTTCAACCATTCCCCTAAGCATTCCTTACAATATTTATGTCCACATGCAGTCAACGTTCCCACGGTTATTGCAGAACGACATATAATACAGAATAGGTCATCAGTATCCGCGTGATGCTCCATATGGGTTAAACTCAGCAAGTATCGAAACTTAGTTAAATCTTTGATCATCTTTTTATTAGCTTGATCTAAGTCTCTTTGAAAACGATTATTGATATAATCATTGATTAAGTTGTCATTGTAAGTCTTTCTCTTCACACTGTCTGATATCTGCTGTAATTGCTTGAAATATTCAATACGGGCGTTAAACACTGCATTGAAGCTTGTATTAATTTCTTTATTCAACAATACTTCGCAAAGCTTTTCATTTTCAAATATCGTTTTCAATCTTTTACCAATTTCAGACAATGCTTCTAATTCACTGTCAACCAATGCGGGATCGGTTGTATAGTTTTTATTGTCAATAAGATCAGCTTCAATATGTTTATGTTTCATCAAAAGATCCTGTAGAGACAGCAAAGATTTAGGCTTGACATCCCTTTTCATTGTTTCTAGTTTGAACAACTCGTCATCTTCTTCCTTCTTTGTAAGGGTGAGTCTAAATTCTCGTTCTTGCAGTTTCTTGATCTCTTCTATTCTAGTCAGACTTTCCTTACCGAGAACAAATTCGGACCGGTCTGTCAACATACGAGGTAGCAACTGGAGATAATTAGAAACTCTGTCTTGATCAATCAATGATTCCTCATATTCTTCACCATCTGGATTTTTCCCTTCCGCTAAAAGGGGTTTACAAAGCATAGTTATGAGATCTTGTAGCCAGGTATTGATGAGCTCTGCCTGACTATTCAATTGAGTCACTAATCTATCAACAGAATCAATGAATACATGAGATTTTACTCCTCCTACTTCAGAATATAACTTTTTGGTATCAATCATGGGCAAGCGATCGAATAGAGCCTTCGAAGATCTTGGTAGGAGTTCAGATCCATCATTGATGAACTTTGCACGTTTATAAATCGGTCTCGATGAAATCCTTTGTTCGACAGCTTTTTTAACAGTCTTTATTGAGCCTCCTAGTATGACTTGTCGACAATCCTCGGCTAAGTTATAGAATTTCAGTTCTAAATACTTATAAGTCTCAGTCAATTTTAGCTCATCATTCATTTCTTCAGTGAGTTCTAATCCGTCTGTATAGTCTTTTCTCGGATACTTCATCTTTTCTAATGGTATCCTACTTAGGAATGAAGTTATTTCATCGGATCTTGCAAGACTGTCGTCGGTTACTAACCGAACTGTATTCGTAACAGAGACAAAGGTGGTTTCATCATCATTTACCACCTTACCGTCTTTAATCTTTTTCTGATATTCTTCGTCGTACTGCTGAAAATGGGCTGAGGCTAATAAGAAATAGAACTTGTGTAGGGTGATGTACCAAGCCCTAAGTCTCACAGCACTAGAGTTACGTTCTTCTTTATATCTGTTATAGCGGTCCAATGCATCTTCCAAATCAAAAAAGTCTTGCTTCTCGTCATTATCTATGTCAATAGTCGGAGCTTTTACAAAATCGTCTTCGTCTTCGTCATCTTCAAACCCTTTTGCCGAATTTTGTTTGAGTTCTTTTTTGACTTTACTCAAATTTACGAGATTTGTTTGGTGAACTAGCTTGAGTTTGTGTATGATTCGTTCAGTTTCTTGAGCCCCCATTGTGAGCACCTTAGAAGTTTCAAAAGGTAGTAAAGCAAATTCGTCAAATTGACCTATTTCAAATATGAGCAGAATAATCTTTCGTTCACTCTCATTTATATCATCGAAGGCTTTATTCATCATATCACCAAGAACACGCTCTAGAGTCTTGAGCTGCTGAATTGCTTGGACATGGTAGCCTGTTCTGGTACGATTCTTATATCTATATTTACCATGTGTAATCTTACCAATTTGAGCATTACCACAAACTTGACGAAGCTTAACAAGCCAAGACTTCATAAGGCCAAGAATAGTCGGGCTTGGAGCCCAATCATCCGTTACAGGTGCTCCATTAATATCAAGGCATATCGCTGATAAACATTCTTCAAGGTTTTGGTTGTAATTTTCTTGTTCGACAGCAGTTAAAGGTGTAGTAAGGAGTATTCTTTTTTGAGGAGGTATACTTAAATCGTTCCTTACCATGTACTTCGTATGCCTTAAGCTTATTGAGCACCACAAACGAACAAAGTCTTCAGCATTTCCGGGAGATTTCAATATATTCCAGCAGTACTTGGCAATACCATAATTGAAAGGAGCGTATCTCAAATACTTGAGGACAGAATGAAGATCATTGAAATCCTTCTTAATTGGAGTTCCTGACACACCCCAAGAATGAAACCGGGGTATCAACTCGGCAGTTTGAAATGCCTTAGAAATACTAGAGGAAACCATTTGTACCTCATCCAAGCAAACCCGCCAAAACTGAAGAAGCATCAACGGAGATTCATAATGAGAAGAATCATGAATATTCGTTGGCTCGTTATGGATTAATGCTAAGCGAATTTCCTCTTCGGTAACTTTCTCGAACTCTTTACTAGACATATGCTTGACATCTGAAGGCTCATTCAACGAGAGCTGGAACCTTGATTTATAATCAGCAAGGTCTGTTTTCAAATCACTACTACCATCAGTCATACTCGAATCAGGTACATTTGCATCTTGAGCTTTGTCAAATAAACGAGTGTTCTTCTTTTTACCTAATCGTGTGATCTTGTGCCTTGAACTGTACAATGCATAATCCAACTCCTTGGACATAACTGAATAAGTGGTTAAAACAATATCAAAAGCACTAAGAAATCTTCCTATGGCACGGGCATTATTATTAAGGGCCTTGTATTTGTCGATACCTTTGTATATTGTAACCCGAAGACTTGGAGCAAGTCGTGAAATTTCATCGTACCACTGCTTCAAGATTGATTCTGGAGCAACAATTAAAGTGCTTTTAGCTTTATTTAAAATCTTCAAGTCACCATCAGTACGAAGCCTTAGTTCTACTTCCTCGTTAACTTCATCCAGAGGTCGAGGATTCAAAAGTACTAATGTTGTCATTTCCACTGTTTTTCCTAATCCCATTGCTTCTGCTAATAACCCTTGAGCAGGAAGAAGATCAGGATATAAAGATTTATCTGATGATTCATAATATTCGATTAATGACTTGTATACGTGACGTTGAGGTGATATGTTACCTGTGTATAAATTAATCCAGTATAGTTCTCCATTAATATTGCTAGAGTATCTTTTCCAACCAAAGCACAATCGATTGAGTATCACGTATATATGTTCATCAACGGCCGAAATGTCAACCGGTTCTTCTGCGACAAATTTCTTCAATTTGTCATATACGTCTTGGGGGATTAGATTTATATTTGTTACTCTGCCAGAGTGTGGATCATATTTCACACTCTCCTTATTTAGAAGCCAATTTATAGTCTTTTTCTGGAAATTTAGAAGTTCGGCTTCCAAATCGGGGATATCGAATTCAAATCCAACAGGAGGTAATTTTCCGGTGTTGTCTGCAATAGAGTTGTAAAAAAGGGCGGGACCAATATTGTTCTCTGTATTGTACTTACTAAACCCGCTCTTGACCTGGCTTTCCAAAGGATTTTCGGTATAATATCTTGAATAAGCGTTCGCTAGTTTTTCTCGGTGTTCCGGGCCAAATACATAGTAGAGGCCACTTACAAGCAGGATTTCGTACTTGATCTTGGTACAAACCTTACCCAACAGTAAATCAATATCTATAGTCGTGTCAAATGGATCGGGTGCAATTCTGACAATGTCCCTATGCTTATTCTTTATGTTGTTCATTAAGCTTATCTCCGACATATATGGAAGAGTCTTGGAATCAATGAAGATAGAAAATAACTCAATCTTTTTCATGTTTGACAACGGCTTACCTTGAATAATTAGTAACAGCTCATTGGAATCATATCTTAAAGATATCAGATTTGAATGAAAGACGTAGCGATCTTCATTAATTTGATCAAAACCTGACCGTATCACATCAGATGTTAGGGTGACTGGACATTCACAGTCAAAGATAAGTTCATTTCGAAATACTAAGAAAGTGTCTTCATTATCTGAGCTCGAAAGTTTCCTCTTTTTGGATGGACGGAATGTTGATGATATTTCGCTAGTAAAGTCTATTATATTACTAACATGGAAATCCAAAATGGTAGAATTTACCGTCATATTTGAGCACCACGTTATCAAGTACTCGAATTTTTGAATTATCCAGTTGGAACTTGGATTTTAATATAGAACAATTGTCAAACTTCTGGCAAATAGTGGCAAATCAGGGTGGTTTCCGTAGAACTCAACCCTGCAGCATTAATTTTTAAGTAATCAGAGGTCGTGTGCGGAGGTGGTTATTTGCAGCAATAAACTTCAAAACTTTGGACTACAATATCATTACAACTCATACACATCTTAATATCTATAGTCTATTTATCGAATGGACCCAAGGTGAAATCGAAATGTGGAAACCGATATGGATAAATATCGTTTAGCCCCTTAAAGAAACTGGTTTATTACGTCTTCTTTCGAGAATTGACGCACCGCCTAAATTTAAATCAAACACATTTGACGGTTGATGCATATGCTGTTGTTTACCAGTATGTTGTTGTTTATGTCTTGGAGCTTGTCTAGAATATAATACGTGACCTTTGGCATCGACTTCCTCTTCTCCTTCCTCCTCTTCCTCTTCTTCTAGAAGATCTTGAAAATTTTTAGGATTAGTGCGATTAGCAAGAGCTGCTTCTTCACCCATTCTATGAACGGCGGTAGAAACATCAAAAGCGTCTCTTAATGCAACGGCAGCAGGTGAATATAATTCGCTACCCATGAATTTCTTAGAATACTTGGCATTTTGTTGTTGGATTGGATGTTGAGCCGAAGTCGAAGGTCTAGATTTTAATGAAACAGGAGGTTTCATTGCACGCGATTTGCATATCCATGGATCATTTAATAAATCATCTATGGTATAACGTTTTGAAGGATCAACGGTTAATAATTTTGAAACACAGTATTTAGCTTCAGGGCTTATTTCGTCCCACCAGGGTTGTAAGAAAGTATATTCACCTTTGGCTACTTTTTCAGTTAAAGTTTCAATTCTTTCGTCATAAAATGGAGGGAATCCACATAATAAAGTATATAATACACATCCAAGAGCCCACATATCAACTTCTTTAGAATATTTTTCATCACGAACAATTTCGGGAGCTGTATAACCAACAGTTCCACAAGGTGTTTTGGTATTATGTTCCCATATTTGTTTTGACAATCCAAAATCAGCTAATTTAACTACTCCAATGGTACCTCCACCCACTCCAGGAGTAAATTCTCCTTCATCCTTTTTAGAATTGGGATCATCTGATTTTCTTAATTTTGACATTGGATTCATTGACGGTTTGAAGTCAATGGGCATGTATAAAATATTCTCCGGCTTAATATCCCGATGAACAATACCCACTTCTTCGTGAAGGTACCTTATTGCATGAGCCACTTGAGTAATAACATGACGAGACAAATCTTCACTCAAGTAAGTATAGTTGACAATAGCAGTAAAAATCTCACCACCAGTCGCTAATTCCTGGATAATGTAGTAGTACACCTCTGAATCAATGAATTCAACAAACTTTATAATATTGGTATGATCTAGTTGTCTCATTATGGTGGCTTCTTTTAGTACGGCTTGTTTTTGATTTTGGTCCATTTGAAACTTTCTTAAAATCTTAATAGCAACCAATTTATTGGAAGGTATATGTCTTGATTTGTAAACCACCGAGAATGCTCCTTCACCCATTGGCTCGATTATTTCGTAGTTTTCAAGTCCCGGATACTTTGCATTCTTTTGTTGTTGCCTTTGAATTTTTTCTTGTTCTACAATATGGGTAGCAGCTTGATTGTAATCTCGATTATTCATGTTCCCGCTACTTAAGGTATGAGTATTCGAGTCAAATGGACCATCAATGGTGATTTCCATAGCATCGTCATCAACATTAGTTACCTTATGATCATCCGAAGCCAATGTGATATCCAGTGCATTAATATCTCCGGCCTGGTTGGTGTGGAGGATTTCATCAAGTTCAGGGGTACTGAACTCGGGTAATTTCTTTTTCAACTCATTAGCTTGTTTGCCGTGCCTAATAAAGGCCTTTAAATTTTCAAACATGTTTGATTGAACCAATAACCTCACCGATAGCCAAACCTAGCGATTTCTACTAATCAACAATAGTTGGTGGGTGAAAACTTGTCGACGTCGCTATTTAGCCTCATATTACCAACAGCAATGACGAAGCAACGGTAGCAACCTAATGCGCTGGGTGCACGGGTCTCCTGCCCGGGACCGGGATTTTCCTTGCGCCTGCAGGATGGAGTTCCAGCGGTTACCGCATGTCTCAGATGCACGATATTTACGCTATTGAGAATAGCAGCAAAGTAAAGCATGAGAATGGAGTACTAACCCACGGCGAAACTTGGATTCGAACATGTAACCAATATGAGTCATCAATAACGTCATTCCAAAGGGGAGGTGTCTGAGATGGCAGGACAGGTAATTTGGGTAAGGCAGGGATTCTGGCGCTGGTGCTCATGCAATTGTAGGCACTCCTATTTGGGCCATGAAGGCCCGAGAATACGTCACTGTGAGTGCGGAACCGCAATAGAAGAAGGTTAAATTGCACCTTTTGTTATTAATAGTTGATAATCGATTTGTAACACATCTAGCTAACCATGAGTACTCCACCCGCCATTGTATTTTCCGATTGGGACGGAACCATCACGCTTCAAGATTCCAATGATTTCATCACGGAAAACCTTGGGTTTGGAACAGAAAAACGATTACAAATTAACGACGAGATTTTGAACGGCAAGGTATCGTTCAGGGATGGATTCCGACAAATGTTGGAGTCGATCCACACTCCATTCCCTGAGTGTATTGAATACTTGTTGAAACACATCAAGTTGGACCCGGGCTTCAAGGACTTCTACGAATGGTGTAGCTCCAAAAACATCCCCATCATTGTGGTGAGTTCGGGTATGAAACCAATTATTCACGCTTTATTGAAGAAATTGGTGGGTGATGAAGCCATCAAGAACATCGAAATCATCTCCAATGATGTGGAATTCGATGGCAACTCGCCTCAATGGGAAATTATTTACAAGGATCCCGAATCGCCTTTCGGTCATGATAAGTCGAAATCCATCAAGGATTACTTGAAACTTCATGATTATACTTCCAAGGAATCAACTCCTACTTTATTCTACTGTGGAGATGGGGTTAGTGACTTGAGTGCTGCCAAGGAAACCGACTTGCTTTTCGCCAAACACGGCAAGGATCTTATAACTTACTGCAAACGTGAGAATATCCACTACACTGAATTCAACAATTTCGCCGATATTTCGAAGAAAGTTGCCTCCATCATTGAAGATGGTGTCCCTATTGAGAAGTACATTGAAAATTAAATAAACTTGTTGTTTGGTTGAGTACTAAGACCCAATAAAGTATAGTTATTGTGTTTGTTTAGACTATTAGAACATAGATAATAAATTCATATTTATACATAAGGTAAAAAAGTGTCTATTTAGTTTAATCACTTGTTACGGGTTCGCTTCTCGATTCCTTTTCGTAGGAATCAACGTTTCTATCTTTGGGCTCTTCCCCGTCGAAGGCCCGGGCTATCTCTTGATTGTCTTCTTCCGAGATGTTATCGTCTTCACGTAATCCTTTTTCATCGATATTTTTACGAATATGGGCCAACTTTACGTTGTTTTCAAGCCCAAATACAAATACAGGATGGAAAGGGATGGAAATAAGCCCGGCAATTGCAATCATAAGTGCGTCTAACACCATTAAGTAAACTTCATGGTCAATTAAATAACCATCAAACCCTTGGATTAACTCCACCACTCTATAAATACACCGGATATAAACCACAATTACAGTGATAGTAATTGCTAAAGGCATATAGTAGAACAACGGCCTTTTTCTGATGTTGGTGAACTTAGGGTTATAGTATTGCTCCAAATACTGTGCTCTGTAACTTTTCACCGAGCCGGTATTGAACAAAAACTTGAAGAAATTCTTAACATTTTTCTTCTTCATTGGAGTGTCGTCAGCTATATCCGACGAGTGTTTGAAGAAACTGTTGAACAAAAATTGTGCCCAAAAGGATAAAAACACGGTCATTGCTGCTACTTGAAATACAATCCCGGCCGTCATGGTATGAGTACCAGGTTTTGGATCTTTACTCAATTTGGAAGCTTCGGAAGCAGCACCTCCTCCTGCAGCTTGAATTATCAAAGAGAGTACATCGGTGGTAATAAAGAAGTAAGAATACCACATTGGTTTTAGTACCGAGTATTGACGACCAGTAATCACCACCAACTGGGCAAATAAAAAGTATACCCCGGCCATAATAAAAGCTGGACTAATAGTAAGCGATACATACTGAAGTAAGTAGTAGTTATAATTCGTATTGTCAGAGAACGAAAGCACCCTTCCCAAGAATCCAGCAAATTCTAATCCATAACCGCAGAAATAAGTAACATTATACCAATGGTAACGAGATCGGTAGATCATCCCGGTGGTGAAGAAGAACACAATGGCAAACACAACCAAGTAAATGATATTAGCAGGACGACTAAGTGTCAATGAGTATAGGTTTTCTTCCCATTCGAGAGCTTTCAAGTTTAAGGTGGAGTTAAAGATCATATCTGTAGCGTAAGATTTAGCCAGATTAGCAGTAGCAGTTGCGGCCAACTGTTCAGCACTGGCAATGGTTAAAGAGGCTTCGGCCCCACGAAGGATTCTACTTAAGGTGATCACTTCATTAGCAGCGGTTTCAGTTTTCAAACGAGCCAATGCTGAAGTATATGAATGGAATAGATCTGAAGTGGCGGTTTCAGCAACATGTCTTAAAGTAGTTGAGGATGGTATCGACAGAGGTTGCCAACTTGATATGCTGAGCGAGGCCATATTATCTTGAAAGGTTCCAGTTTACAGATTCAGCTACTAAACTCAAGCCAGTGATAAGGAACTCCAAGGTGTTTACAGTTTTTTTTTTCTTAGTTTGCAGAGAGTAAAAGAAGGCAAATAAAAATTACACAAAACAATCTTACTAATGTTAAATGCGCCTATAAATCATTTAGCACCTTCGGCAGCGAAGACATGGAGAGGCTTTGACGGGTTGTACTTACGAGTTATTCAATTAATTACTGTATCTATAGCAGATTTCGATACGACAACGGTCAATCTATAAATAGGTACTTTTGCAATGTTTTAGGAAGTATATTTAAAGCCACGTAAATTGGTTTGTCAGCTTAAAGGGTTCGGACCGCGTTTTCGGAAATAACAAAGGACCTCAATGGCTGCAAATTTTATGGAAATGGTCGTTGGTTCCGACCTTTCTTGTATGATTTCTTCTTGTTTTTAGCCAGAGTCGAAGTGCTTTTATGAAGTAGACGGAGGTGTCTATTCAAGGCGTCCTTCCTATAAAAAGCCCGGGCACAATGTTGATTGGTGCAGACGTACATAGCATCAAGCATCATGGCGGTTACAGCGTCATCACGCTTCATTGCTTGTCTGGCAGAAGCCCCTTGGCTGTTGTAGTGGGCCAAATGGAAACTGCTGTAATGAGATCTAAGATCGGAGATCTTGGTGAACCCAATATGGGAAAACACACACTGCTTATCAACACATGGATAAAGAGGGCTTACCTTATTCTCGAATAAATGACATGCGTATTCATGAAGGTCTTCATAAGTGCTTCCACAATGATAACAAGTGGTAGGCTTAGGCAACACCACGTTGTCCTCGGCAATCCTTTGAATCACCGATACCCCATCCTCTAGCATGTGCTGAGTTGGTGGCATGGAAGGGTTCCAGTTGAGCGTGGAACAGGTTTCAGCCGGAGCTGCAGACACCACCGGGGTTGGTTCAGGCTGGGATTCAAAGTATTCGTGAACAAATGTCACCGCATCATGCTCCACAGTCTTGTCAGCATCGTAAACCAGGTTTTCCAAGATGGACTTGGAAAAAACAGCTGTTCCTGGAGGTGAAGATTTCAAAAGCGCCCCCAATTTAAGCTTGAGTTGAATCGTGTCTTTGGTTGGGAACTCGATGGGGTAGTCAAGGAATTTTTCAAGGTCCATTTTGGGCGTCAGGGGTTTTTTCTTGTGGTCCTCTTGCCCAAGCAACGTTTGTGCTGAAGCTGGCGATGTGATTGCAGAAGTGATTGATGCCAGACTGGCGACTGCAACATGACCCATGTACCCAGCGTGGTCAAACACTTCCATGCGACTCAACTCGTCGAGGTTCTCCAGGGCCAATTGCAAAAACGGGTTATCGATTGAGTCTGAAAACACGTTGGTGACTGGGAATTCAATCATTTGACTGGTGTATCCTAAAAGGTATGCCATCTTGTGCAATAATGGGGCTTTATTGAGAAACTTGACCTAAGCCGATAGTTGATGCCAGGGTGATAAATTAAGAACGTGTGTGATTTATACTTGCCTTTTTATTGCGGCCGTGTATCAGAATTTGTGTTGTTCTCCCTGATTAATTAAATCTAATTAATTTAACTTTTTTTTTTTTGCAATCTTTTTCTAAATCGGGATATTTCTACATGAGCAACTACTGCAGATCTTCTAAGTACAGGAGAAGAGCCCAAATCTCTTGGAGCGATGCAGAAGAACCTATAAATTAAGTCATTTGACATTTGCAGTTCCGGGGCCATCGTCTTCATCAATGTGGGTATGGTCTAATGCATCCATAGCTGGATCATCTAGGATACCTTGATCTCGGGTATCGTAAATTGATATGATGGTGATGTTTCAGGACTGCGTACGGGACGCAGCCTCAAACCTTTATGGAACCTGCCTAATCACCTCTGTCTCCAGGTCTTGCTACGGGTTTAGGTTGTTGGGCCCGATCTAGACCAAATGCCCTTTTGGGCATATTACTTGCATCAACCGGCTAACCGAGATGGTAACTATGGCACACCTTTGCATTGGTCACAATAGCGATTGGCATGATTTAGGGGTTTATGGCTTGATATTTTCCAGTCTCCCTTAAGGATCGCCCGCAGGTATCCATATCTAAGTGCATATTTGTCGGGGATATATTGTCGGCCGTGAAGTCAATTAGCTGAGGATATTTGGCTTAGGTGCTGGTGCTCCTGAAGGGAGCCACAGGAGGAACACCCTGATGCTTTCAGAGTCGGGCCGAGTCCCATTGAACGGACTTTTGTTCTGTTCAAGGCATCCTTCTTGTCGTGTTTGGCTGCAATTGGAACCCTTGAATATGCGGGTCGGGCTCTTTATGCCTCCCATGCCAATCTGCAAAATACGAGGCGCTTTATGGAGTCGCTAAAATGCAAAATAAAGCAAAGGAAAAATAAAATATGCCCTCCACTTTTGTTCCGTAAAAAATGACGGAATTACACCATAATCACCCATCTATTCTCCCTCTGTTGTGGAGGCCACTACGGAAATACTTGACGTTTGTGGGCCCGGGGCTAATGATCAGCGTGGCCTATTTTGATCCGGGAAATTACGCTACCGGAATCACGGCAGGAGCATCAAATCGGTTTTCACTTCTCTTTATTGTGTTTCTTTCAAACATCATCGCCATATTCCTTCAAAGTCTTTGTATTAAACTAGGTACCGTCACCGGGTATGATTTGGCTCGTTGCTCTCGTGAATACTTCCCGAAATGGTTGAACATCGGACTCTGGATCTTGGCAGAATGTGCCATTATAGCCACCGATACCGCTGAAGTGATTGGTACGGCCATTGCCCTTAATATTCTATTGAAAATCCCGTTACCAGCAGGGGTTTGTATAACCATAGTGGATGTGTTGTTTGTATTGGCGGCGTATCGAAACGATACGTCGCTGACTCGTTTCATCAGGGGGTTTGAATACGCAGTTGCATTGCTTGTATTCGCCGTGGTGATCTGTTTCGCCGTAGAATTGGCGAATCTTCCTGGTGATATCAATACAGTTCGTCAGGTGTTTAGAGGCTATGTTCCAAGTAAAGAAATGTTCGAAGGAAGCGGATTAACTATTGCCACGTCGGTTATTGGGTCAACCGTCATGATTCATTCATTGTTCTTGGGTAGTGGGCTCGTGCAACCAAGACTTCGGGAATACGATGTAAATCATGGAATCATCAATCTAAACCTGATTCATACTACTCCCGATGAAACCGATGAAAAAATTTCCGATCAGGATAAACTTGACAAAGAAGCCGCTTACTTTTATTGCGATTACAAGCCATCGTATCAGTCAATCAGATATTGCTTAAAATACTCCATAATCGAATTGGCAATCACCTTGTTCACATTTGCGTTGTTTGTCAATTCTGCCATTTTGATTGTGGCCGGTATCACTCTATACGGAACAGAAGAAGCTGTCGATGCTGATTTGTATACCATCCATGACCTTCTACTGAAAAATTTAACCGGTGCAGTTGGTACCGTGTTTATGTTGGCATTACTATTCAGTGGACAGAGTGCTGGTATTGTTTGTACCATTGCAGGTCAAATGGTAAGTGAAGGACATATTAACTGGACAGTTAGACCATGGTTGAGACGTCTTATTACGCGAGGAATCTCAATCATACCTTGCTTAATTATATCTCTTTGTATTGGTCGAGGGGGTCTTAGTATTGCACTCAATATTTCTCAGGTGGTGATTTCAATTTTACTTCCTCCATTGACGGCTCCTTTGATTTACTTCACCTGCAAGAAATCCATCATGAGAGTTGAAATTCCTAATCAAACCGACGAGCATGGTGATCCAAAGTACAAGTACTTACATAATAGCATTTTAACCACAATCATGGTAAGCTTGATTTGGATCTTTGTATCGGTATTGAACGTATATGCCTTGGTCCAAATGGCAATGGATGGTGTCGGTGGTTAAACCAACAAAGTATCATGATTTTACAGTTTACATAGTCATAATAAAGTCATATCAGCAACTCTAGCTGCCATTCCAGTTTAGCTCTACTTTGCAGTTTCAGCAGTGATTCCACCTAGCATACTATATAACTTGACTCTTATCTGCCAATCACTAAACTAGTTTGGCTTAATCTGTCAGTATTGTTTGCACCCAGATGGCACTTTTGCCCGGAGCACGACACCACCACCAAACCCATCACGTGCCTCTGTTTTCTTCAACCACAACTCCATGACTATAATCGACCCCAAATACTTATAAGCCCCAATGACTACCGAAATACGTCCCCGTCATAATCTGGTCATAATAAGCCGAATTTTCTTGTCACTTTTCAACAACTGTGTCGTATTCCGTCCACATTCTTGACAAATCCATCGTCCTCATTCTAAAATGCACTCCCTCCCCCTTATTTTTTCCCGCACACAAATTTCACATTCCGAACCACTTAACGGAATTATATCAGCTAGACTTCCCCCATCAATTGCAAATATATTGTTTGATAAGTAATTGAATTATTCCAATTAATTGCATAATTGAACCGTTCATCAATTGTTGCATTTATTTTAGTTTCAATTGAATTTTTCACTGGCACTTTTCGAGTATACTCAAACCCAGGGATTTTACTATCAGGCCCTGAGATATAAATGCCATCTTCAAACATTTTGAAAAAGCTTCATATTTCCAGGCTGGCACATCATCCTGAGTCTAGTTCTACTAATTCGGAAACCTTAGCGGAAGTAACTGTCAATTCCTTAAATAATATCGAGTCAATGGATTATTATCAGCAACAGCAACAGCAACAGCAACAACAGCTGCATCATCCTGTTCCAACTTCAACCCCATCGCAGCTTCATCAACAACAACTCACAAATGAAGCTATTGAACGATCATTATTGCCTCAACGATCAACCGTGTCAAAAGGAAAATACTCCCTTACTGATTTTCATATAATGAGGACTTTAGGAACTGGTTCATTTGGAAGGGTTCATTTAGTAAGATCAGTTCATAATGGTCGTTATTATGCCATTAAAGTGTTGAAGAAACATCAGGTGGTTAAAATGAAACAAGTTGAACATACAAATGATGAACGAAGAATGTTGAAATTAGTTGAGCATCCGTTTTTGATTAGAATGTGGGGCACTTTCCAAGATTCCAAAAACTTGTTTATGGTTATGGACTATATTGAAGGAGGTGAATTGTTTTCATTATTGAGGAAATCCCAACGTTTCCCCAATCCAGTAGCTAAGTTTTATGCCGCTGAAGTTGTATTGGCATTGGAATACTTACATAGTCATGATATCATCTATCGTGACTTAAAACCTGAAAACATTTTATTGGACAGAAATGGACATATTAAAATTACTGATTTTGGTTTCGCCAAAGAAGTGAGTACTGTTACTTGGACATTATGTGGTACTCCTGATTATATTGCTCCTGAAGTAATCACCACAAAACCATATAATAAATCTGTTGATTGGTGGTCATTGGGAGTATTGATTTTTGAAATGCTTGCTGGTTATACTCCATTCTATGCTTCAACACCCATGAAAACTTACGAAAAAATTTTATCGGGAGAAATTCATTTTCCTAGCTTTATGGGACCTGATGTAATAGATTTACTATCAAGACTAATTACCGCTGATTTAACTAGAAGATTAGGTAATTTATTAAATGGTCCAGCCGATATAAGGAATCATCCTTGGTTCAGCGAAGTTGTCTGGGAAAAGTTATTAGCTAAAGATATTGAAACTCCGTATGAACCTCCAATTACAGCTGGTGTTGGTGATTCATCCTTATTTGATCATTACCCTGAAGAACATTTGGATTATGGATCCAGTGATGAAGATCCTTATGCCCAGTATTTTGTTGAATTTTAATTATATAAAGCAAAAAACCAAAAAAACAGAAAAAAAATTATTCATATTCTTGAACGTTATAAGACCGAGCGATATTGATTATTGTAATTATCATTGGCGAATGCCAAGATCTTATGATCTACTTTACCATATTTTTTATTGATGATCTTGCAACATTACAAGGTTGATCATTCGTTTAATAAGTGCCTATTTTATTGTTGAGTTTGCACAAAGGCTGATGATGAGTTCGGCCCTAGTTGTTGCAATTACAATCATTCAATCATTAATCTATAGTACATTAAATTATAAACGGCAATATTTAAGTAGTAAGTTCATGCACCAAAGTCTATAATCAGCCAACAACGTTCAATTTTGTCATTATAACCATTGATGGTTAAAACTCTCGACACCATGTTATCTTATGTTGAGTTATGTTCGGAAAACATTTTTACACTCTAGACATACATAGAACAAAATCATACTGGTATCTTTTCTTCTTTGTTGAGACTGGAAAAACACGCAGTCATTATTCCCACAATTCGGACATGTCTTGTCAGACCGAGGTAATGTTGGATCGGCTCCAATATCTTGAACAACCCCAGCAGTTTCTCCAATATTGGTAATAAGTTCATGACGGTACACCTTAGGATTCTCAGCTAATTCGGTATAATCACAATTTCTACAAGAATAAAGTAACCGAGCATTATCCTTGTCCTCTCTTGGATACAACATATTATTGCATTCGGCACAAAACCGAAATGATGCCATGATACTAAACTAATGGAGTAGTAAATATTACCAGTGGAGTTTTTGAGACGGCTTTGGTGGGAGAGGAAAAAAGTCGTGCGCGTCACCCTCCATATTTGTTCAAAAATTTTCAGCGACTTGGTAATTTCTATCATTATCATTATGTCCTTATTACGTCAAGCAGTGAGACCTATTTCAAGGGTTAGTAAGAACCTCATACCAGTAAGTTCACTTCGTTTCAATAGTAGTGCTACTTCAGCTGTTGATCCAAAAATTTCTGCTATTGTCGATCAAATTTCTACATTAAATTTATTAGAAACTTCAAGTCTTGTTAATGAACTTAAACAAAGATTAAATATTCCAGATATTGCATTTCCTGCTGCTGGTGCTGCCCCTGCAGCAGCCCCTGCTCCAGTTGAAGAAGAAGTTAAAGAAGTTGTTGAAGAAAAAACCATCTTTTCCATTAAATTAGAATCATTTGATGCTAAGTCCAAACCAAAAATTATCAAGGAAGTTAAAGGATTATTAGGATTATCATTGGTTGAGTCTAAAAAATTCGTGGAAGCTGCTCCTAAAGTCTTAAAAGACAATGTTGCTAAAGAAGATGCTGATAAGATTAAAGCTACTTTAGAAGGTTTAGGTGCTAAGATTACTTTGGAATAAACTTGTATATATATAAAATAAATTATTTCATTATGTAAATGAAGGGGTAAATATACTCGAATTTTCTTCCTCGTCATCAAATTCACTTATTTCATCTTTAAAATCCATAAATTCAAAAGGTTTCTTGATATCAATTAGTGCATTGCTTTTAACTAAATTACTAATATTATCAACCAATATTATTAGTTTGGCATAAATGTTACGAGGGATATCGTTATTAGTGAATTGGATAGCAAATGCTTGAACCAAACTATTTGTAGCAGTAAGTATTTCATTAATGCTTGTCTTTTGATCTTTAGTTAATGATTTTGACGTAATTACTTGATAATTTAAATCAGTTAAACTACGAATAAGCTGTCGATAATTCTTATGCCCACTCTCAACTGGTGTTTTCATAGTGGGCCCTTCTGGAGGACAAATCTTAGGTTTCATGCCAAATATTGTTTGCATCCGTTGAGGTTCTGCATCATTAAATGATTGTCTCAAATATTGAGGCCTTCGATCTTCATAGTCATGGTTTTGATTTATTTCATTATATAATTGTAACGGTCTTGTTGAAGCATGATACGAATGTCTTTTAAATCGACTGTCCATGGAAAAAATCACAATAATTCCGTTGTAAATTCAATTCGTCGTCTCCATTAACTTGTAATAACCCAGTTATTGTGCCTTCCCAATTGGGAAGGTCAGACAATTCGGCAGACGTATGGTGTACTGGTGAGCCCACAGATAATCCCAGTCAACTCTTTGCTTATTTACTAATGTCTTCGGGAGGTCTAAAGCATCATTCCCTTAGTGATCTTGGGCTAAGTCATCAGTTCTTTACTAATCGGGAAGATATCAAGCCTTGGTTACTGCATTGTTTGAAGGTTAATCGAAAGATTGACATTGTCATTGAACGCTCAGATAAGAATAAAATCATTTTTAAATGTAAACCTCCAAATATTAACTTCAAACGGAAACATATCCAAGCCAATAAACGACAAAGAAGAGCTACCAGTTGTCCTTTCAAATTAAGAGCAAATTATTCCATAAGAAATGGGGTTTGGTCATTACTGGTTATTAATGATCAGCATGATCATCCTATCCCTAATGAACAACTGCATTCTCAATATGATCATTCTATACTAGAAGATGAAAAATCAGCCAAGAACGATAGCTTTGATAATTTCATGAGCTCGTCTCCCAATATGAATGAATTTTCGTCATCAATGGAAGACATCATTAAACTGAAACCTTACGATAAATCTTATGAAAAATATGAAAAACCGTACGAGAAACAAATTGACAAAACTACTAAAAAACGGATGAAGGTGCTAAAGAGTATTCGTGACGATGTCAATAATGTATTAGATAAACAAATTTTCAATAATGAAGCATTGTCTGATGGTGATAAAAAAGATATTATGAGACAATTTGTTAATCTGCTTTTAATGGATAGTAGATACAATAACTCCAATGCTTTAACGTGGTTGGCCAATGGTTCTGGCTCAAGTAATCCAAATGCTATACCTTTATCACCACTATTGAATGATGAAACAGATACTACTAATCTGAATCCTCCGCAATCTATAGATAACCTTCCTGGTCTTTCACATCCAAACAACAGTACCATACCAAGTCATAATCAATCATTACCGTCATTTAACCTGATACAAAACCAACTTCCTTTATCACCAAGTTCGCTTGGCTCAGCATCAACACCCTCATTATTCACCGGTTCTGGTCCTTTCATTCCTCCTTCCGGTGCCAATTTCAACACCACATTAAATCCTTCTCATTTGCTCAAATCAACAACTTCAAAATCAAATCTTTTTGGTCAAACTCTAGGTTTAAGTGACTTCAGGTTAACTAATAGCCTGAAAAAGACGTTTAATCTGACCAATTTATTGGGAGTATCTTCCCCTAATAATAACATTATAAGCCATTCGACTGGTTCGAATGCTCTGAGTCATGGACACATCCTCAACATAAATGAAGCCTGGTAATTTGCTCACATATATTCGTATATAATGTTTTATAGTTAGACTCGTTAAACTGTTGATTTGCACCCATAAGGCTAGTCGCGATTTTGCCATTATATTCCTATTTGATACTACTGCTTCGTCATACTACATATATCGATGGAACAAATCAAGAAATCCACCTTAATTATCCCATCTGTGTCTATGGCCAATGTGCCTCAATTGGCAGTTGATCTCTTGATTCAAAGTGCTGAATTCACTCGTGTTGGGGTTCTAAATCCCGTCTATCTTTATCCATTTGCATCACCTGTTGATGGCGTAAAACCAACCGAAGGAATATCTACTGGTCTTGAGGTTTACTATAATTCCAAACATCATGTTACTCTTATTCATCAAAGGTCTCCTGTGATTCCTTCATTCTGCGGAAAACACGTTGAAGAAATCATATCGCCATTTGTGTCGTCGAATCAGTTCCTTCAGGTACTCATTCTAGATTCTTCTGACGCTGGATTGATGGAAAATATCATTCCTGGTGCTATTCAAGCATACACTAATGAAGAAATTCTCTCTAAATCGCTCGAATCACTCAAGCTTGGCCCTGAACCAATCAACTTGAACCATGGCTCGTATCAATACTCATTTCTCGCTTCTAAGATCATTGATGCTATATATGGACTCAATGGTAAACTGGAATCGTCAATCAAGTTGAATGTGCTTGTCACCTTTGTTTATGAAGGAGACAATTTTTATGATGGTGAAAAATTGGCAGTTGAAACCGCCAAGTTTCTTGACATTACCGTTAATGACTGGGTCAAGCCCATTAGTTGGCTGGGTGCATACGGTGATAAGCCGGTGCCTGTAGCCATGGAAGAAGGAATTTATGGTTGAGACCACTTACTCTGATACAATATGGCCAAATAGGGACCATTTTACTATAAAGACTAGGATTGAAAACGTTTATCATGTATATACAAATACAATTAACAGTAACAGATTAAGTAAGTACATTCAGTAGTTTAATGCATACTCAATGGATGCAGTATATCCATAAACACCCAAACCGGCCACCACAGCCACAGCCTTGTCTGACAAATAAGAATGATGTCTAAATGGCTCTCTTTGATGAACATTGGTTATATGGACTTCGATATATGGAATGGCGGTTGCAAGTAAAGCATCGCGGATAGCTACGGAAGTATGGGTATATGCTCCAGCATTAATAACAATGAAACCAACGTTTTCTTGCTTAGCTTGTTGGATTCTATCGACAATGAATCCTTCGGTGTTATTTTGGTACGTTAGTAATTCACATCCGTTATTCTTACTAGCAACTTGCTTCTGTGCAAGAGCTTCGATGTCTGCCAACGACGTAGATCCGTATTTTTCCGGTTCTCTCGTTCCCAATAAGTTTAAGTTGGGTCCATTGATGAGTAATACTTTTTTAACCATGGCGTGTGTAAGATTCTGGTGTAACTTCAACTATTGATGAGATTGAAAGTTGGTGAAAATTTGAATTTTCGGTATAATTTTATGTCGGGTGAGCCTTATCGGGCTGCAAAAAAAAAAGTAGCACCTTGACAAAGCAACTAATTTAAAGTAGTAGGAAGCGAAGACGTACTAAATCTACAAACCTACAAAGCTTTTGCACAACAAAATGTGTTCATGTCTTAGGCGACTGAGCTTTTTTTTTCGTTTTATAATATAATCTTGCTCTGTGCTGGCTTAATACTGCAAGATTTGGTACATGCGACTATATTCTACAGAATAAACTAGCTGCACAGCATCATCATCCGAATAATCTTCTCATCAATATCTTCAGCTGATCCTCGTTTGGAATTTCTTCGGTAATATGGATTTATAACTGGCTTAGACTCAGACTTGATGGACGATAATTTCAAACGTTTTGTCCGACCAGAATACCCGACTCGGCCCGATATGTTCCCGGCGTTTATTCACCTCAGGTAGAATCCTTTATTACGGCCATATATAAAGTGATCAATAGTAGCTTGAAGTGAATAAAATATACAGTAGAAAACGTTACAAATGACACTTCCTCCTTTCAAAGAAGAATCGTGGACACTCACCACTGAACCAAATACAAACTGGACTCCAGGTTCAGGAGCTACGGATGATGAATGGAAAAAGCATAAAAAGATCGAGATTGATCCATATGGAGAAGGAAGAAGCCCTCCTGATAACTACAAAATTCTTACCTCGGCTGTTACTCCAAGACCGGTTGGATTCCTTTCGACCGTTAGTAAGGCCGGACATGCCAACTTGGCACCATTTTCGTTTTTCAGTCCTGTTAGTTATAATCCTCCTGTTTTTGCAGTCGGAATGACCATTAGTCCTCGCTATAAAAAGGACACTGTTGCTAACATCTTAGAAACTGGTGAATTGACCATTAATATAATCTCCGAGTGGTATGTTGAAGCCGCCAATTATTGCTCCATCAATGCCCCTCCAGACATTGATGAATGGGAATTGTCCGGATTAACTCCTGCACCCTCAACCAAAGTTAAACCAGCTCATGTAGCTGAATCGGCTTTCTCCATTGAAGCCAAATTGGCCCATAGCCATGAATGGTTTTCCAAGACCGATCCTGACACTGTCACTTCAATCACCCTAATCTTCGAAGGAATCAATTTTCACGTCAGGGAAGACATTATTGATGAAGACCTCGGTAACGTTGATATCAATAAGTTGAAGCCAATCTCGAGATTAGGGGGGAATGTTTATGCGGTCACCAAATCTGGGTTTGATATTCCTAAACCTAGGTATGGATCATAGTTTAATCGTATCCTTGAAGTCAATTAAACACATATAGTACTTAGAAGCCAATAGACATATTTTTCGTTTTCGTATTATACACACTCTAACACTTAAATTTTGCAGCAATTCTCACAAATTGGTAAAAAACTACAAATTGAACAATCTACTACTAATGGGTTTTATTCACCAACTATTATTTTTTACATAACACTATCATCCCAATTATCTCATTTCCAATTAGAGAGTGCCTGTTCATAACTCAGCTCGGGATATCTTTGTCTGACGGTCTTTTACACGATTGTAAAGCATGTGACAGGCCGGTACTTCTGCAAAATTTTTCGGAAACTCGCAAAAAACAATCTTCCAGGTGAATTCAGCTAGAATCGATTCAGCACAACATCTATTTCTTATCTCTTTCCTATAATCGTACAATTCACTTGGTTATTCTAGTTGTATTGAATTATCTGGGGAAAAATGGTCGTGCCCACAGCACCGAATGTTTAAGGTCGCATAATGAAAAATTCCTCATCTCATCTCCATCATCTTGTCAACTCAAGAATGTCTGTTGTTGGATCTCTTATATTTTGTACTGACTGTGGGAACCTCCTAGATAGTGTGAGTTCTAAAGCCACATTGGACTGTAACTTGTGCTTCAAAAAATACCCAACCTCTAACTTCGCTAATTTAAAGGTTGTAACCAAATCAGCTGAAGATGCTTTCCCATCAACTTTAAAACTGAAAAGATCATTAGTTAAGACTTCATTAAAGAAAGACGAACTTGAAGACGGAGCCACCATTAAAGAAAAATGTCCAAAGTGTGGTAATGAAGAAATGCAATACCATACTTTACAATTAAGATCGGCTGATGAAGGGGCAACAGTTTTCTACACTTGTACCGGGTGTGGATATCGGTTCAGAACTAATAATTAAAACCTTGTACCATATATATTACTTACTTGCATTATAATACATGAAATTCCATGACATAAACGATGATTAATTAGTCTTTATGGTAGCGTATTCTAAATCATTAGAGTTTTCATATTCATACATGTCTAAAGCCACAATGGCAGAATCTCTAACAACAGTCTCTTCATCATTTAAGAAAGATTGTAAAACTGGGAGACATTCATCCGTGGCAATGGAACCAAGAGCTTCAGCAGCTTCATGTCTAACCATACCAGCTTCACGATCATCCTTTAATATTTTTATAAGAGATGGAACAGTAACTGGGTTACACAATTGTCCGAAAACGTATGCAATTTCATGCTTAAATAAAGCTGAAGGATCATCGAATCCCGAAGCTAAGGCAAGACATGCTTCGTCAGTCCCCAAATCTCTCAATCTAAACATGGCTCTATATCTTTCAAACAATGGTTTCTCTTGATCATTCAAGATTTTTTGTAATTTTTCAATCTTAGATCCAGTTTCTGTAGGTAATGGAGGGGCTGGGTCAATCGAAGTATATAATGAGGTTTCTAAAGTTTCAGTCTTTGCCTTTTCGGAATTTTCCCATCTAATTCTTTCAATGGCTAACTCACAGGTTTGTCTGATTTCTAACGATGGATCGTTTTTATAGTAGTCATTCAATAAATCCAATGAATCCTTATCACCCAAAGCTCCTAAAGCTTCAGCAGCTTCATGTCTAACCATAACTTGCTGTTTATCACTGATTAAGACATCTCTTAAAAACTGAGAAGCATACAAGTTCTTGGTTTGTCCGAGAACGTAAGCAACTTCATGCTTCAACAATTCAGAGTCATCTTCAAACGATTGGGCAATGTACTCAATGGCTTTTTTAACTTCTTGGGGATCTTCAGATTCGGCTCCAATACATTTCAAATTGAAAAGTGCTCTGAATCTGTTGGCTAATTTGACAGTTCCAGACTTGTTCACTAACACGTCTCTTAATTCTTCCAAACTGGCGTTGTCAACATTAATTTCTTCGGTCATTATCGATGGGTTCTAATAAAAAAGATGGAAATAGTTCACTCCACTGTTCAAAATTTTTCAAAATTTTTTTTTTCTTTTTGTGAAAAGAAATGTGCGCAGGGCCATCTGATAATTTTTGCAGCTTATTTGCAGCAAAAGCCAGACGGAAATTATCACATATTTTTCAATAGTAACAAAGAAAAAACGATCTTTCAAATCCTCATTACGGTATAAATATCAAGGCCACAATCAAGCATCTGATTATACCACTTGATTAACAGTACTCTTGATCGGGTTCTTTTGTTTCAGTGACGTCTGCTCATCTCTCGCTAAGGTGGACGAAAGCCGGTGTCGCATAACCGTTTGGTGACAAACATATACGTATCACGTGGACAAACACAGCCATATACACCAAAGGCTGCTCTGGTAGTTGAATAGACTTATAATTATGGATCCTGAAGGAAAAAATCCGGAAAAACAATTCCGTATTTGGGTTAGTCGTTATGGCTAGTCAAATGAGGAATTCCTCCATCAGATGAGTCAAGCACCATAGTAATGTAGTTAAATTCCCTGAATATTTCAAATAATCGGATAGACCTCAAATCTAAACCTTTAATGGTCCATATAACATATGAGTAGTGGATACGGCTGGGTTCATCCAGAAGTTGTCCTAATTGGTAGCTGGGAAAATGACGACAATGTCGTAGTCCACGTGACATACAGCGTGTCGCGGCTTCCATCCTGGCGCGTTGAAAAAATTACGTCTAATAAAAAACCTCCAGTTGAACGATTTTAGGCAAAAATGGCAGCACAACAAGCAATGATGCCTGATCTTTCTAACGCTATTGTGGCGCAAGATGAAATGGGAAGACCGTTCATCATCGTTAGAGATCAAGGAAAAAAGCAGAGAAAACACGGGATTGAAGCCACCAAGTCTCATATTTTAGCCGCCAGATCAGTGGCTTCAATCATTAAAACTTCATTAGGACCAAGAGGATTGGATAAAATATTAATCAGTCAAGATGGTGAAATCACCATTACCAATGATGGTGCCACTATTCTTTCTCAAATGGATTTAGATAACGAGATTGCCAAATTATTGGTTGAACTTTCAAAATCTCAAGATGATGAAATTGGTGATGGTACAACCGGGGTGGTTGTATTAGCAGGTGCATTACTTGATCAAGCATTGGAATTGATAGAGAAAGGAATTCACCCAATTAAGATTGCTAATGGATTTGATGAAGCTTGTAAAATTGCATGCCAACATTTAGAATCGGTTGCTGATGAAATTAATATTAGTACCGAATCATCCGATTCTAATTTATTGAAAGCTGCTAAAACCTCTTTAGGTTCTAAAATTGTGTCTAAGTCTCATGATCACTTTGCTCAAATGGCAGTCGATTCTGTATTGGCAGTGGCAGACTTTGAAAGAAAAGATGTTGATTTTGAATTAATTAAAATGGAAACAAAAGTTGGGGGTTCTATCGAAGATTCTTCCTTGATTAAAGGTGTACTTTTAGATAAAGATTTTTCTCATCCTCAGATGCCTAAGAAAATCAATGATTGTAAAATTGCTATTTTAACCTGTCCATTTGAACCACCAAAGCCAAAAACCAAACATAAATTAGATATTTCTTCGGTGGAAGAATTTAAAGTTTTGCAAGAGTATGAACAAAAAAAGTTCCAAGAAATGATAGATTATGTAAAGGCATCTGGTGCCAATACTGTTGCTTGTCAATGGGGATTTGATGACGAAGCCAACCATTTATTACTTGCAAATGATTTAAACGCTATAAGATGGATTGGGGGATCAGAATTAGAATTATTAGCTATAGCAACCAACGGTCGTATTGTACCTCGTTTTGAAGATTTATCACCCGATAAATTAGGTCATTGTGGTACCATCAAAGAATTAGAATTTGGTACCACTAGGGACAGAATGTTAATCATCGAAGATTGTTCGAATACTAAAGCGGTTACTTGCTTCATAAGGGGATCTAATGAAATGATTGTTGCCGAAGGAGTAAGAGCATTACATGATTCCATTTGTGTGGTAAGAAATTTAATCAGAGACAACAGAGTCGTTTATGGAGGTGGTGCATCAGAATTAACATGTTCATTGGCTGTTAGTGATGCAGCTGATAAACAAACAGGTATTGATCAATATGCATTTAGAGCATTTGCTAATGCTTTAGATACCATTCCAATGATTCTTGCTGAAAATTCTGGGTTAGACCCAATTGAAACATTATCAAATTTAAAGTCTAAACAAGTTAATGAAAACTCTTCTCATTTAGGGGTGGATTGCTTAGGTAAAGGAACTAATGATATGAAGGATCTTTTTGTAATTGATCCATTAATTGGTAAGAAGCAACAACTTTTATTAGCCACCCAATTAACAAGAATGATTTTAAAAATCAATGATGTTATCATCAGCGGTAAAGATGAATATTAAGTAATGTATATACCTAAACAAACTACATCAATAAATTATTACCTGAATCGTTATATAAGGCATGCCTAGTAAATATATGTGTGGGTTTATATGGTGCACGGGCTCACTCCCACCATACTCATTTTACACGCCCCAACGGTAGTGCTGGCCAAAAAGATACTCCTTTTTAAGTCAATTTATCCAATCAATTATCAACTATAATCATGTCGAGTATGGGTACACCGGCCGTTGTCATGGACAATGGTACGGGATTAACTAAATTGGGGTTTGCCGGAAATGATTCACCATCATTTGTATTTCCAACTGCCATTGCTACTTCATCAAGTAACAGTAAATCATCCAAAACTAGTAGTGTTAAATCATCGTCATTAAGCAGTAAACGAGGATTAGAAGATTTAGATTTTTTCATTGGACATGAAGCATTGAATGCTGCTAATGGACCCAATTATAATCTTTCGTATCCAATTAGACATGGACAAATTGAGAATTGGGACCATATGGAAAGATTTTGGGAAAATTCCATTTTCAAATACTTAAGGTGTGAGCCTGAAGACCATTACTTTTTATTGACTGAACCACCATTAAACCCTCCTGAAAATAGAGAAAGCACTGCTGAAATTATGTTTGAATCCTTCAATTGTGCTGGGTTATATATCGCAGTTCAAGCAGTCTTGGCATTGGCCGCTTCATGGACATCATCAAAGGTTCAAGATCGATCATTAACTGGTACTGTGATTGATTCTGGTGATGGTGTTACCCATGTGATTCCAGTGGCTGAAGGGTATGTGATTGGTGGAGCCATTAAAAACATTCCTTTGGCTGGTAGAGACATAACCTCATTTATTCAATCGATATTAAGAGATAGAGGTGAAGCAAACACTTCTTTACAAACTGCAGAAAAAATCAAGCAACAGTTTTGTTATGTTTGTCCAGATATAGTAAAAGAATTCAAAAAATTCGATCAATATCCCGAAGAGAAATTTGCTCAGTATATTGTTGAGTACACTGATAAACATAAACAGGATACAGTTGACGTGGGTTATGAAAGATTCTTAGCTCCAGAGATATTTTTCAACCCAGAAATTTATTCATCTGATTATTTAACTCCATTACCTACTGTTGTTGATCAAGTGATTCAATCTACTCCAATTGATGTTCGTAAAAAATTGTACAAGAATATTGTTTTATCTGGAGGGTCAACCATGTTTAAAGATTTCGGTAGAAGATTACAAAGAGATTTGAAATCTCTTGTCAATGAAAGAATTGAAGTCAGCGAAAAACTTAGTGGGGTTAAAAGTACTGGGGTTGATGTGCAAGTTATTTCTCATAAGAGACAACGGAATGCTGTTTGGTTTGGAGGTTCGTTATTGGCTCAAACCGGTGAATTCAAAAGTTATTGCTATACTAAACAAGACTATGATGAATATGGTCCAGGAATTGTTAGAAACTTCTCGTTGTTCTCCGTACCATAAATCATCTAAAGCTAAAACTGGTGCTCTCGTATCAGTGTTTTGTACTTGCTACTTTTGACTCAAATACAATTTTGGTGTAGAGTAACCCAAATAAACACGGCTACTAAAGCTCCATGTTTCGTATATTAAGTATATTAACCTAAAATGTATGTGCCCAATGAAATCTTTGTAGCACTAAAGAGTATTGACCTTGACCAAACCACGGCGCTACCATCATCATCCTAGCGCCGTCATTGAAATCCGTCGCACTATCAGACACTCTCGTATAATCATCATCTTTTTTTATCATGTCTCAAGTAGTGGATGGAATGACCCTTAGTCAGATCAAAAAAGGGCTTAAATCCAAGCACGAAGATGAACGAGATAGATCGGCATTTGAATTAAGAAATTACATTGAATCAATTGCTCGAGATTTACCTCCCGAACAATTTAATCGGTATAATAGTGAGATTAAACTTACTATCAGAGAACTCTTAGGAAGTAAAGACAGCAATGAAATTTTGGGAGGAATCTCAGCTCTTAATTGGCTTATTGACCTTGATGTTGGGATTGGTGAAGATAACACCAAAACGGTTCGGTTCACCAATTATTTATCTCATTTAATTGTATCTAATGACCTTTTAATCATGAAACAAGCTATAAATACTTTAGGTAAATTAGCGATTCCTGGTGGGACATCTACAGGGGATTTTGTTGACGCTCAGGCCAAAAGAGCCATTGAATGGCTTCAAAGTGATAGTAAACAACATGAAAACCGAAGACATGCTGCTATTCTTCTTATCACTACTTTGGCTAATAACGCAGCTTCATTGTTATATCCATTCATTCATCAAATTTTGCAATACATCTGGATTCCTCTCAAGGATCATAAGCTAACCATGAGGATTGATGCTGCTGTGACTCTTCATAAATGTATGGAAATTCTTTATAACCGTGACTCAAATGCCAGTAGTTACTGGATTAAGAATTTCATTGATATCGCCTCCAATTCTCTAGATGAAGCCAATATTACTAATGGTGGTGGTGCCGGTGCTACAAGTGCTGCCTATAATTTAATAACGTCTTCCAATACTCAATCAAGTGGGTCCATCCATGGATCTTTACTTGTTTACCGTGAATTAATCAAGTATCATAAGGATCCTCTCATTGTTTCTAAATTTGAATCCATCTATGAAAATACGATTCGCTATAAAAACCACAAATTACCTATCATCAAACAAGAGCTCACTAATATTTTCCCCTTGCTTTGTAAAGTAAATCCAGACTTGTTTGTTGAAAAATATCTTCATCGTACTTTATACTATTATTTATCTCAATTGAAGAGGAACAAAAATTCTCATAATGAACCTGCTAATCTGGAAAAGAGTGCTATCTTCAAAAGTATTGGGTTAATCTCTTTAGAAGTTGGGAATCAAATGGCCACTTATCTTGATGCTATTCTTGATAACATCCGTGAAGGTCTCTCTTATTTTTCTAATTCAAGCGTGCAGCTGATTTTGGTCAATGGTATCTCAAATGGTGAGAGCCCTACAGCAGCTAACGCCGGTAGTGCCGTTACATCTGCTCCTTCAGTGTCTTCAAAGTATAGAATAACTAGAAAGGATATCGAACCAGCCATATTTGATTGTATTGGTAAATTATCAATAGCAGTCGGCCCTGCCTTGACGAAACATCTTCAAAGAGATATTTTGGACATGATGTTCACTAACTGTTCATTATCTAAATACATGGAGGAAGTATTGTTAACACTATTAACTAACATACCTACTTTGACTGATCTCATAAATCTGAAACTTTTGAATCTTCTCAGTTTGGTACTTTCAGGAAAAGTTTTCCAACCTCCTGGTTCTCCTTATGGAACCATCAAGATAAATGAATCACTAGCAAAAGATTACAGATTGATCATGATTTCCAGAGATACTGGCTTAAGCATTAACAACATCATTAATAACAACGAAGCATACGAGGCCTGGGATAGTGCTATATTGGTCCAAGCGTTGTCAATGTTATCTGCGTTTAAGTTCGAAAATTACCAACTTAACGAATTTGTTAGATATTGCACCATAACTTACCTTGATCATAGTAACGCAAAAGTACGATTAGCAGCAACTGAAACTTCTTGCGAAATATTTATTAAGGATCCTATTTGTCATCAAACAAGTGTTAATGCTTTGAAAGCCGTTAATGAAGTTCTTGATAAACTTGTATCAATTTCGATAACAGATCCAAACCCAGAAATCAGATTAGAAGGTTTAAATTGTCTTAATAACGGCCACTTTGATAATCAATTATCCCAAGCGGATAATGTCAGACTTCTTTTTATTGCATTGAATGACGAAATATTCAGTGTAAGAAAAGTAGCCATCTCAATTCTTGGTAGATTATCGTCGATTAACCCTGCTTACATTGTTCCTTCCCTAAGGAAAACCTTGATTCAATTACTTTCCAAATTGGACTATGCGAATACAAGTAGGAAAAAGGAAGAGAGCGCCACTTTGCTTGCATTACTTATTGCCAATTCAAAGGAGTTAACCCGTCCTTACGTTAAACCAATAGTAGAAGTATTATTACCTAAAGCTAAGGACTTGAGCTCCTTGGTGGCTTCAAGTGCCATTAAATGTTTGGGTGAACTAGCTGTGGTTGGTGGAGAAGATTTAAAACCGTTTATTCCCGACTTGATGCCTCTTATTCTAGATACTTTTCAAGATCAAAGCTCTTCATTCAAGAGGGACGCTGCCTTGAAAACACTAGGTCAATTAGCAAGCTCGTCTAGTTACGTCATCCAACCACTTTTAGACTATCCACAATTATTGGGAATGTTGGTTAATATCTTAAAACTGGAAACTTCTCCTAATATCAGAAGAGAAACTGTCAGACTTTTAGGTATTTTAGGAGCTTTGGATCCATATAAACACAGAGAGGTTGAACAGAACTCCAAATCTATTCCCGCTGAACAGAATGCTCCACCTGTTGACGTGGCTCTATTAATGCAAGGTATGTCACCTTCAAATGAAGAATACTATCCAACGGTGGCTATAAATAATTTGATGAAAATCTTGAAAGATCCTTCGCTTAGCACACACCATAGTAAAGTCATTCAAGCTATCATGTATATTTTTCAAACTTTAGGTTTGAGATGTGTCTCATTTTTACCTGAAATCATCCCTGGTATCATACATGTGATGCACACATGCCAGGCTTCCATGCTTAATTTCTATTTCCAGCAACTAGGAACTTTGATTTTGATTGTTAAACAGCATATTAGACCATTTTTACCTCAAATCTTAGAAGCTATTGCTGAATTCTTCCATAACACCAACCAAACTATAACTCAAGTGATTTTGATCAATCTTGTACAATCCATTTCAAAGGCATTAGAAGGAGAATTCAAGATGTACTTACCCGATGTTCTTCCTTTATTACTCAAAGTTTTAGAAGAAGACAAGTCTGAAAAAAGGGATCCGTCATTGCACGTTCTCAACAGTTTTGTCGTATTTGGCTCAAACATTCAAGAGTATGTGCATATAATCATCCCCAATGTTACCAAGTTGTTTGAATCTGGGCCTACAAAACTCAGAACAGCTGCAATTGAAAACATTGGAAGACTTTCAAAAAATGTTTCACTCAATGATATGGCATCTAGAATCATTCACCCAATATTAAGGGTCTTGCGTGAAGATAATGACCATCTAAAGATCGCATCTATGAACACTTTGAGTTATTTGGCATTGCAACTAGGATCCGAGTTTGCTGTCTTTGTTCCAGTTATAAAGAAAGTACTTGTCCAACAAAAGATTCATTCTAATACATTTGAGCAATTGGTAAATAAACTTCTCAGTGGTGATCCTTTACCTGCATACTTGACTATTTATAAAGATTACGATATCAATTCTAATTACTTCGATATTCCTGATGTTGACTTACCTTCTAAAAAGTTACCGGTCAACCAAAATGCTTTGAAAGTATCATGGGATTCTAGTCAACGTCGTACAAAAGAAGATTGGCAAGAATGGATTGGTCGTTTGAGTATTGAACTTATAAGACAGAGTCCATCTCATGCAATAAGAGCTTGTTTAGGTTTAGCGTCAGACTACTATCCATTGGCAAAAGATCTCTTCAATGCAAGTTTTGCTAGTTGTTGGACTGAACTATACTCTCAACATCAAGAGGAGTTAGTGGAATCATTTTGTTATGCTTTGTCTTCTCCAGCAAATCCTCCCGAAATCCATCAAATCCTTCTTAATTTAGCAGAATTCATGGAGCATGATGACAAACCTTTACCAATCTCCATTACACGATTGGGTCAATTTGCACAAAGATGTCATGCTTATGCTAAGGCTTTGCATTACAAGGAATTGGAATTTTATGAAGAACCAAGTACACCCACTATTGAATCTCTTATCAGTATTAATAACCAGCTTCAACAATCAGATGCTGCAGTGGGAATATTGAAACACGCTCAATTACATCACGATCTTCAATTGAAAGAAACTTGGCATGAAAAGTTACAGAAGTGGGATGACGCTTTACGTGCGTATAATGAACGTGAGAAATATGAACCAGATAACATGGAAGTTATTATGGGTAAAATGAGATGTTTACATGCTTTAGGAGAATGGGAACAGCTATCCGAGCTTGCTCAGAGTAAATGGAATAATTCTTCAAGTGATGTTAGGAGAAGTGTTGCTCCTTTGGCAGCCGCTGCTGCTTGGGGTTTGGGACAATGGGATCGAATGGATGCTTGTATTAAAGTAATGAAGGCAGCCTCTCCGGACAAAGCATTCTTCAATGCTGTTTTAAGTTTACATAGAAACAATTTTGAAGACGCTTCTAACAAAATTTTAAAGGCCAGAGATTTGTTAGTTACTGAAATCACTGCATTAGTTAGTGAAAGTTATAACCGTGCGTACGGTGTTGTTGTGAGAGTCCAAATGTTGGCAGAGCTTGAAGAAATCATTAAGTATAAATGCTTGCCTCAAGGGTCTGAGAAAAGAGCATTGATGAGAAAGACTTGGAACACAAGGTTATTAGGATGTCAGAGAAATGTAGACATTTGGCAAAGAATGTTGAAAGTACGTGCTCTTGTAATCAAACCCAAGCAAGATATGGAAATGTGGATTAAGTTTGCTAATTTATGTCGTAAATCAGGACGTCTTAACTTGGCTGAAAAGTCGCTTAATTTCCTCCTTGAAGAAGGTTCTCCTGATAATCCTTCAAGGGCACCACCTCAAGTTGTCTACGCCCAATTGAAGTATATGTGGTCCAAGGGTCAGCAGAAAGAGGCATTGCGCCATTTGGTGGATTTTACCACCAGAATGTCTCAAGATTTAGGATTGAACCCCAACGATTTGATTACGCAACCATTACCTTCTGAAGGACCAGGAATTCCCAAACATGTGGAAGAATATACTAAACTATTAGCAAGATGCTTCTTAAAACAAGGTGAATGGCAAATAGCTCTTAATAGTAACTGGAGAACTGATACTTCAGAAATCATTTTGGGTGCTTATCTTTTGGCCACGCATTTTGATGATAAATGGTATAAGGCATGGCATAATTGGGCCCTTGCAAATTTTGAAGTTATATCTTTATACACTCAAAGTAATAATAGAATTGAGACCAATAATGGAGATATGATCATGGAGCAAAATGAAGTCAATTATACTGAAAATCAATCAAATGCAGCAGCATCTCAACAATCACTGGCTTCAATGTCTTCTACAATGGCAGCCACTTCAGCCACTCCTATGAACGAGACCATGAGCACTCAAGAAAAACCTCATATAATTCCAGTGGAGGTTGTTCAGAGACACGTAGTGCCGTCGATCAAAGGATTTTTTCATTCTATTGCTTTGTCAAATTCTAGCTCTTTACAAGATACGTTGAGATTGCTCACATTGTGGTTTAAGTTTGGGGGAATCCCGGAAGCTGCTCAAGCCATGACAGAAGGATTCAATATGGTTAAAATTGACAATTGGTTACAAGTTATTCCTCAACTTATTTCACGAATTCATCAGCCAAATCAAATTGTCAGTCGCTCCCTTTTTGGATTGCTTAGTGACCTAGGTAAGGCTCACCCTCAAGCGTTGGTGTATCCATTGGCAGTCGCTGTTACCTCTGAATCACTTAATAGAAAGAAAGCAGCTATGTCGATCATCGATAAGATGAGAATGCATTCACCTGTATTAGTGGATCAATCTGAACTTGTAAGTCATGAATTAATCAAAGTTGCTGTTTTATGGCATGAACAATGGTATGAGGGATTAGAAGACGCATCTAGATTATACTATGGTGAACATAACACAGAAAAAATGTTTGAAGTTTTGGAACCATTACATGAAATGCTTAAGAAAGGCCCTGAAACTATGAGAGAAGCATCTTTCAATAATACATTTGGAAGGGAATTAGCGGATGCCTACGAATGGGTATTGAATTTCCGTAGGACTAAGGACACCTCGAACCTTGATCATGCATGGGAAATTTATTACAATGTTTTCCGTCGTATCAGTCGTCAATTACCTCAATTGCAAAGTTTGGAATTACAATATGTATCACCTAAATTAGAGGACGCTCATGATCTCGAACTTGCAGTTCCTGGTACTTACCAAGCTGGAAAGCTGATCACCCGTATTGTGAAGTTCTATTCTACATTCTCTGTGATATCTTCCAAACAAAGACCTAGAAAATTGTCGTGTAAAGGAAGTGATGGAAAAGATTATCAATATGTCCTTAAAGGACACGAAGATATCAGACAAGATAATTTGGTTATGCAATTATTTGGATTGGTCAATACATTGTTGGTAAATGACACAGAGTGTTTCAAACGTCATTTGGATATTCAGCAATATCCAGCTATTCCATTATCTCCAAAAGTTGGTTTATTGGGTTGGGTTCCTAACAGTGACACTTTCCATGTATTGATAAGAGAGTATCGTGAGTCCAGAAAGATTTTATTGAACATTGAACACAGAATCATGTTACAAATGGCCCCAGATTATGACAGCCTTACATTATTGCAAAAGGTTGAAGTATTTACAGGGGCTTTAGATAACACTCGAGGTCAAGATTTGTATAAAGTATTATGGCTTAAATCGAAGTCATCAGAAGCTTGGCTTGACCGCCGTACCACCTATACCAGATCATTGGCTGTAATGTCTATGGTTGGTTACATTTTGGGTGTTGGTGATAGACATCCTTCGAATTTGATGCTTAATAGAATTACAGGTAAAGTCGTTCATATTGATTTCGGGGATTGTTTCGAAGCTGCAATATTAAGAGAAAAGTATCCTGAAAAGGTACCGTTTAGATTGACTAGAATGTTAAACTATGCTATGGAAGTAAGTGGTATTGAGGGGTCTTTCAGAATAACATGTGAGCATGTTATGAGAGTTCTTAGGGATAATAAAGAATCTCTTATGGCTATTTTAGAAGCTTTTGCGTACGACCCATTGATTAACTGGGGTTTTGATTTCCCTACGAAAGCAGTGGCTGAAGCAACTGGAATTAACGTCCCTCAAATTAATACAGCTGAATTATTGAAACGAGGTCAAATTGACGAAAAGGAAGCGGTTAGATTGACAAAGCAAAATGAACTTGAAATCAGAAACGCCAGAGCAGCATTGGTCTTGAAGAGAATCACGGATAAGTTAACTGGTAATGATATTAAAAGGTTGAACGGGTTAGATATTTCAACTCAAGTTGATAAATTGATTCAACAAGCTACTAGCGTCGAAAACTTGTGTCAACATTATATTGGATGGTGTTCTTTCTGGTAAGATGTTATTAAATATAAACTTATATATATCTATATGTATATGCATTCATTAAGGTTTATTATGCTATCTTCTTAGAGGCACTTGTGAAACCGATACCCTTTATTGAAATTGACATAAATTCGTTTTCACCAGGTAAATCGGACTCTTTGAGGAATGCTTCAGTGCCCAAAATTTCTTTAATATCTCTTAGAGTATGAATCAAATTAGCATCAATTTGATTTTTATGCACCTTAAATCGTCCAACGTCTTCTTTACCAATAGCCATGTAGACCAAAGCAAGTTGCAACTGATTTCTACCAATGACAGCACTATTACTGAGTTCTTCTAGTAATTCGTAGGCAACACGTTCACCCAAATCTTCAGGAAGGGAACCAGGAGATCCAACTCCTTCCGTTAAGATTCTCCAACCTTTTTTCGATTCGGCAACCAAAGTCACACCGAATCCAGGAGAATTACCAGAATTTTCTCCTCTCCATACATCTGCAGTAATATTAACATCTGTACCGGTTGGTTTCAATACTTTTCTTGCGCTATCAACAATTCTGTTGACTATAGATGGCGAAACACGAGTACAGTAAGCGACACCTCTAATGGCGGATATTTTCGAGGTTTCCAATGCATGAATAGTCAATGGTTGAGCAATCAATGAGTTACATAGTAAATGCACTTCACCTCCACCATTTGGAGGTGATCCTCTTTTCAAGATATGTAATGCAACTTCCCTTACACCGAACTTTTCCATGACCGGTAGAAGGCCCCATTTGATGGCTTCAGCACCAGCATCGGAGCCTTTATCTAATCCTGTCAATCCTTTGAATACTATAGAAAACTTCTTCTTAGAGAAGGGTGCTAAGTAAAGCATGGACTCTATGAAATACCCCACAGGCTTGGACGAAGGACAATTATGAGTTACTTGTCCTCCAATAATTATTCCTGGTTTATAAATAACGGTGGTACCAGTATATGAGATTTCAATATGAGATCCATTAGTCATAGCTTCGATGAGTCGTAAAAATGATACTTCATAGTCTTTAACCCCGGGATTCAAATCATTGGATCTGATTTTACTGATTTTTATAGGAGTCCCCATGAGTGTGGCTAGCACTATACGGAGTCTAAAGTTTCTTGGGCCTTCAAAAGTGATCATATTACTGATATCTGTGAAATCAATTCAAGGTTTTGATTGACTGCATTGTGAAAAATTCCATCGTGATGAGCATCTGCTCATACAGCGTGTACCCACCACTTAATCCTTACATCCGTACCGCAATACTCATCCGAAAAAGTGCAGACCCGTACCTCACACTAGTGTACAAATTGCTCACCGAAAATGTTTATGAAGCTACATTTTAAGTACTGGCAATGGTGGATAATCAAGACCAGAAAAGGCATTTAGAGGAAGAAAATGACACATCAAATGTTAAGCGAGCCAAAAGCGAACCATTTGATGACGAATTAAATAATTTATTGGATGGAAAATCGTATAATCAGCCGAGTAATGCGCCAACTCCTTCTTCATCAGCTCCGTTTTCACTAGAAGATCTTAATATACCGGGATTAGACCCAGTGGATTCATCAAAGTTTCCTGCCGGATCACAAGCATCTAGCAATATTGCTAGTAATAAAGACACTCCTGTGAATAATACACCTGCTGTCAATGCTGTTGATGATACATCCAAACTTAATGATGCAATAGCCGCCGCTGGGGTTGACATTCAACGAGAAGAAGAACTTTTAACCCAACAACAGCCTCGAAACTATGGATATTCATCATCGCTAATGCAGCAGGAGTTTTCTCGAAACCGCCAAATGCTGTATTTTTTACACCCCTATCATGTTGGAGTCGTAATGAATCGAATTGCTCGAGAAAATGGAATATCCCAGAACTTCAACCAAGATCAAGAACTATTGGAATTGATGTCGGCAGCTTGTCAGCATTGGCTTTCTAGTTTGATACAAAAGACCCTTATATTATCGAGACATCGTCGTCGGGGGATTCCTTCCATCAACAAGAACAATAAACGAGGCGGAAATAGCCAAAACTCAGCATCTCGATCAGAGATATCAAAGGAATTACGTAGCTTGGCTATCAAGCAGAAAGAATTGGAAGAGAAAAGAGTGAACAAGCGGGTGTTATTGGGTCTTGAAAAATCCGGTGATGACGATAATGGATCAAAAGCTGGAGCAGAAGAAACTTTGCATCGTGCTGCTAATGCTACTGCCGCCATGATGACCATGAATCCTGGTCGAAAGAAGTATTCGTGGATGACATCAAACAATTCTGCTGGCGATGATTCAGTTGTTGGTACTGATAAAGATAAGTCCAAACAAAGCTCTCTTTTAGCAATGAGAGGCGATAACGGATTAAGGTATAGAGAAATACGTACCGGTAATACTGTTACCATGAAAGATCTATTAGGGATTATTGAGGACGAAAGAATAGGCACTGGTAAAGCAGTGGTGAAAGGTTATGCAAAGTTAAGAGACTAGAAAAGTAGTATCCATATGTATAGTAGTATAGACACCGGAACTGGGTCAAATGGTTGGTAGATATCCCAATACATGTTTTACCAACTAGAGTTTTTATTAGTAGATGATGCTAACCGTGAGAGGTCTTGATGAGTGCTTGATGATGCCAACTTGCCCAACATGGAAAGACTATTGTAAGTTAAGGCAGAGACATGAAACCACTGACACATATCCATATTTGTTTATCCAATTAACTGGATTATTGGATTGTATAAAGAGTTTTCAATGCCGAACCTTATACAAACTAAACGGTTCCCAATGGTAAGCTCAGACTAACCAAGGTTCTCGGTTAAAACACTTCGTGCATACAAGGCCCCAAATGCTAATTGCAGATTCATCACCAATGTAGGTGAAACGCCTATTTTTGATACATCTCCAGGCATTTTTCAAATATTATACCCCGTTATAGTGGAACCAAAGTCTTTTATTGATTTCCAGCGTTCACTAATTAAATTGAAGGCCTTCGGAACTTCGGCTGCAAAAAATAGGTACTCTGAGGGATCTCGCGGGTCCCTTAGGGGACCTGATAAGTGGACGAATTAGGAATTTCACTTAATGCAACTCTACATCTTCTGACTATCTTAATAAGATACTTCAAATACTTTTAAGCAACATTTGTATGTAGACATGTGTTCGGAAATGGGTCCAAGATTCATTTATCTTGGGAATTATCTACATTTATAGCCTCGCTGAATGGCTTAAATCCTTTTATTCACAGTAGAAATTGTACCATTTGTATACTCCTTCGCCAGTGATTACCGCTCCCAAACAGTCATGGGATCGAGAACTAACTAATCTTACTATAAGATTACAAAAAATGGGGTCTATCACATAGTCATCTTGGTTCTGTCACGTGGGTACGATGCCATAATATACATCCGTACCACAGCGTGCTACATAATGTGGAAACGCGGTTTATTTACTATTTGCATCACCTGTAAACACCAAGATGGATTTCAATTTATCAACATATTTCAACAGCTTTGATGCTGACAAGGAGTACCTGGTGGAAACAGATGGTATTGATGATAAGCTTGAACTGATTACCACTTCTATTGCAAACAACCACGATATTTTAAACAATAATGATGAATTACTAGAAGATGTGATTGATCTCGCTCATGGATTTCCTTCACTTGATGAAAAACACCAGAAACAAGTATCTTATTTGATCTCTTCAACGTTTAACACGGTCTGTAAAAGCTGCCAAAGTTCCATTGAACAAGGGGATTTTGTGGATCTGGTGGATTACCTCAAGTCATCTCTTGAGAAATTAGGTTATTTGATGTATGTTCTATTGATCTATCTCGGTAAAGTTGATTACAATGGAACTACTGCAACCAAATCAAAGCAAAGTGCTGCCAACAATGCTAGATGGAGAGCTAATTGTAACCAGATTGAAGATGCCCTCTTAGCGATCATAAGTGCCATGAACATTAAGTTATCCCATATATTCATTACTACCCCAGAAAAAAAGCATTTTGTTGAATTGTTCTTACGGCCAATCTTTCGGTTGATGGAAATCCCCGAACGTTTGAAAGTCGCCTCTATAAAAATGTACATATTCAAGATTGTGGGCCTCGCTGTTAAACATCACGACCATGAAGCCATGGTGAAAACCTCAATTATTCAAGGTCTTACTTACTACATACATCTTCCAAACTACATGGCCGAATTACTTCACGTGGCAAATACCCAATACGACTATCCATTGTTAACAGAGGATGTCCTACGTGAAATTTCTCAGATTCAGTTCAATTCAAATGATACCAATGGGCCCAAAGCCATTTCAGAATTCCTAGTGAAATTATCTGAACTTGATCCCAAACTGATCTTGAAGCAAATGTCCTCCACCGTTCAATTGTTAGATAACAGTAACCAAACTTTGCGGTGTTCGGTAGTAGAGACATGTGGTAATATTATGGTTGATATTATCAAGCAAGAACAACAAGAATCACAATCTGAAGACGAGCATATCTCAAGTCCTGGTCAGCATATAGATGGACTACTTAACCTACTTCAAGAAAGGTTCCTTGATCAAAATCCGTACGTCAGAACTAAGGCTATCCAGGCTATGGTGAAGATATGTAGTCTTCCTGTCAAATTTCCCAAACGTCGTCAAGAGATCATGATGCTTGCTGTTCGTTCATTGGATGACAAAAGTACCTTGGTAAGGAGAAATTGCATTAAATTGATTTATAAACTTATTTTGACCCATCCTTTCAGCTCACATCATGGCACACAGCTTTCTTATAAGTTTTGGAAAAGTAAACTAGAAGAAGCTGAAATAGAGCTAGCTAAATATGTCCCTGTCAATTCCGAAAGAGATGAAGAGGATGACAATGAAAATGATGGTCAAGAGCATGATAATGACATTGTCCCGGATGATGATGAGGTGGATGCAATGGAAGTAGATGATGATTCTGTGCCAAACGGTGACAGTGAAAAACACGATAATGATGATGATGAGGATGAGGATGATGAAGATTCTGGCGTAGAAAGATTTAATGACTCCCTTATGGAAAACAATATACCTGATGCAAATGTTCTCATCAAGGCAAAGCTTACGGTTCAATATTATGAAGATGCCGTCACTTTCATCGAAGCAATTCATAAAGGTACTGAAATAATATCCCGGCTACTCTTTTCGAAAAATAGAAATGAAGTCCTAGAATCCATGGATTTCCTCGTTCTTGCTGACGCTTATGATATTGAAAACGCCCAAGAAGGAATTCGTAGAATGCTTCATCTTGTTTGGATGAAAGGCTCATCCGATGAAGGTAAGTCTATATCCTCTCATCTTATCGATTGTTATAAAGACTTATTCTTGACCGCTCCCGCCAGTGCAAATGCAAATCAAGTTGCAACTTTAATTGCCAACAATTTGATTGGATTAACATATTCTGCTTCAATAGCCGACTTAGCATCTTTGGAGAAGTTATTGTGCTTGATGTACGAACAGACATTGATTAGTCAGGATGTGGTGAATGTGTTATGGCAAATGTACAACTTAGGTGAATCTAGTCAACAAGCTCATGGTGCAATTCTACTTCTTGGTATGTTGGCATTGGCAGATAATACAATTGTTATTAAGGGATTTGACGTTTTGCTTAGGGTAGGTTTAGGGGACAGAGGTAAGTCTGATTTAACTCTCTGCAAGCACTCATGCGCTGCTCTCCAAAGAATTGTTCCTGCAAATTCCAAGAATATTACAGAAGCTTTTAAGATTCCTAGAGAAGATGAAGCAATCGAAAGCTTGAAGAATGTTCTTTTAACGTACACTGATAGTTCTGAATGGTACGGAGTCGCCGAGCAAGCTATAGGTGCTATTTACAAAGTAGCCCCCCATCCCGATGAAGTTGCATCATCTTTAATAAAGACCAAAACAATACTTGTGTTTGAAAAAAGTGAAGGAAATCAAGGAGAAAATCAAATAATTTCGTTATCTCAGTTACTTTTCATTGTTGGACATGTCGCCATAAAAACTATTGTCCACTTAGAACAACTTGAAGGACAATTCAAAAAGAAAAAGCATGAAGCAGAAGCAGCTAAAAAGAGGCAGAAGGCATCTGGAGAGACAGAAGAAGCCGAAAACGAATTAGAGTTAATTGGCGGGACTTCCGAAGATGATTTTACCGATGCTGTCATCTATATTCGGGAGAAAGAATTATTATACAGTGGGTCATTACTTGGTAAATTCGGACCATTGGTGAAAGAAATATGTTCCAATAATAAGAACTATGATAATGAAGTTCTTCAAAGATCAGCAGTTTTATGCATGTGTAAGCTAATGTGTGTTTCTTCAGAATATTGTGAGGATAATTTAAGTTTATTGCTCATAATTATGCAAAGGTCACCGGATCCAATTATTCGATGCAATTGTGTACTTGGACTAGGGGATATGGCAGTGTGCTTCAATAACTTGGTTGATGAAAGTACCGATTATTTGTATCAACGATTAACCGATGAAAATATCATGGTTCAAAGAACGTGTCTTATGACAGTTACATTCTTAATTTTGGCAGGTCAAGTCAAAGTGAAAGGCCAGTTATCGTCAATGGCCAAATGCTTGGAAAACCCTGACCAAGGAATCAGTGATATGTGTCGGCTATTTTTCACCGAATTGGCAACTAAGGATAATGCTATTTACAATGGTTTCATTGATATTTTCAGTGGTTTATCCAACGATGACAGTCTAGGTAAAGATGCTATGAAGCGGATTGTGAGATTTTTAGTCAGCTTCATTGAAAAAGAGAAACACCAAAAACAATTAGCAGACAAACTTTTGGTGAGATTGAATAAGTGTCAAAACGAAACCCAATGGAATGATGTTGCCTTTGTATTATCTTCTATCCCATATAAGAACGATAATATCTCACAAGCTCTAGAAGGTGGCTACAAAATGGTTCTGGCTCGTGATTGAACATCCTCACTTCATATACCTATAAATAAACGTATCCATTTGCTACAAATTGGTATCTGTAGATTAATGTGTCTGAAAGCATCATTTAAGCTAAGGCTGGGAAGTACATTCATATGCTGCAACATTTCGCTTACATAAGCGAGGTGGAATCCCCGTGATACAAAAGGAGATCCCAACATCGTTAATCTTCCATTGAAAACATCGTCAAAATGGTCTTTGCAATTGTCCAGGATTTTCTTTCCCAGTCCCTGGATATTCTAGGAATAGATGAAGCTAGCTTTAAGATTTTATTTTGCACACTTTTGTCGTTTCCATTCAGTATTATTTTTAAACGATTACCTGACCAAGAATACACGCTAAAGAATGTATATGTGATGATAGTATCATCATTCTACGTGTTTGGTATTCTAAACCTTACTAGAGGTATTATGACATTGTTCTTATCATCAATGGGATGCTATTTCATCACGAGATACCTTAGAACCAATGCAATGCCTTGGGTTAATTTTGTATTTTTGATGTTACATTTAGCTTATAGTCATATTAATACTCAATTTTTCAAGGAGTATGATCCAACTATAATTGACATTACAGGGGCCCAAATGGTGTTGGTTATAAAATTGACTTCATTCGGATGGAATATTCATGACGGTAAACAACCCAAAGATTCTGTGACACCTTATTGTCGGACAAGAATGATCAAGAAGCATCCTAATTTACTTCCTTATTTGGGATACGTTTTCTTCTATGCATCATTATTGACGGGTCCAACATTTGACTATGTTGATTACGACAAATTTATCCACTCGACGTTATTTGATGATGTTCCAGAGGACAAGCGTCCTGGAAAGAGAAAGAGACGAATTCCTAGATCGGGGGTCCAAGCATTTAAGAAGGTGCTTCATGGTGGATTCTGGGCTGCCATATTCTTCATTTTGCCAAAACATGTATCTCTTAAATATATTTTATCGGGGAATTTTGTCAAGGAGCACAGCTTTCTTTATAGAATATTTTATTTGTGGGTTCTTGGTCTTTGTCACCGTTTGAAGTACTATGTGGTATGGTTGCTTGCTGAAGGGGCATGTATTTTATGTGGTATTGGTTATAACGGATATGATCCTGAAACCGATTCTTTCAAATGGAATCGAGTGCAAAATATTGACCCCTATGTATTTGAAACGGGCCAAAATGTTCATGTTTGCTTAGAAGCATGGAACATGAATACTAACAAATGGCTCAAGAATTACGTTTATCTCAGAATTGCAAGAAAAGGTAGAAAACCAGGATTCAAAAGTACAGTTTTCACGTTTACTACTAGTGCGTTTTGGCATGGAACTAGACCAGGCTACTACTTGACCTTTATAATGGGAGCTTTTCTTCAGACATTAGGTAAGATTTATCGTCGGAATTTAAGACCAATGTTCTTGAAACTGGACGGAGTTACCCCCAAACCAACCAAGCCAATTTACGATCTTATCTGCTATCTTTCCACGCAATTAGCATTTGGATATGTGGTGCAACCATTTGTGATTTTAGATTTCAGAAAATCGTTATATGTGTGGTCTACAGCAAATTTTTATGTTCCAATAATTATCGGATTGACGCTTTTATTATTCAAAGGTCCACTTTCGAACTCAGTAATTTCATGGTGTAAATCACATCAAGATTCCTACGTTGCCCAAGTAAAGGCTGCAAAGGAAAAGACTAAGTTAAGTGACCAAGAGAGTGCTATTGTAACAACGGCTGTTGAACATATTTTAGCCAAGGAAGAAACCGAACGCGAAATACCTACATTAGGGTTGCCTTCTATTGATGTCTTAGAACAAGCAAGTAGGGAAGAGTTTGATAGTGAAATTCAAGAATTGAGTCAAGCTTGGACATCTTTCAGAGGCCGCAGAGGATCAATCAAAGATGATGATTTTGAAGGTTTAAAAGACGCCTATAATAATTTCACCAGTGAAATCAATGAAATTTTCACCAATAAGAAAGAGCAATTAAAGTTTGACTCTTCTAAATTATCCAAATCAGATTAGTCTTTATTAATAAATTTAATAAATTCAATAAATATTCATACTTCTTTGTACCATTATATACATTGCTGTCTAGGCTTGCGCATCATTCATTATAAATAGGCAATATTTCGCAGCTGAAATATTTTTGCTTATAACCAGTTATGTTTCGCCAGTTCAGACGATTCCAGTCAACAAGGGCCCCAACCGGGGTAGTCTTCATGAACATGGGTGGCCCTTCTAAAGTAAAAGAGACTTATGACTTTTTATTACGACTTTTCAGCGACGCTGATTTAATTCCTATGGGTAGATTTCAAAACTTCATTGCCCGTTTGATTGCAGCATGTAGAACTCCAACCATTGAAAAACATTATCAAGATATTGGTGGTGGTTCTCCTATCAGATATTGGTCCGAGTATCAATGTGAAAAGGTGTGTAAGATTCTTGATAAAACCAATCCCGATACTGCTCCTCATAAACCGTATGTTGCATTCAGATATGCTAGTCCTTTGACTGAAGACACTATTCCCAAGATGATTGAAGACGGGGTCAAAAGGGCAGTAGCATTCTCCCAATACCCTCAGTATTCCTTTTCAACGTCAAGTTCTTCGATGCATGAATTATTTCGTAAAACAAGGGAACTTGACCCTAATCGATCCATTACATGGAGTTTTATCGATAGATGGCCTAAGCATGAAGGTTTAATAAATGCCCACAAGTCTCATATAGAAGCCAAAATCAATGAATTTCCAGCAGAAGACAGGGATAAGATAGTGATTTTATTTAGTGCCCATTCACTTCCTATGGATATTGTAAATCGTGGTGATTCTTATCCAGCTGAGGTTGCTGCTACTGTTTATGCAGTAATGGAAAAATTGAAGTTTAAGTATCCATACCGTTTAGTTTGGCAATCTCAAGTTGGACCTAGACCGTGGTTAGGAGGCCAAACTGCTAAAATCGTATCTAAATTGGAAAAACGTGATGAGATAAAAGGAATCATTTTGGTTCCAATTGCGTTTACTTCCGATCACATTGAAACTCTTCATGAGCTTGACATTGAATTAATGGAAGACAGCAAATTTCCAGAAAAGATTAAACGTTCCGAGTCTCTTAATGGTAACCCTGAATTTATTGAAGGTTTAGCGGACATTGTGTCTAATCACTTAAACTCAGGAGAATGGTATTCAAAACAATTAGAACTCGATAATATTTTAGGTGAAGAATATGCATCTGATACCTTCAAGCATGTCAGCGAAATATTTGGTAAGCCAAAATGAATTCTTAATTACCGGTTAGATTATGTATAAAATTTGAACTTATTTATGACTTTTTCATTATAACTTCATTAATTAAACTATGTAGGAAACTATTTTCATGGCTAGTCTGAATCATCTTCATCAGGGTCAAATAAGTCCAAGTCTAAAGGTGCTTGGGGTTGAGGTGCTTCAGTCTTAGATTCAGAGCCATATGAACCAAACGAACCTCTCCGAGGAGGTTTGGGAATATCCGTTTCTACTTTATTCTCTGACTTAACAGTATCCTTAGTAGACGTTATATCCTCCATGGCCTCAGCTGCAGATTGTTCTCCTAATTCTTGAGCAAGGATTTCTTCGGTCTTTAAAGAAACAATGGCAAGCATTCCTTTACGTAGAGCATCTTCTGCTGGCCAAATATAGTTGTTAGGATGCACCGCTGGAATTGGGGGTGCTTTGGTGAACTTAGACAATTTCATGGCATATTTCAATGCTCCTGGAATATCCACTAATTGCTGTTCTTCTTGTTGTTTCCTCTTTTTTGGATTGGCAGGAAGTCGGGGTAACACCTTTAACTCTGAACGATAACTAATCAATTCCTTTAATATATGACGGGACTGAGCATCCAATGACGCTTTTTCTTCGCGTAGTTGATTTATTTGATCCCCTAGTTCTCGATGTTTTCGTAAATTGTCAATCTCTTCAGTAATATGGTCATTGACTTGTACAATCTTATTTACACTTTTCAATATATCATCGTCTTTGAATGACGATATGGCATTAGACAATTCATCAACGCTTTTCTCTAACTCCCCTACATGCTTGACAATATCTAATTTTTCAAACTGTTCCAATTGCTCTTTTGTTCGTATAGTACTTCGAAGATTATTCCATGATACGGGAATATTCTTATTGGGGTTCAAGGAGGACGAGACATATGCACTTGGTGTAGACGGGTTCGACAGATATTGTCCTAGCCTCAGAGCAGATCCAACCCGTGAAACGGGAAGAGATGTGAATGATTGTTCCTTCTTTGGAATCATGAATTAAAAGTAGTTAGTTTATTTTGGATTCGAAATTTTGATGAGGCGCACCTATATATTTTTACTATAAATGGAGCTTAAATTATTTAGAATAGGGCATCTCTAAGCAAGTTCTCTGAAACCATTCGAGAGGCTTTATGATGTTTGTTGACGGTAGCTACAGGCATTGGCTCACTTAATTCAAAGGTATGACCCGTTATCCATTTTTCGATGTCCTGAGCAGGAATATTTTGAAAATTTACGTTGGTTGCAAAATTTCCATAAACATTAGGTGGTTTAGACGCCTTGGTATACTTTTCCTTTTCGAATTCAACATCACCGTTTGGTTTGGTGTTGGCCCACGATACAATCAACCTACATCCGCTCATCGTGAATCCGGACATAAACACCATGGCTGCCTCGGCGGCTTCCCGTGTATAAAATCTGATATACGCCGTATGAAGACGATGGACAATTTTGCAAAAAATTATACTACCGAACGATATAAAGTGTTGAACTAGGTCAGACTCTCCAATACTTGATGAGATTCCTCGAATTGCGATGGTGGTGTTGTAAGGATCTGTATATGCATTTATTGCTGGTTGAGGTTGAGGAACATAAACTGTTGATGCAAGAACGTGACCATCACCTACTCCTGTCGACAATGTAGTTGAACCTCCAGCAAGACCTACTCGTATAGCTCTTGAACCAACCATCACTCCCGACATTTCATTTAGCGCTTTCTGTTGGATGGATGCAGAATGAAATCGAATAAACCCGAATCCTTTCAGGACCTTGGTGACAGGGTTATACATTATTTTCACTTGTTTGATCTGGTTTGGATACTTAGTGTTGAAAGCTTCAAATAACATTTGATCCGTCACGTCTGGGGCTAAATCTCCTACGAAAATTGAGTTATCTGGTTGAGTTGGTCTGGCTGTAGGTGCATGGTTGGGAGTAGTAGTAGCAGGAGCTCCACCGGAAGAAGCCCAATTTAACTTGAACAGCCGATTGGATCCTGGAACAGGCATTCCATTCTTATTAATGGCATTGGAGGCTGCAGCTTGTGATGAGAAGTTGAGGAAACAGTATGTAGGCTTGTTAGTACCAGTTTTGTCTCTCACCAACTTCACAGAAACAGGTTTATCTTCAAATGAATCCCACAACTTGGTGATAATTTGCTCATTCCATGATGGGTCAAGGTCTCCCATCCATAGTTGGTTTTTATTTTCGTATTGATTATGCTGATTATAGGCCTGGTAATTATTTCTGGGGGTATAGCTTGAGGCTGGACCTTGCGATGAATTATATCCTCCACGATATCGAGGATTAGAACTGCCATATTGTCGGCCACCTCGCTGGTACCCACCATTACCTCTATGTCGATTGTAGTTCATGAGTAGTTATCAGAAGATAATCTCGCGATGGAACTTCATTTTGACTGCGAAACTTTCTTCAACTGGTAAGCGCAGGTGAGAGCATCCGGACGAGTCTCGGGATATACGCTGCACCATTGTAACAAAAGCAAGCGGAATTCGGGGCTGAAGCATGGCTGTTGAAGTAAATGACTTATTCCTTGAATTGCCTGCCCATGAACTTCTTGTCTAGTTTCCCCGTCAAATGGGGGATATCCAGTAAGCATGATGTAAACCATACAACCTAAAGACCATATATCGCACTTATAGTCGTAGCCTTCAACAGGTGTAAGTACTTCTGGAGCGGCATAATGAAGTGTTCCAGCGTATGAGTATATTTTCTGGTTTGGTCCCTCCAATCTACAAGCTTCGCCAAAATCACATAAGACAACCCGGGCGCCTGGAACAGGACACTCAAGAAGAATATTATCTAATTTGAGGTCTCGGTGAACAATCTTCTTATCTTTGTGAAGATAACATACCGCCAGAATCACTTGAGTCATGATTTGGATGGTTTCGGACTCCCCAAGTGTATTTGTTTCCCCTCGGGTATACATGTAAGAGTATAGATCCCCACCACACACAAGCTCTTGAACCATGCAGAAACTGGTTCCAATCGTGGCCCAGCCATATGCTCCAACAATGTTGGTCTAAGGATTGATTAGTAAACGTTTGTTCATAAACCAGGGGACGGTATTGCATACATGGTGTAATTCAAGTAGGACTGATACTTCCCGAATCAATTTCTTCTTGTACAACTTGTTTTTCATTGACTTTATAGCCACCAATCGCCGCCAATGACAGGTATCTTGGTATCCTATTCTCACGTCACCAGAGCCTCCCAGGCCAATTCTTTGATCGGTAGCCAGCCATGTCACACCCTTTGAAGGCATCACTTGATCTACCACGTTAATTGAAGTCTCGTAGAAACTTCTGAATATGAATTTAAACCCAGGAATTTCAATCACATCACCTTCCTCAATTACTGATGTACGTAGTTCTCGGTGACTGTTGACATAAGTCCCACTAACAGAAGAATTGCCAAGATAAACGGTGGGATCACTTTCTGAGTTGAAATGAACCTTCCAAATCGTGAAATGCACAGACTCCGTTCCTACTTCGTTTGAAACCAATTGGCATTGTGACAGATGCCCAAACTGAACCACGCCTGCTAACTTGACGTAATTAGTTGGCGTGAAATCGTTGTCGACCTCTTCCTCTACATTTCCCACGGTGTTACATATCAAGAACTCTTTCGGGCATCGGTGAACCTCGAGGATTCCCCATACTGAGTCCATGCTTTAAGGTGGATGTGATTAAGCGCCAAATGACGGTATTTGCAACCAAAAGAAAACGAACATCGGGGGTCGTGCGCCAGCCGCCAATTTGAGTTGATGTTGGCGGCCTGCACAAAATTTGGAATAAGTAAATCTTTCTTTTACTATAAGCGCTTACAAGAATAACAAATTAACAATGTTTAGAGCCAGAGGTATTCGTTCGGTGGTAACCAAGAGATTCAATCATTCTAGTGGAGCCAGCAGCGGAAGTGGACCTTTCAACAACAAGTATAATTTCGATATTAATCCTCCTCAAATACATCACTACTGGAACTACCGTAATGCTTCGGTGCTTCTTGCTTTCATCCCTCTTTACCTTGGTCTTGGGTACTTAGGACAATCTGCCGGTGCCAACATTGGAGGCTTCGAGGGTTTGGCATCTTACGCCGACGGAGAAAAGTCTCCAATGAAGGACATCACTTTTGGTGCTCCTCAACAGAAAACAAAATAATTTGATTGACCAGTGGACCTTTGACCACGCATAGTCAAAATCATGTCGGAGTGCTGTCTGACGTTACTAGAACCGCTCGTGGCTGTCGAAGTCCAAGTTATTTTTGCATATATCACCATTCCCCCGGCTTATTTGGGAGCAGGGCTTGTCCTACAACACGCTCATATAAATAGCCATCAGTATTTATTATGTACCACAATTATTATTCAGTTACTACACCTTCTACAGTTGTTAAAACACTGTTTCTTCCCTAGCACCGCCTTATGGGCCCCATTCAACCCTGTGGGTGGTTGTGATTCCTTCGTCGAAACTGCCTGCTGAGTCGGGTCTGCTTATGTAATCGCCCATTCTCACTTATTTTTACTCGACACACGATTGGCCGGTGTTTTTTTCATCTCTCAATTTACACACCCCAACCCAGTCAGGACTTATTTAGTTGTTTATTACCATCATGATATCGAGATTGGGACTTCGTACCGTAAGAACAATCGCTGGTCGTCCTGGTTTAAGATTTTTAACCACCCATAATACCATCACCGATCATGTCAACGGTAAAACCATCAAATTAACCGATCCTAATCGTCCAGAAATGGGGGACTATCCAAATCCAAAACCAATGTTGGCTCAAGATAAAGATCCCTATGCTACATACGACGATCAGCAAAACAGAAGAAACCTCAACGATCCTGTCACGTTCGACGATGACATGTACGATATGTGGTCTCCTGACTACTTCCAATTTGTGTCCGACTCCACTGCCATTAAATACAATTTAATCTTCTTTGGATCTGTATTTGGATTCGGGGCCCTCATCTACTTCTTTGACTTGAACCCAGCCAAACCTGCTATGCCAAGATCGTATCCTTACAATGGTATGGCTAAACAATTAGGGGCTGGAGGAGACGAAGACGCTGAATTTTACAGAGTTAAACCAGACCCTACTGCTGAAGAAGAACTCGGATTCTTGAAGCCTCAAGAGGTGGTTGAACAACAGAAACAAGCATATATCGCCGCTAACGCTGATTATATTAAAGCTTAAGTATGTCCCTAATGCATTATTTATTCCGTAAACTTGTTCGTAGTGATGTTTTGTCCACCAACACTTGTCATGTTGTTGCCCATGCACTTGTTTGTCTTCTACACCACTGCCTTTCTTGCACCCCTGGTCCTGAGATGCCCCATCACTTCTACTACCAAACCACTTCGGTGTTGTCAATCTTTCTTGTCTTTCTTTTCATCCTTTCTTTCGACTTACACGCCCGTACACCACTCCTGCTGCCAACATCGCGCGCCCGCTAACTGAACCTCCAGAAGGCAATAAAGCATCCAAATTCTTTCAAATAAACATCTGTGTATTAACCCAATACCGAATAATTTCTCCTGATACCTCGCTCTTGTCACTGGAAATCCGCTCTTCTATAAATAAAGAACCATGGCAAAAAATAGGTCTCGTCAAGGCCGTTCCTCGTCTCCTCCTAAGTCTATGCCTTTGAAAAGAAAAGCTAGTGTTAATGGAGACGAGTTGGACCGTAAAAAAGTGAAATCAGACCCTGAAACAACTGCAGTTCAAGAGAAATTAACTAAGATCATCACCAGTTTTAATTTGCATGTAAATGAATTGTTCCAACTAAAGGAATATCTGTCAATAGTGGAATGGAGTCCAGGTGATTTTTCAAGTGTGATAAATGATCAAGTACCTGAAAAATTTAATTATTTCCTTCTGGAAAACAATTATGCATTGAATTGGGACAATTCTCTGGAGAGTTTGGACAACCTTCCTCTTCGATTGCAAAAAAAAGTATTAGCAGAGAGAGAATCAAAGCTCCTAGAAAAGTTCCCTTTCAAGAATGATGTTATTGAACAAAGTAAACAGTTAGAAGCCACTTTATTGGCTCCTCAACCTTTAAATGGTAAAAGTCATGATAACCCAAAACATAAACAAAAGACTCTATCCAAATCAACCCCTAAAAATAAACCTAAGATTGAGGATGGATCTCAAGATGACAGCATTGATGAGGACGTCGATGAAGACGTTGACGATGACGAAATCGACATTGATACCAACTTTAAACTCGGTAAACTCAAATATTCAATTCCTCCTCCCATTGTAACTCATCCATCTCATATTCCCGCATGGCGCCCTAAACTTGAATCTCAGCGTAACCAAAATTTAAATGATGAGGAGCACGAGATATTAGACTTTCACCCTGAACCCATACAAGTAATATCTACCCGACATAAACAACTCAGTGCTCCTCTGGTCGAGTCAAGACTTAGCTCGTTCCTTTCTAGCGGATATAAAGCAGCAATTGTGGATGATGTGGGTGATTACAACTACACCCTTCCAGAATATGAAAATATAATGACCCAACAAGAACAGTTATTGAAAAAGTTGTATGAAAAAGTAATGATTGAACAATCTTTTGAACTTAATGGTGACAAAATTGAAAGAAGAAAGACTACTCTCCCAAACACCTCTTTCAAAGCCACGCAAGACCCTTACAGAGTCACTGGGTCTGTGTTCCCTAAGATTCAAGGTGCAGCTAATAATTCGACCTCTATGGATTATTTACTAGAACAAGGAATGGCATTTTCACGAATTCATCAGCAAATCCGTAAACAACATCAAGCTAGAACCAAAAAAATCGCTCAGATGGTTGATCTGTACTTCAAGAAAAAGAGAGGTGAAAAAGAGAGACTCAAACGTGAACGAGAACAAAACCTCAAAAGAATTAGCAGATTGGCAGTTCAATCAGTTAAAAAGAGATGGAGTCAAGCTAATAAGGTTTATCGTTTCCTTCAAATGCAAAAAGAAGAAGAGTTGAAAAAGATTAAAGGTAGGGAACACTTAAGTCAAATGTTGGAACATTCAACTCAGCTTCTTGAGGCGCAATTAAATAGATCTAGGTCAGATAGTCCTGCCATTAGGTCTAATGATGACGATAATAGTGATAACGATGGTGATCTGAATGACGATATGAGCACATCCGCGAGCGATGCAAGTGATGAAGAGGAATCAGAAGATATGAAACTATCCATTGAAGAACTCAAAAAGAAGTATGCTGATGTCGAAAGTTCAGTTGGAGCTTCATCTAACGTATCAGAATCTGATGAAAGTGACGAATCTGAAAATATTAATGGCGATGGCTTGGCTGCCTTATACGGAGATGTTGCAACTACCGAATCTATTCCAAATGGTCATGTAAATGGTGACTACACAGAAGAGCAAAAGCAGCTAATCAATGCTAATAATCATGACCCTGTTTTAGATAGCGATTCAGATTCCGTTTCAGTGTCCGCTTCTGATGAATCTGACTCGGGTTCCGAATCCGAATCCGAATCTGAATCTGAATCTGAATCCGAATCTGAAGGCGACGTTAAAAACGATGAATACGAAAATGAAATTGAAACTAAGGTTAACAATAAAACATCTGGCTTGGCAGCTCTATTTGAGGCTGCTGGTGATGACCAAGACGAATCCACTGATGCCGAGATGTCTGGTGTAGAGTCTGCTGAAGAAAGTGATGAGAATATGTCTTCCACCACCGATGAAGATGACGAGCCAAAAACTCCTAGAGAGCCTTTGCATGACTCCGATGGAGCAGAAGAAGAAGTTAACGGGACTAGAGTCAAAGATGTTCCTATTCCTACACTTCTAAGAGGTACCTTAAGACCGTATCAAAAGCAAGGTTTGAATTGGCTTGCCAGTTTGTATAATAATAATACCAATGGTATCTTGGCAGATGAGATGGGTTTGGGTAAAACTATTCAAACCATCTCACTTCTTTCCTACTTGGCATGTGAGCATCATATTTGGGGACCTCATTTGATTGTTGTCCCAACTTCTGTTATGCTCAATTGGGAAATGGAGTTTAAGAAGTTTGCACCCGGATTCAAGGTATTGACATACTATGGCTCACCTCAACAACGTGCCCAGAAGAGAAAAGGTTGGAACAAACCTGATGCATTTCATGTGTGTATTACATCGTATCAACTTGTTGTGCATGACCATCAATCATTCAAGAGACGGAAATGGAGATATATGATTTTGGATGAAGCCCATAATATTAAAAATTTCCGGTCCACACGTTGGAGGGCTCTTTTAAATTTTAATACTGAAAATAGATTATTGTTAACTGGTACCCCTTTACAAAATAACCTTATAGAATTGTGGTCATTGTTATACTTTTTGATGCCGTCATCCAAAGTCAAACAAGCTATGCCTGATGGATTTGCTAATCTCGAAGACTTTCAGCAGTGGTTTGGAAGGCCCGTGGATAAAATTCTAGAGCAAACATCTGCTGGAGGTGGAGACGTTATCGATGAGTTTAACACCACTAAGAACTTAGATGCAGAAACTAAGAATACTGTCTCCAGATTGCATCAAGTTCTTCGACCTTATTTATTGCGTCGTTTGAAAAAAGACGTTGAAAAACAAATGCCTGGAAAATACGAGCATATTGTATATTGTCGTCTATCAAAACGTCAAAGATATTTATACGATGATTTTATGTCTAGGGCCAAAACTAAGGAAACATTAGCCTCTGGAAATTTTCTTTCCATCATTAATTGCTTGATGCAATTACGAAAGGTTTGTAATCATCCTGACTTGTTTGAAGTAAGACCTATCGTGACATCCTATGCTATGCCTACTGTTATCACTCCTCTTGCGGGTGATTCTGAATTGGTGCAAAAAATGTGTCTTGAACCATTTGATAACAAAGTTTCATTGGATGTCCTCAATTTGGATATCACAAGCAAAGAAGGGTTGAATCATTTTGTATGTCAGTCTGCTAATAAGTTAAAAGCTAACGCCAGTATCGTGAAGCAAATCGAAGAATTGGATGAAGTAATCGGATCAGTAACTGAAAAATTAGAACCTGATTTCAATGACTGCATTCAATACTACAAATATACTAAAGTTGAACGTCAAGCCTCTGTTAGGGATAGGCTAAAACAACTGTTGTACCTTAATACTTTAAGGTGTGAAAGAGCTCCAATGTTGGGTGAAAGTTTTCTTAGAACCTTAAGTTCTATAACCAAACAAAAAGACTTTTCTACTTTCCCAGAAGGATTGTATTATGATGTTGAAGGTAGATCTAAGGTTTTAGAAGATACCATTGAAAAGTATGCAATCATTACTCCTAGTGTTGTTGCCCTTGATATGAAGGACCAAATCATTCCACTATCAACGCAGCGTACAGTGATGCAAAAGGTTGCTTCGAATGAAATAGATAATCCATTTCATAAATCGCAAGTCAAATTATCGATTGCATTTCCAGATAAATCACTTTTACAATATGATTGCGGTAAGCTTCAGAAACTTGCTCTGTTATTACAAGATCTTATTGCAGGAGGACATCGAGCTTTGATTTTCACCCAAATGACAAAAGTTTTAGACATTCTCGAACAATTCTTAAATATTCATGGATACAGATACATGAGACTTGATGGGGCAACTAAAATTGAAGATCGACAATTATTGACCGAAAAATTCAACCGAGATAATAGGATTCCAGTATTTATATTGTCCACTAGATCTGGAGGGTTAGGTATCAATTTAACAGGTGCCGATACAGTTATTTTCTATGACTCTGATTGGAATCCAGCCATGGACAAACAATGTCAAGATCGTTGTCATAGAATCGGACAAAGCAGGGATGTTCATATCTACCGATTTGTGTCTGAATATACCATTGAGTCGAACATCTTAAAGAAAGCTAATCAAAAACGACAATTGGACAATGTTGTTATCCAAGAAGGAGAATTTACAACCGATTACTTTGGGAAGTTTTCCGTTAAAGACTTAGTTAGCGATACGTCTATTGCAGGGGAATTACCTGACAAGCCAATAGCTGAAAACGAAAATTTGGATGCCTTAGCACAAGCAGAAGATGAAGATGATCGTGCTGCAGCCAATGAAGCTATGAAAGAAGTTGCAGTAGATGACGAAGATTTTAATGACGATAAACCCCCTGGGGAAGATGGTACTCCAGGTAAGAGTCCAGCTCCGGAAGACGCCGTAATCACCAAGACCCAGCAAGGAGAAGATGCCGATTATGATGAAGGGGTCGGGCACATCGATGAATACATGTTACGGTTCATTGCTGATGGCTGGTATGCCGAATAAACAACCATATAGATATTGTATATACATGTATTATACGAAAGTTTTTTTTGCAGCCTGTTGTATTCCCGCTTAGTTAAGCCATGGCGATTCCCGATAGTGGGGGGTCGTGTCCGCGCACAGCTCCTCCACCAACCCAGTAGTTTATCACCCTCGAAGATACTCCTCGTTCAAGTAAACGGAAAATGTCATCTGGTATACAATCGTTGTTGAAAACCGAAAAGGAAGCTGCTGAGATTGTCAATGAAGCAAGCAAATATAGAACCAATCGTTTGAAATCCGCTAAGGCTGATGCTCAACAAGAAATTGATGAATATAAACAGCAAAAAGAAGCGGAATTGAAAAAATTCGAACTGGAGCATGCTGGGTTAAATGAATCTATTGATAAAGATGCTGATGCCCAAGTTGAACAAGAATTAAAATCTATCAAGGCTAAGTACAATGAAAAGAAGCAAAATGTGATCAAATTATTGATTGATGCTACCACTAAACCAACACCAGAATTACATATAAATGCACAATAATTTCTAGGGACACATATTTCTAGACAAAATATATAGTTCTATACAATTGATATATTTAAAAATATTTCAGTGAACCTTACTGTGATATCGATGTATTTGTAAGCGTTCTGTTGTTCGTTGTTTGATCTCTAGTGTAGGAATCTTTATCGATTTAAGCTCCTCCTTTAGCGAGATTCTTAATGGCCTTGATTATTTCCCAAGCACGGTTATCGTAACCGGCTTTATTCAAACTAGAGACAAATGACCATGCCTTTTTATCATCCTGAATAGGATAATCTAAAGGTGGAGGGATTGCGGTGGCTACTCCTAATGCTCTTAATAATGGTTTATCCATCACTACTGATTTGGCATTACATAAACCGGTTAACCCTTCTTCTCCACCAAATTTACCATAACCCGATTTTTTGGTTCCTCCAAATGGTAATTGAGCCACGTAGAATGTAGCAAAATCATTAATAGCAACGTTCCCGCTATCTAGCTTATTGGCAATAATATTACATTGCTTGAAATCTTTACCAAAAATCGAATTACCAAGCCCATACTCAGTACCGTTGGAAAGAGCAATTGCTTCATCGATGTCATTGGCCTTCATCATCGTGAGAACTGGTCCGAATACTTCATTACAGGAAATATTCATTTCAGGGGTTACATCAACCAAAAGAGTTGGCTCAAAATAATGTCCTTGAGGGTAATTAGGATGATTGTATCTTTTACCACCATGAAGTAATCTTGCACCTTTAGATACAGCATCTTGAATTAAGGATTCAAGTTGTTCGAATCTATTGTCCGAAATCATGGCTCCCATATCAATTTCATCAAGCTGGTCAATGTTGGAGCCAAGACGCATTTGCTTGACTCTTTCATTTAATATTTCAACTAAATTTTTATATGCAACAGGTAAGCAAATAACCCGTTCAATTCCAATGCAATTTTGCCCTGCACTTTGGAAAGTACCTCTCATAATCACAGAAGCAAGGGCTTTGAAATCAACAACATCATCTAATACAAGAACGGAATCTTTACCTCCTAATTCGACCACGCATGGTGTCAATTGTTTAGCAGCAGAAGCAACAACATGATGAGCCACCGATTTCGATCCAATGAAAGTGATGTGATTCAAATCGGGGTGAGAAGTAAAGTAATCAGCATCATTGGGGAAACAGTAGCATAATTGAACAATATCATCATTGATATTTAACTGTCTTAAGATTGCTTTGACTAAATCGGTAAACCAAATCGATGACCAGACTACTTGTTCTGAACATTTCACAATAATTGAGTTTCCAGTGAACACAGCAGCAATAATTGGTCCTAACAAATTATGGAATGGGTAATTCCATGATACCAATGCAGACACAACACCAAGAGGTTCATATCTAACTTCACCATTCTTCATCATTCCAATCAAAAGATTAGAAGGTCCAGGTCTGGAAGAGGGTCTTAAGGATCTTTCACCATGTGCAATAATCCAGTTGATCTTTTCTAAAGTAACCATGATTTCTCCCATTGAAGCATCTAATTTGGTCTTTCCACTATCACGACATGCAACCCTGGCTATATCCTCTTGATGATCAATGATGAACTTGCTAAGGGTTCTAAGAAACTTTCTTCTCAATCCAAATGATGATTGACTCCATTCTTTTTGTGCTGCCTTCGCCTTTTGGATCTTGTGATTCATTTCTTCTTTAGTAGTGGCTGTAAATTGACCCAAATACTGCCCCGTGGCCGGACAGTAACTTTGAATTGTATTGGAATCTTCTGAAACTCGGATCGTCACATTTGGTGGATAAAGTCTTTTGCCTTTCCAGTGAGGTTTGGCTTCATCGGGAATTGGAAATTCAAACTTGATCGCTTCTTCAAGTTTATTATAACGATTAGGATTAGATGATATATATTTAGCATACATATAATATGTTAATGGCCCAACTACAAACACAAGAAATGTAGTGGATATCTGATATTGCCATTGCCATTCATGGAGCTTAAAGTCTATTGCAATCATAACCAGCTTTAGAACTAAGTATTCTAATGGTACGCGGAAACTGTTGAAGGTGTGGAAAAAATCTGGAGAAAAAAGTCTCGCTAATAGAATTTATCCGCTCTGTGCAAAAACACCTATTGGCTGAAGGAAGAGTCCAACTGGCATTCTGAACTTTTGTACTTTGGCACAAGTCATTCGAATTCGTAACATTAGAAAATCAATCAAAATTGTAGCAGACTTCGCTTTCAATCGTGCACTACTTCTCTAGACTTATTGTTCCTGATCATCGATTTCTGCCTGTTGAATCCGATGCAAGACTTCTTCGAAGTCGTCTTCTCTGGTTTGATTTTGAATAATAGCTCCAAGTAAGTTTTGATCAATATAGTTTAGAAGCGCATCAGCTTGGTCTCCTTGAGGCGGTAAGATATCGTACTCAAAGATATCAGATCTAGAAAAGATCGATTCCGGTAATTTGGCCATAATTTTGTTTTCTCCTGAAAGAAAAGCAAACCGAACTAGATTCAATGGTAAGCTGTGGTTAGGCGTTGGTTTAGACCCCAATAGTCTCTTCGTTAATCCACTAAAACTGTATGCTGACGTAGGTGCTGGTTCTTTCGCTAAAAGTGATTGAATCTCCTGGGTTAAGAAATCTCTAGTCTCTTGATCTTTCCAAACCACACCGGCTCTTACTAAATATGTTTCTCCTGAAACCAATGTGTGAGTATCATTCTCCTCTGTGTCAGTTGTAGGCACTTTACAGACACTTTCTAAAAGTTGTCTTGCCACATATGGATATTTCTTGTATGCATGCTCTAATTTCTGTTGGGCTTTTTCTTTGTTGTTTAGCTTCAAGTAAGCTAAAGCTGTAGAATAAGCAATTCCAGGAGTATACCATGAGGTATACGTGGTGACAAGTGACGAGTCAGTGAATTTCGTTAAATATTCGTATTCTTCGGCCAAAATAGCATAGAAGTCAAGAAAGTATCTAATCCCAAGCGGGTCCTCTGCTGGAGATAATGACAATAAAAATTTACAATAAGTAAAAGCCGTTGAGAACATCGATCTCTCACCAAGGTTTATGATGTACCTGAATAAACAAAGATAGAATTGGCGATTAACAAATCCCTCGTAAGGTAACCGAATTAATCCATTTTGGGCACTCAGTAATAACTCATGAGCTTTCTTATGTAGACATCTATCAAACACAAAAATACATCTTTCAACCAATGCATTACTGACTGATTTGTCACCACCTTGTCTTAAGAGCACCATTGCTACTTGGAGAAGAGTCTCTTCGTGATAAGGGTTTTGCTGTAAAAGTTGCATCAATGACTCAGGGTCAGGACTCATTACTGTAGCGGCATAAAATCTAGTGTTAGCAACACGGTCCTGAATACTGGGTATTTTATTGAATTTGAAATACTTCACCCCCAAAGCAAGTTCATTCTTCATTTTCTTGTTAACTTGTTCGTCACTGATTATGTCTTCATTTTTGCTCAAAAATAACAGCAATATCTCATCATTTATGAGTTCATCCATGCTGAGTGGTTTTTGAGATGTTGGCAAATAGTCATCCTTGATTCTTGAAAGAAGTAACTTTCGTGTGGTTCCTGGTACTCCTCTACGGTCTTTACCACCCCAACCTCTTGTAAGACGTGCTAATTTCCTAAATTGAGCAAGCACATCGGGAGTTATTGCTAAAGCAGACGTGTTATTAGCATCAGCAATAGTTTCTTCTGATAAGTTACCAAACAAGTTTCTGAGTTCTTGGTCTGGATCAAGATTCTTTATGCTATCTATAGATAAAAGCGGAAGTGCTTGCTTTAGTCTGGTGCTAGTAAATCTGACAAATAAGGAGTCTGTATGCTCATATGGTTCATCCTCATCATCGAATTCTTGTTCAAAGTTGTATTCTATCTCATCTGCAGCTCCATCGGCATGGATAGAAGTTTCCTTTCCTTTAAGCTCTTCGAGAATTCGATCAAGCTCTCCGTCATCTTCTTCACTATCAACCGGTTGCGGTGTCACTGTCTTCTTCTTCTTTTTCTTATTCTTCTTTCTTCGCGAGGCCTTACCAGTTCCATTATATACGTTGTCTGTTTCTCGACTTTGGAAAAGTTCTGTTTCATCGTTTTCTTGTGGTTGTTCCTGTTCTTCGTCATTTTCATCATCTCCATTCAACAAATCAAAGGTATTAAACGCCACGGTTTTGGTTTCTACTTCTGATTCATCGTAGTCGGATACTTCCTCTTGTTGAACGTCTTGTTCTCTTTGTTTCTCTAGCTTCCGAAGGGCTCGGCTACTCATGCTTCAAATAAATCAGTTGTATTGACCGTCTCACTAGTAAAGGTTTTTTCTTACTTCATTTGGTTGCACCAATTTTTGTGGCTGCGAAAAGAGTACAATCATATGGCAAAGACTATGGACATTCGAAAGACATATTCGGTACCAAATATCAGATTTTCTCTCTTCAAGAAAAGGGAAAATGATTTGAAATCTTCTGAGCCTGATACATTAACTCTTTTGTCCTCCCCCATGGACATGGTATCTCCTGCCCCTGCTCTATCGTTCTCACCTCAATTACATTCGCCAAGATACCAACTCCGTAGACTAGTCGAAGAGCTAGTTGAAAGTGAGCACATATACGTGACATTGCTTAAGCTTCTTTTGAATTACTATATAATTCAATTGCTTGATGTAGGAGTAAATGGGACTCCGTTGATTTTGATGCAACAGATTCTCACTCAGATCATCCAGGAACATGAGAGAATAGAAAACCTACTCGATACACTTCCTTTAACTGAAAACAATATTGGGGAGATTGTTTCAGTAATCGAACAAAATATTCAAGTGTATCTTTACGAGCAGTACTCTAATGTGTATGAGGGAACTCTTGCCTTAGTTAAGCTGAAGCTATTTCCATCTGATCTACAATTGATTGGATGGCAGAATTATCTTGAAGCCACCCAACCGCCATTGAAAAAAATGGACTTATCATTCATTTCCTTAATTCATCGTCCTATTGCACGATTAAGTAAATATGTCTTGTTGGTGGAGTCTATACTCAAACAAGTGTCTATTGTAAACCCCAGAAAAACTTTATTAATTAAAGTGTATTCAGACTCAATTCGGGCCAAAATTGAGCAAATAAACCGACGTTCAAAGCAATTCAAAGCTCAGGATAATTCAATTGCTTTTAATCAGCTCGTGATTCTGAACTTCGACTTACAGCTTCTTGGAAAATGTTTATTTTGCGGCATCACCAGCACGGTATGGGTTGAAGATGATGTTCGAGTAATGAACATGATGCTGGCAACAATGTTATATAAAAGTCATATTTTGATTGGAACTTTCCATCATCGAAACAAATTGATTAAAGAAAAATTCATAATTCCTCTTTCTATGTGTCAAATAAGTTCTATTAAAGAAACTCATGGTGGACTATATACTAACTTCCCGCTTGCCATTAAAGTTCTCTACGAAAACCACTTTAAACATTATGAAATACTTATTATTGGCCACACACAAGAAGAGTTTCGGGAATGGCTGGACCTTTTGGATACATTCATTAATCAAGTTAATGGTCCATATAATTTAGACTTCACAAATTCATCTGGTTTAATTATTTCTCAGCCAACAGCGATGGTTCCTTATGACATCTGTGTTCGTAACGTCAATGTCTATAACCAATTTAAAGACCAATGCTATTTCAAAAGATCAACCTCAGCATCCATCTATGTTGATTTCTATCGTATCTGTTTTACTGATGCTCCGGACATAGAGCAATACTTAAGTCAATTGAATTTAAAGTCCGGAGATTCAATAGTCAGAATAAGGAAAAGCGACCGAATACTTATGGAGGATCTTTTAGAGCCGTATATGGACTCAAAGCGATTATTTGATAAAAGAATTCAAAGATCAATGAGCTGGGCTTACTTACGACTGTGGAAACGATAACTAATATGATGTATATTGCGCTAGTGGTCTATGTATGAGTGAAAAACCATAATGCTGCATGTTAAATAGTAGTTAAACGGATAGGTGACGTATCCCAATTAATTGGCAGTAGCACCTGCTCCAATGGAATCGTTGTGTGATGAGTGACCTCTGTAGAATCCTCCAGCTGCATGCTTGTCTGAACCTTGATTCAAGATCTTCTTGATGATTTCATCGACGTCTGCGTTACCAAATTCGTTGGACAACTCTGCTTTTGATGCTTCATCTAAGACACCTTCAACCCCACCTTGTCTATTAACAAATACTTTGTAAATAGAAACAATGTCTATCAATGGTATGGTTGAATCACCTTTCTTGTATTTTTGGACTAAATCACTGTCTTCCACGAAGATGACAAAGTCATGTTCTGATCCTTTCCAGAATAATTTAATTGGTTGTGGCATAGTTAGTTACTCGTATAAATTTATTTACCGAATTTATTAACAATCACATACTTAATGGCCACTATATATATATATGGCATTTAACCCGGTATGACGTTCGACCATAGCAAGCGTGATTATTGTTGCTATCATTTTTGCAGCAATAATGGCGGATGTGGTGTTACTTTCAGGGTTCGTGACCTGTAACGATTATTTAGTCATATATAAAACTATTACCTGTATATTAGGCCTTAGGCGTTATGATCGTGTTCAGGAGACCAGGCATATTTAGAGAATTGTCTAACTCTCTGTCCGTAGAAGTAGAATAAGTAAGGAATCAAACAGCATGCCAATGATATGAATCCCATTAAAGATGTGGCCCATTGGTCGCCTAGTCTATGGTACATTTGGATTGTAAAAAGAGGTACTACCGCACCCCATAATGACCGAACTAGGGTTTTTGCAGCAAGAGCACTTGCAGCATAATGCTGATAGGAATCGACAATATAGTTGTTGGCCGGATTGTAAAGAGTACAAAATCCAAACCCGACTAGTAAACCACTGAAACAAGGACCGGCCCATGATATCCACGTATAGGAAGACCAAGCAAATGAGAATAACCCCATTGGTATTGCCCAGCATGCAATCATCATTGGAATCAATCTTAGTTCAGGAGGTGGGACTTCGCCTCGATCACGGTATACTTGAGCCCTCTTATTATAATCTTTATTAACAAATGGTGCAACAGCTGTGGCTATAATGACACCCACTCCAATTGGAATGAACATGACTCCAGTTTTCGAATCAGAATATCCTTTCCCTTCGGAGTAAACTACCGGATAAGCAAAGAAAAACATGTACAATAATCCATAGATCACAGACATGTATAAGGTAATGAGAAACACAATCAACTCACTAAGTAAAATAAATGGACGTAAAAGTGATACTTTTGCGATTTCTTTGACACTCCTTACTTTAAGTTCGCTCAATGTTTTATACTTATCATCTCCGGTTAATTTTCTTAGTTTTTTAGCTCTTCTCTTAAGAAGGGTACTACTATGAGTTTCGGGAACAAACATAGTGAATATTGATACGAAAAATCCGGCGATAATCAACAACGCCCAGTATAGCCATCTCCATGTTGGGGCATAGTCACCTAAAAGACCTCCAACAATTGGACCCATCACTGGACCTAAGAAAGGAGCCGCTGAAAACACCGCCATTGCTTGACCTCTATCCTTTCCTTCCCAAATATCGGCTAAACTCCCTCCAATTAAGGTCATAGGAGCCGAAAAGAAGATTCCGTCAAGTAATCTGCAGACCAATAACGTAGCAATGTTTTTAGCCAAGGCACATGGAATAATAAATATAAGAGCCAATGTTAAGGTACTGGTATAAATAATTTTCCGCCCAAGCTCTTCTGATAATGGAGCAAATAGACAAGGGCCTACTCCAAATCCAATGACGAAAACTGTTACTGATGAAAGAATGATAACCTCGGTGGAAACACCAAAATACTCCTCGGGTCCACTTATATCACCCGTGACAATTGCCGATCCAAATGCAACTGTAAAACAGATGGCCCCAAGAAGAAACGTAAAGAGCCATTTCCGGGCCTTACTGAAATTTTTCGGGTTTTCCTTATCTGAATCTACCCATTCGACAATTCTTAGCCCGGTAGTCTGATCAATGGGATACTGCCATGGATCATTTTCATGGTATGTTGTATGAGCGTCAGCATGAGTTTCAACCTTCACCAAATCATAAGGCTGTTCTAGAGGTCCTAAAGCTCCTGCTTCTTCTTCAAGTTGACTAACTACTTTTTGAATCCCATCTTCATGTCCTGACAGAGACGAAACCCTGGTTGAGAAATCGTCTAACTGGGGTTCTTTCTCTTCCACACTACTAGTCATTATGATCAGCCGATATTGAATACCTTCTTCGGCGAATTCATGTTAATTTATACTTCCTGCTTTATCTTTCCGGTAATTTCAATGCCATTGTGATTTTCGCAGCCTATTAGTTATGCACCGACTTGAGCCGACTGAGCTACTTAACCAGATCCTGCAATTTCCTTTTTAGATCAGGTATTTACCCTGGGTATTGAAATTCCCCTTAGCATTAGCCACGGAAATCATCGTTAATTGGGCACATGAAGATCGAACCAAATTTAGCACTGCCGCTAGGCCGATTCTTGTGCTCGTGAGTGATTTTGGTCTCGCCGTATGTGCGGGATTAAGCCTTTGATCGGTTTAATTGGGGCCGAGTATGTACGGCTGACATTGAATGGTAGATATATATTGACGCTATTTATTGCCGTAATGCCGTTGTTAGCAGCCTAAATAAAGTAACTCTTCCATAAGACACCTTCTAGGTTTTGAATTTGGTCTTCGGAAAATGCTTTGCTGTCGATATGCCATGAGTCCTGTCTGCTTTTTTTAAACTTACCAAGAATGTCCTTGGCGGTTTTACCAACAATTCCTGGTACACCAGAACTTTTGTTTGAAATGATGGTTAAAATATGAGGCACCCATTTTGGTGGAGGCGATGCAAATGGGAAAGCATTTACTAATGCTCCCAATCCCAACGTAGATCCGTGTAGAGTAATACTATCGGCTGCTGAAATATTCTTCAACCCAGTCTTTCTGTACTTCTTTCTGATCTTATCAATGGTGGTTGAGTAAACTTCAGTGTAGTTAGTCACCAAATTTGCAACCTCTGCTGGAGGTGATGTATGAATAAGCCCAGAAAATGTAGTTGCCGCTGCTTCTCTTATCTGTACGTTCTTATGATATATCAACAAATTACTAATATCAAGTATTCTCTTCCTTTGTCCGCTTGTCAATAAGAAAAGATTTTTAAAATAAATCGTTTCTGTAAATTCTCCCAAAACTATAATTTGTACCACATTAAGGTCATCGGAAGCATATTTTTCGACCATTGCAACTATTTTGGTCAATGTTTCCTTACTGTAAGGAATTTGTGAAACTTTCTTGAATGGGGTGATTGGATCAATATTACCAAGTTTACATACATCTTTCATGTTGATCAAATGAAGTAAAAATGGTACAATATGCGTATCAACCAATTCATCGTAAATAACAGCTATGCTGGTATTTAGTGCTTGTCTTAACCATGTAAGAACAGTGGTGGAAGCGTAAATATAATTTGAACTTAAAATCTCTTGAGGACTTTTTTCATGAACTTCTAATCTCCATTTTTCTATTTGATCAAACAATTCTGGCATCATCTTGATAATATACTTCTGCTTATGACGACTAGTCAACAATGTGCTGTTGTTAAAACAAAGATCTGTAAATTCTTCACAACTATCAATGTTATCATTATAATAAGCAAATGACATGACAGCCATAAGTGATCCTACCTGATCCCGTATTGCTTGGTAACGATTGTTGATATTTCTGAAACACATGTTTAATACTTCATCTGCTTCGGCGAATTGCCACGAAACTGCCGCCACGAACGACCTAATGTAACTCAATCTAGTTGCACCTCTGATTGCAGAATCTGAATCGGGGTCTATTGCAAATTGGGTAATTGTATGAGTGATTTCTGGAAACCTTCGACTGTCAATATGTGATGGCACCCACCACGCAAATATGTTCCATACTCCAGCACTGTCGGGTGACAAATCATGAAGTAATAATTTGTTGAGAAAATCGACAATGAATTTATCCCGCTTTGGTTTCAAAGATGATGCTATGTATTTTGACCCAACTAAAATACCAGCAAGAAGTTCACATACAACAATATGAGAACTCTTTTCATCTGGGACATAGACTTCTTGAACAACCTCAAGCAACTCATCAAAAGTAAAATTTTCAATATAGCCATTTGAAATAAGGAAAATAATACACGATGTAACAAACACATCCGTTCCTTGGAAAGCTGACGTGGTCTCATTATCAGTAATCCACAAACTCACGATATTTTTGAACCAGTGTTTATTTATGATATTGCTGAATGCTTTAAGACTGTGACTATCATTCTCATGTAAATTCATATCGTGACATGGTTCATTGGTAACAGCAATCATACTTTTGTCCCAAAACAACCAACCATTGTTTGGTTTATTATCCACATAATACGATGCTTCTGTTCCATTTTTAATTTCTTCTGACCACACTCCCAGATAATTATGTGATGTTTCGATCACTTTCAAGTCTCTTGGTACATAATTAAGATCATAGATGTGATCAAGACTATAATCATGGATTTGAAGCGTGTATAACTTGCTGATAATCTTGGTAATTCCTTTCAACGCTAATCTTGCTATAACTGGATGATCACTGGATGCCTCTTTTGCTAACAATTGTAAAATGTCATTATTGTGAGGCAACTCTAAGTCTAATTGAAGATCAAGAAGTAAGTATAAATTTAATGATGTTGTCTTCCAGTGGCTATTTTGTTTCTCTATGGCCAAAACACTCTCTTCTAATTTATTCAATTTGTCGAGATATATCTTTCTTTTCTTCTCTTTAGCTAAGCGAACTGCTTTGATTTCCAAATCTATAAATTCATCTGGTGGACGGATGGAGTCAATCAGTTTCTCATCGATTAAACAGACACTGCTTGGAGGTGTGATGTTGTTGTAAACGCTCTTGAAAAGTTTTTGAGCCAATTCATTCACAACCAATGAGTCAACTGGTAAACAACGATGCAACAATTCGATAAAACGCTGAAGATTAAAGTAGTCATTTTGTATTTTGTTTCTGACTCTCTTCAAATTGAACACATTGAGCCCACTCTCGATCTTCATCCGGTTCCCTTCATCCAAAGCTTTGGAGAGAAATTTCAAGGATAATTTCACAATGACATTATATGATCCGTTTAACCTTTTCATAGCATCGACCACGGTTAGCTGTGCAGCTGTGGAAATGTCAGCATAGTTCGAAAATGATAATTTGACAACATCCTCTAGCAATGTTTTATCAAGTTCTGTTTGAGTTCTCGATGTAGAATGTAAAGCAACTCTTAACAGATGATACGACTCAAGTCGACTACCCATGGCAATTCTGGTATAAGGTTTTCTTACCCTATTTATGTCATGAATAGCCTCTAAATAGCTTGAGTTTATCCTTGCATGGCTATCATCTAAGACACGCTCTCTTCCCACATCCGAGAACCAAATATTCACTGTGTATAAATAATGTTTGAAGAGTTTAGTATTATCACTGAAATGACAAGCCATAAATTTACCGATAATATGAAGGCTTTTCCCAACCAAGTGACGAATTTTATGTACTTTCAAGTATAATTCATTTGAACGTCTCGTTTCCATATCGTCACCGAAGAAGTAATTCGAGGTGTAAATCTTACGCTCTCTAAAAGTTATTGCAGGTGACATGGTAGACATATCAATACCCTCTATGGAAGGGGTAGCACGAGCCGACTGATCATAAGAAGCAGCAGGGGAAGCTGAAGTACCAAGGAATTGACTTTTATACTCTTCATCAATCTCCATATCATGATGTTTATCATCTGGATCGACACCGTTGGTCTTATCATTAAGTTCAAACCCTTTTGTTCTGTCGGCATCATCCAATTTTTCAAAATCAATTATGTACCGAATTAAATCATTGTTTCCTAAATCTTCAACAATGTTCTGTAAATTCTCATGTAAGTTTTCATGGCGGGATTCATCGTTTTTTGATACTTGGGAGTTTTTCATGCTTCTAATTTGTTTCAATAAAAGAAGACGTTGTTGGATTGGTTCACCTCCAGCCTTGTTCAACTGCGGTATGTCCTCGTTAAATGATGGATCAAATAAAAATGATACTCCACTCAATGCATAGCTAAGATACAAGAAATTCAATCTCAATTCATCTGATACTTTCAAAGAAATATTTGCTTCTTTTGGATCGTCTGTAGTAAGTTGTTTAACTAATTCCAGAATATTTTTTAAGCACTTCTGTACAAAACTGTTGAATAATTCCACTGCAAAAGACACATCTGCCTCTGATGGTATGAACCAGTCAAATGTAAGATTTTCACTAGAGAGCCTATATTCATCAAACTGAAAGGCGCCCCAACACTTTTCAGTAATGCCATATTTCTTTTGGTATTCGGGAGATATCAAACGACTCTCTTGTAATCTAATTTTGGTTGTAGCTTGAAGCATTTGATTGAGAAGGTACGAACTTGAAAATACAGCGGGTCCTCTAACATTCTCCATTAAGTAGAAACAGAACTCCGTTAACTCTTTTCCTAACAGAACAACATATTCTCCAGCATTTCCTAAACATTCGTTAAGAATTACAAGATTCCAGAATAAAGGCTGATCACGAGGTACAATATCAATACCAGTTCTTGAAGCACCAGCACCATTCTCGGTGATTTCTTCCCTAATTCGATCCATTAATTGAGGTGCTACAGTTTTGATGTAAGAAGGCTCTCTTTTTATAATACCCCCACAAATTTCTCCGATTACATCTGCGATAGTATGGTAAGTGTTTTCATTCACAAAGTCAAGAAACTCTTTTCTAACAACTTTGAAATTGTCATCAGATAGTGATTCGAAAATCACGTATAGAAACTTTGGTAGCGATTCACACAAGTCCTTTTCAATCCCATTACTTTTTGATGGATCTGGAATATTCTCTAACAAAGTAAATATCCTGGTGCAAACCGTTTTTAATATATCCTTAAAGGCAGATGTTGATGATTTCAAAACGTCAAGCTCAAGCTCGGGTGGAACTTCAAAGTCAGCAGTTTCTCCTTCAAATTTCTTTCTTGAAAGGTAGTCTAAATGTTCCTGTGTGAATTGAACTGCTAAAGATGGTTCTCCGTTTCCTTCAGTCAAATCATAAAACGGCACAAATAAAGCTATGGTAGCAAGGGTATTAAGTGTGTGGATTGTCTTTTCTAAATCATTAGAGTCTATTCCCAAAATAGCCATTGACATGATTCTTGTTAAGTGAACTCTAAATATAGGAGTATTTGCAAAATAACGTGATAACTCCTCAATTGTTCTTAAAGCGATTATAACTCTATGAGTTGAAATAACACCTTCAAGAGATTCGTAAATGTCTAGAAGGAAATACTCAATGGTAGCATTTGGTCTCATATGGGCAAGCAAACCTATACAAGTTAGATAATCATCACTAGCACCTGACTTCTTTGCTTGAATACCAGTTCTAACTATTGGTAAGAAAATTTCGACAAAGCGATCAACAATCGTCTCACTAAGTGCATATTTATCAGGAATTTTAGAAAGTAACCCGTCTTTCTCCCTTTCAAGGTTATATCTCTTATGGAACTGGTAAATAAAACTCATGATTAATTTCGAGATAGGTCGAGACCATTCACCAGTGTTTGAGGGATGTACATAACTTTCTATAGCGTTAAGAAGAGTACTTACCTGACTCAAAATACCACCGCTCTTCAAACAATTTTCTCCACTGATCGAATATACAACTGCAGATGCAAACCCATGAAAAAACTTTGACTTCAAGCTGCCATACTTTTCTGACATGATACTTAAACTGTTGGTCAACACGTTCATGATATATTCCAATTCTGACTCAGTAAAAACACCGGTATCACCTAGAACTAAGTAGTCTTCAGCGCCTTCTTTATTTAGTTCCTGTAATGCCATCATTGCTAGAGTACCAAGTCTTGCAGTGAGATGAGAATCGATGCCAGAGCTTTTACTCATTTTGTTCCACATGTAGAATAATGAGGGAATATAATGACGAGTATCATATATGCTATCACGAGCATCTTTATTGAAAACGAATGGTAACATTGACATTGAGGAAAGAACTAATGATGCATTTGGAATTGTGAATTTACTTGCCAATCTTGAAAAAATTTCAGGTATTGCCAGAGGTTCGAAAAAGCAAGAAGCCTTTTCTGCTAATCTTAAAAGCTGTTTATGATCTTTTTTTTCAACCTGATCCACTGAAGTATCAACCAGGGGGAAATGGTATTCTAGTTCCAAGCATAACTGATCCCAAGGAAGGATCAAGCCATGTTGGTGTAAAAGATCAAAATCCTTAGTAAGAAGATCAAAGGCTTTAACATAGATTTTCAAATTAATGTGTTGACCTCTGCTCAAGCAAAGAGCGTAATAAACTTTTGCCAAACTGATTTTCAAACTCAAAGGCATATCATATTTCATTTTAAGCCAGACAAGTAATTCATGAGTCCAGATTCTAACACCCACTACAGCGGCTGATTTGGGAGATTTCTTATGTTGAGAAGCGGAGTCACTAGTTTCATCTTCTTCGCCCTCATACTCCAAGTCTTCATCCTCGTCATCTTCAAAATCACTATCGGAGTCAGCGATATCTTCTTGCGAGAAATAATTATTAGATTCGTCTTCATTATCTTTTTCTGTAATATTTGCATTCATTTCAAAAAGATTAGTTTCCAATGCTAAATCGATATCAGAAAATCCTTCGATTTCTCTTAGCGATGCTAAATCCTTTGCAGTAATTGACAATGATCCCTGAATATCGAGCGACTTTATGGCAATGTATAAATGAGACACAATATGACTTAAAAATTTAGCTCGATCTTGAGGTGTTTCAACATTATAAGGAAGAAGCTTTGGAAGATCCAAAGTTCTTGGACGAGTTCTAGCGAAAAATCTTGAATTGGGGTCTAATTGAAGCTTGGATAATTCATTTGAGTCATCAGGATAATCTAAATTATAATGATTTTCTCGGGATTGAGTGATAATACTATAAGATGGTCTTCTTTGCCTTACTTGGCGAGAAGTATTGGGAGTAAACGATCGTAAATCAACAGAATCCTGCGATTGCTGTTGTTTAAGATTCCTGATAGGAATTGGAACTGAAATATCTTTATTCGACATTTAAAGTGTTCGATAATATTACAATTCAATGAATTTAAGTTGCAATTTGCCGCCCAGTGATGCCCCACAGGTGATTCTTAATGGCAAAAAAAAATGGGTGGGTATGATGGGTCACGTGAGCGTCCCGGGAACCTCCCCCTCCCCTCGATAGAGAGGAAGAGGCACTCTGGGGGTCGTGGCGTTGGGTCAAATTTGTGCCATGGCTACGTCATTCAGTTAATACTAGCAAAAGATTGGGTGTAGTTTTCAAAGTAAAGATCTGTAAGTTTAAGGTGAATAATAAGCTGGTGAGATACCCTTGTGTAACATTCTACTAGAATTTTCTTTCGTTGTAAACCGGGTTAATTTAGATGGTGAAGGTTGCTAATATGCAGACTATAGTGAAATCTGCGATGCTTCCATTGAAAAAAAATTTTAGGTGAGCGTCTTAAGTAAATTGAGCACTATAGTAAATCATTTATTCTAGTTCTTTAAGTTAAATTAGATTTAAGAATGTCAATTTCAGCATCTAAAGCTAAAAGAGAAGAAAAACGTTTGGCTAGAGAAGCCCAAAAAGCTGCTGCTGGTAAAACTACCAAAAAGACTAAAAGACAAGCAGCTAAAGACTCTGAAGAAAAATCAGTTGAAGATAGCGCTACTCAAATTGCTAAATTAAAATTACAAACTGATGAAGATGGGATTTCTGATAGAGTCACTACTGGTGTTTTGGAATCTTTAACTACTTCAAGAGATATTAAGTTATCATCAGTTTCTTTACTTTTCCATGGTAAAGTATTAATTCAAGATTCTACTTTAGAATTAAATTATGGTAGAAGATATGGTTTATTAGGAGAAAATGGTTGTGGTAAATCAACTTTATTAAAAGCCATAGCTGCTCGTGAATTACCAATCCCTGAACATATTGATATTTATTTATTAAATGAACCTGCTGAAGCAACTGAATTTTCTGCTTTAGAATATGTTGTCAGAGAAGCTGAATCTGAATTAAAAAGATTGGAAGATTTAGTCGAAGATATTATTGTTAAAGATGGACCAGAAAATCCAGCTTTAGAAGGTTTGTATGAAAAAATTGATGAAATGGATCCATCAACTTTTGAAGCAAGAGCCGCTGTTATTTTAACCGGTTTAGGTTTTAACTCTCAAACAATTAAAAAGAAAACTAAAGATATGTCTGGTGGTTGGAGAATGCGTGTTGCTTTGTCAAAAGCTTTATTCGTTAAACCAACTTTATTATTATTGGATGATCCAACTGCTCATTTAGATTTAGCTGCTTGTGTTTGGTTGGAAGAATATCTCAAACGTTTCGATAGATCTCTTATCTTGGTTTCTCATTCTCAAGATTTCTTAAACGGTGTTTGTACTAATATGATCGATATGAGATTAAAAGGTTTACAATTATATGGTGGTAATTATGATTCTTATCTTAAAACAAGAACTGAATTAGAAACCAATCAAATGAAGCAATATCACAAACAACAAGAAGAAATAGCACATATCAAGAAATTTATCGCATCGGCTGGTACTTATGCTAATTTGGTTAAACAAGCAAAATCTAGACAAAAGATTTTGGATAAGATGGAAGCTGATGGTTTAATTCAACCAGTTGTTCCTGATAAAGTATTCTCTTTCAGATTCCCAGACGTTGAAAAATTACCTCCTCCAGTTTTAGCATTCGATGGTATGTCTTTCTCTTATTCTGGTAAAGAAGAAGATAATTTATACGAAAACTTGGACATTGGTATCGATATGGATTCAAGAGTTGCTTTAGTTGGGCCAAATGGTGTTGGTAAATCTACTTTGTTAAAATTATTCCAGGGTCAATTACAACCTCAAAAGGGTAGAGTTATCCAACATACACACATCAAATTAGGTGTTTACTCTCAACATTCTGCTGATCAATTAGATTTAACCAAAACTCCTTTAGAATTCGTTCGTGATAAATTCTCTAAAATTTCTCAAGATTATCAATATTGGAGAGGTCAATTAGGTCGTTATGGTTTAACCGGTGAAGGTCAAACTTCTCAAATGGCTACTTTATCTGAAGGTCAAAGATCAAGAGTGGTTTTTGCATTATTAGCTTTAGAAGCTCCAAACTTAATTTTGTTGGACGAACCTACTAATGGTTTAGATTTAGCTACCATTGATTCGTTAGCTGAAGCTATTGCAGCATTCAACGGAGGTGTTGTAGTTGTTTCACATGATTTCAGATTATTAGATAAGGTCGCAAAAGATATCTATGTCATTGAAAATAAGACTGCTACTCGCTGGGAAGGTTCTATCTTGGACTATAAGAAAACTTTGGCAGAAAAAGTTGTTCTTTAATTGCTTTAATGATTTCTTCTATTTTTTTCTCATATTTATTTTTTTTTTATGTTTCGTTATAGTAATGTACATGTAACAAAAACTTCATGACTAGCTTGTATAATCACTTAAATATCTTTTGAATGAATTACAAATATATATTAAAAATTAAAAAAAGATTGGTCCCTAGCAGGATCGAACTGCTGATCTTGGCGTTATTAGCACCACGCCTTAACCAACTGGGCCAAGGGACCATTTCTTGGGGTTGCAGGTAACATTTTTTGCCTGAGATGTGAATCTATATAATTTAACAGTCCTCCCATAAAGGTCATAAACGGAATGTATTTATAGGAATGTACTTTTGCGATTTTATTAGTGCTCGTAAAGAATATTTCAGCTCTACAAACGCAGGGACCCCATATATGTACGGGTCTTCTTTTTCGCCTGAAATGCAAGCTTACTGGCTTTCGTTGACTGTACAAAAGCATAGGGTACTACGAAAATGGTTTCAATTGTTCCTATGCTGATTATTTAGACGAAGTTTGAGTATATATGTAGGATTTTGTAAGAAATTTTATCCTTGTGTAATTTTGTGCTTTTTTTACATTATTTGCAATTTCACCTGAATGGGGCCTTTTTTTGATCAAAATTATGTGACATTGTAAGGTACACACAATAGGTGGCAAGACATTTAACATATGCTATAAGGTACAACCATGCTGAATATCAAGGCTGTTCCAAAAAGGAAGTTTATTCTATTCAAATTAAAAAAAAATAGATGCTAGTAATAAATTGCGGCATCGAGAAAGATTTAATGGCTGCAAAATCCTGGAACGAATTTGGTACGCACCTACAAAATTCATTTGTGCCAATCGCAGATCGAAAAATTGAAGCACACCACTAGTTGTTTCTAGAATGTTACTCAGAAGTAATAGTTTTTCAATTATTCCTATTTACGTAAACTGTTAGAATCACAATCATGGTATGCTGAGTTACATTTGAATAAGGGGGATCACGATTTGGTGTATGCAACACTAAAAATAACTTCAACTTGTAAAGGGTGACACCAGAAGAACAAAAAAGGAGCTCTCAGCATATCAGGATTCAAGAGTTTACAAAAAGGTATATAAAGAGCTCAATTCCTACCAAGATGAATTATTTTGTTAAATATCTCTCTAGTAAGCAAATAGTCATGATACATTCACCATCAGAGAACTATGATCCCTTTAGAATAATGAAATCTCATAATGTGTCTCACAATCACCTTCTCCAGCCCAAGGCTCAATCATTCGATTCTACTTTAAGAATAGAACTGTTTATGCCACCTGGATTATGCATCGAGTCAGAAATCACCAAGGGAGATTTCATGAATGAACTGCCTTATTTAGATGCAAATACTCTGAATAACTTTGTAGATCCCTCGATCTTGACTCCCTCTCCTTATTCATTTGAAGAGCTTTCCCAAAAAGATGATGATATGAAAGGCAATTTTTCCTTGAATGTTATAGACCAAGAATTAAATGCAGCTCTTCAAGAGGATATAAAAGACGAGGTTGGAGCTCAAACTGCAACGCAGATTGAAGAGGACTCAGAAGATACAATTGAGTGGGGAGAGAGCATTCTAGAGCGACTTGCTAGGGAAGAAGAGGAGTTCTTCAAAACATCTCTCAGACACCTTCTTAGAAGAAAGAGATCTGAAAGAGATCCAAATCTTCTTGAATTTGCAGCATGGGATGCAAAAGAAAGGGGCATAAAAAACTTTAATGATGTTGTGAAATATAATAAGCAGGCTACCCCTTTCAGTGAATCAACGAACACTACGTCTGGAGAAAAGCAAGACTCTAAACAAGTTGAAATCTCAAAAATTCAGCTGAACTTCAATCAAACCTTGCTAAATTCAAAAGCTGTTGGTATGGAAAGCAATGTTCAAGCAAAGAGCATATTAAAACGCCAACTACTTGGTCAGCAATCAAATAGTCGAAAAAGAGTACGCTTTAATGTACCAGAGTCGGTCAGAGATAACTCCCTGGTATTGAGAAACAAAAAGAAAAATAATAAACATTATAAAATCACCAAAAGAAGTCCAAAAGCGCCAGGAATATTAAGTGGTTCATGCAATCGTGACGTTGCTTCATCGTCTTCTCTTAAAAGAAATCACAATGCTAAGCTCCGGCCTCCATCTACACTTTCTGAGATGCTTGTAAACGGAATTGGAGTATCTAAAATCATGCCAAGTAAGTGGTTTAATAATGATAAAATGTTTGTATTAGCTGAAGGATGTTGGGTAGAGACTCGAACAATCGATAAATTCCGTAACTTCAGTGCTAGTCAGACAGGACATGAAACACTAGAAGATTTTCTATCAAAAGATGAAAGCAATTGAAAAAGTATACAAGTTCATAGTAATTGTATAATAATAAAAAAAACATGAAAAACTAAATAAAGGCTATTATAGTACTACATACCTATTTTTAAGTTCTTTATTCAAGCGGAATGCACCGACCCTACTTTTGAGTAGCCCAACCTCTCATTTTCTATCTGTATTACTCTATTCAACTCGAATTCAACGTTCCTTAACCGGAAGTCAAATTCAGTTTGCACCCTTCGTGTGTCTTCATATTGTCTTATTGCAATATTATGAGCGGCGATAGAATGTGATCTTATGACAAGTAGACACTGACAAATAAAACCTGCTAAACCAACAAGCTCCCACATTATTTTGATAACGATTTTTGAAAAGTATGCAACATTTTTCTTTTTTATAATGAAATTTGAACTAACTGCTATATACTGAAAGCATCTAGTTTTTTGTATAGACCTGGATACATGCTGCAACCATCGCGTCATTATGTCTCTCGCATGATTACAGTAATTTGCAACCACCCATATTTCACGTATGGTTACCTGCAACAGAACCTGCAAACATCGTTAGAACCATGCAACAGAACCCCTATAATCACCCTGGTTTTAAGTCAGCTAGTCGTTAGAATTGCCGATGATTACCTTGGCTTACCGGCGTGGGCATCACCACAAGGCTTTTGTGCAGTACTATAGTGATAAGCAAAATGGAATTTTCGTAGCCCCGCCAAATATCTAAAGCCCAATGAGACGAATACATCGACTATTCAATTATTTGGGGTACGGAATCTATAATGATATAAAAGGTAGATTACCCTACTACAAATCTGATTTTACAGATGGGTTTAATTATCGGGTGATTCCTTCCACTACCTTTATATTCTTCACTAACTTACTTCCAGCAATAGCTTTTGCTCAGGATATGTTTGATCAAACCAATAATCTGTATGGAGTTAATGAAGTTCTCATGAGTAATGCAATAGCAGGTGTTGTATTTGGTCTTTTTGCTGGTCAACCGCTCTGTATAGTTGGAATTACAGGTCCTATTTCTATTTTCAGTTATACAGTATATGAGTTAATTCATCCTCGAGGAACTCCCTATTTTCCATTCATGTGTTGGGTCTATCTTTGGTCAATGATCATGCACTTAGCTGTAGCCTTATTTAACATGGTTTCGTATCTCAAAATCATAAGTGCCTTTTCTTGCGATGTATTTGGATTCTTTATTTGCATCGTTTATCTTCAAAAAGGAATCCAGATACTTAATAATCAGTTTTCTGAATACGGTCTATCTAGCGGATACTGCTCAGTCATGCTAAGCTTGTTAATGGTAATTTTTGGAGTTGGGAGTAATATTTTTGGGGGAAACCTTCATTATTTTAAAGGTTGGATTCGAAAAGTATTTACTGATTACGGAGTACCTCTTTCTGTTATATTCTTCACAGGGTTTATTCATTTTGGTGGCCATCTTAAAGATGTCAAATTAGCGACTTTACCCATCACAAAATCCTACCAACCGACAATGAATAATGAAGATAGAGCCCATGGTTGGTTTATTCATTTCTGGCCCAATAATACCGACCCAAACTCCATTAATACTTCCGACTTATTTCTTGCTATTCCTTTCGCTATATTACTTACATTCCTATTTTATTTTGACCATAATGTATCCTCGCTTATGTGCCAACTGAAAGACTATCCTTTGAAAAAGCCGTCTTCTTTCCATTGGGATTTCATGCTTCTTGGGATCACGACCGGTGTTGCAGGACTCATTGGAATTCCGGCTCCAAACGGTTTGATTCCACAAGCTCCGCTACATACAGATTCATTGGTTGTTCATAACTTAAAGACCGGGGAAGTTCTTTCAGTGGTGGAACAAAGAATTACAAATACAGTACAAGGTCTACTAACCTTCATGATGATGACAAGACCTTTCCTTGTAGTTCTTGGATTGATTCCTCAAGCCGTTTTATCGGGTCTCTTTTTCATCATGGGAATTACCGGCATTCATAAAAACATCGTGACCAATCGAATAAGATATATATTTTTAGATTCTGATTACATCAGACATGATCCAACTTGTCCCCGAATTTTCAAAGATATGAACGCTTTGTCCGATAAAAAATGGCTATATATTTATGTTCTTCTTCAAGTCGGAGCAGCAGGGTTGGAATTTGCCATAACTTTGACCAAGGGAGCAGTGGCATTCCCTGGAGTATTGATGCTTTTTGCATTCTGTGCAAAATGGATATGGCCTTTATTCATACCTAAACTAATGTTGGACGAATTAGATGGTGAGGTTGCTGATGAGTTCATAATCGAAAATCTCCAAATAATCGACAAGTTAAACTCCAGAAAAAGCGATGTTGAAAGTGATATTGAACTAAGGTAGGCCATTCATACCCGCCTGCATGTTTAATACCATCCATAGCATTACATTCATTCACTACATCCCATTCATTATTATTGAATTCGAAGGTTTTAATCTGGTAAATAAATATTATTTTATATAGACCTATGCGATAGCTTTTAATTATGAACAAGAATAATTTTAACATATTGTACTACTTTTTTTTTAACCTTATTTTCTGTAAAATTTTTCCAGATTAATAAATTTTTTTTTTGGCCACCATTCTTAAGCATCTGGTAATAACCACTGCTCAAAATTAGCCTTCACTCTAACCTTAATATCTTCAATGTTTTTGTCTTCAATTGTGCTGATATCGAATTCAGTTTCTAAGTTTTCACAGCCTTTAAGGGATTGTAAAATGATAGAATTTAATTCTTTTTGCTTAGCAGCCTCATCATCCTCTTCTAAACTATTCTGAATGCCATTAATGATAATTTTAACTCTTTTGAAATCTAAAATTAATTGTAAGTTAATCCAACCATTTTGCTTATCCATATTTCTCCTTAAGAAGATATCTCTGATTAAATTTTCCAACGAAAAGTAATAATCAATTTGATGAGTCAAAGCCTGTTGAGGATCTTGTTTTGGAGAAATTGGAGGAGGTATCTGCACAGGAGATACGGGAGAAGGATTGGCAAATGGAGGGAGAGTAGCAGTGGCAAAAGGAGGAATTTGTTGGTATTGAGGTGGGTATGGGGAAGGAATAAATGGAGCGGCAACACCGTTACCTATTGAACCATTACGGTAATTGTTACCATTTCTATTATTGTTATTATAGGAGTTTTTTCTGTATTGACCATTTTGAGGTCTGAATGAACGGTTAGCATTGTTATTATTGTTGTTATTAAATGCTTGATAAGGATTTGGAACAAATGACTGAGGTGGGTAATAACCATTTTGGTTAGGGTATTGATTATGGTATTTTGGTTTGAATTGATCGGAATTATAACGTCTATAATTTTTTTGAGAACCATTATAATTAATTTTTGACTTGTAGTTATCTTGATTATTTACATGACCATTTGGTTGAAAGCTTGATTGATCGTCATCTTGTTTTTTCAACCCACCATTCAATTCAGAACCCGGTATATCCGAAATATGACTTGGATCAATTTCCTGATCCGAGGTGATTTCATTATTTTGGACTGGTTGACCTAAGGTCAGTTTTCTTTTATTCTTATCATTATTTTTTCTTCTATTTTTTTGTTGGTTATTAGATTTATTTCCTCCATTATTAGTTCTTGGAGTTGATAAAGATACTTTAGCAGGAATTGGAACCCATTTATTAGTAATTGGTTTAACAAACTTTTGCGGAGATGGTTTAGTTTGATTAGACTCTGATATTTTATCAGGGGTAGGCCATTTATGTTCATCCACATTAGAGGTAGCAGTAATTGAAGAGGTTGCACCCCAGGCAGATTTAGTTGGAACTGGAGCTGGAGCCAACACCTTCTTTTCCTTTTTAGGAACAGGAGGTTGAGTAGCAGAAGTTTCTGATGGAGATGTTTCAACCGCTTGGGTTTCTTCTTCAACTTGATTAATAGTAGGTTCAGTAACCGAAGGAGAAGTAGAAGTCGAGCCGGCCTTAGCAGCAATATTAGCGTAAGAAATCGACATTGGGATATGCAATAGAAAAAGTTTTTACTTCACTTAAAAGTAGAGTTCTGTTTGTCAATGAGCTTTTTTGTTTTCAGTATTTCACCGAGTCTATAAGTTTGATCTAAGAATTCAGACGGTAGAAACTGGAGTGAACCAAAAAAAAAAAGATGAAAAAAGGGAAATCGAAGGTTACTAAGGATTGAATAACTTTATTAGAATGATTTGTAACTGGTCTTGATTAATATTAAAGCCCAATTTATAAAGAAATGATTTCCTTCTGTCTCTCTATTTTTTTCTTCTTTTGTGAAGTACAATTTTTTTCAACTTTTTTTCAGTCCATTTTTTCACTCAATTCTCACTAAAAAAATTTGCCAATAGGCGTGAGACAAAGCGCACAAAAACTACCACGACAGAGGGCGTGTACCGTGCCCAAAAGGACCGAACCCGCTGGTATTCAACGGTGAAACAAGGCACTAGTGACGGAAAAAATAACGGAAAAAAACGCGAATGACCCTTTGGGTCCTTCATCGTCATTACAAACATATAAAATGGTCCATGTGTCTTTTCCCTCTCGTGTTGACCTGTACAACAAGTGAGTTGCAACCAGAGTGGAAACTTTTGAACTGGTGAGCGCGGCACGTGACGCAATTCTCACCCGCACCGCACCTTCATCCGGTAACCCGTGCCGCGGCGTAAAATCTACCCCAGGTGGACGTGAAATAAGGAGCACGAGTTATTTAACGTTAAGAAAACCAGCTTTAATCGGATATAAATCATCATTGTCGAGATTAACCGCGATTATATAACCACCAATCATCCGAATATAAAAAACACCCCTTCCGCCCGCTATGTCAGTACTTGATAATCCATTATATCGACCAGTACTTGAGATCTTACGATCATCAAGAAATGGGATTGTTTATGGAGGTAAACTTAGATTCAGTCACGCTTTGGTGATTAATCTTTTATATCGATCGGGACCTTTGAAGCCAAGGTTAACATCTACAGTGACGGCTGCCAAGGATCATGCTTCGGTACTAGCAGCATTTGCCATTATTTATAAAACGGTGCTTAAATTATTACAAACAGAGTTGTTTTTCGGTAACGATTTTAGTAATTTAGGATTGATGAAATTTATTGCTGGATCATTTGGTGCTTGGATTGTATATTCTCAACATTTTAACTATTTTCATCCCGGTATAACACATCAAGTAACTCTTTATTGTTTTAGTAGAGTATTGATTGCTTTGGGTAAGATTTTCTTGGATCAATATTTAACCTGTTTCCAACCAAGCTTGAACATTAATAATAAATCAATCAAATTCAAGGATTTATCCGATGGCCAACAGTCCAAATTAAAGGCCTCCATTTATAATAAGTCTTGGAAGTATTTCGCAGTAGTTACTTGGGGGTTGGTGATGTTTATTTATGACTATCAACCACAGTACTTACAATCAAGCTTGAGACATTCCATGGCTTATATTTATGACGTTGAAATGGATAGTTGGAATACTTGGAGAGATTTCATTGGTTTCTAATCAATATACCCATTCTGTTATCTCAACCAAACAATCCCTGTATATTTCAATGGGCTCATTATCAATTAAGCAACGTGCAAACATAATTAAATTTCCTTGCTTATAGTTTAAATCTAAACCAACAACCCATCTCATTTTCATGAACTCATGTCCTTACATTTCCCTTCCATTTAACAGCTATTATCATACGATTAATCAGGTATTAATTCATGCTCTAGAACAGTCTCCAGTGAATATTCGTTTCACTATTAGTATTTGCAACACCATTTAGATGTCTCTAGATATCTTAAATACCTTACTATTTAGAATTTACGTCTTTATCTGCTCGTATAATTTCTACCTTGAGATTACTACTAGAGATTACTACTACAAATTTTGGTCTATAAATATCTCTACACAAATTTAATTTCGACTTTGTCATAAGTATGAACTTGTTAAAAATGTACCATACCACCTAATTAACGTTGCACCACCGATTTATCTGTCATTTTAATGTCACCTTCCTTAACTGGGTGTTGGATGGCTGCAAAGAGCCGTGCGACACACGCCCTCATTTGTCCAGCGTGTTCAAATCTACGCGTATATATAAGCTTACAAATCCCCATACTTTAATTTTTTCAACTAATTAACAATGCAATTCTGGAAATTTTCAACCACAGTATTAGCTACTCTTTTAGCTGTCGTTTCAGCCAGTGGACCAACCGATGGTGACGCTATAGCCGATCCAAATTCTGCCGTAGTTAAATTATCTGCTAAAGAGTTTGAATCGTTTATCGAATCCAACCCACTCGTATTAGCAGAATTCTTTGCTCCATGGTGTGGTTATTGTAAAGCTTTAGGACCAGAATACTCTAAAGCTGCTGATTCTTTAAATGAAACTCATCCAAAAATAAAATTGGCTCAAGTTGATTGTACTGAAGAAGAAGAATTATGTGCTAAACATGGAATTAGAGGTTATCCAACCTTAAAGGTTTTCAAAGGAAGTGAAGATCAAGTCGAAGATTACCAAGGTCCAAGACAAGCCGATGGTATCGCTGAATACTTAATCAAACAATCGTTACCTCCTGTTGTTGAAATTACTTCACAAGATGAATTTGATTCTGCTTTGGCTGAGCAATCAAGTCCTTTCGTAGTTCAAGTTTTTGACTCTTCTTTTGATCAATCAGCTAATGAAACCTTCTACGCTGTTGCCAATGAAAAGAGAAAAGACTTTAACTTCTTCAGTATTAGTGGCGATGAAGTCGTGTCTGCTTTGAACAAAAAAATTAACACAAATTTATCTAAGTTAAAGAATGCTAAGTACTTATTAATTCATCCTTCTGATTTACAAGATGTTAGAGAATATTCTGAAAAAGAATTGGATGCTGAATCTTTCAAAACTTTCATTACCACCGAAGCTGTTCCTTATTTCGGTGATATCAACAGAGATACCTACTTAATGTATATGAGCAGTCCAGTCCCATTAGGTTATTACTTCTATAAAACTCCAGAACAAAGAAAGGAAGTTGAAGATCTTTTCAATAAATTGGGTAAAGAACATAGAGGTAAAATCAATTTTGTTGGTTTAGATGCTAATCTTTTCGGTCGTCATGCTGAAATTTTAAGCATGGATCCTGAAATTGTTCCATTATTCGTTATTCAAAACATTGATAGCAACAAAAAGTATGGTATCGATCAAGCCAGCAATCCAAATGGTCCAAGTGCTAAAGCAATTACTCAATTTGTTAAAGATTTCCTTAATGATAAACTTTCTCCAATCATCAAATCTGAAGAACTTCCTACTGAAGAAGAAAAACAAGCTCAATCAGTACTTAAATTGGTTGCTCACAATCATGATGAAGTCTTAAAGGATTTATCAAAAGATGTCTTTGTTAAATACTATGCTCCTTGGTGTGGTCATTGTAAGAGATTAGCACCTGTTTGGGAAGAATTGGCTGAAATTTTTGAATCTAATAAATCTTCCGCTGATGTCATCATTGCTAACATTGATCATACTGCAAATGATGTTGATACCGAAAAAGAAATCGAAGGATATCCAACTCTTATATTATATCCAGCCAACGGTAAAGTTGATGCTAAAACTGGTTTCAGAGAATCAGTAGTATTCCAAGGTGGAAGAGACCTTGATTCTTTAATTGAATTCATCAAGACTTCCGGTGGATTAGGAGTTGATGGCCAAGAATTAAAGGAAGCTAAACAAGGAATTGTTGAAGATGCTGAAGAAGAAGAAGAATTAGCTGCCGAAGAAGAAGAAAATGTTCACGATGAATTGTAGATAATTTTAGTATTAGAAATTCTGTAATATTTAGGCCGCAATGAATCAAAGAGGCAAGTATCAGGTAATTATATTTGTCCTTTACGTTGAATGTAATATTTCATAACTATTAAATCCCTTATGTAGATGTCGATGGAAGAGCTCCCCAAATTTTAACCAGCTTGTCGTCACCAACTGAACACCAATAAGTACCATAATCTTTACTATCAGTGGATGCACGAGAGAGGCCATGTTGGCTCCCATAATTACGGTTCCAGTCAACACTATTACAAAGACCATCATGGGCTTTGACTCTCGTAATCAATTGACCCGTTTCTAGCTTCCAAAAGTAAACGTATCCAGAATCACTCCCAGTAATAACTAATTCCTCTTCGCCAGTAGCAGTGTTGACATAACCAAAACTGGATCTAACGATATAGTTATTTTGGGTATGTCCGAACAATTTCATTTTAAGTACAGGTGGCTTAACATGATAATTTGAGACTGAACTAAATATATTGTTTCCAGTTGGGGTTGAAGAAGGAGAAACTTCTAATTTAGAAATATCCCACACTTGTAACTCTTCGGGAGCAATATTGAGTAAGAGATATTTTCCACTATGTGAAACGGAACATGAAGTCAATCTACCGTTCAAATTAATCGTTGCCAATCTTGTAGTCGTAGAGTTGGGATCAAGTAAATCTGGAATGGTATAAAACATAACTTGCTTCTCGTGATTGACAGTGATTAATACTTTTCCGTCTGGGGTGATAGCTAAATCATTAATTCTGTTAAACTGAATTTTTGATTCTTTGTTTGTGTCTGTAATTGAGTCAGAAGAACGATCAGCCATGCTACTACTTCTTCTAGCTCTAGAACTTGAAGATTTAAATTCAACTGCATCAAGTTCAATAGCATCTGTGGCATCATCCGAAACAGCATAAAAATCAAACAATTCTTCACCATCAATAGTGAATACTTTGAGTTTCTTATCCGGCGAACCAATGACAAAATGAGGTTTTAAGTTGGGTTTATTTGGAAGAAACTCACAAGACCAAGTTCTTATGTCCTGACCTAACGTAAAGCAACAAAGTAATTTATAGGAATTATTATCATCCATTGAACGAGTAATTCTTTTTTGCTTCAGAGTGAGATCGCCAATATACCAAACACGAACAACTGTATCGAAAGAGCATGCCACCAAATACTTTTCACTATGATCCCAGCAACAATAGATTACCCCCTTCTTCCTGTCTAGAGGAGGTTTGTAACTTAAAGGAACAAATGAATCATTATTATTAGCAGAATTGCTATCCAATATAGCCAAAATTTTGAAGTCATTAATTATATCCATTATGATAAGGGTTCCATCAAGAGATCCAGTTACCAAGAAACGGCCCAGAGGACTAAATTTAGCAAACCAGACCTCATCTGTATGTTCATCAAAATCTTTGAGAAGATGCATTGGAAATTTCTTTTTATAATATTCTTCCTCGTTAGAAGAAATTAAAGGTTCTTCAGCCAATTCTTGCTCATAGGTTGAATTTTTCAAGGTTCTTTCTGGTAAGTAATATAATGACAACAGTTTTGAATAAGTTCTTGATCTAGAAATGATATCAGATAGGTAGTTAGGAGGAAACTTTGTTATAAGGTTTGAGCTTTCAGAAGGAGAAGAATAATTTTGAAATAAAAGATGGGTTAACCCCAGTCTTAATCTACCGATGTAGAAAAATTCGATATTTTGATCAAAATTTATTTTGAACGATATGGAATTGATATCTTTAACCAAAAAAACATCATTTTTAGTCACCAAATGATCGATTTCATAAATATCAAGACGAGGCAGCATTACTAACGGTAATAAAAGATCCGATTCTGATTTCTTATTGAGCCTATTAATCAAGTATGTATCAAACCTTGATGAAGGAGCAGAAGTATTAGTGGATAAATATGATTCAATTGGATCCAAGTAATTATTAAAGCTAAATTGTAAGTATTCAACTAATGAAGAGTCAGAATTAGCATCCTTAGTAAATGACTTTGACACCAATCTTTCCAAAAGCAGAAATCGGCGAATGATGTAAATAAGAATCATAAGGGAGTACTTCAAGTTCCTTGAAGAATCACACTTAAAAAATTCAATTATGCTGGTATGAAGATCATCTCTATTAATGGCATCATCTTTCATCAATTCATCTTGATCAATTGAATTTGCAAGTGATTCTAATTCGTGTAAGAACTCATCGTAGGATCCGTTTTCCTCAATAATCCTAACAAACTGGGGAAAACCATCTTTAACACTAGGAGATGCAGCCACAGCAGCTCCGGTGATTTTAAGTTGTTCTTCTGCCAATTGAGAGGCTATATGTCCATAACCCAAATCTTCGAGAGTGCTTCTTATAAGGTTTAATTGAAATTGTCTAGACATATTTCCTGAAAGAGGATAAGAGTAGAATTTATGGGGGTATTTGAGGAGTGCGTGACAGCGGGCCGCAATTGGCTGCTAAAACGTAATTATACCCTATAATTACGGATGGTTACTTCTCACCATGATGACTATTGAACATTGTAGAATATCTTCGATTGAGAGCCAAACAAAGCCAAAAAGAATAGAAACATGTGTTTCCGTAGGTTTTCGTAGGGATTTGGTAATATACCATAGCATTAATAATGCAGCCATATGTATACGCGAGACTAGTGAACATTTATACCTTTTGTCAAATACAACCCAAACTTGAAAAATTTTAACAAAGCAGGGCAAACAGGTAGTAGATAGACATTGAAACAATAATGCATGCCCGGATCGTTGGAATGCTTTCGTAATTTTATTTTTTCGGAATTTAAAACCATAAATCCAATTACGTCGTATTTCTATACTATTCCGAATCCAGTTCCAGCAATAGCCCTCATTATACCTGCAAAAAAGAGTCAGTTTGGCCCGCAATCATTACACACGATTTGCTGTCAGTACCGCATCCATTGTGAACCGTCTTGTCTCGTACAGCACCATTCAAATGGCGTATCTATAGACATGACTGGATCGATACTTCAGCCTTATGCGTGGCTCATAACCACGAAAACCCCAACTGGACATCTCACAATCGCCTCTTTTCTGACCCCTGCACATCTATAACAATTTGCCACTGATACTCATTAGGTACTAGGACTACTGTAGCCAACCTTTTCAGATTATGTCGGAAGGAATTAAAAAGAGAAGAAATAGAAGATCGCTAAGTTGCTTCTTTTGTAAAAAAAGAAAAGTTAAATGTGATAAGGGCCTACCTTGTTCAACATGTAAAAAAGCATCGATTGAATGTCGTTACGAACAATTTGTTCCTTCATGTCCTCCAAAAAACGGGACAGTTATTAAAGAACCAGAATCATCTAGTGACGTTCAAAATGAACTTGAGGCCTTGAAGAAAAAATTACATGCTCTTGAAAATAGATTTGGTACTAATAATGGCTCTCCAAACTCGATTCCTAGTGGCTCTCCTGATTCTAGTAGTTTCAGCTCCCTTAAAACTTTTATTGGTGTAAACCCCGTGGGTTCTCCTTCTGACACTATTGATTTATTTCATGGTGAAGCTCCTTTCTTATTCAACGCCACTCGTAAATGGTCTGCCGGTCCTTTCAATTGGATTATGATGATGAAATCTGACCATGCATTACGAAAAGCATATATATATGTCAATGATTTGAAACGGGCTAAAAGTGCTAAGTTGTGCTATGCTCAGAATGATGCTGCACCTTTCCATAATAGATCTGAAAAGAAAGCTTGTATTGAAGATAATAGCGATGCCATGAAACCATTTTCGGCTACTAATATAAAAAAGAAAAATAAGGCTCCTACCATTACAGAACAAGCAATTGCAAAAGACCAAATTAATGAACGTGCAAAGGCAATGGGTCTACTGTTTTATGATGGTGGAATAGATGAAGAATTAGCTCTTATCGACAAGGTTGAATTGGTTTTGCCCAGAAAGAAAGTAGTTTGGAAACTTATTGACAGATACTTCACCCATATTTACGCCTTTTTACCCTTTTTGGATCAAGCCGATTTCAAACAAAATATCGCTAAGTTGATTGGTACCGAATCTTACGAAGATGAAAAAATTATATTAAAAGTTGAAAAAAAAATGGATTTTGTTTACCTAGGAACTTTATTGATCATTATAAGGCTTTCTTATCTTACCTTATTCACTAACTCCGCAGCCGTGAATCAAACAAATTTATCAACTGACGATCCTTCTCCTGCAGCTCAACAAATGAAATTTTTGTTGAATAATGTTGTTAGCATTGATGTCATTGATGTTGCAGAAATGTGTTTGAAACAATTCAATCTTTTTCAAACCCTTAATCTACCTCTTTTGCAACTAGCTTTGTACATCAAAATCTACCGATATTGTGCCCCAGAGGAAGGTGAGCCGGATGATTCTTCGGAAGGAAGAGCTTTTAGTATCAATATCATTCAAATGGCATATGCAATGGGACTAAATAGGGAGTCTGATTTGTTTATAAATCAGCACTATGAATCAGAACGAGTTAGAAATTTGAAACGGAAAATATGGTACTTCTTGTTCGTCAGTGATCAATCTCAATCTTTCATGCTCGGTGTTTCAACTGTTATTAATCCTGAATCTTTTGACACAAAACTTCCCTTTTATAAATCTGGTAATTCAAATGTGGAAAATACTGAGATTGAAAAAATAGCTTTGAGGAATTTTCAAGAAATCGAAGGTTTACTTCCTTATTTAACTAAACTAGGTACTATATTAATAAGTGTTAAAGACAAGCCTAATGTCAGTGATGTGTGCTCTATGATGACGAGCTTCGAGAAACAATATGAATCTGTATTTGATGATTTACACTTTGTTAGACATGAGTCAGGTCAAGTTGGAATTGGAAATACTGACAATCTGATCGAAAGTGATGTATTCGATAAAATACACAAGATTAAAACTTTCTTTGGATTTAATCTGTTGTTGTTCAATATTTCTTTCCACTTATTCAATCATTTCGAAGGTAAGGGCCAAGTCGAGTTATCGTTTTTTTATTTAAGGAAAATGATTTTCCTTACGATATTCAAAATGATGCCACTTTACGACAGTTTAATTCAAGAAGGGCCGTTGTATTTCCATAAGTCAACGGATTTAATTGTAACTCCATCGTTGCAAGCAGGAATCCATAAGGGACTAATCATCATGGCTGCGCTTGTTTCCAGAACCAAATTTTCATTAAAGCTAATGACGGATACTCCTGAATTCGAGACTAAGGTCAAGCTTGATCCTAAATTGTTTCAAGAATATAAGAGCTTGACTCAGCTTATTGATGTTTGCAATCAATGTTCTAAGATGTTACGAGAATTCCTCAATAAAATCAGTGAAAGATACTATTATGCTTGGAGAGTGAACAAAATGTGTTCGTTTTTGAATGATGTGGTTAATAATGACGATGTTTATAATTGCTTTGAAAAGGAACGGTCATGTTTGCAGTTAACACCTGGTATGATTAACGAAATCCTCGAAATTCTCCGACAATCAGTATATTATGATCCAATTCCTGACTCTTTCAATTCATCATCCCTCGATGGAGAAGGGCTGATGAATAAGGCATTTGAGACTAAATTTGATAACGCTTACATCTTTTCAGCCGGTGGAGCCCCATCTTCAACATCTGAATATAGTCCTGCAACGGCAGTGACCGAAGCAAATGGCATTTCAGATCAAACACCTGGAGCATTTGGGGATGGAATGGTGGATTCAAAAATTAACCCAGGTACTGACAATTTATGGATGCAATTAATGGCAGCAAAACAGGAAGGCATTAGTACCCCTGAAGCAAATGAGACCTTTGATTTTGGATTTCCTTTTGAACAATATGGTATGCCAAATGTTTTCACGGACATCAACAATGTTGAAATTAACCAATTCTATTAGTGTAGTTTTAAATCTTGTAAAATAGCGTATATACAAATATATGGTTTGTTATTGTTAATATATTACACCCGTACACCATCTGAGAACATACATCTAATGATGCATTTACGCACAAATTAATAAAGTAATTATAAGTATAACATGTCACTTCCACCAACAAGAAAGCGGAACAGAAAGACGCTTAGTTGTATATCATGTAAAAGAAGAAAGATAAAATGTGATAAAGGTAATCCTTGCTCTTCGTGTGTCAAATATAATGTTGATTGTGAATACCAATCAGAAGCAAGTTCCGATGGCAATAATGACAATCAAAGTCCCAACCAAGTGTTTGACGAGTTGAAAATACTTAAACAAAAGCTTGCCTTATTGGAAAATAATCTTAAAAGTCCCGAGGAAATTCCTGCCAGTGACAATCCCTTGTTAAACAATGTTGTAATTCACCCTAGTGATCAACAATATTCAAAATCGAGTAAAGGAATAAACGGAATGCCTATAATAAGTGACGTACACACAGAAGCTCCATCATATGCCAAACCTTTAAATGTGGAATCTATATTTTCTAATGTAAGGGTAAACAGCCAACAAACTCCAATACCCCCTCCTTCAAATTTGAATTTAAGGTATAATTATTCAAATTATGGTCTCTCAAATCCTACCTCCGGCCTTGATTCTGAAAGTATACGTACTAGTACTAATGGAAGTATTTCTGGGCGTCCCGAGAATCTGAATAGTAGAGTGAGTTCTTCCTATGAACATGAGCATGGGTTTTGGGAACAGAATCCCGTGGGCGAAATGAATGATACTTTTTCATTTCATTCTAAAATATATCCCTTCTTCACTAATGCTAGAGGAACGAGGTATTTTGGTCCATTGTCTTGGGCCGGACTCATTCGAATGGACCCGGCAGTGAACAGATGTAAAAATTATATGGGATCACAAAAAGGATTAATTAAAAAAATTCTTGGAATTGATGGCTCTACTCAGAGTAAAGCAGATGCTGAATTTACATCAAAAGCTAAACTAGTGCTTGAAGAGGACGACTTGATACCTCTTAAGTCGAAATCTATAAATGCAGATCCTCATTACCGTGAGCGAATATATAAGCGTGCCCTCTCCATGGGTATTCCTTTTTATCAAGGTGGTTTGGATAATGAACTAGAATTGATTGATCGTATAGAATTGATGTTACCTCGGAAAGGTGCCATATGGATACTTATTGCAAGATTCTTTTCACACGCTTACTCTGTCTTTCCTCTCGTAGATGAAGCTGATTTTAAGCTACATCTCACTGAGTTAATTGGACCTGAGTCATATGAAGATATCAAACTTGAAAAGCTAAAGGTTGAAAAAAAAGCAGATTTTCTTTACCTTGGTTTACTATTGGTAATCCTTAGATTGTCTTATTTAACCTTGTTCACTAATGCGTCCGAGGGTGCTCGTTCCTATACAGGCTATGATGATAAAACTATCAAATATCTACTTGCAAATCCTATAACTATAGATGCAATTAACGTGGCTGAAACCTGCTATGGGCAATTTAAGTCTACTGTGTGTGTTCGCTTACCCCTATTACAGCTAGCTATGTTTCTACAGATATATTGGCTATATGCACCCGAGGATGGTGAATTAAGAGAAGGAGTTTATTCTGCAACTTCTCTTGGAAATCTAGTTAAAATGGCAACTTCCCTTGGCTTACATAGGGAACCATCTAAGTATCAAGAATCAAAGGATAACAAAAAATTGAATCACCTCTATCGAAAAATTTGGTACTATCTCATAGTCATCGACATAAATAAGTTCATGGTTAATGGGGAGCCTATGTTTATTCATCCAAAATCATACGATACTAAGATTCCATGTTTTGAAGAAGACGCTGCTAATATTAAAGACATTGAACTAGAAAGAGTAGCCGTTGCTTCTTTCTCAAAGATTGATCGAGGCTGTTATTTGGTACATCAGTTGGAGTCAGACATCACAAATGTTCGAGGAAATTTCCCTATGTGTGACTTCTGTTCCAAGCTTGATATAATGGAAATGAATTTTTCGATTTTTTATGATAAGCTAAGTAGCACCAATATGACTTCTGCAACTTCGCATATTGATCTGCATATGAAGGTGATTAATTTGAAGATACTTTTCTCGATGTCTGGTTTCTTACTATCGATTTTATTCCATATATTCAATTATTATGAGAATAAGAAAAATAAAGAACTTACGTTCTATTATATGAGGAAAATGCTTAGTTTGATTGTGCCGATATTGCTTCCAAAGCTATTATATGTGATAGAAAGATCCGACGATATTTTCCGTGAGTGCAATGACATTATAATAACTCCTATCTTAATCAGCTTGATTCACAAGACGCTGATTATCATTTCCTCTTTGCTTTCAAGAGTAAGAGCTACTATTTATAGCTTTGAAAGTAATCCCAACCATGATCAGTCAATGATAAGCAATCCTGTCTATAGTCGTCACTATAGTGCTTTAGTGGCCTTGAGTGATAGTTCCAATAAAATTTTGAAGAAAACCTCGTATTTATCCAGCAAATTGGGCCATAGATATTTTCATGCTTGGAGAATAACGAAAATGAGTAAGTTTTTGGTACAAACATTCAATTCTACGGAATATTATAAGACGGAAAACGAATGGGAAACTATTGACATGCCGACAGAGAATATTGAAGCATTGACTAAATTATGCTCTGATGATGGTTTTAGCAGCGGTAGGAAGGATACACCTGTATACACCGGTGGATTTGATAATCGGTCAGATTTAAGTAGATCGGACTCTTCTAACGAGGAGTTTACCGATGGACTTGATGACCTTTGGTTTGAAATCTCCAAAGCGAAGCAACCGTCTGGAGTACAATCTGATCTGACAAACTCATTTTACAATGCTGATCCATTTAATATTTTCTCTGAACTGTCTATGAATTTCAACGTTGATGTTTAAGTGATTAATTGATGTGACTCCGTTTAAAAAGATATCTGTATATATATATATATGCGTGTATTTTGTTTTATTATATGTAAATTATTTGTATGAAGAAGTTATGCTCCAAATGTATATGTCAGTTGTCATTTTAAGTACCATGAGATGCTTATCACTTGATATTACGCTGACTGAAAATCTGGGACATGTTTCCAATTGCTGCAAGACTGTAGTTAAATGCAAGGGATTTACTAGCGAAGAAGTATAATGGTAAAGTTTGGCAACTTTTTCATCTTCTTCATAATAAGCCGGTACAGAATATGTACTTATTGCAGAATGAACTTGAGCAGTTAATTGAGGTGAATTCATGTGGAGAAGAGTCAAATACTCATAAGTCTCATGGGAATCCACAATTTGATTGGTAAAAAATGGAGTTGCATTTATTTCATGGGATATCTGACGCTTGATGAAGCTTCGATTGGAGAAGGAGAAACCTTTACTTGTCAAATAAGAATCAATATTATCCATGTGATACGTAGAAATGCATATTGAACTTCTTGAATCAAATACAGTAGCTATAACCTTAGTGAACTCTTTGGTGAAAAAATTTTTGGTTGATACTTCAAAAAAGGGTCTCATTAATGGTGAATTCTTTCTAGGGCTAACCTTTTTTACTTCATGCTTGAACCACGATGATATGCTGAGGTACGAATGCTCTGATAATTGGAAACTAAACAACTTATCAGACGAGCTGTACTTAAAATGACAGTCACCATGGCTTACTTGGAAAGAAACATGTCCTGGGGCCTGTTCGATGTTAAAATTCGGTAAATTGGCGATGAAGTCACACATATCGAACTCATCTAGCTGATAATAATGGCTGCATGCATCATTAATGTTTAGCGAAGGGTCTTCGCTAATGACACTAAAGTCCTTGATAATTATTGAGTCCTGGATGAATTCCTCTATTAAAGGAACACATTTGTTAGGATTCGTTTGATAAACACGACATGACATTGTTGGTTGGCTAAATCAAAGATATCGCGATGAGATTCTTTTGAGTGCAGAAGAATGTAAAGAAGCAATTCTAAAAAGAAAGACATAGGATACACAGGATACACAGGATGATTGAACCAAAAACAGGAGGTTTTTTTCGTTTATATATAGTCTATAATATATAGGTTCAGATATAAGATATTCTACCAATTGGTTATATTTTGTTCTGCTTCACCAAATACACTATTTCCTCCATTATCAACACTTGCAACGTAGTTTTCCCAGTCAGTGAATATTTCAACTTTACCGGAATTATCATCAAAGAAGTCGGGCAACATTCTCCTCATGAAATCTTTACAATAGTTGTTGACAACTTCGAATTCTAGTAAAAATGCGTCGTGACCTTCAGGAGAATCGATCTCTTTTAATTCATTATTCGGAATGTATTTACCCAATATGCTTTGCTCACTATAAGGAAACAATCCATCCGATTGAATACCAATGACTAGATGTGGTTTCTCTAAAGTTTTTAAGTAATTTGGTAATGGATCGTCATTTGTGTCCAGGCCAAGAGTATCAAAATCAATTTGTCCTCTGGTTATATCATGCGTGTCTAGTTTTCTTGTAATTGCAATGTAACAATTGGCATCAAATCTATTAATGAATTTATTACCTTGATATCTCAAATAAGATTGTGCAGTGAAATAAGTTTGAGGCTTTTGGTTTGAGGGAGAATTTGCAGATGAGTTTAAGCTCGAAGATGAGTTGGTCATTTTTCTTGATCCTTCGTTATGTAATAACCAATTCTCTTCATCTTTTGTCTTTGGTAATCGTATATCCTCTTTTTGAGGGGAGATATTTTTATTAGTCGGTAACTTACGCCCGAATCTAGTTTCAAAAGAACTACTGGATCGGTAAGTTAATAAGGCTGCCATTCTGGCAGCTGCTAATCCAGAATCAGGTTTAATTCCATCATCATTTTCGTAATAATAACCATCATAATAATTAGGATCACTGAAAATACATTGTCTTTGAGTTTCGTTCCAAGATATGCACCAAGCCGATGATCTAGCAGAAGTTGCAATGGCAATGATACTTTTAACGTAGTTCGAGTTATTGTAGGTACTTGACCATTCTAATGCTATCATTCCTCCCATGGATCCTCCGATTACACACGCCAAACTTTTAATTCCAAGAGAATCCAATATGAGTTTTTCAATTCCAATGTCATCTTTAACGGTCACCAATGGGAATAACGGCCCATACGGCCGACCTGTAGCTTTCTCAATTGTAACTGGAGAGCAAGATCCATATGGAGAACCTAGGAAGTTAATACAAATTATGAAAAATCTTGAGGGATCAAATGTCTTGTCAGTCCCCAATAATGGCCCCCACCAATCTTGAACATCGGAAGATCCTGTAAGGGCATGACAAATTAATAAAACATTATCTTTGTCTTTATTCAATCTTCCCCATGTTTTATACGCTACTGGGAAATTAACCAATTTTTCTCCACATTCAAGGGTAAATGAAGGAATTTCAACTATCGTTTGTCCAGGAACCATGGAAGCATATGAATTAGTTCGACATTGTTGTTCTGTTATATCTTTATACACAGGGTTCATCATAATGTCAACATTCAATTACTACTTTTCAAGTGCTTCTTTAGAAAAAAATAGGTCGCTTATTCGTTCTTATGAAGTTTATTATACCAATGAAAAATCACCTATGTGCTTGATTCATGACTCTTACAAATCGTAATATCACGGGACGCACACGACTCCTACGCCTAAATGTTCAATAAAGTATTTAGAAAGGGAAATTCCATTTTGTCCTCCAGGTATGGAAACAGTAATAAGAGGTTTAAGTATGTCTACTGGTAGTATATAGCTTTGAAATAGCCTTGGTTTGACCTGTTTTGTGGTGAAATTTGATGTGTATCCATTAACGCCATTCAACCCTTCTTGGGTTTTTTCCTCAGAGGAAGCTATTTTTTGCAGCCACCGTTAGAACATAGAGACACTGCCAAAACTTATCATACGATGTCTTTAAGTCCTACTCATATACTGCCAAAGACAAATATCATCTTTCTACTTTGATTTGGGTAAGCCTTTCTCGTGTGAATACACATGCCTTAATCGAGGGTTCTACAGTCAATGCCATATTCTAGTCGTATCTCGTCATAAATTATACAATCTAATCATAAGGTTCGTCATATTACGTATTTCTCATTAGGAAATACTTTAACTGGTTTGCCCAAATCTTCTTCGTCATCTTCATCATCAGGTTCGTTGTTCCCGTTATATAGTTGCTCCTCTGACTTATCTGAATCTCCACTGTTCGCATCAAGAATTTCATCAGCTTTGCCGCCGTTATCATCATCATCATCGTCGTCGTCGTCGTCATCTTCTTCATCCTCCCAAACCACTGGTGTTTGAGTACCCGACTTTTGCTCATGATTCTTGGACAATTCGTTCTGTTGTTGCTTAGCTAAAATGAGATTTCTGGAGTATTCTAACTCAGAGTATATGGCTTCAACTGCAGACATTACTCCATTCTCTTTACTGATCCTTTCACTAATTTTTTTTGCTTTTTCGGACATTTTCGTATCCAAAATTACTGTTGTTAAAGCTTTTGATAGCGACTTGGCGTTAAGCTTCTTTAGCGATAGTCCCATACCAATCTCCTCAATCCTAGATGCATAAAAGAATTGATCTCCAAAAAACGGTTTAACAATTGTTGGCGTTCCTGCTTTGACACTTGCTCCAGTAGTTCCGGATCCTCCATGATGAACTGCTGCGTCAATCCTAGGAAATAGCCAGTCATGAGGTATAGATCCGGCGTTATAAAATTCTTTTGGTAGCTCTACTTCAAGTTCATGCTTGTCATGATCGTCCAATCGATCAGTCCATCCCTTATTTAATATACAGCGAACGTCTGCATCAAGAACTGCTTCAATAACAGCTTTAGTAAGGCTTTTAGAATTATTCACGACGATAGACCCAAATCCAATATAGACCACTTTCTTTCCGTCATTTTCAGCTTGCTCAAGAAACTCAACCAACTCTTTTGGTGGCGTATACTTACCAGCCTGTCCTTCTTCTAAAAACCAATAACCAGTAACCTTGACCCAATCTGGGAAATCTACTGACGGTGGAAATACCGTGGGAGATATATTATAAAGGAAAGGAATCTTTGACTGTTGCAACTTGAATAGGTTTGTTCTGGGAAGTTCCAATTGTTCAACTCTCCATCTGTTAATTTGGCCTGATATTCCTTTCCAAAATATATTTTCGAACATCACATGTGTTAAGTAATTGTAGGATCCACCTTTTTTTTGGTCAGGTACAATGAAAGCATGTGGATATGCCCTGGTACGGGTCCATGGCATAGTGAACGCTCTCATATAAGGTATTCCTAAGGCTTCAGCAATGTGAACTCCGCCCATTGCGGATGGACTTTCGATCAATATATCTGTCCCTTGACATGCTTTCCAACTTGATTCGAGTAACTCATTTATCCACTCTCTGAATTTTGAGCTGGCCTCTTTAAGAAAAGCAACGGACATCGATCCATGCTCTACCATTAACGACATAAGTTCTGCTGGGTTTCCTGCGATTTCTTTAAATTGAATGTTATGTTCATGAATCCAAGGTTCAAATTCTTTGTGTGTTGCTAAAGTGACGTTATGTCCTTCGGCCATTAAGCCTTTTGCTAATGCAATATAGGGTTGAACATCACCTCTTGATCCAATCGTCAATAACGTAAAGTTATAAGATGTTGAAGGCTTGATCTCAGTCTTGAAAAATGGTGAATCCTCTAGAATAAGAGGTATATCAAGACCTGCTGCTGCATTCAATTTGTCCTCAAAAAGTTTAATTCTGGCATTCTCAATTCGGATTGCAGCTTCTTTATCATTGTTGGAAGACACAGAATTCTTCTTAGGCTGTACTTCCCTTTGTATGTCTTTAGCGTTGGTTGACAACAGTTCCAATTCCTTATTCTTTTCTAATAGTTTTGAAATCATAATCTCACAATCATCTCTGGCTTTTGAAGATCCAAATTCTAAAAATAGTTCATCATGACCATGAATGACGATTACTAAACCTGAATAGGTTAATTTAAGTCCTTTTTCCTTGTAACAATTATCAATATCGGAAATAGGCAATATCATTCTCGTGGAAACTCCAGGTAACAAACTTCTAAAGCAAATTTCATTATCTCCCACATAAACCTTTCCATAAACTGGAATAGCTCTTTGTAAATGAGCATAATAGGTTGAAACCAAAACTTTGTCTTTATTCAAAGAGAAATGATCTTGGAAGTGCTTGGTAGCAATTTCTCTAGCCAACGCATCAGTAACGTAATAACGGTCAAGATCCTCATCTACTTGAATATAATGAGACGGATTTGTAGTCCACATACTAGTCATACCAGCAATAGCCTTTATGCTCTTACCCAAACTTTTCATTTTGCTCTTCTTACCTGCCGACGAGTAGTCATTTTTGTACTCAGATGGATCACTCAAATTCAATGGTGTACCGTAGATATGGTTATCTAATGGAGGAGATTCTGACGTAACGTTGACTCTTGGCTCCAAAGAATCCGCTTGTGACTTCTCGAGTTGTTTTCGAGGTGGATTATTAGCAAAAAATTTAATCTTGTCTGAATATCGTGATTCGGCCACTGCAAGATCAAGATGAGAAGTTTCAAATGACATGTTAAGCTTTTTAAGCCCAACAACCGATAATTGTCGAGGTAACCGTATAGAAGACGACGATTCATTGGATGCTATTGAATCACTTATTGAAATGTGATCTATATCTGCCTTTTGTTGAAAAGGTGACGTATCGGCGGAGTTCTGAAGCGCAGAATCACTTTTTTGCTTGACGAACATTCTCCCAAATTTTCTCAATCTTGTTGAAGAAGGAGATGACGTAGGTGATCTTGATAGTTCTGAGTCAGGAGAAGCCAAAGATGTATCACTTCTAAAAGCAGAATCATTGACCGTAGCCAATTGTTCGATAATACCATTACTTGAATCAGTATCCTTTGATAGAGTGGATATGGGTTTATTGGACTTTGAAGAAAGATGGCTTTCAATGATAGATCCATTACTATTTGTGGAAGACATGGATGAATTATTTGCATTTCGTACCATTTGCTTTGCCTTTTCAAGGAATTTATAGTTATTGTTAGTCGACAGCACACTATTACTTCTTTTACGTCTGGCAGTATCATAGATTATTTGGTTTAAAGTATCATTAAATGCATTACCTCCAGAAAAGAACAAAAAGTAAATATCATCTGCCAATGGATCAGAACCTACTTCATCTTTATCACCGGATTGACTTTTCTTTTGTTTAAACTTTCGCTTCATTCTGGAAGCACTAAGTACTCTTTCTTCGGTAACGTCGGTGTCGAGGTAACGTATACAAAAGCTCAAAGGGTTTTTATCTGACTCGTCATCCTCTAGATTTGATTCACCAGATAGCACCTTTCTTTTGGAATACTTTATGACGTTTTCAATTGGAATTTTAATAAGGACTTCATTTCTAGAATTAGAATTATGCAATTGAAATATAATTTTGGTGATCGTATTCACCCACTGTCTAGCCGAAAATAAATTATCCGTATGAAACTTGTAAGTCTTTTTCTTTGTTACAAGCTTGAACCAGTAACCACTTGTAACATCCTCTGAGCTTTCTTCTAAATCTTGGCTATACATACTAATCAAGTCTGAATCGTTTTCTGAAGGGCTGTTGTCAAAAGTACTAGAAGTAGGAGATTTCATGGTTGGCCTTGTTGATTTTGATTCATTGGAGTTCCTTCTAGACGGATGCTTCAGTGGCATTGTTCCAGGGGCTGGCTGAGGTGTTGGCATTTCTTTGTCGATTACTTCCACCTTTATAGCAGATTTTAAGTCAATGACAAACATAGGGAAATATAAATCGGTGGTTGATTTATATATAGTTAAGGTTTCCAGTCTTAATATGGCCCAGAATCTATGGGTGATTACAGTAGCAAAGTAAGAATCTCCATATTGGGCTGTTTTCATTCCCAAAGATCCCGAATGTATCTGAGAGTCAGAATCATCATGAGATGAGAATCCTGAAGTGTTAGTTGATTTAGTAGAAGAAGTTGTATAGCTAGAGTATCTTTTGGGTAAGAAAGCAAAGAACAAAATGTTCTCTCGTGTTAAGTACAAATGGCCCTGAAGAAGAACATTTTTTATGAGCCAAACGTGATAATTAGCATAAAAATGGTCGTCATCACTCAATTCAAAAACTGCTTTCAACTTATCAGCAATTTTTATGAGTAGACCTTCCTTCTTAGAGCACACCTGTTTCGATTTTTCTTCTTCGCTTGTTTGAGGATCAACATCTTCTTTTAATTTAATTAGAACTCCTTGTCGTATGAGATGGGGGTTAAGATTATCCACCACCGATTGTTGGAATGGAGTTCGATTTACAGGATCTGGGAACGATGAAAAATAACCTCCGTCGACTCGGGTAAGGTCCTCAGTGTCCAAATCGTCAATGAGTCTATTTTCGCTGAAATGTTTGATTATTTTACTCATAGATAATTCGTCGTGGTTGGTTTCGTTCACTGAAGCAGATCTGGAGGTGTCTAGAGACAATTTGTCTGAGGCATGTTTGCCATCAAGGGAATGGCGGCCATTTTCGGAGGATATGGAATCCGAAACGACAGACTTTTGACTGGAGTCTTTTTCATCGGGTTTATGTTCATCTTCATCATCTTCGACCTCGTCTGGATTGGTTTCTTGACCATTGAGTTTAAAGCGCCCTATTTGCCGTATTCCTGAGTGTACCAGGATACTAGCTAATATATTGAGTAAATAGTTGGAAGTTTTCTCTTCACCAATTGCATTGGCCATGTCTATTTCTATATCATCTCTTTCATTATTCTCATCAGCATCAGCCTCTTCATGAGCTTGAAACAAGTCTTCGTATGGGTCACCAGATCCCATAAAAGATAACGAATGCAGTATGGGAGGAATGATTGCTTGAGTGAATTTCTTATATAGAGGCATTTCGGTTTGAGAAATACTATCTCCTTCATCAGCTGAAGCCGTTATATTCACGTCATTATCATTCATTTTATAGTAATCGATGAGATGGCCTGACACAACAATTTACGATCAGTTGTCCTGTGAAATTGACGTATTTTTTTAAATCCGGCGTCCGCACTGGGGTAATTTTGCGGGCACTCCGAGGCTTCGGATGCGGTCGGGGGAATAAACTATCGGAAATAACTTCGAAAGCTTTGAAAGCCGTGGATGTTAATCAAATGACATCATTTTCATTGGCAATCAGGTGATGTTGGTTGAATATGGAGGTTTCTATGGAAAGTTCTATGGTACATTTACCGTGAGTTCTACGGATACGTTCGTCATAAGTAGATTCTTCTATCTACGCACTACGGTTGTAATTTACGATGAAGCATCGTAACGATTGCAGTGATTTTTCTCGCTGTCCGATCTCACTTATGTGAACACCATAATCAACACCACTACACGTTTCGGTTCAGTCAGATTTCTTCGTTGTAGCAAGCATCTTTTGACATAAGTGCTCTTAAAATGGTCTGGGCGTCGGACTTTAACGCATGCTCATGCCTATATGTGCGAAACGGGCATATGGTGTAGGTACAGAAGCTTATACATACATGTAATTATAGTGAAGCATAATCTATGGACAAGAGCCACCAAATGATTTCTGGGGCCAGTAATACGGATCGAAGGTCATAAGATAAGTAAGTTTATCGTTGATTTGTTGATAGGCAATTTAGATTATAACCCTTTCTTTAATAACTTATTCAATTCGCTGTCTGGGTCTGCGTATAGCTGGGCAAACTCGCCATCTTCAACAACCTCTCCATCAAGATTCAACACAATGATTCTGTTACTATTCTTAATGGTTGATAGTCTATGAGCAATCAGAATTATAGTAACATTGGCTTCTTTGGACCAAGCATTAAGATTTCTCATAACCATCTCCTCAGAGTAAGAATCAAGCGCAGATGTAGCTTCATCTAAAATCAAAATCTTAGGTTTTTTGATGAGTGTACGAGCCAACGATATTCTTTGCTTTTGACCTCCACTCAATTGTGAGCCAGATGATGAAGGCCCAATTATTGTATCGAATTTATCAGGAAATTCGTTGATGAAATTGTATGCATTACTCAAATGACATGCTTCAATAATGGCAGATTCTGATTCTTTCTTCTGTCGTTTGTTAAGTCCAAATGTAATATTATCTCTGATTGTTCCACTAAATAACAAAGATTCTTGCGACACGTATCCAATATTTGAACGGTAGAAATTTAAGTTAAGATCCTTGATGTTGTGATTGTTTATAAGAACTTTTCCCGATAATGGATCATAAAATCTCAATAATAATTGAGATATCGTGGATTTCCCGCTACCACTAGGTCCAACAAAACAAACATGTTCTCCACTATGAACGGTTAAATCTAAATGCTTGAAAATCAGAGAATCAAGTCTGGATGGATAAGAGAAGGTTATATCTTTCAATTTAATATCACCTGTGGTCAAATCACTGACTTTTTTACCTAAGGTGGTTGTAATTTTAGGCTTGGTTTCAATAAGTTCAAAAACTCGTTCAGCAGCCCCAATTCCTTTCATTAGTTCAGTATAAAAATTTCCTAACCCGAAAATCGAGCTACCCGTATACACTGCATACATCATAAAACTCGACAAGTCTCCAACCGTAATTTCACCGGCTCCAATTAAGTTAGTACCTACTATAAGTAAACCCATGAGGGTGACATTGCCCATAAATCCATTTGCACCATAGTATATCCCATTCAATTTACCTTCATATATTGACGATTGGAAAACTTTTTTGATTTCGAGATTATAGTCATGAACCACTGGAGTTTGTTGGGCAAAACTTTGGATTGTCTTAAGACCATTAAGTTTTTCTTCGGTAACTTTAGTCAAGTCTCCCAAATTATCTTGAATTTTTCTCGATAGTTGTTTAATTCGACGTCCATACACCGATGACATGAGGATAAGGGGAGGAAAAATCAAACTCATACATAGAGTCAACTTCCAAGATACCCAGCACATCATAGACAATCCGACTACTCCACTAATTATAGAACGAGTACCATCACTTATGTTTCCACTTAATGTACGACTTATTATTTGAGTATCACTTGATATTCTAGAGATCAAATCTCCACTCTTTATACCACCAGTATCGAAGAAATACAGGTCTTGACTTAAAACTTTAGCAAAAAGTCTCGACCTTAGTCTTGCCACTAATCGCTCTCCTGCGGAACGGAGTAAGTATACTCTTCCGAAATTAGATATTGCTGCCACTGAGAATAAGACCACTAAACCGCCATAGAACTCATACTGAGGAAGTCCCAAGATTGAAATTTCGGACGGAGGTTTTTCTGAGTTTTCCTTTTCCTTTGTAGTATCGATGATCTTTCCTATAAATAAAGGAAGGGTCATAGAGATAGTTGAGGTAGCTACCAAACACGCTAAAGCCCCTGCTAGAAGTTTATACTCGGGTTTGGCCAAGCGTAACAACTTACTTAACTCGAGATAAAGTGATTGCCGTCGAGATGATGTTGTTGAAGATGTTGTAGATTGTGTAGATGTTGAATTGAACCTGTATGGAGTCCGAAATTGGGCAGGTTTACGTAAGTGGCTTGCATTCCTGGTCAATTGAAGTAACCTTGACGACGGTCTTGGCAAGTGACCGTAAGCCAAGGGCCGTAATTGACTTAGTAGAAGCATTATTATAAGTTGAAGTTACAAATCAATCCAATTGTCGTATATGATGTGCGAACCGGAAAAAGGTTTGTGGCTGCGAAATAACTTATATATGCACAAGACAGTTGCAAGAACTACTGAAGTATACACCGACCGGCGGCATGTATTGAAAAGAAACGGCTTCTATCCTTTTGTTGAGCATGAAGAGGGATATTCAAGGTCTAATTAGTGTACACACCGTAATACCTTCATTAAGGCAGACTTCCTGGACTCTTTGCCGGGAACCGCCAGGTAAGTTATCGAGATTTGCAAATAGCTGTTTAAATACACCATGTTCCCCCACAGATTCAAAAATGGCTGTGTCTATATGTGATAACTCGAATGTATCTCTTACATCTAACGTCACTAAGTTTGGGAAATCTCTCACTATTGAAAATGACTCAAGGCTACTGATATGATTACCTCTTAATGATAGCTTTCTTAGGGTTTTGGGTAAGTTATTTATGAGACCAGGTGAAAACGTTTTAATAAAATTATCATCCAAAATAAGCTCTTCAAGCCGTGGAGGCCATGTGAAACAATGGCCAACTATATCATTGTCATCCCCCCTGTTTAATCGATGACTTTCCCAATCACCAAAACCTTCTTCATCAAGAGTTGAGTCAGAATGATACATTGATGATCTTGTTCTTCGAGTGGATGATTCATGCCCTATGCGAAATTGTTGTTTTTCAGACCCAATGAAATTATTTGACAAATTCAACAGGGTAAGATTAGTGAAATTACCCAATAACTGACCCCATTGTCTAGCGTAATTTTCCCCGATTTGTGTTGACTTGATAGTAAGTTCTCTAAATTTTCCAGCAATGGAAGCATTCGACAAACTAATTAAAGTTTTTAAAACAACCGTCACTATGGATGTAGGAGGTTCAATACTCGAAGTTTTAGCATCCAAATAAAACCGGCATTGGTTGACAGATGAGAAATATGTATCATCACATTTACCGAAATTGTCAAAGATCAGACTGAGTTGATATAAATCTTTGACAAACCCAGTATAATCGTAGGCATTTCTAATGCATAAAAAATCTATTAATTGAGGTCTAGTGATTCGAAATAAGTCGTTGTTCTCTAGATAATTTTCAAAATCATTAATTCTCATATCCATATCATAAGGGATGTGTCCATTAAAAAGAGCATCTCCTGACCTGATAAGTAGTTTACCCTTAAATAACCGCTTATATGACATGTCAATTAGATACTGAGTCCGGGAATGAAGTTTAGGAGTATCTAATACTTCAAGACAGGCAATGAAAAGAAGTGTTTCATCCGAACCAAGTCTTTCCAAGATATCCAATACTGTATCAGGAGGTAAACTCCATAAATTCATCATTGCAAATAAAATGATCAATAATTTATTTCTTTGCGGCTACATGAAGCCACTTATATAGTGCGAGCACTTGCTATGCTTGAGACACAACCTTCTTAATTGGCTACAAACGTGTAATGCTATCATAAGTGTATACTATAAACGTAAAAGTCGTAAATGTTAGGGGTCGCTGTAATACAGACCATAATTTGATTCCATAGGTGGTTGAGATTCATCGTCCATATCAATGTCGATGACAGTATTGGTGTCGCAGTTACTGTAGTCTGCATCATCATTAGGCTCAAAGTCCATGTCAACATCTATATCTTGTAATTTGATGGTATCCCAATAATTGTAGTTGATGTTATTTAAATCGTCGTCATTTGCTTCTTCTTCAATTTCTTCCACTTTACTTTGAAGTCTTGCTTCTTCTCGCTTCTTAAGTCGAATTATCTCCAATTCATTCTCTTGATGTAAAATAGATATTAAATCGGTAATGGTAAATGGAACTTGATCATTGTTTAGTAGATTAATAATCTTATAGTAATACTTAAAGCTTTGATGTCGCTTCCCAAATCTGGCATTGTATTTTCTCAAGAACCGATTGAATAATTTTAAGGCCCATCGCTGGAAATGATATATGACGACAATATATGGCAGATACCAAGGGATCATTCTTGATCCACTGGCAACTACATGCTGGAAATGTTGCATCAATTTTCTTGATATAAATGAATCCACATTATTATTACTATTAGATGACGAGCTTGTTGATACTGAAGGTTTAACTACAGTATACTTGGAATCGAGCTTAACGTTAACCGTTACCTCCTTAAATTTCTTCCTTTTGGGCTGTTCTTCGATAGATAAATTACTAAAGAGGCTGTCTAGTTTAATTCGTTTACTTCCACTCGCAAATTCAACGTCGTCTCGAGGATGTTTTTTAACCGATGTCATACGTCATTGATGTATTGAATGCAAGTATTTGGTTTAATTTATGGAAGTCTCGCAAGATTCCAGAAAATTCCCATCCCATCTACTATACATGCGCACCCATACATTCGAGCTATTACAGTGAATGGAATACTCTTATAATGCTATATAATGCTAGTTACTTCAGCGAACTCTCACCAGTAGGCTTGATATCACCTTCATCACTTGTTTTCAGTTCAGTTTTGCTGATGGCCACTTCTGCACAAAGCTGGTCATACAAGATCTTTAAGGTTCTTAAATCACTAATAGTTAATGAATCAAAATCGGTATGTTGATATTTAGTTAATTCTTGCACAGGGCTCAGAAACACAGATCCGTCGTTTGAAGTATGATCGTTGTTTCCTGATTCCAAATCGGTAACTGTAGCAGTACTACCAGCATTGTTACTTTCATTATTGGAAGTAATATTGTTAAACCACTTATCCATCACTTGGAAGCTAGCAGTTCTATTCCTTGCAAAATAATCTGGCCTTTTTGAGGGCGATTCATCAAGTGAATGTAATGACGTATTCGATATATGTCCCATTGACCCTGCAACTACATTCCCTTCATCTGGTGGTGTAGCCTTCGGATCTTGTGGTAGTGATGGGTTGAACTTAGTCATCAATTCTGACATCCCCGTAGTAAATTTAGATGTAATTGAATTTCTTTTATCTCCAGTACTTGATGTAGAGTTATTTCTGGTTCCAGTAGTTCCGCTGGCTCCATTTACTCCTGTAGTTGCATTATCAAAAACTTGATCTAGTGATGATGATCTGGTCCTGGAATGATTGGGTGAAAGTCTAGTAATAAGAGATCCCGATCTTTTATGGGCTGAGTCAACTTCACTGACTTCGTCAATAGATAATGGACGGAAATTCAGAACAGAAACCAGACCAAACCTTCCTAAAATATTCTTCATTATTCCTAAGTTCGAGCTATCTTCCGTATTCTCATTGGATATAATGGGTGATGCAATAGAAGATTCAAAATCTCCAGAGTTAACTTCGTCATCGTTACTTGTACTGGGAAACACTTCTTTCCCTTTGAGTTTGTTTGCCGAGTTTGATCTTGACCTGTTGGTTGCACTATTGAGCCTATTGCTGATTGTATTCAACAAAGAACTGGACCGTGATCGGTTATCGTTAAGTTCTTCATCCACCTTCTTGTCATCTATGATAGGGGTTTCTTCTTTTGTGGGAAATTTAAATTTTTTGGCCACTTCACGATCAACTAATTTATGTAAGGACTGGGTAAGAAGTTCATTATCAGTTTTCAATGAAGAGTCTGTAGTGAGTTCATCTATTGTGACATTCAGTATAAAGAAAAGAATGGCCTCAAAATTGGTAAGATAGTAATGGGACTCACCAGTGTTCAAGTACGTTTTTTGGATATAATTCACAAGATCGTTGTCATTATTGAAGAAGTCAATGTATTTATCATCATTTTCATTCATGTTATCGGCTTTAGTGGATGATTCATCAAGGTTTAAAAATGCAAATATCGATTTATTTATAGTGGAGGATTTCTTCGGAGATTTTCTCAGTTGACTAGATGGTATGTATAAGGAAGGAGCTTGAGTAAGGGATATATCAGTTTTATAGGGATGTAAAAGGTTAATGAAGTTCAGGATGAAAGTGAAGTTCAAATACAAATCATATTTGGAAGGCACATAATAAATAATGGTGTAGATCAAAGCAGGTAAGAGAATATCATTATTAATTTTGGAGACATCACTATCGAAACATTCTGAAAGCATCAAAATCAAATACTTTTGAATTTTAACAATACACTTTAATTTAGAATAAGGAGTCACGAATTCATTGAGCTGGGCGAATTTCTTTTGAATCTTGATTAAAAGAGGATTTGATTCACATGACTCAAATAGCGATGCAATCTTAGCCGTGGAAACATCGGAAGTTTCACTGAATGCGGCAAAGTCTAGGTTTAACAGCTTTAAAAGACCTAATTTTTCATCGAAAAACCCTTGAACTATTAGGTCACGTTCATCGAATCTGAACACTTTATCGTAGAGGGAAATATCGGCGGCATTACCTGTTTGGAATAGAATGGATTGAGCTTGCTCCAAAGACTCAAAGATGGTGATAAATTTATAGAAATTGAAAACACGTAGTTGCATATTAGCATGATCATCAGTTCTCTTCAGAAGTTTTATAGAACTAGAGGAATAATTTGCAATGGCTAAAAGGTAATCAAATTTAGAAGGAAATTGACGGAAGTACTCGGATGATCCAAGGAGACCACGTTTATTGGAATTTGATTGGGTGTATACATGAAGTGTAAGTGAATTTAAATCCTGATAAAATGCTTGGAATAAATTAGATAGTTCACCTAGTGTCAATGGCGCTTGATACCGTGGCTCCTTAAGATATTTGACGAATCCTTGCACCAACTGGTTTATTTGAGGATGGAGCCCTGCGGTTACATTCGAGTGGACTTCATTCTGAAGCACCGCTAGAAGACTCATGATACTTGAAACTCAAGTTTCTTAACAATATGGTGGGAAAAAAGGTAGTTAGTTTAAAATTTTTTAAAAAAAATTATGCTCCTCTTAATGCTACCTAGGACTTTATCCCTTTATCGGCCTAATTGGGGAGGTTATATGCACTACCGCCTCCGATGAACGAAAACTCAGCCAACAGTAAGAGAAAAGAAGAGACGAGAAAAAGATACAATTAGGTAATGAAAACGAGTGTATTGTTAATTACAAGTAAATTTGCTATCCACGGTGTACGTATCAGAAAAGGCTATGTTGATTTAGAAGGGATGAAGTAAACTCCCAGGACACAGCCATTATGGTTTGGTTTTGGCAGATCACAGCAAATTCGCAGCCGCGTTGCAGGTATACGAGGAGGTGCGGGTTTTTGCTCTGAACGCCGTGATTTGCAACAATTGGCATCAAGTTTAGAAGATGTTTGGCTTCGGGTGTCCAAATCGCTAGATAATTGGTTTCCAGTACCAAGGAGGCAAAAGAGCAAGATTTAAGTACTCTGACCATCCAAACACCATTAATTTCGTTAGTAAAGGTAACTGGTCTTTAGACCGTTCTCGAGCTCTGATATTCTCAAGTGTGGAGTCGCTGGTTAGTTTTTTCATGAAAATATCTTTAGTAAACCACCATATATGACCTATTGAGTAACAGATAAACGTCTGCCATAAGAATTTCAGTCTCATTAAACTGGAAACTCCGGTGGAGATGGAAATATTAAAATTAACCAAATCCATAAACAATTCGCCGCTAGCCATCCAGTTTATAAAGCTTAGTACATACGGAAGGTAGCTGGCCTTAACATTGAGCCATGCAAGAACCATGAATTCTATATCTGGATTCTTCTTGCAGAAAATATAAAGCATCAAATCATCCAATAAGGGACCGAGCATAATGATCTTGAGGTCTCTATACTTATAGCCGAAGTTCACCATTATAAGCACCAACAAGCATATTATCATCATACTGTACATGAAATCAATCGACTTGTTTTTCTCCAATCTCGTTTGGAGGGTTTTCTTTTGGTCTTCGTCTAGATTGACTAATCTGGATGCTGGGAAATGATACAATTCTGTCTGGTATCTGGACTCTATCTGGCCAAACGATCGTTTGATGAAATAAAGATATATGAGTTGGTTAAAGCTGAGGTCTCCAAAGTATATAAATGACGTGATTAGTCGCCACCATTCTGATCCAAATGCTTTATTTGGTATGAAAATTAACGACGTAGGTGACACTATTCCCATCGACGTGGCGGTTGATAAAGTAACCACCCCTACCATATATGATGCTGTGAAGATTGGTATTTCCTGTACTGCCTGTAGAAGTTGGTCCATACTAGGCGTTTGTTGACAATTGTAAGCTTAAAATGCAGCCAGGTTGGCGACTTTTTGTATTTCTAAGATATGCCTGTGGGGCGCTACCATCATCGCAACCAGTGTCGTGTCGAGACTGGGAACTACCCCATCACGTGCCTGGTATGCTTAGAGGTGCCACCAAATATACGTGTCGAAACAGTAATGAATATTGAAGATATTATCAATAGTACCGATATCTCCATAACGTCAGAAGTCTTGCAGCCTTATAAGTACCTTGAGACTATTCCCAGCAACAACCACAACATCAGAACTCGGTTTCTCCATGCATTCAATGATCTCTATTACAGCATCAAAGACCCTAAGCTTTTATCGCAAATAGGTGAGGTTATAAGGGTGTTCCACACGTCTTCGTTGTTAATTGACGACATTGAGGATTCGTCTGATTATCGGAGAGGACTCCCTACTGCCCACATCAAATATGGTGTTCCGCTTACTATAAATTGTGGTAATATGATGTATTTCATTGCCCTCAAACAGGCTATGGAAACGGCCCAAGCGGTTTCATTAGACAAATCAGCACCCTGTGTTACCATATTGGTAGAGGAAATGCTCAATCTTCATCATGGCCAAGGTCTCGATATCTACTGGCGGGATTCTTTTCATGAAATTGCCAACAACCTTCCTACCATAGATCAGTATCTCCATATGGTTATGGATAAAACCGGTGGGCTTTTCCGTCTTTCCATTAAGTTACTTCATCTTTTCTCGGAAAACGATTCGATTCCGCAACAAGAATTATTAAAACTTGCTAATCTATTGGGAATCGTATACCAAATCCGAGATGACTACTTGAATTTAGTAGATGCCAATTACTCCCACATGAAAGGTGCAGTTGGAGAAGATCTCATTGAAGGAAAGCTATCCCTTCCTATTCTTCACTGCCTCAGAACTGATCCAAGCTCTTCAAATCCGGTTCTTCATATTTTGACCGCCATGGATGCCGAGCAGCGTAAAAATGCTGTAAAAGAAGTGCAGTCGGCAATTGACCATATTACACAAACTGATTCGCTTCAATATGCTAAGGGTTTACTTGAGGAGTACATCAACAAGGCCAAATCTATGATATCATCCACCAGCCATCTTTCTGATCCAGGTTTAATTCGTATCGTCGATGGTCTTATGGTGTGATGTACGGGTGTACCGTTTTGATATACCATTTTTCGCCTCATCGCAAAAAGTTTAATTCAATTATCGATTATAATCAATGCTTTACCTTATTGGATTGGGGCTCTCTTATGAGTCTGATATTACTGTCAGAGGTCTTGAAACTATTCGCAAATGTAAGCGTGTTTACCTCGAAGCATACACCTCCATTCTTATGGCTGCAGATCAAGAATCACTTGAGAAATTCTACGGTCGTGAAATTATTTTGGCAGACAGAGAATTGGTTGAAACTGGGGCTGATCAAATCCTTGCTGATGCCGATAAAGAAGATATAGCATTTTTAGTAGTTGGCGATGTATTCGGTGCCACCACGCATACTGACCTTGTCATTAGAGCTAGAGAATTAGGTATTAAAGTAGAGTCTATTCATAATGCGTCAGTAATGAACGCCGTAGGTGCTTGTGGATTACAGTTGTATCAATTTGGTCAAACAGTTTCATTGGTTTTCTTCACTGATACATGGAAACCTGACTCATTCTATAATAAGATCATGGAAAATAGAAAGATAGGTTTACACACTCTTCTTCTTTTAGATATTAAAGTTAAAGAACAAAGTATTGAAAATATGGCTAGAGGAAGACTCATCTATGAACCTCCAAGATATATGGATATTGCGACTGCCTGTAAGCAATTGATAGAAATAGAAGAATTGAGAGGTGAACAGGCATATACAGAAAATACTCCATGTGTTGCTGTTTCAAGATTAGGATCTCCAACTCAAAAATTCAAAGCTGGTACCTTGAAGGAGCTCAGTGAATATGACGCTGGTGAACCTTTACACTCATTGGTTATGTTAGGAAGACAAGTTCATGAATTAGAATTAGAATACTTAAATGAATATGTTGATAATAAAGAAGAATTCAAAAGATTCGTTGAAGCTGATCAAGAATTCTTTAAACCAGCTCCTTGGGTTCCTGAAGAAGAAAATTTTGATGATTAAGCGATTATTGGTTCTTCTTTTCCAAGTATTGGTCAACTTCTGATTTGACATTTTCTTGAATGTCCCATACCATCCAATCATACCATCCATAATATACTGGGATGATTGTAACCAAATGCCAAAGAGAATGGGCATCAACTAATGACCAAAATACTGGAGCAAAATCGAATATTTCGAGAGACATTCCAAAAACTATTATCAAACTTAACAATAATGGATATAGTGAATATAATTTTGGCGATTTAGCAAAGAACCTTTTTATTATTATTCTATCAATGTAATGGAGATGACTGAAGTCAACAGTTTTTTCTGATTGTTCTTGCTCGTAGTAAGTATTGTAAAGCCGAAAGCATTGTAATACCCAAAATACATTTTGGAATACACCCACCGTTATGTTGGCTCTCATATTATAAGTATATGACCAATCAGTTTCCAAACGATATATGTGGAGATAGTATGCCATAATGCAACTTGAAGTAAATGCAATTGTGTATAAGAGATTATGAGGCATATAAAGTTTGAAGTATCTGGACGCAATGCCATAAAATCCGGATAGGACGGTTAAACCAGCAAAATAATAGTCCAATTTTTCAGTTATGGGGAAATCCCGAATATGAAAAATGGTGGAAAATACCCAAGCTGACATGGTGATGATATTTATTATTAAAAGCAGAATCACCAGGTATTTCGTAGATGACGAAGATGACTTTAAACATTTACAAATTTTGAAAAATCCCAATAAATGAACCCAAAAATTACCAGCAGAAAATACCACCGACGTGAATTCTTGTATTCCTAGCAACCTTTTGAATGGCCATTTACCATGAAATTGAACCACTTCTTCGCCGTCATTTATTCTGTCTTCAGTAATGAGTATTTGGCACTGGTAATCACAATTTGATACACAATCCCAACCAAGCAATCTTAAATGTAATGGCAACGGCACATCTTGAAAATTCCAATGAGGATCATAATTGTGGAATTCGTAATCTTGGTGTGATCCATTTTCTAATAATTCGTGATAAATTTCTTCTTGAATAATGTTGTATGGATTTCTATAACAAGAAATTTGTTCACATTGATACCTGCAATCATGGAATTCGTCTAAATCATCACCTGGTGAACAATTCACAACCGTCCACAAAACTAGCAAAGTCACTAACTTGAAAGGATTTATCACCATTTTGGAACAAGAGTCTAATCAAACGGTCTAAATAAAAATAATGTCCGCGAAATGTAACCATGTTCCGAATTTGGCTGCAACCGTTTTCGTCAAAAATGGCCTCACCCTTTAAATTTATGGCTTAACCATGTAGAATTGGAAACAATAAAACTTTAAATTAAAAGCAAACTGCACATCATCTGCAACCAAAAAATCATTGGCCTTGCATATTTAATACAGAGAATTATTTCCTAATTGAGTTTCTAACATGAACCCAACGTTATAAATCGAAAACTTAATGCACAAATAAACAATCGAAGGTGGGAAAAATAATCAATGAAAACAATTACAGTGAGCAAAATGCAAAACTCTTAGGGGAAGCAATATCCCGAAGTAAATATGACCGATTGTAAGAAGAAAAATAAATTATTGAATTAGTAAATAAATAAATAATTTACACTACTCTAATCATAAAATACGTTATAAATTGTTGAATTTTTAAAAATACAAAACGGAAAAAGGTCAATTTAGAAAAAAGTTTTTTCAAAAATGTCTATTTCGTCCACGTCAACGTGTAACGCTTGAATTTTGTCTAATAATTCCGAAACTCCTTGGTCCTGCCTGACTGATTTTTTATTAAGTTTAGTTTCTTGTAGGAGGGAAATTGATTCAATCATTGCCCTTAAGGACAGAGCCACTGACATGCACGATACATGAATACGACCATAGTGATCAATCATGTTTACTGCCATTCGTAATACTGTCATTAATCTGTGAGGGTCAACCTTATTATTCTTAAACTTATGATCAGTTACATTCTGATAAAGTCTTAATGCTAACCAAACGCTTGCATAATGTATCAATGCTACTGAAGTCATTGTTGTAAATTTTCGGTTTGTAGTGAAGTTGAAATTAAGGAGTTCAATGCATAGGATAGCGGCATTAGTACCAGCATTTCTAAGTTGTTGAAATTGTTCTATATTACGAATGCAATTTTCAATATCAGAATCAATCATACAACCCATTTCCAACATTAATATAGGACGACAAAGAACTAATACACTCGAAAGGTGTATAACATGAAGGATTGTAAATGAATAACTTTTGAAAATACTTTGAGGTTCAAGGTCTTTCAGAAGCAGACATGAAAGCAGTTGAAGCTTAGCCCCATGAGCTAACAATTTTTGAAAGTCAACCACATTGCCACCATAGAATCTTCGGTAGGTATCGGTGGTGATATCAAGCATTTCGATATATTTAGATGCTAGACTCAAATGAACATTAGTAGTTTCCAGTAAATTCGGTTTATCATCCCAATCTGCTTCATCCAATGATAAATCCTTCCCTTGTGATAGATATGCCAAACGGTGCCGTATAATGACAGACATGAATAGTTTCCGTCTAATCATACAGTCAGGGGAGGCCTCATTGGCAGATTTCTTATGTAACTGTAATTGAAAGCTTAACTCTGTAGCCTTTCTTGCATATTCCCAACTAACATTGTTATATCCTTTGAATAAATAAAAAAAGCCAATTAGTAAAGTGATTTGAACCGTAAACAATTGAACAGGAGGGCGAGTATTATTCCACCGGTGATAGAAATCCAATCCACAAGTGAAAAGTTTTACAGATTCTTCCAGCTTATAATTTCCTTCGGAACTATCAGAATTAAACTTGCCTATGGCAATGACAATATAGAATAATGCTTTTGCTTTTAAGTCTTCGATTGGAAAAGTATCACCTTTATAAATCTGGTCAACAGTGATCCGGATTTGGTTTATATCGAAAATGAAATACAGATTATTCAATGATTCGATGAAAGATGCGATATACCTATCAGTTAATTCACGGGGAGGAAGATATTCCGAACCGGTGAATGTCGGCAAATCATCTTCTTCATTAGTGGGAGGGTCAAGTAAAGAAGTAAACTGGTCAGTCTGAAAAATTTCGTTTAAAAATGGAGCTGATTCTTGTCTGAATTCTTGAAGAGAAGCAATCCCAAAATATCTAAAACAGCTCGGACTTATGGAAATAGTTTGAAATCTGTATTCAATTTCAGGTTTAACGGGAGGAGAAACATTGGATGAACTTGCATTATCGGTAAAAGAATTATCCTTGTAAGAAAACAGGGGAAGAGACGGATTTGAAATCGATTTTAAAATTGACTGAATAGGAGGAACTTTTGTTGAAGTGGGATACTGCTTAACATTTGCGACATAAACTGACGGATTTGGAGGAGATATTGATATTGGAACTGGGGGAGAATAATTATAGTTGCTGTAAGGAATGGGGCCATTGCTGTAATGAATTGGGCCATTATGATAAGAAATTGGGACATTATTATAAGGAGTAGACACCTGATTATAAGATGCAGCAGGGTTACTGTAAGATGCAGCAGGAGAAGGGAACTTTGGTAAATTAACCTGATTGTAAGAACCTTGGAAGGGAGTGATTTGATAATTAGGTTGAGGCCCATTTAAAACATAAGCAGAAGAAGGTAAAGGGAAAGAGGTATTACTTATTGAAGAAGAACGAATTGGAGGACTATTTGAACCACTTGTATTAGTTGGACTTGTTTCACCCGAAGGATTTATATCATGATTAATTGAAGCTCTATGGCGAGCCATTTTTTCAGCTTTTAAAGTTCGTTTATCAGGAATTGTATAAGAACATTCAAGATTTTTCTTTTGACAAAGATAACAAGGCATTTCACCCGTACACTAGAAACAACATTAGTATAAATCAACCACAATTCACAGATTAAGCAAATACATACTTTGTACTTTCTTTTCTTACAGCTATCACAAGCAGTTGATACTTTACGCCTTCTTTCCTCGCTGGGCCGTTTATGGCTCATGACAGTCGAAAAGAAACAACAAGAATCAACTTATGACGGAATCAAGTTATTTTATAAAGATAATGCAACAAGAAAAGGTACACAACCTAAAAAAATTTTACATATACGCCCGAGACTTTTTTTGGTTTTTGCTAATAGTAATATGATGGAGCTGAATCATTTTTCGGGATGAAAATACTAGACACATCCATATGCAGCATGGAATTATCTACTCAAAACAGTCGGTGGATCTTTTTCTGTTCTCTTATTATTGCCATTTTGAGCGAGATGCTGGAAATTAAACTTCTACCATAATAAGCCAATTCTATTCCTGGATTTCTGAGACTAATTCTTTTTCTTTTTTTTTTTTTTACTCGGTAGGCCATGGGGGGTTTTAGCCCTTTGTGCATAAGTAGTTAATCACCACCAGTTATGAACACGGGCTAGGTCCGACACTAATTACGTGAGCCTAGCAGCCAAATTAAACCAACGTGTAAGGAAGATTACGAAAGCATCACGCCCGTGGAGCAGGCGAAGGTTTTTGGCATGTCTAAACCTTCTCCATTAGGCTTGGATCTCCAGTAATGAGACCTAATTACAATCGTATTATGAGCAAAAGGCCCTGACGTGCGTCTGTGGCTCGGGGTAAATACAAGGCAGCGCAATGAAAAATTCACTAAAAAATTCGAACCTAGATTACTTATGCATGAGATGCCAGTGAGAAAAAAAAAAATCATTGCACTAAAACCCATAATTCAGCAAGTGAAGTAAGTATACCAAAAATATGACCACTCCTAACTAAAACCCATAGCCTAATCCAGAAAAATAACATCAAACTCCTGTTTAGACAATAAAATTAAACTTCTCATTGTACCGGTTCGGACCTATGCTTTGTTGCCGAGTCAGCGAAGGTATTGTACATGCATTACATACTGACCTCGCGAGCCAACATCCGAAGGTATTGGGATGCTCTCAAATGTTGAGTGTTTCCGATCTCGCCCTCGCGCTGATTGTTGTCGATGGTGTTGGCCTGTTGCTGATGATGATGATGTTAGTTTGGACAAGCGACAATTGTCGTATCTCCCCTTAGAACCTTAAATGTAGTGCTGCCGCAGCCTTTACCAAGTTAGGCAATCAATCACTATGATTGAATTATCGGATGCCGCCGATGCTTGAAGTAACAACGCTTCTATGCCGGTAGTGGCAATGTACCCTTTACTCTTATGCGGCCAAAGAATATATAGCTATTTATGGCACCCCGGGGAGTATCGCTAGCGGAGTTTTTTTTTTTTTTTTTTTTTTCAACCATAGTTATTTTTTACTACTTTGCGTTTCTTTGTTGCTCAGGTGGGTATTGTCGTGTTGTCGATCCTGACAAGGAAACAACGTCAATTTTAGCAATTTATGACAAACAGCCTCTCATCAGCCCGTTTGAATGGTCGGTGTTTACACTAGTTGATGGTTTTTACATGCACGCCGCCTTGAGTTTCCTGGCAAAATGACAATGATGCGGATTAAATTCCTTGGTGCATGAGTAGTTGTTTTCCTTTCCCTGAGCCTGGATATCGATAATTTCCGTTATCAAAAAGTGCCACAAACTCAACAATAGTAGGATGATTGGGTCTCGGGTTAGTGCACCATACAGGTTTACTTTTACGTTTTGCAGCATCGATGCCTAGGAATTCCGTATGTCACGGTTCAATTTGGTTCCTCATACGATGGTCCAGCATCACTTATGCTTCATTGACGAGATTGTTGCAGTGCCTTGAGTCTTTTTCGCTGGGTACATGTTCTGGACTTGTCTTGTCTCCTTTGGGGTGACCTTTCTCGTTTGTCTTGTGCTTCGTGTTTATCGGTTCCTCTATGTTTGTGCTTCCATACCTGGCTGCATCTGTACTCCCTTACCTGGCACGATCTTTGTACTTCCTTTATTATTTCTCCTCTTTATGCTCGTCATTCTTGTCAATTATGCCTTTATCCAGCTATTCATTCCTACCCCTTTAGCAATTTATCCATAACCGTTGGCTCGATTACACATGACTATAATTAGGTCCATTTGAACGGCTCCATTGTTATCTTAATTTGCTTACTTTACCCCTCATGAATCCATTTAGTTCACAGTACTGAATTATGTTCAATAGGCTTATTCTTGCATAGACGGACCTTCAATGGCTTCCGCATACGAGCCACGGGACATAAAACCTCCTGTGAGTCTATGGTCCACCCATATGTATGCAGCCATTCCAATGGGCCCAAACAAACTCATCAATTGTACTTACTGCCAACATTTTTAAGTTTGTTACCGATATTGCTCCATTGTCTGGCTTTTTTTTTTTTTTTTTCGTCCCAAAGGTTTTCTTTTTTTCCGTTCTTTGCTTCGCTATCTACCATTGGTTCAATAATCAGTAAGGTATATTTTGAAATTGGTGGACTTTGGCATGAAAATTCCTCGTTTCCCACTTTTTTACTCTATTTTCTTATGAATTTTTGTGGTGCCCCATGCTATTCAAGGTTTACCATCAAAAATGATTGTAATCAATCATAATAGCACCCTCATCACTAGTTGATCATTTCCTATCTATAGATAAGCATCTCTCTATTACAACGGATTGTTTTCGGGATGTTGTGGACTTTTTCCGATGAGGAACAGTAGATTTGACTATACGCTCGATTATTTTGGTGGTGAATATATCGTCAATAAATTGACATCTCGTCCTCCAATAAATCTGCCCCTGCCATCGCGAACCATTTTAGGCTTCAATTTCCGCTGGATAAGGGCCCCTGCTAATTTGTGCCTAAGTTATCGGGTGTCTGTAACTGTTCTTTCGGTTCCAGGAATTATGTAGCGAAGAAATCAAAGCTAAGCGCCGGTATCTTTCCCAATCGGGAGTAAGCGATATAGATGCGACCCCATATAAATGACTTCATAAACCACCAGACTTTTTTTCACATTTAATCCATCTTTATTGAATTTATTTGTTTAATTATGGCTCCTTCAACTGCTACTACTACAACCACAACTGAGGCTCCAACCAACGTTCCTGTTAGTGTTGAACCTTCCACTTCTAAAGGTTATACAGCAACTAGAGGTTCTCATAATCTTGCTAAAGGTTTCCCTCATCCATTCCCTATTCCAACTTTTGAATCTAAAGCTGAAGAAAGAAAATGGGCTAAACAACATATGGCTGGTGCTTTCAGAATCTTTGCAAGAAAAGGTTTTACTGAAGGTAGTGCTGGTCATATTTCTATTAGAGATCCTATTGAACCTGATACTTTTTGGATCAATCCTTTAGGTAAACATTATGCTTTAATGAAAGCAAGTGATATGGTTCATGTTGATGAACATGGTAACGTTTTACCAGACGGTAACCAAGCTCCTATTAACAACGCTGGTTTCTCTATTCATTCTGCTTTACATAAAGCTAGACCTGATGTTAACGCTGCTTGTCATACTCATTCCGTTTATGGTAAGGCATTTAGTTCTCTCGGTAAACCGTTGGCCATGATTAACCAAGATGTTTGTGCTTTCTACAAAAGCCATGCTGTCTATGAAAATTTCGGTGGTGTTGCTTTTGATCCTAAAGAAGGTGAAGAAATTGCTGAAGCTATCGGTAATGGTAGAGGGGCTATCTTAGCTAATCATGGTATTATTACTGTGGGTGAAACCGTTGATGAAGCAGCTTATTTGTTTTGTTTGATGGAAAGAAGTTGTGAATGCCAACTTTTAGCCATGGCTGCTTTACAACCAGGTGAAAAATTAATACTCTGTTCTGATGATGCTGCTGCTTACACTGAACAAACCACTGCTGACCCTGAAAGTTTATATGGTGAATTACAGCCAGATTTGGAATTGGAATTAGCTCTCACTGGTGGTGACTTCTTAAACTAATTTATCCCAAATTATGACTTTCTAATTTCTTTAAATTGTTTAACATTTTTCATTTGTATTTTCTCCCTCTATTTATAAATTAGTATCTTTGAATAAAAGTATTTGGTATTTGGATTCTTGTCAAAATTGGTATCCTATTACTTAACTTATTATACATCTAATATACATAATCTTACGTGCCATGAATTTATCATTTAATCAATTAAACGATTTTGATTAATCCTTTTCCTTGTTGTTGTAAAAAATCAATCAAATCACCTTTCTTGTATAGTTCAATTACATTTTCAAACCCTCCTACTGGCATTCCACCAATAAAGATGGATGGGATGTTTTCATCTTCATGTTCCTCTTCATCATTGTCGTCATCATCTTCTTCCAAATCCATATTAACATTTTTGTTAATTAGTCTCATTTGTTTGAAATTATACTGAATATCTTCACTAATCTCGTTTGGTGAATTAGAGGGCTCGATGTGTTCTGAAAGTGACCTTAAATATCCTACGATCTCTTTATAATGAGGATGCTGAAAGAGATTGACCACCTTTGGTTCGGGTGTGATAGTAAGGGAAGATAATAAAATTTCCAAAGCTGAAGATTGTTTTTCATTACTTTCTTCTTTATCAATGATTACCGTGATTGGGGCAATAGAGAGGATTTCTTTTAAGTCCTTCATAGGGTCGACATCAGCGTCCGTAGTTTGGTTTTCATCATCATCATCCTCATTATCGTTAACATGTTCTTTGTGCTGATGATGATGAACATAACGATTGTGATCATCTAATTTCCATAACTCATCGTCGGTATCTTGTTCATTAAATAAATTGAAATCACTTGCAGCTTGTTTTATATCACCATCTGGTTTGAAGAAACTCCATATTTTACCGGGCCACTCATCATCATGGGCATGAATTTGTGGGTGGAAATCATTAGGATATGTTGCTTTGAAGAAGAATAAGTTTGCAAACGTGGCCATGATTAAAAGTGATAATACTACGGAAAGAAGGGTGTTGGTGGATTCCTTTTTCTTTGGTGTTTTTTCTCCCTTTTCTATATCATATTCAAAATAATCATTCTTTTCAATATCATGGGCCTTTAAGGACAATTTCTCATCTTCAAACATAGGCATCTTGCTGGAAATACTACTGGTTCTGGAAGGCATACTTTATAATTTGTTTTGGAACTAAAGGCGAGTATCAAGTATTTATATAGTTTCCCCAAATTTGTAATATGGTACGGCAAAAAACTGAATCTAGATGGTTAGTTCCGGTGGTGACAATAGACCCTTAACAATAGAACAGTAATACCCACTCGGAAATGACTAGTATAGAACAAATCAAACTATATTATTCGACGGGCTACTTTACTATTATTTAAATGAAAACAGCTAGATTCACCAATATAAATCATCCGATATTGTCACCGATGTTGAAGTGATTATTTTTTGTTCGCTTGAATGATGATCATCATCCTGCCCGTTTTCGGTAATGAAGTACCCTAAAACTGCTCCACATGCATCCATTTCCGGCCAATTTCGCAGCCTAAGTAGGAATTGGGACCAAGCTTACATTACGGTAGGTGGTTCTTACAATTTTAAATACTGGTGAACTTATTTGTTCACTTGTGTCGACTTTGATAACATGTTTTATTCTGTCATTATTCATCTCGTGTATTGTGCTTTTTTGCAATGTCCATTATATGTGGGGTAAATTCCGGGTTTCAAGTTGCCGCATAATGACACGCTTTATCACACGACTAGTTTCTTAAAGTAAATAAATGGAACGCGAAATTTTTGCAACCTGAAGTCCGCCTTATATAAACATGGCTATTATTTTATGCCAAACTGATTGTCTTCGTACGATCCTTATTCATGCATTTCCACCTAATAATCTCTCCATTCAAATCTTTCTCTTTCCACACACTTTCAACCACGGTTTTTGCCAACTTAACACTGGCTAATTCTCGCTCTTTCTCCATCTCAACAAGCCTATGAAGTACGTACCATCTCTCATCTTCACGAGTAACTCCAACAAGTCCAGTAACGTAAAATGTCCAAAGTAATGACATGCTCGAAAGAGGAAATTGCTTGGTGAGTTCGAGGATTTGAGTGGTCAACTTTTTGATATTATTCCATTTCTTCAGAAATATCCTACTAGTATTGATGGTTATATTATTGAAATAACAATATTCCGTATCAATTCTAGCAAAAAGATATAGTAATGCAGTGAGACGTTTGATTTCTGATATTATCTTGACTCGACTTAGTGATTGTTTGAATTCCGACGTGTCTTGATCAGTATCTTCTATCTTGAAGGTTTGTTTGAGATTTAAAAGTTCTTGTTCTAATTTATCTCGTTCATTTAAAATCTCTGTTTCTAAGGTTTTTCGTATGTTGGAGTCTTCAATGTTCTCTAATCTCTCGTAACACTGCCCAAGATTCAGAATCCTACTAATTAGATATATCAAGTAAGGGCAACATCCCATAACAAAATCAATTGATGTTTCTCGGAAATGTGGAGGATTGTAATCTAATGATGAATTTCTATTCCATGCTGTATCGCCCATTATTTCATGTGTCACAAAGTAGTCGATGAAAAACCTTGCCAAAGGGCTTGATTCTGATGTAATAACGTTTCGTTTTTGAAAAAATTCTTTAGCTCCATTAAGATGCACGAGCCATGATTTCCCACAATGAAGAGATATATCCCCAAAACACAACATCAAAATGGTACCCAAAACCTCGTCCCAATTCAGTGTTTCAAAATTCGAAAATTGGGAAAAATGCATTTTTTCTTGGATTACTCCAGGTAATCTTTGAATAACTTCCCTTATATAAGCGTTTCCTTGTTTCCGATACTTTTTTTGTCCCAATAATGCCAACTGTCGACAGCTCACACCTAACACAGTTTTGAATAGAAGGTCTGATGACATGCATAATGGAGATATTATATTCAAATAAGGATTGACTTGAGGTACTTTGGTTTGAAGTTGTTGATTGGGATAACTAATGCATTTTGGACATATCTCATTAATGAAGTAATTAAATATAAGTTCTTCGGTATCATTTAACGTAGGGAATATATGCAAATCTGTAGGACTGGTGTTGAATGGCAGTGGATAGTTTAACGGAAGATCAACTTCGTATTGCTTTATCATCAGTTCGGATTCTAATGGCGTATATGTTAAAGATGAATCAACCAGTTTAATTCGATTAAGGATATCATAAGCTATATCAATCCCATTGGACGAATCTGCAAACTCGGGAGATACTTCTCTTTTTTCAAAGTCGTCAAATGTTACATTAATAAAGTATTGGTCATTTTTTAAAGAAGAAGTTGAATCAGAGCAAACTTGCGGTTCTCCCTGATTTTCAGTTCCTTGAACAATAGGTTTCTTGGACCTTCCAAACGCTATACCTCTTTCTTCAGCTTCATCTTGCCATAATAGTTTAGTACCATACTTACAATCCAATTTAAGTCTATCACAATTCTTGCATGTGGGGTGAGTTTCTAAATCGTTAGAATGGATTTTTGGCCGCAAAAAACTGTAGAAACATGTATGTACGTACCATCACACTTCACTCTTCTTTTCTTACATGTGAAACATCCTGAACGGCTTCTCTTGTCAAAACTTCGAGGCCTTGTTTGTTTGGGAGTAATCATTAATGGATATTACGTATGTCAAATTATGACAGAAGTGTCAAGAAAAATGATTCTAAGCTTTAAAGGCTCGTTTGTACCTACCTAACGAAAACGCACGTTTATCTCAATTCCGTGATTCCGCGTGAGTGGGTACGTGCACGTGATTTGCGTGTTGAAATTTGCCCAACTTTTTGGCACCCAAGTGATGAGACGAAAAACTTCATTTGTGGAGAAAACCTCCTACCCTATACGACTTGGATGAAACAAATGGAGCATGAATATGTTGATCTATTAGTCTTTGAACAACAAGAGCTAATAATCTTATTATTGTAACTTCCTCTGATCATGTAGGTAACAGTGTTACACAAAGTCGTCATTACTCACCACTAAGTTCTGTTCATATTGAATTACAGAAGTTCGACTATTTTGGATTCCAGGACGTTGAATGAACTTTTTGAACGCCCCAATTCAGGCTCCATCAAAGTCATGTCCATCACTGTCATTTATACTTCCGCTCATCAGTGAGGTAATTTGTTTATCATGTTAAAATTCAGATTTTATTTATTTAGATATTTAAAACTTTTTTTTGGATGGTTAAGAACTAGATACAAGCTAATGAGTAATGAAGTGATGGAATATCTAATCCATTGATTTGTTGAAGTCTACACTATTAAATTCATACGTTTCGTCTTATTGCCAATGATTATTTGATTTGCAGCCGTTCTCGCACAGACCCACTCGATTAGGCAAGGGCAGTGGTCGTGGCTCTTAACGGTTTTGAAGAATGGCTGCAACTTTTCAAAGCATAAATCGAATCTTTCGAATAACATCAACTTTATACGTAGTTCGCTTGCAAATTTGTCTCCAATTGACCGAATAGAATAATTAGCTTAGATGATGATGCATCCATGCGATCTTGTTAACTGTAGAACAGTAAGAAACCGGTATTGGACTTTCCCAATCATGCTTAATGAAAACAGGACCGTTGTTTATTGTGCTGAAACTTGATTTCAAAAGCGGTATATGGAACTCATAAGTAGATAGTATGGACAGCCCCACAACCATTGTCCCGTTCATGTACGGAGTACTTCCTGTTGATGGTGTACAATTCCCTTTCCAGGAAGTTTATGTTACTCTATCGTTTTACCGAATACGAAAGAACAAGTTTAGTATCGCTCCTCCAGATTACTAATGAGAGTTCAGGTAGGTCCATCCTTACAACAAATTAGACTTTAAACTGCATGGCTGAAAATTTAATCCAACAGTTTTACGACGGATTACCTTCACTTTCTCCCAAACCACTTCTCAATGGAGACTGTCAATACTGGACTAAGGTGAATAAATTCTCCTCCAGTGCTTTGGTTCCTAAAAGAAAGCTACAGTCTGGTACATACTACTGTTTTGAATCCTACCGATCACAAATCGACAAATCAATCTCTATGTATGATCCGACCAAATTATATGACTACGGCCCTATAATGACATATGGAAGAGGGAGATTCATACAGGGTAGTGTCTATATTTTGAGCTAATTAGACGAACCAAATGGAGTACGAATCTTTTAATCTGTTAATCATTGCACGATTGTAAGCAAAAAACTGGTTTCTGTAATATTTAGAGATACATGTGCAGGTGACACAGAAAAGTTAATTTTCGAGAGTAGAGTCATTGCTCACCACTGAGTTCTGTTTATACTGAATTCTAAGTCATGTTAAATAGAATAACTTTCATCTTGTGCAATAACAGCTCATTTGATGAGATTGTTTAAAGCATCACGTTGGCTAGCCTTTAGATGAAAGCTTTGACCAAGTAATATTTACTACTATAATTTATACGTCCATTCATCAGTGATGATAATTCGCTTTTCATGTTGAAATGTTAATTCAATCAATCTCGCTATTTTAAACTTTTTTCCGAATTGATTAAAAAAAAAATAGAATCAGAGAAGCAATGAAATATTGACATATCTAAGCCATAGGTTTGTTGGACTCTAGACTATTCCTCTTACGTTTCGTCTTCTTGCCAATGGTTATTCTGAACGAAAGGAGTTATGTAATGCTTTTCAAGCAATTCCCCTCGGCCCAGAATTCGGAAGCCGTAAGACCAACGGCACAATGAAATCTATTGTTCCGCAAAAATAGTTTTTGCGTTTCAATGACACAAATGCGATCGATCAGGTTATGACACCCCACAATATGCCCCACATAACCTTAAACAATTCATGAACCCACTAAATTAAACCGATGTTACCGATTCTTGGTCATTCCATTGGTAGTTTTCGAGCATGACATTCTTCGTAAATCGGAAATTGATTTTTCCGAGCTTACATCCAATGAATTGCCGTAGTTTTCATCCTTTTGCGCAATATGTCTTGCAGCAAGTATGTCCAAAATGGAAGTCTGATGTTTGTATTTGGCAGGTTGGCCCCACTTTAATTCAGGCCACCGGCAAGTTGGTAAGATTATAAATATAGCTGCAAAAGTCAATTGTAATGTTATTAAACTAATAAGCCGAAGAAAAAAATGCTTTGGTTAAAATCAACTTTTTTGGTTGCAACCATAAATGCAGTTTATGGTGCTTCATCTTCTTCCTCGATTGAAGACTCTCAAGTTACTGTTGCTGATTGGGCAGCCCTTGGCGTTGAACAAGTCCCCAATATCTATAATGACTCTGCTGTGGATGCTAATAAGGCCGCTAAAGGTTACCAATTGGTTAATATCTCTAATTCTGCTAATGGCTTACAAGGAATTTTGAAGTTGAACAAGGCAACCAACTTGTACGGTTACGACTTTGATTATTTGAACTTAACCGTTGAATATCAAACAAAGGAACGTCTTCATGTTCATATTGAGCCTGTCAATACTACTGATGTATTTATTCTTCCCGATGATTGGGTAAGAAAACCTAAAGGTAACAATGCTACTGATTTAGAAGATTCTGACTTGGTATTTGAGTATACTGATGATAATTTTGGTTTTGAAATTCTTAGAAAATCAACTGGTGAATCTCTTTTTTCTACCATTGATAATCCATTAGTATTTTCAAATCAATTCATTCAATTCAACACCTCATTACCTGAAGGTCATGTTATCACGGGATTAGGTGAGTCTATTCACGGTTTTGTTAGTGAGCCTGGTACAGTAAAGACCCTTTTTGCAAATGATGTTGGTGACCCAATTGATGGTAATATATATGGTGTTCACCCGTTTTATATTGACCAAAGATATGATACTAAAACAACTCATGGTGTCTATTGGAGGACGTCTGCTATTCAGGAGGTAGTTATTGAAGAAGAATCATTGACTTGGAGAGCTTTGAGTGGAGTAATTGATCTTTACTTCTTTTCTGGTCCAACTCCTAAGGACGTCATTCAACAATATATTGGAGAAGTTGGACTTCCCGCTTTCCAGCCTTATTGGGCTCTCGGTTACCATCAATGTAGATGGGGATATGATACCATTGAAGCTTTGGAAGAAGTGGTTGAAAATTTTAAGAAGTTCAATATTCCCCTTGAAACTATCTGGTCTGATATTGATTACATGGATTCGTACAAGGATTTCACTAATGATCCTCACAGATTTCCATTAGATAAATTTCAATCCTTCTTGGATGATTTACATGATAATGATCAGCATTATGTTCCTATTGTTGACGCAGCCATTTATGTACCTAATCCTAACAATGCAACTGATAATCAATATGATGTTTTCCATAATGGTAATGAGTCGGATGTCTTCTTGAAGAATCCTGATGGATCATTATATATTGGTGCTGTCTGGCCTGGCTACACGGTTTTCCCAGATTTTTTAGCAAACAACACTAAAAGTTACTGGATTGACCTTTTCAAGAATTGGTACAAGGACATTCAATTTGATGGTATTTGGTTGGATATGAATGAAGTATCGAGTTTTTGTGTTGGTTCTTGTGGTACTGGTAACATCACTGATAATCCTGTTCATCCGCCTTTCTCTGTTGGTGCAGCTGTAACTGATTATCCCGAAGGATTTAACAAAACAAATGGAACTGAGTACTCATCAGTGGTATCCTATTTGTCAGCCCAATCTACATCTTCTGCAGCTGCTTCACTGTCCTCGACGTCTTTAAATTCAATGAATACACTTGCTCCAGGAAAAGGTAACATAAACTACCCACCATATGCCATTAACAACGATCAAGGACAGCACGATATTGCAACCCATGACGTTAGTCCAAATGCTACACATGCTGATGGAACTGTTGAATATGATATCCATAATCTTTTTGGTTACTTCCAAGAACATGCAACTTTTGACGCCCTTCTTGAAACCAAACCAAATAAAAGACCATTTATCATATCCAGATCAACATTCCCAGGCTCGGGTTCTAAAACTGGACATTGGGGTGGTGATAATACTTCCAAATTTGCTTTTGCATACTTTTCAATTTCTCAAGCATTTTCAATGGGATTGGCAGGTATTCCTTTCTTTGGTGTTGATGTTTGTGGGTTTAATGGTAATTCAGATTACGAATTATGTTCTAGATGGATGCAATTAGGATCATTTTTCCCATTCTACAGAAATCATAACGTTCTTGCAGCTATTTCTCAAGAACCCTACGTTTGGGAATCAGTCGCTGAGGCTACTAGAACTTCTATGGATATTAGATATCATTTATTACCTTATTACTACACTTTGCTTCACGAAGCCCATACTACAGGTATTCCAATATTACGAGCATTTTCATGGCAATTTCCAGAAGATAAATCCTTGTCTCATGTTGATACCCAATTCTTTGTTGGTGATGCATTGGTTGTTACTCCAGTATTGGCTCAAGGTGCCGACTCTGTTAAAGGTACTTTCCCAGGTTCAGGAAAATCTGAAGTATACTACGACTGGTACACTCATGAAAAACAAAATTTTAAGGATGGTAAGAATGAAACTTTGGACGCTCCTTTGGGTCATATTCCTTTACATATTAGAGGTGGTAACATCATTCCACTCCAAGAACCCGGTTACACAGTTGCAGAATCTAGACAAAATCCTTGGGGCTTGATAGTTGCGTTAGATAAGGATGGTTCAGCTAATGGTGAGTTATATAGTGATGATGGGGAAAGTTACGAAGTTAAAGAGTCACTATTCGTTAATTTCATTGCTTCAAATGGAACTCTTTTATCTTCTTCATACGGTGACTACAATGTCAGCCAACCATTGGCAAATGTTACTATTTTGGGTGTTGAGTCTAAGCCTAAACAAGTCAAGTTCAATGACGAAAAAGTTGAGTTCGAATATACCAATTCTACCATATTTGTGACCAGTTTAGAAGAGTCAACCCAAAATGGGGCATTTTACGAACAATTCAAACTTACTTGGTAGTGCAGCTAGTTTACATGTATGTAAAAATTTGTATGAGGAATCTCTTTTGTACACTTTTAGTAGTCGTGCGTCCAATGGTTGCAAAAACTTGCAACATCCTTTTCGTGGTTTTTCATCAATGTCTCCTAGCTTCACAACTATGGAGCTCCATGACTTGCTAATTTATATTTGCTTAACCTTTCTGATGGCATTCATCTGGTTTTCTATTAAATATAATCTTCCGTTTATTTTTCCAAGAAGTGGCCAGATTTTCTTAATTCCGGGGTACCCAGTTTTCGGTAATTGTATTCAATTATGGAGTAACCCTGCTTTGAAATTAATGAAATGGAGTGAAGCGTATAAGAGATCAATGTTCTATATCAGATTAGGAAATAAAAAAGTTTTGGTTGTCAATTCTTTCGAAGATGTTCATGGGATATTAGTACGTCATTCGAGAGCAGTGAATTCTCGGCCCCTTACCTTCACTTTCCATGATATAGTTTCTTCTACTCAAGGATTCACCATTGGGTCAACACCATATGGACAATCCTTTCGTAATACTAAAAAAGTGGTGGGAATGGTATTAAACTTGAGAAATATGAATCAAGCATCATCCTTGTTTGATGATCAAAGTAAGTATACTATCAAAAAAATAATGAGCCTGATTAATGAGCTACAAATTGAACCTTCAAATAACCCTTATAGAGGAATTAAATCTAAGTATAAAGATATTGATTTATTGAAATTTGCTCAGTTTCATTCTTTAAGAACCTCTATTTGCTTCACTTATGGAATAAATCTCGACTGTTATTCGCAAGATAACGAATTGGCTGAAAAAATTGTAAAGGTTGAAAACAATATTATCAGAATAAGATCACCTATATCTAATATCCAAGATTATCTTCCTCTATTCAGAATCTTTCCTTTCAAGTATTTGACAAATGCATCAGAAGCCGAGTACTGGAGACAACAGAGAGACGAATATATGGATTTCCTTATGCAAGACTTGAAGTCCAGACTCAAGTTAAATGATGTAAGTGCACATAATAGTTTCTTGGGTAAGACTCTTTTGCAACTGGCATTGAACCCTCTGGACATAAAATCCCTTAGTTTGACAATGGTAAGTGCTGGCTTAGACAATACCTCTTTCAATTTTAACCATATAATGGGACACTTATCTAATCCAAGGTATGGATACAAAATTCAAGAAAAGCGTTTAATGAACTAATCGATTGTTATGGCAGTTTAATCCAAGCTTGGACATCGTCCGCTTGTGATTCAAAATGTGATTATATTTTAGCTATAATTGAAGAAGCATTAAGGTTCTTTACTGTTCTCCCACTATCATTACCTCGGGTTACTACGAAGGTATTCATCTATAAGCTGATGGTGATACCAGAAGGTACTGAATTATTCATCAATGCATTCGCTGCTAATCATGATGAAACTGTCTTCTCGAATCCATATTCATATGTACCAGAACGCTGGATTGATCCTAAGACTGAAAAATTGATCAAACCTTCTGAATTGAGACATTTCTCTTTTGGATATGGTGCAAGGAAATGTTCAGGAAACATCTTTGCCACAAGACAATTGTACACATTGGTATCTAGAATGATCTTAGTATTCAAAATAAAGCAACCTCTTGATTTGAAGATGTTAATGGACTTGGATTCATTTAGAAGTAATTCATATCCCCTGGCTACTTCTTTCGAGCCCTCACCATTCAAAGTTTCATTAGAACAAAGAATGGAACTAGAAAGTAATACATTATACAGGTTGATTATGAAATGACTGACAGAAAACTACTTTTTATACTAATATAGCTAATATATATCCATCTCTCGAAATTTGGATTCCACTTAGTAAGATATGCCTCCGGCATTTGGATCAACATATCCAACTTTATTAATAACCACAGACTTGGTGTTCTTCGTCATAGGTAAATTGTATTTGAAGACACCTCTAATGATAATGTCAAACGGGTTCTTTGAGATTATCTCCCACTTCTTTGAGTTATCAGGTTCTGTAGAATTCCCCAGATCACTTGGAATTATAGTTGTCTCTCTTTTCTTGATTGACTTAGATTGATGGTCAAAATTTGTTAGATTTTTACCGGGGCTAAGTAATCTTATAGTACCGGTTTGCTTTATTGGATCACGATGGAAAAATCCACCTTCGAACTCCAATGATGACTCTAAGTTATAAACAGTACCCAATAAAACTGTTTCAACTGTACTGGAAACTTCTACTTCATTTTCTACCGAAGAGATATCCGGCAAGTATCCACTTTTTGCGAAAATGTCCACCTCCACATCTTCGATTGATACGCTAAACCACCCAGGATTGAATGCTTCAACAACAACGTTGAATATCAACTCATCTTGACTTACCAAAGTGTTATCGATGCTGAGAATTGAAACATTGGTTAAATCTTTTGTTGATGCAAGAACAAATCCCAGAATGAAACCAATTGTTAAAATGCAGATAATACTAATCAAAGTATAAATGAAATTCTTGATGTAAGTCATTCTATTGTTCCTCAAGTTATTTCGAGAGACTTTTCTTGGGAAGAAGAAATGAGCAGAATTAGGAGATAGGTGAGGATGAGGAGGACCATTGGGAAAGTTCTTTTGATCTCCAAATTGTGACTCTTCGTCATATTCATCCAAATCATAGTAATAATTTTGTTGTGGTTCTGGGTAAGGAAAGGGAAAAATATCACTATTTGCAACATTGTTATTATTCTGAGCGCCCTCCATATTTCCAACATAAGGCTGTCCCATAGACAAATAACGCTTGTTCTTGATCGGCTTCTTTGGCCCCTGGTAGTTCAAGTTAAGCGATCTATAATGAGGTATACGTGATTGACCTTTGTTATTTGGCCTTTGAGCGATCAATGGTGACGACTCGTTGAAGTTGGCGCTGTTGTTATTAGAACCGTTATAAGGAAATCTTATGTTATTATCATAGTAGATCAATTCGTCATCAAAATCTTCAATATCGATGTCATCAGGAATAATGCTATAACGTCTAGGTTGGCTTCCTTTCTTGTCGAAAAGCTTAGAGGTTGTGGATCTGAGTTTTGACGATGCGTTCGAAGACTTTTGATTCTTTTTCAACGTTTTACTGCTCGTGGCAGTAGAATTTTCAATCTTATTATCCTTATTAATTTGGTCATTGATGTAGTTAGCATTTCTACTACCATTACTGTTATTATTATTGTTATCTCCTTCTGTAGATAAATCATCAATTTCTGCATCATCATCATCCACCTCATCATAGGAGTAATGATCTTCATCATTAATACTCTGAGCTCTTGATGAATGATAATTAATTCCAAAACTTGAGGCGGGATTATTAAGATTATTTTGAGAATTATGGGTAGCAAATTGACTCATTGGGGAATTGCTCAAAGTATTCAAATTTTTGTTCGTAAGACCGATTTCGGATTTTTCTTCATTATTGATTGAATTACCAATAGATATACTTGAACCCTGTCTATTTGCTGTAGGTCTCAAGCTCATAAGGTTGTCCAAGTAATGTGAACTCTTATATGAACTGTCAAGAAAATTTGGAGCCTGTATTAAATGGTTATTAGCGGTATTGGAAGTTGCGTTAGAGGTAATCGAACTTATTTGTTTTAATGCTTGAGGTGAACTGGTATAATCTCTGTAGTTTAATTTAGACGAATGCATGGATCTTATAGATTCAGCTCTACCCGTTGGAATTTGGGGCTGTTCCATTTCATCATCCTTTGATATTCCGGAGGTTCTTGGACTTTGTAATCCCGTTTCTTGTGTAGGGGGTAATTCAGCAGAGTTAGATAAGCCCCCAGTATTACCGCTAGTATTAACAGGAGGGTTTACAGGCTGAATAATTGTGTCATCACCTTGAGTTAAGTTGTTTTCAACCACTTCATTGTTATTGGGGTTGTTGTCGTTACCATTATTATTGTTTTCGTAATCATTGGCATTATTTTCATAAACAAATGTTTCATCACTATCTGAACTTTCAACATCATCCACAGCACTAGCTAATTTAGCAGCGAAAAAATCGGTTCTTGTTGAATTTTGTTTGGATACTTTCTTCAGTTTTGGTTTCTTCAAGGAATCATTATTTGAGGGACGATCAGCATTAGGGTTAGTAGTATTCAATGCGTCAGAATCCTTCGGTAAATTCAATTTGTGATCATCAATATCATTATTAGGGGCAGTTGAATTCAGGTTGTCATTATTATGCACGTCGGAAGAGATTCCATTTGGAAAAACCGAACTTTGAGGTGAAGTATTAATCATTTCAGATATTGTTGAAGAATTTTTTGGATGAGGTTCTTTGGAATTTATGATTTTTTGTTTTGCCTTCAATGATTTGTTTAGGTTGGAAATGATTTGTTTGTTAAGCAGGGAAGATTGGGATGACATGTTGGGTTGTTGAGAAGTATTGGCATTAGATGATGATGCAGCAGTTGCAGAAGCTAATTCTAGGGGGGTAGAAGAGCCGGAAGCTTGATTACTGGATGACTGAATACTTGAGGGTTGTTCATTGGGTATTAGTCTTAATGGTTCATTTGATACCAAACGAGTAGGTTCATTAGAAAGACGAGACGACTCATTAAGTCTTGCTGGCTCACTTAACTTAGAATCTTGATTTATTAGTTTTTCTTTGGGTATTTTGAAGCCATCTGCTAATTTGTTTTCTGAAGAGGGAGAAAGAAGTTTTTCTTTGGGTATTTTAAATACTCCACCAGCAGTAGGAGGTTCTTTTATATCTGTGGTATTATTACTAGTATTACTATTATTATTGTGTTTGGAGGAAACGAGAGATGGACGTCTAGGAGATGTCGGATTTTTGGATTCTGCATCTTTCTTTAAAGTTGGGGTGTCTTTCTTCAAAGCTGACGGTTTTCCATTTATTTCGCCATTTTTCTTAACTTCGTCTTCACCATTAGTAGAGGTGATATCTGAATCTCGCTTAATCACTATATCCTTCTTATTTTTCACGTTATCACCTTCACCTTCATTTGACACCCGTCCACCATCGTTACCATTCGGCAAAACGTTCGAACTTCTATCGGAACTCTCCATTTGGTGTGTGGCAATGAAACGAATGTATTTAGTATATTACAAGCTTAGACGCTATTTTTTTTTAGTTACTGGTCTCCCACAGTTTTTTTTTTGGGAGCTAAGCAAACAAATGGTCTGTACAAACGGATTGGGGCACGGCACGACGGATTGTTACGTACTACGATAGCGACAATCTAAAACCGAAGCGAGCCGGTAATGCCTTTGTACCGACCGAGGCGAAAGTGGGGCAAGATGATGATGGAAATGAAGCAACTGTGGTTAATGTTGACGATGTGAGTTGTTAGACGATTCTAATGAAGGTTTGAAGGTGTTTTACACTACTTATTCGAAATGTAGTTTTTTTGCAACTATTGCGGATTCCTTGTAGCGGTGGCTTTTGTCCAGGGTATTTTATACGAAAATGGAACAATTGCAGCAATATGTGAGAAATTGTAGAAAAAGTGAATACATCAAATAATCACCAACTTGTAAAGTTTCACTAGACGAGTCTAACAGTAATTTTAGGAATGGTGTAATTGGGGCCAAAAACTTTGAATAGAATCTATGTAGTTACTGGGGGATCCTATTCATTCCCAGGCTAGGGCTACGATTAGTATGCGATTTGCCTTTAGATCCAAAAGTTTCCCATTAGACCTAAAGGTGGAGCAGCAAATGGAATCTAAAGTCAGTGAAAATTCAAAAACATTCCATAACAAACAAACTATACAGTGGTGGTTCTAAATACCCCAAATAGGCTCAGTTGACTTTTATTACAACCTTACCTTTTGCCTTATTGCTCTTCAAACGATCAAAAGCTTCTTGAAATTGGTCAAACTCATATATGTGATCAATGTCCAATTTGACTTTCCCGGTCTCAATGGCTTTTTTACCTAGGTGGATCCATCCCGGGCCGGGTTCTACATAAGCAAGAGTATAATCATACCCGAGAAATCGCTTCAAGCCAAAGATTTTCAATATGTTTTTATAAAGGACACCTGAATTCTGCTTAATAGCACCCAACCAATCGGCAGAAGCATATTTAAGTTTACTATCTCCCACAATAGTAATATACTTTCCACCAGGGATTAAAATATCTTTGATTCCTTTAAACAAATCATTACCTCCACAACAGTCAAGAATTACGTCATATTTACCGCTGGTCTTGACAGTTTCTAAAACTGGATTCAAAATAGATTTATATTGAGTGTAATCAATACAAAAATCACTTCCGTAAGATTTAATCACTTCATTTGATCCTGAGGAGTTCGTAGTCACGATTTCTTTAGCTTTATATTCATTCTTTGCATATTGTACACATAGTCTTCCGACAGAAGTACCTCCACCAAGAATCAATATTTTCGATTGAGAATTAATAACTGGTTCTGCAGCTTTAAACATGGCGTCAACTGTTCCAAATACAAGCGGCCAGCATGAAGCCTCTTCAAGAGTTAAATTAGAAGGGATTTTGGAAACTTCACTATCTTGTCCGTCATAATCAGCTATAATATATTGCGCCAAGGTTCCCTTACCATATATATGACGATATAATCCACAAACTTCGTCACCAACAGTTAAGCCAGATTTGGTTTGGGCTTTATTTCCAATTGCAACGATTTTTCCAGAATAATCTTTACCAATCCCTTTGAACTTGTTAAAATAAGCAGTGAACCAGTATGATGAGTTGTAAATGAGTATATCCAAAGGATTTAACGCACTTGCTGCAATCTTGATGGCAATTTGATTGGGACCTACCACAATTTGTCCATTTTCAAAATTAAGAGTTTGCCGAGTTACAGATAATGGTGTTCCATTCGTTGAGAATGTGACAGCTTTGTATTCAAAAGTCATAGAAGAATGTTGAAGTAGATTTTAGATAGATTGCCACCTTGCTACAAACCTCGGCCGTTGTCGCAATTATGTAAGGCTGCTTCTTTTCGGAAGGCTAATGGAGAAGTTACGAAATATAAAATAGTTGATATAATACGTTAATTCATCATGCTATAAATGCTATTGGCACAAATAAGTTATTCGACTTTTGGAACTCTTAGTTTTTGCAAGTCTGTGGCCTTTTTGTCACTCTGATTAATTGGTTGGTCTTCATTCCATTTAGCACCGAAACTTAAACTCCTGCGAAGGCTGAAATCACCAACCCCATTCTTATTACGAGACGTTTCACTAACAGTCTTGGTTCTAGATTTTCTTGATGAAGGAGGTGCAGTTGGAATAACGGAATATTTCCTCTCTTTAAACACCACACCAACTTCTTTCATGTTCTTTTGATGATCAGGCTCCACCTTAACAAACCAATCAAGTCCTTCATCATATTCATACATTCTATAATCAGTACCATATGGTTTAGATTCCAAGCAGTAAAGTGTATGTAATGGAACATCTAGTTCACCAATTGAACTTCGATCTAGATTGAGGAAATAAGCAAGCAAAATCCTCAAAACTACTCGATGACTGACAATAAGTAAATGGTCTGTTGTACGTTCAATCTCCGTAATCAAAGGTCTCAATCTGGTTAACACATCTAAATATGATTCCCCTCCGACTCCAGGATATCTATAAGTTAACTTGTTTCTTAATCTACTTTCGAACTCTTTTGGATACTTGCTTTGGATCTCTTTGTAGGTTAATCCTTCAAACTTACCTCCACCTAATTCATTCAACATTCTCATCTCTTTTATAGAATAATGTTGATCGTTAAAGTATTGACCGGTTTCGATCGCACGGTACAACATCGAAGTCCAAACGCAGAAATTAGGCTCATTTGGTATATTATTAACTTCATCCTCTGTGTTTCCAGTCATGAGTGAATTATATTTCAACTCAAGTCTAGAACTAAATCTTTCAAGTTGCAGTTTTCTGAACTCTTTTCGTTGATAATCCATAAATTTTGCAAGAGTCTTAGAAAATGCATATCCACGTTTAGTAAGATGAGCATCACCACCTATTCTTCCATTCAAATTATCGGTACTCTCACCATGTCTTGTGATCCAAATTTGACGTTCACAAAGATTGAAGTTAAGTAAAAAATAAATAGTCTGTGAAGATAAATAACCCTGGATATTAAAACTAACCACTTTTTTACCCACATCAATCATTTTAACATATTGAAATCCAGGTATTGATTCTTCCAGTTCATCAATGGTTTCATAGGCTTTTTCATAGTTCTTGAGTCTTCCGACAAAGTCTCTCAAGGCAACTTCAGGATCCATATTTTTGTAATCAGGACCACTTAATTTGAGTCGAATATTTGATTCAATGAGGGAAGGATCAGAACAAATACTTTCTAAGAAAAGGACTTTCAATTCACCATTGGAACGCTGTTGAATTCTCTTAAGAACTTTTAATCTACGTTGTTTAGTTGAGTTTGTAGCATCAAAGATACCAATCGAACCTGATCCATCAATAACATAATTTAAAAGTTGATCAAGAGTATCCATAGCCCATTTCTCACGAAGGGCAGTAGATGTTTGATTATTGGGATTGAAGAAATCAGCATTATGGGCAGAAGGGCTCTTGGCACCTTCTTCGGGTTCATCATCATTAGTCTGTTCATTAGTAGGGGTATGGGTGTCTGGTAAAGGATTAGCCTCAGGTCCCGAGTTATTTTCTTTATCTTTACGTCTGGTATTTCCCACGTTAAACACACGACAGTCATGTTGAAGCCAATTTAAATATCTAGTGAGTTTATTCGTAATGTAAGATTTTCCTCGTGCTGGAAGACCAACCATAACTATGACAAGTTTAGATCCTACATCAATCGAGGCAATCCTTCCATCTGGAGAAGTTTTAGAAGATGTTTGGCCAGGGATATTCAAAGTATAGGTTTTCCTAGCAGAAGGAGGCGGTTTCTTTAAAAGGAGATTTTTCAACTGTTCCAATGAAGGAGTCTTTTCAAATTGCTGTTGCACATCGGGAGGAACATCATGAAGTAAATTGGCTCTCATCGATTCATCCAAATTGAAAAAATGACCAGAAGTTGGCAGGGTGGATTGATTTGGAAGCAGTTGAACTTTAGTTAAGTCGATAGATGAAGATATTTCCTTATTAGTTGCAATTCCCGAGGTTGATACGTCATCAGTTGTAGTCATTGGAGAAATTGAAGTGGAGATGGGTCTTCTTTCATCATTACCACTATGACCTAAGTCAAGTAAATTAAGATGAGAAATATTTGACTTAAGCTTTTCAGGTTTTTTAGACTTGACTTTTTCATCATCATCACTATCACTGGATTGATCTCTGGTAATTGGAGAGCCTATACTAGATACTATAGGAGTATCAGTCAAGGGTCTTTTATTAAATTCAGGTAATAATTGCTGTTGTTGCTGAGGATGATGATGGTGGTGATGAGAAGTGTCCATCAGTTGGGTCACAGCCATGGACGCAGGATATGATGTATAACGAGTAAGACGTTGAGAATTATGAGTATTGTGATTCAGATGGTTCAGATAATTGACTTGAGGTCGATAATTAGACCAGGATGGTTTTCTATTGACATGTTTCTGAGTTTTTACATGATTTTTCTTAATTACTGTAGAATGGTTATTGGCTGGGAGTTCATCTTCATTGGAGCTATCAGTTGGAGACAGATTAGTTGATGAAGCATTTGAAGAAGACTGAGGAGATGACACATCAATATAGGTTTTATTAATATTTCTTTGATGAGCAAGAACGGCATTTGAGATGGAGTTTGACTTTCTTCTATTCCCATCTCGATGAGAATAAGATTCTACACCTTCATCGGGGTCCGGCGAAGGAGTTGAATGCATGCTCGACATTTCAAGTACAAACGGCTAACTTTTGCCAAGCCCGAGACTGAAAATAAATAGAGTTATACTTCTGAACAAGCAGAATATAAAGAAAAATAGCTATGCTAAAAAAAGGGCTTGATGGAGATTAATTTAGGGCGAATGACACGGGCTCGGACTCCTGCATACACGCCTCGATGGTAAAGATTTTGCGGCCGATTAACATTTGCAGGCCTGTTATTTGTGGATTTTCCCGGGGTGATTTGGTTCAAATGTATCATTGAAAACGGTACAAATATCAGCAAATACTGGGGTGGTAGCTACCAAGAATATGTGTGCCAAGATTAGAGGTGGTACCTGTTCTGAATCCTACAAAAATTACCCACAGGGAGTCCCGGAACTAAACCAAACGAGGGGCCTCAGAGGTACGGATGTGTCATTCGAGATTACGGATGGCTATACTCCATAGAGAGCCATGATCGGTGGGTTCGGAAGCAGACGCCAATATTTGCCCAAGTAGGCCTCTCGTGGCTGTCATTGGTCCGATACTTGAAATCCAAATTTGGAGTCATAGTTTTACTCCACCATAAAAGCAAGATCTCTTGATTTACGAAATTTTCAGATGGTAGTGTCGCACCCCTATTAGCAGCCATTACATATAGAAATGAGTGGGGAAGGCTGGCGATTTCTTCGGTGATTAATTGCTAAAGATGTCAAAATCCCCCGGTAACCGCATTCCGAATGGAAATTACCACGTATGGACGAGCCACTTGAGTGGGTGTCATGGGTGGGTGAGGGCCTGCCAAGAATACGGCCATGAATGTAGAAGGTGCACCAGACCCTTATTGGGGTCCTGGTATTGTGCCCGCCAAATGGATCATTAGATAAACCAACTAAAATTTGGAATGAACAACGTCCCTGATGGTTGAGATATGACGTCAACCGAAAGAATTTTCGGGATTGTTGACGCCAAAACCGACTGTAAACCCTTTGCAGTATAATTGGCTCGCGATAATGCTTCCCCCCATCATTACCCCAGATTTTGTATTAATAATAGGTTGCGGGTGACACCACGTTTGAGTATAAAAGCAAAGGTTGAAACCATGACTTAGAGGGTTTTTACTATTGAATTATGTCTCTTGAATCTGAAAAACCCCAACCCACAGCAGTAATTCGAGCCTATGACTCTGAACAAGAGTCACAGAAAGATTCACTTAGAGAATCGGATCATGGTGATGAAATTGATGATTTCTCGGACTTAGATGAACGAAAAGTACTTAGAAAGCTAGATTTTTATCTTATTCCCGTGTTTTCGTTACTTTATCTTCTAAGTTTTCTTGATCGTGGGAATATCGGAAATGCTAAAATCGAAGGATTGACTGAAGACTTGGAGTTGGTGGGTTCTCAATACAATATTTGTCTTACCATCTTCTTCATGTTTTATGCTACTCTCGAAGTTCCCTGTAATATCATTTTGAAACATGTAAAACCTTCAGTTTTCATCCCTTCTACAATGGTTCTTTGGTCAATTGCAATGACTTGTATGGGGACTGTTAATAATTACCATCAACTTCTAGCTACTCGGGCCTTGCTTGGTATTTTTGAAGCTGCTTCTTTCCCGGGAATTTCTTTTATGTTGTCGATGTATTATCGTAAAAATGAAATGTTGGTTAGAGAAACAATATTCTACTGTGCTTCTTCAGTTGCTGGTGCTTTTAGTGGGTTATTAGCCGCTGCAATTAGTAATATGGATGGCGTTGGTGGTTATGCTGGCTGGAGATGGATTTTTATACTAGAGGGGCTTTTGACGTTTGTATATTCCTTGCTTTTATTTTATTTATTTCCCGATTACCCTGGGAAAGCGAAATTCTTGACCGAAAGAGAAAGGAAATTCGTTGTTCATAGGGTTAAGCATTCATCAAATATTGATGGAGCTAAAATTAGAGGTAGAAAACAATTTGAGAAGGAAGAAATCGAAGTTGAGCACTTGGAAGATGTTCGTATCGTTGAGATCCACAAGGCTGAAGATGATGCTAACGACAAAGCTTATATCTGGGCTGTATTTAAAGACTGGCAATCTTGGCTACAATTAATTTTGTACTATGGAGTCTGTGTTCCCCTTTATGGAGTAGCTCTTTTCACTCCAACTATAATCAAGAATTTGGGTTATACATCAACCAGGAGTCAATTGATGTCAGTTCCAATTTATGTCGTGGCTGCCGTATTCAGTATTTCACAGTCAGTTGTATCGTCTAAAGTCGGGTTAAGATCTCCATTTTTAATATTTGATTTTATGTGTATGTTTGTGGGATACTTAATGTGTATCACTGGGGATCCAATTAACAAACCAAATGTTATCTATGGAGGCCTGTATATCTTAACATTGGGAATATACTCGGCTTTCCCCATGGTAGTTATATGGTTTTCCAATAATCTTTCTGGAAGTTTCAAGCGTGCCGTTGGAATGGCATTCCAAATCGGGATTGGTAACTTTAGTGGTGCTTTCAGTTCCAACTTCTACAGAGAACAGGATGCTCCAAAATACCTTTTAGGTCATGGTTTGGAGTTGGGATTCATTGGTCTTGGATTTATTGCCTTATGCACATTAATCTTCTGTTATAGTCGTGCTAATTCTAACAAGAGATCAAAATTAATGCAAGGCTATTATGATGGATACAGTGATGAACAATTCATGAAGATGGGAGATAAGAGTCCTCACTTCAAATATAGATTGTGAAATGAAAACGAAAAAAAAAAAAGAAAAAAAAGACGAACAACGGGTATAAGATATTTTATCTTCCACCCACAACAGCAAAGCAGGCTTTTGTTGTGCTCGATATGATATATAAATCAATGTTACATGGTTTTGCAGCCATTTTAGTAGTGCGATTTTCTAGATACAGTTTTTTTAATGTGCGATGAGATGGGTCTCGATTTGATACCAGAGTCGAAATGTCATTTTCATTTGGATTCACCAATGAAGATTTCAGTGATGATGAATTGGATCACAATCAAGTGAAAAGTGAAGCAACGGCTGGTGAAGTGGATGAAAATCCTCTTGATAAGGTGTTGGTCGAAGAGGCCAATCTACCCAAAATTCATACATTAGAATCGATATTATTAACGTTAGTGAATGTTCGATTAACATTTGACAATTATAGTACTCCTAAAGGAAATTTGGTCTACAGAAGAGAACTTTTTGACATCAAGCATCAGGTGATGATGGAGGAAGACGAAAGCAAGAGTAATATTAATAGTATTTTAACTGGCAACGCAGCCCCTACAGATTTACAGAAAAATGTGTATGAAGGAGGATTCAAAAGCTGGGAATGTTCATATGATACGGTTGATAAATTATCACAGTACATCAAACAAGGAGAATTGAACAGATATAACAAGTTTATGGAACTTGGATGTGGTACCAGTTTACCTGTGTGTTTTCTCCTTTTAAAGCGGCTCGAGAACCAATGGAACAGTGACGAGTGTCATTTGATACTAAGTGATTTCAATTATGAAGTGTTAAGATTGGTGACTGTTCCTAACCTTATAATTCATTGGGCTTCAACCCTCGATCCACAACAGTTGCATGAATTAAGTAATATTGATGGAGCTCCTCTTCAGAATGACGAACTATTATTGACTCCAGCATTAATTTCTCAATTCACAGACGACATGGCCAATAAAGGGATTGAATTCACATTGGTGTCTGGGGCTTGGGGAAGATCATTCATCCAGTTACTACGCCAGCAAGGCCATGACTCTGTTGATTTCCTTATAAGTTCAGAAACCATATACTCTACCGACATCTTACCGGTAGTGGCCGAGACTATAAACGAGATGTTGCAAAAAGCCAGCGATGTCCTGTTGATTGCAGCCAAAAACATTTATTTTGGCGTGGGAGGTTCAGTGATTGAATTCATCAATTACATAAAACGCCATACCCAACTCCACACACAGGTCGAAGAGGTGGGGGACTCCCAATTAAAAAGATCCATCGTGTCGATCCATCGTTAGCACCAATAGCGCTTGGCTCGACCCAATCCAGTCACTGGATCCCTTGGTAAACCTACCTCACTACATAGTATATAGTCATAAACATCACCACAGTCAAACACAGCACAACCCACAGTCAACTACACCACAACCGGCTACCGCCATTTATTGCAAAAAGCTTGTTAATGCCAATGGGCCGGTCCCAATGGGGTGATGTCTGAGACCTACTGGGGAAACCGGGCCGGCGCACGACTATCATCGCACCAATCCTGCCAATAAACAAATGGGAAATTGGATTTCCAATTGTCATCTGCTTTTTCATTATTCATAGCAAGGTACGTGATAACCAAGATTTTTCTAAGAGATTCCAAGGAAATGGTGATATTGAGCTCAACAAAGGAACAAATGATATGAAACGAACGTCGAATTTCCTTCGATCCGGCGTCATACATTGTACGATATCCAGAACCTGGATTATTCAACTTGTCAAGGCTCAATGCTCATTAGAGGTCAGGTAAATGGATTGTTCCATACGACTAGTTTGTGAAAACAGGACAAGATGTCCATCAACAGCGTATTTACAGGCTTCCATAATCATCATGTTTAACTCTTAATGGTGATCTTTATGGTCTTGTGGATTATAAGTGCCTATGGTATCTTCATTTGTCGTGCGTGTCCCAAGACATGGACCAATCAAATATCTCTAATGGAGCACTCACCAAATGAGAAAATCTGCTGTTTTTTTCCAGTTGATGGACTTATATACAAGCCTGAAAATTTCAGAGGATCTTTTAGGGTAATACAAACTGGCATTTATACTAACGAAAATTCATTTAGCATGTTTCGTCAATCTATTCAGAGAATTGCTATTCGTCATCAATCCACTGTTGCTAAATCAGCCAGTGAAACGGTTGCTAAATCAACCCCAAGAGCATTATCAAATGCTTACGTTGGTAAATTAGAAACTAGATGGGAAACTTTACCAAAAGAAGATCAAACTACATTGATAGAGCAATTAAAATCAAGAATGGAATTACCATGGCAAGAATTAACCCCTTCAGAGAAAAAAGCTGCTTATTATATTTCATTTGGTGAATGGGGACCAAGAAAACCTTTATATGGACCTGGTGATAGAGCTAGAGTCTTTTGGGGTGTCGTTATTGGTTTAGCTTCTGGTTGTGCTTTATTTGCTACTGTAAGATCATTAGCTGCTCCAGGTCCAACCACCTTGAATAGAGAATGGCAAGAAAAATCTGACGAATATTTGAAATCCAAGAATGCTAATCCATTCACTGGTTACTCCCAAATTCAATAAGGATTTTAATTTTTTTATTTCAAAAAACATCTTAAAACGTGGGACTCACTATTGCATTGATTATTTCGTTGATTGTAGTTCTTACTGTTATTTATTAGTAATGTACGTTTCATCAATTTATTATACATTTCATTAATTATATCTACTGATATATAATCATTTAAAATAATGTAGCTTATTCGTCATCATCAATTGGTCCAAATTCTCCTTCAAAAATCGTAGCCCCGGCTTTCCTTCTATTATCAATGATTTGACACTCTTCCATTTCTAGAATTAATTTTGCATTGGGTCTATCGAAGGGATTTGGTTTCAACATCTTAGTAACTAATTTATCCAAATTATTACTATCATTAACCAAAAACTCAGGGGCTCCCATGGGTATTATATCTTTAATCTCATCAATAGAAGGTCGAGGGAGATTTAAGAATTGATTCAATTGCCTTTGAGGTTGTAATGAAGACGTTGATGAAGATGTATAACTTGTCAATGATGAAAAATTCTGATGATTCAAGAAATCCAGAATATTATCACTTGATAATTTACCAGCGTCACTCAAGTCTCCACTTCTTAACTTTCTCCATGGGGTACCATTATCAGGCAAAATAATGTTGGTTGCAATTTCTAAAACTATTAACCCAACACTGAAAATATCGGCAAATGGTGTATATATCTTATCATTGATCAATTCAGGAGCAATGTAGTTACGATCTCCTTCTAAATCGAAGTCTTTCTCCAAGATAGGAAGCTTGGTGGCTAGTCCAAAATCTCCTATTTTGAGACTTCCTTCAAATGTAATGAAAATATTTGCAGGCTTTAAATCTAGATGTAGATAATTCTTCAGATGAATAAATTTAAGACCATTAAGAATCTCGATTAAGATCTTCCAAATCCGAAATTCATCTATCTTATAGTTCTTATTTTCTTGCAAGAAGTCAAATAAAGTCCCTCCTTCACAGAATTCAGTCATAATATAGTAATAGTGATTAAAATCCCAAGCTTCAATAAAGTATACAAGATATGCTTTTCCTTCTTCTTGTTCTCGTAAATTCACATTTTCATTGTCCTTCACCGATGTAAGTACTCTTAATGCATCAATCTCACGTTCAATTGATTTACGTTCAAGTTTACCAATTATTGGTTTCTTTGATCTTTTAATTGCAAATTTCTCACCATGGAATTGACATTCATATGCTATTGAGAACTCCCCAGTTCCCAAATATTTAATATTTTTTACTCCAAATTTATCAACTAAATGATCATCTAATTTGTGTCGATCATCAGGTAGCTCGTCATTGGAGCAAAGGGTTGTATGACATATGGTAGCATCAGAAGAATTAATAGAATCCAATTTGACTGGAATTGACGAGCTTTTCGAACGAAGATGTAATGCATTAGTCGGAGCACCAGAATGGAAGATATTTGTAGGTGTACAAGGCTCATCTTTCGTACAATCATTGAACTTAGTCAAGGAAAGTTTTGGTTTGGCCACAGGCTTGAAATAATCAGTTTGGCTAGCAGGTGGTTTGGGGGAAAAATTTGCGGGCATTGAATGTGATTTCTTAACTGATTTGGTAGGAGTTTCAGGGCCAGCCTGACCATCTATTTCGGAGCTTAGTTCCAAATCAAGATCAAGGTTGGTTATTCTATTAGATTTAGATGTTGATGGAGGGGGAACCTTGAAAAAACTCAAACTTAAATTCGAATCATTGAGCGATTGGTTATATTGACTTGTATTTCTTCCCACTTCAATTGACATTTCCAGGTCGTTTTGGTGAGACATATAAGATGTATCATCATGAGAAGAAATCAAATTTGATAAACTCGAATTTCTGGTACCAACCGGATAGTTTGATACATTCATATGATTGGATGTAGAAGCCGATACCGAATCTTTACCTCCATTTAAAATAAGTAAAGGATTCTTTTTTATTGGAGTTTCAGGTGGCAATTTTCTTGACTCCGGTTTATTTGTAATTGAATTTTTCTTCATCAAACCAGACGACTTGAATGCAGTTTGGAGAGGCTTGACAAATTTGTAGGAAGTTTTAGAGCTATGACCAGCATGAGCACTAGGAATGTTCTCTTTGTTATCAAATGATACTGTTGAAGAATTCTTCGACTGGTTTTTAGAATATAATTCGGACAGATTGTTTCTATGATTTTCACCGATATCTTGTTTGTGTTGACCATTTATGTCAGCATCTTGATAGATAACAAACGTATCTTTACTGAATACTCCATTGAAAGAAGAACTCGACAACTTTCTGTTTTTGGAAGGACTATCGCTATCTAGTTCCATTATATCTAGGTTATCAAGATTATAATATTCAAAGTTGTAGGTATTCAAAATTGGGGAAGATGTTCTAGGAGATAGACCCTTGTAAGATGGAGGGGGACTTGACTGTTGATTTGGGGATGCAGCATCATTGATAGATGAAGGTTTCTTTAAAGAACTGATTCGAAGCTTAGATTGCACTGGAACTAATTTGGATCTATTTGCCGAAGATTTTGCTGGAGTAGCAGCAGCAGAATTTATGTTTGAAGTATTAAACACGTTTGAGCGATTTGGAGATATTATAGCCATTTTGTCTGAATTTTTGAACATTTTAAACCCTTTCAAGCCCAATTTTGAAGGAGAATAGAGTTGAGATTGTTGTTTTTCAGGCGAAGAAACTGCTGAAGAGATACTCAAGCGAGGAGTAACACCATTATTATAGAAGAAATCTTTCGAGGTCAGTATTTTTGAAGATGATGACGGAGAAGGAGACTGACTAACCAATTGATGAGGTCGTTTGAATTTGTTGTTGAAAGGGGTCGCCGTAGGATTTCTATAAGGGGTACTCGAAGTTTTATTAATGGTTGGACTTGAAGTATCAACGGGAGTATTTTCTTTTGATGATTTACCAATTGAGGATTCGATTTCATTAAGGTCACTGATATTATCAATATCTTCATTGGGATGATTTGGAAGGAATTTAGATGTTCTTGAATCAATTGAAAGATTCAAATATTTTGAAGATCTTTTGATTGAAGAAGAAGAAGCTGAATGTTTAGTTGCGGGAGAATTTTGAAGATCTTTTTTAGGTTTAATGGTGGTTAAAGGATAAGTTTCATCGACGTCAGTTATTTCACCGTCGATTATTTCTTCATAAAGATAATCATCGATGGTGTCATTATATAAATCATGTTTAACATTAAAAGGAGGAGACTTATTTATTTTAGGACGGGATGAAGTAGCTTTTAATTCATCCTTGATGTCATCAAGAATCAACGAATTGAAAGATCTTGAAAAATGGTTATTGGTGAAATAGTCTAGTTTTGAGTTGGTGGTTGTATTTATAAAAGATGACCGTTGTTTATTGTTAGAAGAATTGGATGATTGTTTACCAGGAGAATGATGAGGAGTTTTAATTGAACGATTATTAGGAGTTATGTAATGTTTTTTCAAAGGAGACTCTCCATTACTGATATTGTTCATTTTATGATTAGGAGTGGTTGAAGGGTTAGATATTGAAGATGCACCCGCAGGATGTGGCGGGCGCTGACTACTCATGATAGTTTAATCAATTGAAAGGGACAGCTTAGCAACAATTTATGAATGAATTGAAGAAGAAGCAAAGCGTTAAATTTTTTTCTAGCGATGGGAAACAATTTTTGGGTAAATTAAACTTGAATTTGGGATTATTATGGTCATACACGTATTCTTTGTTTATGTTGATGAAAAGGCGTGGATTTGTTGTGATTTCGAATGCGGAAACGACAAAACAACAACGCGTGCCTGTTAAAGTTTAGTACGCGAATTTGTCAATGTTAAACAACGCTAAACAGGCATTCTGGGAGGTGAACAGACGGTGGGGCGAAAATGGCATGGGCTCGAAGTTTAAACAATGCCAAGTCATGATTTCTTAGCGTGGTGATGGTGTGGATTGTTAGGCTGACATGATGGTAGAATGCGGTGACTATAATGGAACGCGGCAACTGAATAGACTGTTGTGACAAGTATTTGGTTGAGTAGCTGGACAGCAGGGTTGGCTCGATACACCAGACATCGTTGATGGGAGTGGGGGTAAAGAAATACTTGCATTTCGCCTATGGGCGATCTTTTTCCATGCGTTGGTGGGTAGCATACCGTTACCACGTCAAGTGCTCGTAAAATGCTTCGCTTTACTAAGAAAGCTTCTCATGCATGGCATGATGCGCCAACGTCATCGCTCAATCAGCAGGGCAATTATTGAGAGCCACCAAGCAGACTCATGACTATGACTAGGTGGCTACTCAACAGTAGTCTGTGTAGTTGCGTAGTTCCACTACTTTCGTATACTTTTGTATACTTTCGTACTCATTGTACGCCCTGTCAATCGACGTGAAAATGCCCTTATTAGCGAAATCGAAACATATCTTTACATGCCATCCCATACAACCACAATGGGCCACAGACAGACGTACGGAGACAGCACTACACTACTCACATTTCAGCCTGGTTCTACTATGTTCTACACGGCAATGGTTTGTCGCCTGCCACCGTCCGTTTCATCATTAAGTGTTTGTACTAATACAAATTGCAGGCGTAATCGACACATTTCACCTATTACCGAGCCAAGAATCCCTGTTTGACCGATCACTGGAGCGGTTTAAAACAGATCCAGGCTTAACTCCCATGCCAAGCTAGGTTCGATCACGTGGGCGTTAGTAATTGGTCGCAAATGATTGGCTGCCTGGATGTGGTAATTTCTCGCCTTGGGTGGTGCGCTGGTCTTATTGGCTACTGATTCAATCAGATTACTGAGAAATTATCGCTCCCGTCGTAAGTGAATCCGTTTTCGGAATATTGGTGACTAAGCGAGGCACGAGAATTTCTTTTTAACGTCTGCTTTTCACTTATAACTCAAATCAAATTGTTCGTAAACTTCGGCCATATATCTCTTTATCATATTTGTTGAAATATCACCAGTGTTGGTTCTGAAGTGGTATTATTTGTTTAATAAATCGTATTGAATTACCTGTTAATTATCACCTCAGCATTTTCTCATAGGCACACACTAAAAAAGTTCATTGTTCTACTACATTTTTTTCCGTGTATTTTTTTTTTTACGAATAATACTATACATTTTGTACCGTTTGGCAAATTCCAGTTATATACTTAGTTGTTTCTTCCAGTCTTAACCTTCTCATGTTTATATAACATTCATAATGTCAAAAGTAGTTGGTTCAGATAATGATAAAACTTCAGTTGGTCAGCAGTGTTCAAACTGTGGCACCACTAAAACTCCCCTATGGCGAAGAGCTCCTGATGGTACTCTTATTTGTAATGCATGTGGTCTATACTATAAATCCAATAATGCCCATCGTCCTGTTAATTTGAAAAGACCTCCCAATACTATCACCATCGCCAAGTCTGAAGAAGGTAGCTGTAAAGGTGATGGTAGATGTAATGGAACTGGTGGATCTGCTGCTTGTCAAGGTTGTCCTGCCTTTAATAATAGAGTCGTTCTTAAGAACAATCAAAATAATGGTGCTTCCTCCAGTGTTGCTACCGGTAGTTCATCTCCTTGTGGCGGTCATCATAATGCTGATAGCGATGGCAAATCTGGTGAAGCAAGTGACTCAGATTCTGCTAATAACCAAACTGAAGATGGTTCACTTGCTATTGCTTGCTTTAACTGTGGAAGCACTATAACTCCTTTATGGCGAAGAAATGATGCTGGGAACACCATTTGTAATGCTTGTGGTTTATATTATAGACTCCATGGCTCTCATAGACCTATAAAAATGAAAAGAACAACTATTAAACGAAGAAAGAGAAATCTCCAAGTTGCAAAAGGCGAAATCACCCCGGAAAAGAGTCCTAAAATTCCAAAACAAGAAAACACTCCCCCAATAAAAGTTGAAGAAACATCCCCAATCTCTCAAATGCATGAAAAATCTCCAAGTCAGCCTTATTTTGATCAACGGCCAGTACTTTTCACAAATTCTAACTCCCAAACTCCCGTGTCATATTATCCTCCTTATACTGGTGGCAGAATCCCTAATGGTCCTGGCCCAATGCCAGGTCCTCCACCTCCTGACTTTAAAAGCCATGGTGGCGCTAGTCCTCATTACTTGGCTCCCCCATCGTCATCCAATCCTCAGGCATTCGGTGGTCCTTTCCACCCTAATCCTCTCGCTAGAAGTCCTTCTCCTCATTATTCTGTTACACCTCCACATTTTCCTCAACCAATTTATTCACAACCTTACTACCCTATCAAGCTTCCTCCTATACAAAACGACAGGCCAATACAATCACTGACAACACCGAGACCTCATCAGGAACCAACCGCAAGACCAAAGCTTCCTACTCCAACCTTACTTCAAGACCGTCAAGGCCGAATGAGTGCCCCTCCGGTGGCTGTTGATTTTACTGAGGCATATAAAGCTACGCCTCTGAAGAAACTGAACAGTTCGGATGATTTAAATAAGAAGAAATCAGGATCTATGGCCATTGTTGGTCTTTTAAATGATTCAAATAGAGAATAGGTAATGAGTTGAACGAAATATGACGACATTGTAATTAATAAGTTAACTGCAAATACTAAATGATGACAGGGAAATTTTCATTCCCGTTCATGCATTTACATATCATTTTTTATTTATGATCTAAATAGGACTACTATGAACGTAAGCATACTTAATTTATCTTACATGATATGCCACCACTAATATCTGCTACTAAAATTCATTATTTGATTTAACTACTAGAGTAGGAGTAAACGAGCAATCATGCAATTATCATCTGAGACCAACTACCTGGTTTTTTCTAGCCCAACTATGAAAATATTGATACTCTTGCTCTACTTTCTTACCATACGACACCGTAGATGCATTTTAAGCATGAATGTTTTCAGAATTGATACTCTGGGTTTTACAAGTAGCACAGATTTACTTATCGGCACGTGATCTTATGCAATCTGATTCTACGTCTGAAGTAGACAATATTTCAGTAAAAATCATCTAGCCGATAGTGATTCTCCTTTAAACTTCATAAATATCTTTTGTGACAATGGAAGTTGATAATTCTTGGAGTAGAAAGGCAAAAGACGTCGCTGCCGGATTTATTGGTGGTGCAACCCAAGTGCTCATTGGTCAACCTGCCGATTTAGTGAAAATTAGACTTCAAACTTCAACAACCCCAATAACATCAAGTCAAGTTATATCACAAGTACTTAAAAATGAAGGGATCCTTGCTTTCTATAAAGGTACATTACCTCCACTTTTTGGAGTAGGAGTTTGTGTATCTTTACAATTTTATGGGTTCCACGAAACCAAGAGACAGTTATTGAGCCATTATGACCAAAGTCAATTGAATTTATGGCCTCAGACATACATTGCTGGAGCTGTAGCAGGACTCGTTAATACGCCAGTTACAGCTCCCGTTGAACAGTTACGTATTTTGAGTCAATCCCATCATGAAAAGCTAAGCTTGAAAAATACCGTGAAGAGAATTTATAATACGAATGGTTTCAAAGGTATTTATAGGGGATTCAATATAACTCTTCTTAGAGAGGTTCAAGCTTATGGAGTATGGTTCTTGACATACGAAGCTTTAATTGATTATATTCAGAATTTTAGAGGATATAAACTGAGACTGGATATTCCTACTCCGGAACTCTTAATAAGTGGTGCCCTTGCAGGAAATGCTTTATGGCTAAGCTCGTACCCATTAGATGTTATCAAAAGTAATATTCAGAGTGACGGATTTGGGGCTGAGTCTAAATATAATGGAAAAATTTGGTATACTGCCCAAACGATCTTGAAAACAAGCGGGTTCAAAGGTTTTTGGAAAGGTATAGTACCTTGTTTAGCAAGGGCAGTTCCATGTAGTGCAGGTACATTTGCATCTGTGGAATTGGCCTTAAGACTAATGGGCTAAGAAAAGCAGGCCGTAATAGTGGAGAATCAAGTGAACTGACGAACTTGCATGCACCAGATATGTATATTAGCACCATCCCAATGGATATTTTGCCCATAGATATACAATAAACCGAGAAATATAGCACGACCACCAGTAGATATGCTAGCTCTACACTACCATCCGCAGTGTTGGAATACTCTGACATAAAATGTGACGTTAGTTCGTGGCGGTATAAAAAGGTACAGTAGATACGTCTACTATTAAAGGGACTCCGGGAGATAAGAAAGCAAATACACATTTTGAAAGATGACACTCGCCCATACTCAAACTCAGCAAGCCGGAACCACAACCAACCGCAAGCTATAACATACCCATCGACACTATGACGTCTGTTCTTTATTCACTTCAGGTTGTAGACGTTGATTTGGCTGCAAACATGCCCCCAACGATCACGTGACCCAGTTCCGAAACCAGCACCAGTATTCGGTTTCAAAACGGGGAAAAAGGCAGAATCAACGGCTCCGGGAAGTCAGTCTGGACAGCAGGACCTCAACGCTACCACGACTGGTGCATAGTTGCTTTTGTGAATGGGGTTTATTTCAATGGTGTGCAGCAATTAGTCCGACGGAGGATCTGCTTACGTAACGCGAACTCCGAGGCCACAACTAGCCAATAGCAAGTCATCGTTTTAAGTTTACGCACCCATATTTGTTGGAGGGAATTTTTTTTCTGGCACAACACCTAATTGAAGTTTTCACCAGTTCATTATAATCAGCAATGATTGGATTAAGAAGATTACCTCAGCATTTACCAAGAGGTCAAATATTACGTAACTTCAGTAGTTTCCATCCTGTGATGAAACCAGCAGTTACTGCCGAAGCAGCTACTGAATACTTTACTACTGGAGGATCATCCCAATCAGTTTGGCCACAAGGATTCAGAGCACCCAAGCCAAAAACTTGGGAAGAATCTGGAGAAAGTGCATTATCTAAAGCTACTAAATTCTTTTTCCTTAGTGAAATTGCCAGAGGAATGTACATTTGTTTAGAAATGTTCTTTAGACAACCATATACTATTTATTATCCATTTGAAAAAGGGCCAATATCACCAAGATTCAGAGGAGAACATGCATTAAGAAGATATCCAAGTGGTGAAGAAAGATGTATTGCATGTAAGTTGTGTGAAGCTATTTGTCCTGCGCAAGCCATTACCATTGAAGCCGAAGAAAGAATCGATGGAAGCAGAAGAACTTACAAATACGATATCGATATGACCAAATGTATTTATTGTGGATACTGTCAAGAATCCTGTCCTGTTGATGCCATTGTTGAATCTCCCAACGTTGAATATACCACGGAAACAAGAGAAGAATTATTGTACAACAAGGAAAAATTATTGGAAAATGGTGATAAATGGGAACAAGAGTTACAATACTGTATCGATGCTGATGCCGTTTACAGATGATCCATTTGTCATGATTGTTTACTTCAATATTCATTGCGCAATCTTTTCATGTTTTCGACAAACACGAAATATTTGGGTCTGGTGACTATCAAATCATAACAATTTCACCTCCATAGACTTAACTATAAAGTTATTTATCCACCATCATTCTATAGAATCATTATATTGTGATTGATTGTCATGATGGAAGTATAATATATTGCATTACGAAGTTGAATTTTGTAGGAACCCTGTAGTTGACTCGAGTCTCTTGAATATTGCAGTTATCTGCCAAGTCTCGATATTGCAGTTATTTGGCAGCACTACGTGGCTCGTGAGTGAGGATGAAATGCCCTAACTTAGCGTCATAGCCTACAACACTGAATGAACCACCAATTCCTCATGGAGGAGAATCAAATGCCTTGAATAACCGCTATACAAGAATTGACATATTCTGTTAATGGCAACACATAGCAGCTTTTGCTATGGTCCCAACGGCATTTGTCAGGGCCCTCTGTCAGCGAAAGCGGTTAAATTTCCCAATCCAGATGCGATGGGGATGCCTGTCTTCTAAGGCACGTATTTCTGGTATATAAATAACTTTGACAAAAACCCATTTTGCAGTCAAATTCTAAGTTATATAGACATGACACAATTGACTTATGATGATTACACACTCTCACCACTTACGGATAGAGCTCAGATTGACCTCACTAGAACATACGGATCTAAATCATGGCAAGGACCATTGTCTGAACAAGATTATATCACTAGAGAAGCTGTGTTGGGGAAATCACGATACTCAATCAAGAGGGGACATCATGTATTTGGTCTTCACTTGAACGATGAGCCTAACAACATTTTATGTTCCATGGAATTAGTCGTAAGAGATTCGTTTGTGGTTGATGCACAAACCATCAAACCAGTGTTAAGTGGAGGAATCACGGCCGTGTTTACCTACCCTGAAAACAGAGGTAAGGGACTTGCCCAGATAATGATGGATAAACTAGTTGCAGTTGCTACAAAAGAATATATTGGAGAAGACGGATTCTTGACGTTATACTCTGAAATTGGAGAGTACTATGCAAGAAATGGGTTTAAGTCATTTGAAGTACCAATTACTTATGTCCCACTAACAGTGGGGGGTTCTAACTATGAAGAAATGGTGAAACAAACAAAAGCCCAGGTAGAATTGGTGAAATATAATGAGTTTCAACCGTTGTACGAAATTTATAACCGTCATCAGATTGAAAGAATGCAAAAAGAGTCTAAAAAAGACGGTAAACAAAGAGTTACGATACGGCCTACCAGTGATTACGTGGATTGGTTTCATGTTCGTGCCAAATACTTAAGCCATAAGTTAAATTATAATTCACAGCCAGAAATTGATTTTGATCGTGAAACATTTGCTCAATTTAATGATAAGTTCAAATTATTGCAACCTCACTATTTTGGAATCAAATTAACGGATGCAGAAACGCATGAACTAATTGGGTTTATTGCATGGACGTACGAATTTCAAAAAAACGAGAACTATATCACTATAATTACCCTTTTTGTAAGCCCAGATTATGATTTCGATGATTACAGTGTGCAGTTGTTTAACTTGTGTAAAAGTTATGTTGAACAACCAACATTATTTGACGACAAACCAATTACTAATAATTTGACCAAAATTAGTGTATGGCAGCTGCACCAAGAGGTATCGGATCAATACCTATCATATTTGAAGAATACATATGGGGCTACTATCGGTAATACCAACGGATCAAGAAGTTGTGCCCGGATTCTCAACCAACCACAAAATGACAAACTACAAGCCGGGGATCTTATTTGGGAATTAAATAATAAATTGCCGTGGATTTAAGTGGTGATTGATGCATGTTTCTTTGAATTATAGCCGAGATCAATATACAAAGAAATTCAGTAACAACTTTTTGAGGGTTAAGCACGAGGCACGTTTCCTGGCATTGTCTTAATTATAAAAGCTGCCACACTATGTAAGCATATGAAAATGTGGGGTTGCCAAAAAAAAAAAAAAAAAAAAAGAAAAAAAGAACGCAGAAGTGCCTCATGAGTTAATTGCAAGCCGGAAACAGTAATGATATTACTTACTTGTAGATGAAAGATTTTTCACGTAACAAATGGTTGCTCCAGCCCACGTAAATAGCTTGTTTGATAACATCCATGCTATATTTAGATGATAAATTCCTGCCCGTTACAGAGGTTAGATGGAAAATATTTAGTGCCCGAGGCACCGCGAACGAAGTGCGTTTTGCAGATATGCCTCACGTCCCGATTACAATTCCCTTGTAAAACATCCGGCACTTGTGAATCAAACTTACATGAATAGTTCGCATAGTTACGTTATTGGTAATGTAGGAAGAAGGCATTTACAATACAAAATCATTAGCCGACTTTACGTCTTTGTGCAGCAGTAATGTAGATTACCTCATATGCCGTGAGGTGGGTGCGGAATAGCTGCAATTGCCGAACCAGTGTCGGAAGGTAGATGGGTTGAATCCTTCATTTTGAACTGATTATTGCCGGAACCCATGTCTTCTGGTGATTAGAAATCATATCTTAGGTTGATTTTATCTAAACTTAATTCCTATTGTATCTCTATCGTGGCCCCCCCTTTTAATACCGACTCGTTACCATGCAACAGTTAGCGTATAGAATGGATCCCCCTGCGTTCCTGCATGGGGAACAAGGGTTAAAGAGGTCGTGGTCGTGTCCGCAACCACAGCTTGTTACATTCGCGCAGTTACTAAAGATAGGTGGAATCAAATTTTTGATGTTTCACATCCTCAGGCACAAAATTCACCAATAATTTTATGGATAACTAGACTATTCGAGTCTTTTCGATTGATTGTTTTATATTAGCTATTCAACATTAATTTTTTTTGACTAGTTTGGATATTAAATCGTCGTTAAACTATTAGTAAGCCGGGATATTTCTTGTACTTAACCTTCTGCCGTGCAAAAGTAATCGCCGTTTCGTGTCAGAATTTCAGAGTTAAAAGTTGTGGTGAAACTTCTAATGAAGCTTTAACGTTCATTAACAAATTTTTACTTACAACCAAATTTAGAAAATAAAAAAAAAGAAACAAACATTTCCTTTTGACAAATCCTTTTTTAGTTCCGGAAATTCCTTTGTTCAAACAAGGAATATAATGTCCACGAATTCTTTCGTTTTATCTGCTCCAAATAAATCGCTAACACCGCCTTCAAAACCTAATAAGACTTCTTCATCAACCCCAACTCCTTCTGGAAAAATGGCGGCTTCAACAGTACCTTCATATCTGATTCCAAGGCCAAACTTCCATATTAATAATGATCATCATTATTCCCCTCCTCCTTCTACTAATCACCAAAATGATCTCATGAACTATTCTCCGAAACATTCAAGAAAACCAAGTTCATTATCTTCTAGCAGAAATATCAATATGAAAAATTTATCTTTGAATTTAAAGAATGATTCTTCTCCTTCAAGAGATGATGAAAGCAGTGGAAGTAGTACTCACTCTCAAGATTCTTTACCCTTCAATAAACCACCCATGATCAGAGGGAAAACTTTAACATTATCCATACCGTCGACCGATGATCATTCTGAACCTGCATTAATAACCCCTTCTGTGGCTCAAACTCCTTTATACCCTCCAAAATTAAAGAGTCACACATCCCCTTATCTTCATTCGGCTCATCCTAAAAATTCATTCAAATTTCCTGCTGAAAGATCAGATGAATTCAATTACAAAATGAATCTTTCATCAAACCCATTCAACGAAACTAACTCAAATCTTCGAAGTCCTTTCATCATTAACGACCCGCTACTCAACCAATTTAATAACGTGGAAATATCCTCTCCCCCAGCCAAGCAAGTACCTGAAGAACTTCAAGAAAAAAGTCAACTTGATGCTTATCCTGATGGTCCTGCAAATGTACTTAATAACTCGATTTTTCTATTTTCAGATCCTACTACTGGCTCTAAAAAAATCGATATCAATGATTATGACTTAGTTATAAATGTTGCTAAAGAATGTGAAGATTTAACCTATAAGTTTAATGATACCCACAGTACTAAAGAATATATCTATATTCCATGGTCTCACACGTCTTCCATATCAACAGAATTACCAATGCTAACTGAAAAGATTCGACAATATGATGATTCACATCTTACCACCAACAATAAACGAAAAATCTTGGTCCATTGCCATTGTGGGGTTTCAAGATCTGCATGTGTCATCGTTGCATATTTCATGAAGAAATTTCAAATATCAGTTAATGAGGCCTATGAATTACTCAAACTGGGGACCAATAATTTATCTGAGCCCACCTGTAAAAGGATCAGAAATAATGGTTATTTTGTTGATTCCTGTGATAGAATCTGTCCGAATATGAGTCTAATTTTTGAATTAATGGAATTTGGGAATATTTTAGAGGGTAAATAACCTACTATGGGATTCGTCTCATATCGAGGTTTCAGTTCACCATAGTGAATCGCCCAACAAACAAAGAATATTCTCTTTACTTCCTTGGTCCTATGTACTCTTTCTACAATTACGTATACTAATGATAATGTCATACCATGTCTTTGAATGGTTCTATTGTTCTCGATGTAATTAACTTATCTTTATGGTGCTTGACGTAAAATGATGGATAATTATGACAATCCTGCACACAAACACCCCATACCGAAAATTTTATGCATTTTTAATACCAGAAAAAAAAAACCATACAAATCCTTCTTTTCTTCTACCCTAATAATACAACTAAATGCCCAATCATTATCCCCCCAATTCATCAGGGGGAAATAGAGATAGGGGATACTATTCGTCTCTGGCCAATCGCAGGTCTGATGGAGGTAATTCCAATCGAGATTATTACGGTAATTATAGACCTTCGTCAGGCTCTTCCAATCCAAATTATAGGGGTGGTTCTGGGTATAGAAAAAGACCAGCTTATGACTCATACGCTCCAAAAAACAGACACATACCATACGGCCGTCATTATGGAACTGATAGTTATAGGACCGAACCAAGAGAAAACAAGGATGACCGTCGAAATAATTACAGACCCGAATATTCTTCAAGAGATGAAAGAAGTGCCAGCTCTCAAGATGGCTATCCTAGGTCTTCAAGTGAACGAAGTACGGATAAGTCAAAGACGTCCACTCCTGAAAATTCTGGAAGCAGTACCAAATCCACTCAAGATCCTGAACCTAAACCACAAAAGCAAAAACCACATGAAACTTCTTCTATAACCGACTCCAGACTTCTTCATTTGTTTGATGATGATTACAACTCTTCAAATGCCTCGAGTTCAAGTCATATAAAGACGGAAAAAGCCACACCCGTCGAAAGTATTCAAGCATTAAGTGAACTCACTCAAAACACATCTCAGAACACTCCCCAAAATGTACAAGCCGAAGAAAATAAGGAAAGCATTTCAAATGAGGAAGAATCACACGAGCCAAGTATCTCTATGAAAGAAGAAACACCAGAAATTTCACCAAACATGCCTGCCAAAACTGCTAAACCAAATGTGACGCATGAGGATAACGTGAAGACATCTGATAGAATACCGTCTAATTCAAAGGGTAATAATGACAGCAACCCACTTCAAGATTCTCCAGTGGCGCCATCAACAATTTCTTCATCTCTTTCATATTTTAGTGAAAGTGAAGTAAAAGCAGCAGATGATCACTTCCGTGAATCTCTCGTCCCAATCAAAGAAACGACCTCTTACTCATCGGACGATTCTGAACTGGAAACCGTGATTTTAGACTCGCCTCCCAGAATAAAGCAAGGTCGTAAGTTAGTTAGGAAGAAAGACTACGATGAAGAGATCCCTAGAAAAAAGCAAAAATCCTCTCGTCCTATATCTGATAGTGAAAAAAGTGAATCCGAAAGTGCATACGCTTCCGAATCCAGTAAAAATGATGGCTCAAGCAAGAAAAAGTTTGTTGAAGGCGAATCCAAGCAAAGAAATTATAAGATTAAACGAGATTCAAGTGGTAGAAGTCTACTTCAACGTGCTTGTAAAAAAGGCGATTTGGCTGATGTTAAAAGATATATATCCATGGGTGCAGATGCAAATGAAAGTGATTTTGGAGGGTTCACTTGTTTACATGAAGCCGCATTAGAAGGACATACCAAAGTTGTTCAATACTTGATAGATCATGGGGCTGATGTGAATAGACAAGCAAAAGAAGCCGGTGATCTGGAAACTCCTCTCATGGATGCTGCTGAGAACAAACATATTGAAACCATAAAACTTTTGTTGAAACATGGTGCTGATCCCCAGCTTTATAACGCTGAAGGTTACACTGCAGTAACAAAAATTTACCACCTCCATGCTGAAGAAGGGGGATACGAAGAAGTCATTAAGTTGTTGGAGAAAGCTGTTGGCTCCGCTTTAACTAACGATAAAAGTACCCGCATTCCCTTAGTTCCGGAAAAGATTGTCGAAGATCCTTATGATGATTACTTCAACGGACTAGTCAAAAAGAAATCAATGTCTACAACGATCTATAAGTATGTTGCTCAAGGAATGAAGGAAGCTGCAGCTAGCGATTTTCTTCAACAAAACTTGTCTTTGGAAAACCAACCAGATATCTTGAACATTGCCGCGAGAAATGGACATATCGAACTTGTTGATATTTTATTGGGATTAAATCCTGGTAGTTATGACATAAATCAAGAAAATAAAATTGGGCTTACAGCACTCCTATGCAGTGTTGGACGTGGAAATTACGAGGTTGTCAAGTTCTTGTTATCTAGAGGTGCTGATGTTTACAAGAAAAGAAGAAAAGATGGATTCAATTCTTTAGAAATTGCCAAATACTCTGCACATTATGATCCAAGAGAAGTCGAATTACTTCAAGGTGGTGGAAAGCCATCAACTGTTGAAAAATCTGAACATAAAACTGAAAAGGAAGAAGATAATGGACGTTCTGAAAGTTCTTCAAAGACGGAAGCTCACAAGAGTCTGAAAATGGCTATTAAAAGTGATGAATCATATGATGTATCTATGGAAGAGGAGATACCTGAAAAACGTAAGTCTATTACCTCGATTGAGAAAAAGGTGAAAAAACCAAGTCTCATGACCCAGAATAGTGCTTCTATATCAAAGGAAAGTACCCCAGAGATTACAAAATCAAGGGAACAATCCATGTCCCCTCCTCCGACTAAGAATAATAAACTGTCGACTCCTCCTGTTATCAAACAATCATCACCTGCTCCAGCACCCAAACAACCATCACCTGCTCCACTTACAAAATTACAAGAAGAGCAGAAGAAAAAAATAGCTCAGGAAGCTAGAATTTGGCAAGAAAAGACTGAGGCCAAAAAGAAGGCAAGGAAAGAATTTTTCATCAAAGCGGAAAAGGAAAAGGAACGGAAACGGAAAGAAGAAGAGGAAAAGCGCATTGAGGAAAAGAAGCGACTTGAGTTATTGCAAGAACAAGAAAAAATCAAGGAAGCTGAAAGATTGGCCCAACTAAAACTAGAAACTGAAAGTAAACGAAAAGTGTTATTTCAAAAGAAATGTCGCGAAGCAATTCCCGTTGGATTAAGACATGCAAATTTCAAAACCAAATTGACCAAAAAGGAAATCAAGAAGTTTATTCCAATCTATTTATTCAGCTTTGATGAAGAAGTGTATGTTGTCGATATCCAAATTGCATTATTGACTTCAACTCCTCCTGCCAAATTAGACGAAAAAGCAACGTTTTCTGATAAAATAAAGTTAACGAAAGAACAGAAGTCTAAAATATGGAGCATCTTCTATGGAATGATAGGACAAGATGTCACTCAACCGTTCAAAGACTTGAGAAACGAAGGACACTCGTTATTTTGCAATCTTTTACTCAATTTTATCAAAGTATCTGAAGTCAAGACCTTCTTGGAGCATGAAAATAGAGAAGTACTCGAGCTTTTGGATGACACGAGATCGACCACTTTAGTTGACTTGGACACCATGCTGGCTTTTAATGACAATAAGAATGTTCATCTTAGCCATTTTGAGAATTTAAACGATAGCGCCGTAGACATGGACACCTTCGTGAAGACTCATTTTATTCCACCCAAATTTAAATTAAGACCGGATGTTTTGAGAACGGTTCAAAAGGTCAAAAACCCCTTATGGTAATAACACTGTAAACAATGTTATTCGTGTATATTATGTATAATACGTTTATGTATACTAATAGATTTAATGGAAATGGATAATTGGAGGTACGGGTGTTTTAATGCAACGGACAGAAAACGCAAAAATTAGATGAGTTTTAGCAGCTACTTCTCTTTTTTACGTCATGAGTTTACATAAGTATGTATTTTTGATCTGTCAATGTAATAAAAGTATAACTAACAATCAGGGTATCAAGAGAAGATCTTTATAATTCTGAATCTGATTTTGAAAGTGATTCTGGCTCAGAGAAGCATCGAAGTACAGAACTCAAAAGTCAAAATGACTATGTAAGTGGATTTAATTTCGAGTTTGTGGAAGTAGATGCCGATGGTGACGATCCTACGGGTAAGGAAAATGAACTTGACGCAGATTCATCCAAGGAAGATGAGTTTAATTTCCCGTTATTTGCAGCCACGTCTGATTCTAAAGTATCGCTTAAGCCAGAAATAATAGAAGAAATCAAAAACGAACGACCCACGCATTATTATAAAGCAATATATAGCCAGGAAGAGAAGCAACAATTTATGCAAGCTGCTTTAACCTTTGAAGAATTTTGCTTTCAACAGGATATATCTGGAGCCATTAAAGATCCTTTTCCTTGGAAGTGCATAAATTTACGAACCCATAATGACAAAATTGAATTTGAACTTCAGCTGCAAAAGAATAAAAATACCCGTCAACGAGCTGGAAAGAAGAAGAGACAGAACAAAGTCATTTGCAGACAGAGAAAGGAGCAAAGATTAAAACAGATCAAAAAGCAACAGAAATCCCAGTACATCACCGGGAAAAAATTTACAAAGACTGCAAAAAAGACACCATTCAAACCAGCCCCATCGAAGCCCAAATACAGGACCGAAGGCTAACCGGAGTATGGTAATTCACCAAGGATACTTCAGATAACGTTCATTAATAAGTACAGTTGGTAGAGTGTCGCGCTACCATACTCCATATACATATAGCCACGACATAAATGTCGTTTCCTCCAACACATCAGCGTCGGTTGGAAACATCATATATAGCCATAAATACCATGACAACCGATCAACTTCGAGATTTCGAAGCATATCTTGAGCCAACGTTTCAATCGGAGCAGTTTGCCAATGATCTTATACTCGCAACCAATGATGCCGAAGATTCAATGCTAGATGTTCAAACTGCCATTAAAAGATTGAAATTCGATATTGATGAATGTGATAAAAGAATGAAAAGCATAAGTACCAATAATTATAACGAGTTGATCTCCAACTTCTGGAAAATAGAGGCTATGAAGGCTCAATTAACTAAAGAATTTCAACCTCTGCTTGAACGAGTCAATACTTCATTTACTCGGATCAAGAATAATGTGATCACACCTTACGAGGAAGCATTGAAAATGAATAACGCAATGAAGAAGATACACTCAACCCTATATTTATTACGAGGATCAAGTTATTTTATCTTTTTGGTCCAACAACTTGAAGACTCGGAAAAACTATACTACCATGATGATTCTCACGGAGAAGAGATCATTAGATTAGCCCGGTTACATTCCCAGTTACTGCAATTCTTCACTCAAGAGAAGTCTTCCAAATCCACACCGGGACTCTTATCTATAAAGTTAATCAGAGACTATGAGCCCATTCAAATTTCAAAAAGAAACTCATTGGTTCAGGAACTTAATACGACTGCCCATAATGATCTTAATCATTCATCTACCTTCACCAGTGACAATATCAATTTACGTCATACCTTGATTGCAATATACACATTGAACGATCATGATTTTTTCCATTTCATTGAAAGATCATCTATTTTTAAGCAAGTTCAAACTCTGTTGAATTTGCTCTCTAGATCATTACAATCGCCTAGAAATTTTACTTCTGTTTTGTCAGAAGTTAAAGAATTATCATCCTCGTACCTAGATTCCTTGACACAAATTCTTGAGATAGAGGTTGATTCTAAAAACTTACTAACTGAGTTGGAAAATTACTTCGAAAAGTCTGTGGCTACAATTTACTGGAATGACCTTCTGTATAAGTTCAAAAAAAATATAGTAGCGACTATGGCTAGAGGAGGTCCCATAGCTAAAAACCTTAAAGTTTACTATAATGGTATTAAAACTGGAATCGAAGAGTGCTTTGATGGTGAAGCTCAACAAGCATTGGTTGAAGGCATAATTATGATCAAATAATTGTATATTATTATATTTACTCCTTCTTCTTTTTCTAATGCATAATCACACACTAACTTTAGACTTTAATTGAGCCAAGAATTCTCTGTAGCCTGGTTCAGAGTGAGATTTATCCTCAACCAAACAACTTAAGGCCCATAATCTTAATGCCATTAAGTCACGTTGTTGAGAAATTTCCATAGGTTCATTGGATGAACCACCAAGAACAACATACAAGTTCTTCCAAGTGATTGAATCATTTTGTTCTCTAATTTTTCCAATGATTTGACGTACTTTATAGTTGAACTCAGATTCTTCGAACGGAATTTCTGGTAATTCAGTTTTACCTGTAGGGATAGCGTAAAGATTTGTTGTTCCGAACAAATCGTTGACCAATTCAGGAACAACATCTCCACTAACCCATAAGAATAATTCACTAGAATTATCAATCAAGTACAAGCCGTAATTTTCCCATGATTCTTTAGAATTATTAACTGGTTCAGGCAAAAGAATTTCAGTACTGGTGGTGGTTTCTTCTTCTCCAGTCTCTTCATTTACTTGAACAATTTGTTCTGGTAAACCGCAATCATCTGGCATGTTATGTAACGAGTAGACAGCAGGGTAAATATACTTAATCAAGTGAGGAATTGGTAATGAAGCCAAAGTATTCAAAGCAGCAGCCCTATGATCTGATGGTACACGTTCCCCTCTTAATCCCAAATGTTTAGTTAAAGAGAATAATAACAAGGGTAACATTCTTAAGTTAGTTGAAACTTGTAATGGTGATGATCCACTTACATTACCGGCAACTAATTCTTTTTTGTAAACATTCAAGATATCAACAACACTTTTAACTAGATAATCTCTAGCATCTGGAAGACTGGTAGACAATGCTTTCTCGACTGCTCTATGAGTGAAGTAATTAGCAATTGCTAATTGATCTGCTGACGCATAAATATCATCAATTTTGGATGATGTTGGGATTGCTAAATTCAAAACTCTGATTCTTCTTTCACCGAAGCAAGTTGAGTGCAATACAGCAGCTTGGAAGTAAACTACAGGTTTGGTGATGGTTTCTTCGATAGCAACTTCAATGGTATAACTTTGATCTCTTGGGAAAGAAGGGAAAGAACATAAATCAGATGATCTATTAAAGAAATTACCAAAGAATGAGCTCATTCTAAGACCTGTAGAACCTCTAACTCTCAAAACAGCTTCCAAAGCGATATCCATGGACAAATGTTCACTAACTTCTTTGGATAATTTAGTAACATCTTCAGCTTTGGCACAACTCCAAGCAGGGTAATAATGAGTTTGACCAGCGGTGAAACGAGGTAAGTTAGATAAAGTAGCAACGTCCTGGTATTTGGTTGCCGTCAAGAATAAGTCTACAGTCACTTGAACAGAATTACATTGAACAGCAAAACTCTTGTAGAATTTATCAGCGGCAGATAACAAAACTTGAGTTTCTTTAGGCTTACCACTTTGAGATTCGTCTCTGGTGGTTAATTTACCTTCCCCAACATTAGGTAAAGTAGCAGCAAAGCAGATTAATTTACCACCCACGGGGCTGATCATCTTGTGACCTGCTTTCAAAGCAGGACCTAAAGCAAAATCAGGGTTAGCAGTACCTTCGAAATAGGAAGGGAAATCAATCAACAATTTTTCAATAGCAGCCCTATTTTCATCAAGATTCACTAAGAGACCTTCGGGAGAAGGTAAGAAAGGTTCATCGATATCAGAAACAATGAGTAATTCCGTACCATCTAAACCTTCATTGAATCTAAAATAATGTAAATTTGAATCTACCCCAATAAAAGATACTCTGGCGGTTTTATTTTTATTTGGAATACGATCCAAGCTTTCTAAAATAGTTCTAGTGATTGTTGAGGTTAAACCACTAGCCACAGCATCAGCACTGACGTCAATAATAAATGTGTATACAATTGGTTGAGGGGCTCTAGCCATATACTCTTTTGGAGCGATGAATTCAACCACAGAATGATTTAATTCTGGTCTATCGAATTTATTTCTTGGTGTATGATTTAATTCATCAAATTCAAAGGCACTTGGAATATCATTTTGCAAGTTACAGAAGTTACATCTCCACCTTCTTCCTTGTTCGGTTAAAGTAATAAATGGATTAATGTAACCTCTACAACGACGACATCTAGCAATCACAGTATCAGAAGTTACCGCCACATTTTCAGTATCAACATGTAAAGTATTATAAGGTCTCACCACTAAAGCCAAAGGTAACTTTGATTTCTTCAATAATGAATTATTTGTAGGAATTACATTTAATGTAGATCTAAAATAATCTGGTGGTCCATTACTATCTTCAGAAGATGGTACAATTGCAGTATTTGAAGGAAGAATTAATGGAGGTGGAGGCAATGATAAATCACTTATTGGAGGTGGTAATTCTCTTGAAAGATCAGTGGTATAAAGCTGATTTAATGGTAATGAAGGTGAAGCTCCATAACCACCTGGTGCTGCTCCATATCCAGTAACAGCTGGGGCACCGTAAGCTGGTGTTGATCCACCAGCTGGAGGATAGCCAGGAGCTGCTCCGCCAGCTCCTTGGTAGGGATCATAAGGAGTAGTGGCTGCTCCAGGTTGTTGGTATTGATATTGAGGAGCAACGGCAGCAGGGTTGGCGACATTGATATTTTGGAAACCTTGGTTCAATTGATCCATTCCATAACCAGGAGTAGCAGGAATCGAACCTTCGGCCACAGGAGCAGCGAATTGAGAAGGATCCTGAAGGGGAGGTGCCGCAGCAGCATACTGGGGCTGTGGATATGCTCTTCTTCTACTTGACATTTGGAGGTGTTTTCGGTGAAAGATTTGACGCTGAGATTTGTTGATAAATACGTGGTCAGAGCGCCTGGCGACACGCGACATTTTTCCCAGACGCGACATGGACCTTGGCCTAGCATGGGACGAGGGTACTGCGACATTCTTCTGCTCAAGTTGATGATACGTATTAACTGGTGTAACTTATATTGTGAAGAGCACACAGCACCTGTAAGTGATCGGTCTATGATTATACATGAGTATGGAAATACCTGAAAATAAAATATCTGACATGGCTGGCGAAAAATAAGAATATTTCGGTTACGGCCATATCTAGATGAAAACTTCGCTTCCCGTCCGATCAGCAGGAAAATAAGCATCTAAGAGCGTGACAGAGTATTTCGGTGGGAGACCACGAGAGAAAATTACGTGCTGTAATCTTTTTTTTTCTGATAAAAATCATTGTGCTTCTCTCAAATACACTGTAAACATCACTACACGTGCTATACTATGTTGGCATAGCATTTCCCAAGGAAATAGGTGGTTTATTCCTGTTGTTGTTCTGCTCATGGCTATGGCTGGTGTATGGATGTGTTGCGTCCCCCGACGACGTCATCTTGATAATGCTGCCCTGCATATGCCCCACACTTATATATATATCGCACCATCCCCTATCGCCACTATTATTTCTGATAACACTTCTAGTGACTTATAGTGAAGGTTAAATATGTTAAAAACTTTCGTTATTGCTATTTGCTTGTATTTAACCGGGGTCGTATCCTTGGTTATTCCTGATTTGGAAACCATTCTTAAATTTGACCTGTTTCTTGTGAACCCTGGCGAAAGCCATGATAAACCACTTTCGTTATCTGGAGAAGGGGAAACCCATCTTGCTCCTCTTTTCTCTAGTAATGTGGTTGAAAATATTATTCCTGATAAATATATTGTTGTTTTCAAAGAAGGTATGACTTCTGAAGAAATGGATAATCATAAATCTTGGGTTAATAATCACTTTAACGCCATGCTAAATGTATTAGAAAATCAAGGCCGTCCTGACCTTTTCAAATACCAAATGAATAGACCTGAATTCTTTGATTTTAAAAATAACTTTGCTGGATACTTTGGCTATATGACACCAGATTTGGTTGAAACGATTAGAGCCAATGGTAACGTTAATTTTGTTGAAAAGGATACAGCCGTAAAATTATATGAGTTTGACGTTGAAAAAGATGCCACTTGGGGGCTATCAAGAATAAGTCATCGTGAATTATCTCCAGAACTTGATTATCTTTACGATAATGATGGTGGTGAAGGTGTTACCGCCTATGTTATTGATACCGGTGTTAAAGTGGAACATGAAGAATTTGAAGGAAGAGCTTCATGGGGTAAAGCTGTAAGTTTACCTCATGTTAAAGTTGATGGTCATGGACACGGTACTCATTGCGCTGGTACTATTGGTTCAAAAACTTATGGTGTGGCTAAAAAGGTTGAAATTGTTGCTGTCAGTGTCATGAACCCATTGGGATTTGGAAGTACTTCTGATATCATTAAAGGAGTTGAATTCGTGGTTGATGATCATCAACAAAAGGTGCAATCTAACAAAAAAGGTTTCAAGGGTTCCGTTGCTAGCATGTCTATTGGTGGAGGTGAGTCCGATGCTTTAGATATGGCTGTCAATGCCGCTACCAAGGCTGGCTTACACGTTGCTGTGGCTGCTGGTAATGAAAACTCAGATGCATGCAATGTTTCACCTGCTAGAGCTTCCGGTCCAATCACTGTTGGTGCATCAGATAATGCCGATCAATTTGCTAGTTTCTCTAATTGGGGTTCTTGTGTAGATGTTATTGCACCAGGTGTGGATATCTTATCGACCTATATTTGGAGTGATACTACCTTGATGTCCGGTACATCCATGGCTACTCCTCACGTTGCTGGATTATTATCTTACTTATTGTCATTACAGCCTGAACTTGGCTCTGAATTTGCCGTAAATGGTTTGATTACTCCAGAAGCCATGAAGAAGAAATTACTTAAATTTTCAACCAAGAATGTCATTACCGATATTCCTAATGTAGACACTCCTAACCGTTTGATCTATAATGGTGCCGGTGGAAACTTGACAGATCTTTGGTTTTAAGTTAAAGATAATTCATAAAGTTTTATATTATTTCTATCTTTTTACTATTCAATAAAATGAATGTTTATATATTATAAAATTACTGTGAAGTATTTGCTGCTTCAACTTTGGAGCCTAATGTTCCTGATGACAATGGAGTGAAGTTATTTTTTGGTTCTCCTTGAGATGTAATTCCCCATTGTTCGTCTGTATCGGTTGGCTTACCGAAACCTCCTCCACCAGGAGTTAGAATTCGAATTATATCTCCTTTTCTTATTTCAATTTCTGCTGATGAAGATAACTGAATCCATTGAATTACTCCTTCGCCTCTATTGCGTCCTAAGTAGTTGATTCCTTTTGCTCCGTCTTCACCCCCATATATTCCCCATGGACTGTAAATTCTTCTTTGAGTAACCATAGACACATGAACAGGTGCCTTGAATTCAATCTCTCTAATGAGACCATCACCCCCATTCCATTTACCTTTACCACCACTACCTTTTCTCACCGAGAACTCATGTAATAAACAGGGATATCTTTGCTCCAATACTTCAGGATCAGTAATCCTAGTATTAGTCATATTAGTTTGTGTACCTGAAAATCCGTGAAATCCAACCTTTTCAGAATTTGGCAGCTCAATTATACCGGCACAACTTCCTTGACCAATAGTTTCGACATACCCATAACCTTTAATGAGATTTCCGTGTGCATCTTCTCCTCCTGTACCAAAATTAATACCGTTCATGCAACCACCAGTAGCCGATGTTAATCCAAAGGCTTTGAATAAGGTATCGGTTATTCTTTGAGATGTCATCCCATTACCAGCACATACAGCAGCATACTCACTTGGGTTGATTAAACTATTTTCTGGAATTATAAGTTTGATTGGATCCAAACAACCTTGATTAAGAGGAATATCACTGTTCAAAAAACATCTTAAGACATAAATAACAGCGGAAGAAGTAATTGATTTAGGAGCATTCAAATTTGAGTAAGATTCCAACGATGTTCCAGTGAAGTCAAACACAGAAGATCCTGTCTCTTCATCGACATCAATTTTTACACGAATCTTGCACCCGTCATCCATATAATCTTCAGCAATTAAAGGCAATTTATCCTTATTCTTCTTTGCATAACTCTTAAGAAATTCTCTCACAGCAAGTTCGGCTGTCTTTTTAACATTTTTCATATAAAATAATACAGTATCAGATCCGAACTCTTCAAAGACTTCTTTCAATAAACTAATTCCTCGTTGATTTGAGGCGATTTGTGCTTTCAAATCAGCAATATTGTCATCTATGTTTCTTGTTCCTGAGACTCCAAAAGATTTTGGAACATCTATGAAGTGACGATTTAAACCTTCGTAATCAAATTTACCTTTGCTGACAATCTTCCAAGTTTTGATGTTAGCTCCTTCATCAGTAATATCACGAGCATAACTTGACGAAGACCCAGGGGTCAATCCACCAATCTCCGAATGATGTGCTCTTGCTGCTACCACAAATTGAATTTTGCCGTCGATAAACACAGGAGAGATGATTGTGATATCAGGAAGGTGGTTTCCCCCTACGCTAGGGGAATTGGTACAGAGAACATCACCTTCTTCAAGATCATTTTTCCAGTAATTCAACTGATATCTTACAGCAGAAGACATTGAACCTAAATGAACAGGGACATTGGGGGCATTTGCTGTTAAGTAACCTTCATTATCAAAAAGAGCACAAGAATAATCCAAACGTTCTTTGATATTAGCACTGACAGAAATCTTCTGAAGCGTTCTAGACATTGCATCAGCAATAGACATGAATCTATTTGCAAAGATGGATAATTGAATTGGATCAACAAAGTCTGTTGTGACATTAGCATTTGATTTAACTTCAACATCAATAACAACATGTCTTGGAAGATTAACAGCATAAGCATCTGGAGTAACCAAGATGGTTTGGGTATCATCTAGTATCAATGCAGGTCCTTTAATAGTAGTCCCTGTTTCTAAATTTTTAAGGAAGTACACTGGGGAATCAAAATAACCTTCCTGAAAGTATATAGAAGTTGAAGCGTCAGGTACAGGAGCCGCTTTTGTAGACGATTTGGCAATTTCATAATCTTTAAATGGTGATCTTTCAGACATTTCGAATACATTCCCGCTAGCTCTGACTCTTAAATCGGAAATGATCACATCTCTATCGAAATCATTGAAAGCAAATTCCCTTTGATGGGTCTCGTGGAAAGATCCTAAGAAATCGTTATTCTGTGGTTGAAGAACCATGATTTTAGTATCAGAACCTTTGTATCCCATATTGAAATACGACTTGAAATTAATACTCAGAATGTCTACCCCTTGATCCACAAGTTCTTTTCTGGCTTTCCCTTTTAACGTCTCTATCTCTTTCAAAAGTACTTCTCTAGTATCTTCGGAATAAACTTCATTACATGGTATCTGCTGTTCGTTGACGATATCTGCTAAAGAAATACCGTAAGCTGACAAAATAGATGAATGTTTATGGATAAGGACCTTGTTTATCTTCAATATTTTTGCAATAGAAGTTGCATGTTGTCCACCAGCACCACCAAATGAAGCCAAGGCATGTTTTGAAATGTCGTGACCTTTGGAATCAGTTAAATCCCTAATTGGTTTAGCCATTTGATAGTTAGCCACTTCTAAGAACCCAACCGCTACTTCTTCTGCAGTTTTTGGAAATTGAGGATTATCTGCATTAATAACATCTGCTAATTCTTGAAACTTCTTTTTGGTGATTTCAACATCTAAAGGCTGATCTTCATTTGGACCAAAGATTTTTGGGAATGTTTCAGGCTTAATTCTCCCTGTGAATACATTAGCATCAGTTACAGTTAATGGGCCTCCCTTTCTATAACAAGCAGGTCCTGGATGAGCACCAGCTGACTCGGGCCCGACAGCAAAAACTCCATTTCTATAAGCAAGAATAGATCCACCACCAGCAGCAACAGTATTGATATCAAGCTGAGGGGCTGCTATTTTGATACCAGCAGTAACAGATTCAAAAGAGAATTCATACTCACCAGCATATCTCGATACATCAGTTGAGGTACCACCCATATCAAATCCTACAATTGGGATTTGAATATCTTCATCGTAACAGGTTTTAGACTGACCAACAACTCCACCGGCAGGACCTGAGAGTAAAGATCTTAGACCAGAGAACTGTTTCCAAGAACACAATCCACCATCTGATTGCATAAATTCAACCCGAGTATGTCTTTCGAATCCTGGTTTAAATCCTCCCAAGAAAGTAGAAATATATTCTTTTACTATGGGAGTAAGATAAGCATCAACCACGGCTGATTGACCCCTAGGAATTGTTTTGATAACCGGAAGGATTTCATGGGACATAGAAATATTCTTGAACCCAATTTCAGCAGCAATTTCTCCTGCTCTTTTCTCGTGAGCTCTATAGTTAAATCCATGAACAAATACAATGGCAACAGAATCAATGTCAGTTTCTTTCCGCAACTTTGATAAGTCTTCTCGAAGTTTCCCTTCATTCAACGGTTGTAATATTTCAAAGATTTCTTTTGTTTCACCCCGAACGTACCGTTCACCATCATATAAATCAGCAGCATCATAACCTGATGGATCTACAGAGAATGCAGGAAGGGTTACTCTTTCATCGGCCTCGATGACTTCGTCATATAGTACTCCGGGCTTTGTGATATTCAATGCAAATAAGTCCGGTCTTGATTGGTCTCCGATATGTAGTAAGTCTTTAAAACCTTTAGTAGTGACCAAAGCACATTTAGCTCCCTTTCTTTCTAGCAATGCATTGGTTGCAACCGTAGTACCAAGCCTTATAGACGCTATAGGTGAAGTGTCTAATAATTGGCCTCTTGGAATTGATTTGGAAGTGATCTTTTCAAGAACTCTTCTAATACCTTCGATATTAGCATCTCGATAATTGGCAGGATCAACAGAAAGTAATTTAAATGTGAATTCTTCCCCTGCGTAGTTATAGATCACGTCAGTAAATGTTCCACCTCTATCTATAGCAATAGTACAAGCCAGAGATACTGTCATGATTTCAATGAATATTCAATATACTAAACACCAGATATTAGGGCTAAGACCATTATATATTCTAATGAAGAGCTCTCTATATCGATTCGACCTCCTCCATGCATTATACGACAAGGATTTGGCGATTCCACATTGGGAAGGTATACTCGATGCACCCAGGGTACGCATTGGGTAGCAAATACGACAAGCTTGCATTGGCATGTCGAAACGACCAGCTCGCTTTGACAGGATGCAAGCTACGAAATAGTGTATCATCACTTTGTGACTCTGGGGTCATGCCTCGATTGTTGTTGGCGATCATAAACTTCATCCAATGAGACGTTTGCTCCCGTTAATTCGTACCGTATCTTTGTTGCATGAATTGCTGTTTTCGGATATGCCTCATATCACGGCTGCAACGGCAACTATTTTTAAACAAAGTAAAGCCTTTTACTGTAGATCGGATCTTGCGAAAGCCTATCTCGTAAAGATACCATTTTGTGCAGATATATGTGCAGCTCGATACGTTTGATCTTATTCAAGTATTCCGAAGTGGTTGAGCACCAGCTCCGTGAAATGGCAATTTACAATGGCCAAAGACAAGCTTTATGGACTTGGAACTGTCATTAGGAAGGCCATGATGGGAGTATCATCAAAAACTTTTGGGAAAGTAGAATTGAATATTTATTGCTTACATAGGTCATAAAAGATTAACTAATTTGTATACAAGAAATGCTTCTGTTGTCTGTCGGTCAAATCCAACAACTTCTCAGGATCTTGGTCCGCTTGTTCCACAAGTTTTTGTAGACCACTTTCATTTTCTCCGATCTTGAATTCGTCTTCATCCATAACCTTTAATTTTGCCTTATTTTGATAGTTTACAACTAACCAATACACTCCAAACATTATCATACAGAATGCTAATGAAGCCATTAAAGCTGCAAACCCTCCATCAAAACCACTATCGTAAGATTTACCACCACAAAGAGCACCAGCAGCATATCCTAAATAATTAAAACAGTATACCACACTCTTCTTGGTGTTTCCAGCGGTATTGGCTTGCGCTAAAGAAATGAATATAACGTAAGGAGCAAAGTAAAAATACAAAAGATAAAGACCCAATAATTGAGGACCAACTGGTCCACTAGTCTTGTTAACAGTGTAGAGAATAATAGCACCAATCAATGGGAAAATCAAAGAAACAATTCCGATCAAACATCTTCTACTATTGAATTTTTGACATAACCAATTAAAAAAAATTGTAGCCAATGTAGCAATAACTCCAGTGGGAATTCCCATAAGACTGGCTTTCATGGAATCAAAACCAAGACTAGTAATAATCAAGGAAGAGAAAGTTGAAAGACCCCCGTTAGGAATGTTGATACCAATATTGAAAAAAAAGATAATGTATAACTTTGGATCCACCAAAGCCTCAACTACCTGGGACCATTTCCAGGTAAAGGATTCTACTCCCGTACTATTTTGCAATACTCGATTGGTAACATAATATTTTTCTCTATCAGATAAAAATTTAGCATTCATAGCAGAATCAGGCAACATGAATAATGCAAATAATCCATACGAGAAAGATATTGAACCTACCATAAGATAAAGGTATTTCCATTTTGGAATGGCGTCACCAAAATTACCAACTAACCATGAAAGAAAACCATTTATCACTGATGACCAAAATGCAAATACATAAGAAAGTCTGACACCTTGTTCCTTCTTCAAATAGAATCTCCCAACCATCAAGGTACATCCGGGCACAATAATGGATTCAGGGATTCCCATTAATAATCTAATAGCAAATAACCCTCCAAACCCATTACAAGCACATAATAGTAACGTTAAGCAACTCCATGTAAGTGAAGCTAAAGCCAAGACTCTACCCAAAGGGAACTTTTGAACAAGCACTGACATCGGCCACATCCCAATCAACGACCCAATAAATATAATTGAACCAAGCCAAGAATATTGTTTTGTTGATAAATTGTTATCTTCCATCAAACCATAAATAGCAGAGGTACTCAAAGATACCTTATCAACGGCACCTAAAGTAGCTAATACACATAGCATGGGAACAATGATCCAGTCACATTTTCTCATGATTTTCTTCCCTTCTTGTTCAGTTATATCCAAGTAAAGATGGTGACGTTCTGCCACAAATACAGCCGCAAGGTCAACAGAAGTAGTTTGACCTCCAACTTCAATAGCAGCTTCAGCATCTCCAGTTTCTCCGTGAGCTTCAGCTCCTTCAACTACTACAGATACGTTTGATTTTGTAATAGACATGGTTACATGCTCTAAATACGGTCTAAAGTATGTATATATATAATTCGTTCCAAAATTATGTCGGTTGTGATAAGCCGCCAGTCGGTTTTTCAAAGGTAGTTTAAGTTGCAATTTTGCATATCCATCGCATTGGGCAGCTCGAATCGGTCTGCCCCAGTTAGGCAATAACTGATTATGCCAATCTGACCCCCCACAAAATAACCCCCAATTCAGTTGATAAAAATTATCATAATACGATAGTTGAAATTCTCGGATCAATTCCTAATTTGGACACCTTGGTGATGATTCGATTTCTATTTGCCGAAGCGATGTTTGCTCATTAGTTTGAGTACATTGGCTGCGAAGGTTGGACCTTCCTTAGCTTCGGAATATTGCAGTGGTGCGATAACTAACAAGAGGCATTGTGGATACTTTGGAAGTATTTCATTGATTTAGCTTGTTTGATTTTTTCTACTCATTATTGTTTAGCTTTTCATGGAGAGAGAGACTGTAATTATTGGTGCAGGGACCTTTGGGCTCTCGACTGGACTTCAACTTGTTCGTGAAGGCCATAAGGTAACATTAATTGATCCATATCCTGTTCCATCACCATTATCGGCAGGGAATGATGTCAACAAGGTTTTACAGAGTACTACTTCCAATTATTTTTATGGAGAATTGGCATTGGAAGCATTGGATTTATGGAGAAATGACCCTGTATTTAATCCTGCTTTCCATGAAACGGGAATTGTTTACTGTACTGATCGTGATTTCGATTCGATGGAAAGGAGAAAGGACTTTTTGAACGAAAAAAAATTGAAATATTCTTCGTTGGAAACTCCTGAAGACTTCAAGCGTTTGATTCCTCCTCTTTTACCTGGTGATGATAAAGCTGCGAGATTCAATGGTTGGAAAGGTGTCTATCAAGAAACAACCTGTGGCTGGACCTTCGCAGTAAAGGCTCTTGAATTGGCTGCTACTGAAATTAAAAGGTTGGGTGGTGAATTCATTGTGGATTCTGTTGAAGAAATTCTATTTGAAAAAGACTCTGGTGACGTCAAAGGTGTCCGGTTGTTTTCAGGAAAGATTATTTCTAGTAAAAAAGTAGTTATATGTGCTGGTGCTCAATCTTACAAGTTGCTTGATTTCAAAGGTCAATTGTTAGCCAAGTGTTGGACTGTTGGTCATTACAAGCTTTCAGATAAAGAAGCAAAAGCTTTAGAAGGTATCCCAGTTGTAATTAACTACGAACATGGATTTTTCTTTGAACCAGATTCTAACAACGAATTAAAGCTCTGTAATGAATTTCCTGGTTATATCAACCTTTCAGACTCGAAGGATTCAGTCCCTTTGTATAAAGAACAAATTCCAAAAGAAGCTGAGATTTACATGAGAAAATTCATGAAGGAGATATTTCCTGGTTTAGCCTCTAGGCCATTCAGCGTAGCTAAAATTTGTTGGTGTACTGACACCACCGACCGTCATTTCTTAATTGGTACTCATCCTGATCATAAAGGTTTGATTTTGGGAACAGGTGATTCGGGCCAAGGTTTCAAGTTTATGCCAAATGTAGGAAAGTACATTTCTAAAGTTGTTCTTAACGGAGACGATGGCTTGGAACCTAGTAAAAGATCTGCTTGGAAGTGGCGTCCTCAACAAGCCACGAACAGGGATATATACGCTGTCCAAAACAGATCTGGTGGTACCGACCTTATCAAAGATCTCAAAGACGTTGATGATTGGACTGATGGACGTGACCCTTTGGATATCAGTAAGTTAAGTATCTCTGACTAATACATTTTTGTATAGGTATAATGTAATAGACCAAGTTCTTGACCTCACAGAGATGTACGCAATGTACGTTGAGGATGTTACCAGAGAATCAAACGCTCTTGTTAAACGCATCTTCGTATTACGAGTCAACAGGAGACAAAATTTCTGAAAATAGACTGTTTTCAAAGTTACGTTCTCTCTGTCGTCTTTTCTGTTGTTCATTATCTCTTTCAATCCAATCTTTTGGGATTTCGACGTGTCCATGCAATGCTTCTGTATAATGGAAATTGGTTTCTTGCATATTGAAATCAAGCTTCCCAGTGGTTTCGTTTCTGTAGTATGGATTTACAAATGCCTTAGTTTGCTCCTTTTTCCATGAACCCAACCCGGAGGTGTTTCTTATTGCTTTATCAAGTGATGAGAGTGATTTTGAGATGTGAAGCCTTGAGGCTACCCTTTTTATAGGGCTTTCTTCATCCACATACCTGTTTTTGTAATTAAGATTTGGATGACTTCTATTCGTGTCTATAGGATATAAAATTGGCCTATTAACGTTGGAGCTTCTTAACCAACTCAGTGACATTGTATGGCTGATAACTATTTTTGCAGCCATTTGTGCGGACTCCACAAAGCCATTTTAACTGACAAAAGTGTGCTTAACTATATATATATATATATATGCAAATACTGTTCATAGCTCATATAGGTATCGAGAAACGCCTGCTGGTATTTTCTGGACACTTGCTGGTTTGATGTGAAACATGGTCACAAATTTCACAAGTCTTAAGATTTGATTTAATCTCCAAACTGAAAGAAGGGTAATTCTCAGAGGTTACTGGAGGGATCTGCTCCAGGGAAAGGGTGAAGACAATATACACGTAAAACGGATCATCAAGTGCAGGCATCTTTTCCTTCTTGTAGTTTGGTAATGGTGGGGTATTATCGATAATGAAATCGTCGGATTGAAGAAACCCTCTCTGCAAAATTTTCCTCCAAATTCCTTCTTCTGAGTATGGAAATATAAATTTAGCAAGAAGAATTCCACATTCACTAGATGGTCTATACATTAACTTAAATGTTTCTCCTTTGGAACTTCCTTTCACGGGTATAACTACATTATTCCACTTCTTCAGAAGAAATGCTCGACAGTCAAGATCAGGTGAATCTGATTCCCAACTTGCAAATGAAGCCGCTTGTAGAATCTTTCCGTCTTCATTTGTATGTCTAATCAGTGAAGTAACTGCCAAAGAAATTTTAATCACTTGCATTTCCTTTCCAAGTGCATGTTCCCTGTTTTCTAATTTATCAATTTGGGATATAATGCTATTGAGGTCACTCTTTAACTGCTTAATCGCCTTAACACGTTCTTTGTACTGCTTCTTTTCCATAGCGTTTGTTGGCTCACCGTGTTTCTTCTTCAATCTAATTAGTTTTGCACCCATTTTTTCAACAGCCTTTTGCTGTGTTTCAAGAGCCAGAATATTACTCATAATTTCATTAAGTTCGTCACTTTTAGCGGATAATGCTTCACCGTCTTTAGCCATTTGTGCGTTCTTATATTCTTCCACGCTATCATGAAGGATTCGAGGTTGTAGTAAAGTGGGTCCACCCTTCACTATGAAATATATGTATTCAGGTTTGTCTAGAAGTGAATTTCTCACAAACACATCAAGGATACTCTTGGGAATTCCTTTCATTTTGGCATACTCGATTGTGGAAGATACTGGTCCGATTTTAGATCTACGGCGGGAAAGAAGGACATCTAAGGGAACTGGTTCTCTGGGGATGTTTTTCTTTGCCGAAGAGTTTGAAGTCATTTGTATGAACTTCAAACCACCCGTTTTGAACGTATTGGAGTTCTTTACAGGAGATTTATCTTCTAACTTTTTAGTGGGTTTGCTGGAAGGTTTTTCTGGTGTTTTTTCGGGTGTTTTGTCTTCTTTATCAGACTCGTCCGTTTGGTTCTCGTCATTTACTTCAGAACTTGACTCTGAAGTATCTTCAGGTGCTTCAGGTGTCAAATTTTCATTTGCTTCCACTATAGGCTTTACCTCTGGTTCTGAACTAGGCTTCTTCTTGGAAAAAATGGGTTTTTGTTCCGGAACTATGAATGCTTTACTTATATTTTTAAAAATCCGATTATCGATCTTAAGCATAATTTGCACGGTTCCAGACACATAATTCCATGGCTCAAGTATATATAAGAAGCAAGAAATAACCGGAAAAGAAAAACAAATGGCTAGCCATTACCATAATCGGTTATTAAAAAGGTTGCATATGTACCGGAATGGTAGTCTATGCAACTTAAAACTCACTTAGTAAAATCTGTTTTATTTAAATATGTTCCTCCTGGAAGATATCTGTATTGATAGTGAGTTACCTACATTGACTCAGTATCTACTGAATGAAGGCAATCTCAATTGCAAGAAGGATCAGTCTTGACTTCTGATCTCTTGGGCTGTAAAATAATTTTCATTCGATTTTGTGTTACAAAAATTAGACGAGAATGGATGAACGGTATTGTGATATATTTCCGACGTTGTCTCCAGACTGCATATCACTATTGCAACTCAACAAGTATTCTAGGCAGAATGGAAGTAACTGAAAGGGTTACCAGCAATTAATGGAGAGTTAGGTATTTTTACGTAAGTAATTTTTCAATTGTGTCTATGGTAGCTGTGACTCTAAAATGGCTAGGAGGTGAATTGACATATGTGGACAAAGTATAATTCGACAATGTTTCAAGCTCAAATCTGTAAATAACTACTTAGAATCGATGTCTCATCATACCTTATGAGTTTGCAAGTCCTTTGGGATTCAATGACTTGAAATACAGGATTGCCTTGTTTCATTGGTTACTGTCAGTGTCTGCCCCGTGCATACTTTAATCATGAAACCCTCAAACATGACGACGTACAAACAATATGACCTCCACACACCATATTTTCGTACCTATACACTAGATACCCCTTCCGATAGCAAGAATTCAACTTCCGATAAGCCACCTTGTCTTAGGTTTTTGCAGCCACAGGATAATCAAGGTCTTGGTGTACGGGTGCTGAATCTTTACTGGCGCACGCTCATCATGAAAAAAATTAATTTTTCAAAAGCTTCAATTGAAAACCTTCATTTTAAACAGAAATGTCAGCAGTCATCGGTATTACTTTTGGTAACACCTCCTCGTCCATTGCAGTTGCTACTCAAGATGGAAAGGTTGATGTTATTGCCAATCCAGATGGAGATCGTTCCATTCCTTCTGTATTATCATATATCGGAGAAGATGAATATCATGGAGCTCAAGCTCAAGCTCAATTAATTAGAAACGCTAAAAACACCATCATTAATTTCAGAGATTTTATTGGTAAGAAATTTGATGAAATTGATACCTCCGTCTCCAAAATCGGAGCTCCAGCCATCAAAACGGAAAACGGAGGAATTGGTTATGAAATTACCAGAGCCGAAGGACAAGTTGAGATTGTTACTGTTGAAGAAGCCACTAAAAGACATTTCATTCAATTAAAACTCGCTGCTGAAGATTACCTTGGTAAAAATGTAGAAAGTGTTGTTATTACTGTTCCAACTGACTTCACAGAACAACAAAAAACTGAATTGGTCAAGGCCGTCAATGAATCAGGATTAAAAGTTTTACAATTGATTAACGAACCATCTGCTGCTTTGTTGGCACATTTAACCGTTGAAGAAGAACGTTTGTTACAAGACAAAATCTACGTTGTTGCTGATTTTGGAGGTATCAGAAGTGACGGTGCCGTTGTTTCAGTTAGAGGAGGTGTATTCACCATCTTAGCTACTGCTCATGAAAAAGGGTTAGGAGGTGATAAACTTGACGACGCATTATCTGAATTCTTTGCCAAAGAATTCGAAAAGAAATTCAAGGCTAACCCAAGAAACAACTCTAGATCATTAGCTAAATTAAAGGCTGAATCTATTGTTGTTAAGAAGACTTTATCCAATGTTCAAACCTCTTCATGCTCCATTGAATCCTTAGCTGAAGGTTTTGATTTCCTCACTTCTATTAATAGATTAAGATATGAATTAACTGCTAGACAAGTGTTGTCAAACTTGACTGGATTTGTTGAAAAGATTGTTGAAAAAGCTGGTTTAGAAACTTTAGATATTGATGAAGTTTTATTAGTTGGTGGTACTTCTCACACACCAAAATTAGCTTCAAATGTCTCTTTCCTTTTCCCAGAAGCCACCAAGATTGTTTCTCCATCTACTGATACTAAGGCTGTTAACCCATCTGAGCTCATTACTCGTGGTGCTGCTTTACAAGCTTCATTAATTGAATCATTTGATGAAGAAGAAATCAAAGAATCTTTACAACCAATTGTTGTTAACACCCAACACATATCCAAACCAATCGGTATCAAAGATGCTGAAGGTAATTTTGTTCCAATTCTTGTATCAGAAACTGCTTATCCAATCAAAAAATCCATAGAAGTTACTAATGGTGATTCGTCTTCAGTATTAATTGAATTATATGAAGGTAAAAGAACTATCAAAGAAACCATCATTGAACCAGAACAAGATTCTGATGAAGAAGATGACTCGGAAGAAGAAGAACCAGAAATCAAGAAAGAAGTTGTTTATGTGGTAGGTGACTTATTAGCACAATTATCATTGAAAGACTTAAAACCTTCTAGCAAATTAGAAGTTATTGTTAATATCACTCAAAACGGTAGTTTACACGTCAGCGGTAGAGAATTAAAACAAGGTTCCGTTGCTGTTAAAGGTGAAATCACCAGTGCTTAAATTATTGATATAGAATACATTTATCTTGACTATATAATCTGTAGAGTTCACTTCCTTGATTAGTGTTGCTCATAATATGGTTGTTCTCACGACTCCATTTTTTCGTCGTCGTATATCGCACCTATATTTGCATCATTAGACACCTCTTAGTTAAGAAAAGATGCCAAAGAAAAAGCAAGAGATGGCCCAAATATATAATTCAGCTAATAATGAATTTATATTTGGCGAAAATGGTGGTAAAGGGAAACACCTTTCGTCTTTTCTTAGAAATTTATCATTGACTGGATCGTCCCATTCTCCCTCTGATAATCATCAACAAGTCAATAGTAATATTTATGGGAATTTATCATATGCAAATCGATCGCCAAGTCCAGTAGTAAACCGTTCAGTATCCGGACCGGTTGGTACTTCATTCTCTCATGCCAATTCAACTCCTCCTCCAGAATCAGTGTTAAATACTTCTCCTTACCAAGATACTGTTCGTCCTTCTGCCAGAAGGTCCCTTTCTCATCATGCCCACAGTGGAGGTTATAATAAAAACATCGTCAAGTACACTGATCTAGATGATGATTGGGATGCTGATATCGAAGAAGATACTTCGATGGAACTAGACAAATCACGTTCCTCGATTCTTCAACCAAGCCCTATGCTTGATTCTATGTACCCCGACTTAACTTTACCAGCAGCTGCTGAACCAACAACAATAGTACCAGAAAAATCAATTATCAAGAATGAAAAACGATTAGAGAAACCAGTAGAACCCGAACCTGTTCAATCAAATAAAGTCGGCAAATTCCATAAGGTTCTTGGTGATGATTCATCAGTAAACATTCAAGACCTTCGTAAACTTTCTTGGAATGGAATCCCTCCTGAACTTCGGGCCATTACTTGGCAAATCTTATTGGGATATCTTCCTACTAATAAATCAAGACAAGCATCAACATTAAAGAGAAAAAGGCAAGAATATTGGGACGGTTTGGGAACCGTAAATTCTCAACTAGAGAGTAATTCCATTAATGATTCAACTGCGTCATTAGAATCAAATAATAACAGCAGCAGTATAAACAGAGACAAGCAACTATATCATCAAATCAAAATTGATGTGAAAAGAACCAACCCATCCATCAGATTGTATTCTTATGATCAGACTCAACAATCACTTCGAAAAATACTTTACTTATGGGCAATAAGACACCCTGCTAGTGGTTATGTTCAAGGAATCAATGATTTATGTACTCCCTTCTACCAAATTTTTTTATCTAATTACCTCTGGCAATTGAAACGATTGAAGCAGAATAATGAAGATGAATCCTTGTTCATTCCAGGACTTTTGGATGAAGATGATGAACAAGAAAAAGCATTATTAAACGATGTTAATTTACAAGATTATACTCTTGATAATTTTGACCCTAGTAAGTTATCAGCAAGAGTAACATCAATAATTGAAGCTGATACATACTGGTGTCTTTCAAGATTATTAGAAAATATCACTGATAATTACATTCATGAACAACCAGGAATTATTAGACAAGTGAACGATTTACGGAATTTAATATCTAAGATAGATGTTGAACTTTTACATCATTTTGATAATGAAGGAATCGAGTTCATTCAATTTGCCTTTAGATGGATGAATTGTTTACTTATGAGAGAACTTTCGATTAACCTAATCATTAGAATGTGGGATACGTATTTGAGTGAAACTCCACTAGGATTTAATAACTTCCATGTATACGTATGTGCTGCATTTTTGATCAAATTCAGTAATGACCTTAAAGAGAAAGATTTTCAAGAAATACTTTTATTTCTACAGAATCCTCCTACTTCATCGTGGAAAGAAAAGGACATTGAATTAATGCTTAGTGAGGCCTTTATATGGCAGAGTCTCTATAAAAATGCTAGTGCTCACTTACGATAACTAAGCACCATTTGGCGAAACAGGTATCTACATCACATTTATGGTTTCCGCTTAAGTCAGATTCAACCGTATTTACTGGTTTTTTACTTGTGTCAATTAATCTATGGTCATATATAAGGTCGTGTATTTAGGCAGCAGGCATCACCATCTGGGCCAGAGTCCACATGGTTATTTTCCCGAGTCTCGCAGAGTCGCATGTCAATATAAATTGCATCTCAACCTTACTAATAGATTGTACAAACCATTTATTTTCTATAATGTCAGTTAAGCCAGCAGGTAGAACCATTCTTGCATCTACTATTTCCAAGCCATATACTGAAGAAATATCCAAACAGGTATCTGAACTCTCTTTTACGCCAAAATTAGTTGGATTTTTAGCTAATGATGATCCTGCAGCAGAAATGTATGCTAATTGGACTGGTAAAACCTGTGAATCACTTGGATTTCAGTATGATTTGGTGAAGGTTGACAAAAATGACTTGGAAAATTCGATTATTCGTGCTAATAAAGATGATAATGTGCACGGAATAATGGTATACTTCCCGGTATTTGGAAACACTCAAGATCAGTATTTGCAACAGCTAATCTCGACTGAAAAAGACGTCGAAGGATTAAATTTTCTTTACTATCATAATTTGTATCATAACGTCCGTTTCTTAGATGCTCCAGTTAACGAACAAAAATCAATCTTACCATGTACTCCATTGGCAATGGTCAAGATTTTAGAATATTTGGGGGTTTATAATAAACTTCTTCATTATGGAAATAGGCTATATGGAAAAAAGATATTGGTTGTGAATCGGTCAGAAATTGTGGGAAGACCACTAGCAGCTTTACTAGCTAATGATGGTGCTACTGTATATTCAGTGGATATCAGTAATATTCAGCAATTTACCCGTGGGGATGATTTACTGGAACAAAGGCATAAAGTCATTGAACTTAGTGGAGAAGAATATACGATTGAAAAATTGGCTCCATTATGTGATGTTATAATTACGGGAGTTCCTTCTGAATCCTATAAATTCCCAACTCAATATGTTACAAATGGTACGGTGGTGATAAATTTTGCTAGCGCTAAGAATTTCAATGATGATATCAAGCTTAAAGCAGGTTTATATGTTCCATCCATTGGTAAAGTCACCATTTCTATGCTTCTTAGAAATTTATTGAGACTTATCGATAACAAAACTAAACGAGATGATTTACAAAAAAAAAATTGAATTCATCACCTGATTTTCAATAATAGCATATTTTAATGGAACGGTGAAATTGTAGTTTAAACTGCTTTAAATACATATTTCATTCATCATATATAGTAAGGTCTCTGGAATCCATGGTAGTGTGGGCGCACAATTCTGTGGCAAAGCATCGAGGAGTCAAGGCCTGAGTCAAATTTTATGACTCCTCCTTCTCACTAAAGTAACCAAGAAGCTGGCTGCAAACAAAATGTCAGATAAAGATAGGAAAAAAATGGCCCAAATTGATACCTTAGCAGTAACTGAATCACTCGGCTTTCAAACTTTCAGACGTGAATCAAGAAGGCCCTGGTCTAAAGAAGATGATACTCTTCTCACTCAAACTATACGTCAACTTTATCCTAATGATTATGAAAACTTACAACCTGATTATGTTGATTGGGATCTCATTGCATTGAAAGTAAGCCCCAATGGATTGCGGAAATCTAAAGACTGTAGAAAAAGATGGTCGAATTCTCTAGATCCAAGTTTACGTCGAGGAAAATGGACTAAAGAAGAGGATGAACAGTTAATTAGAGCTCATGCTAAGTATGGTCCATTATGGCAAAAAGTCTCGAATGATATAAAAGGTCGTACAGATGATCAATGTGCTAAAAGATATCTTGAAGTTTTGGATCCCAACAGTAAAGATCGTCTTAGGCCGTGGAATCCAGATGAAGATTTTCAATTAGTTAAACTCATAAAGGTACATGGAACGAAATGGAGAACAATTGCTAGTGTTATTAAAGGCCGGACTTCTCTCACCTGTAGAAATAGATGGAGAAAGTTAATGACTGATGTTGCTAGAGGTACATCGGACCCTTTGATAAAACAGGAAGTAGATACAATCACCAAAAATGGTAATTTGAAAAAAGAGACTGCCGATTCTAGTCAACAAACTTTTGAAAACCAGCAACAGAGCCAGCAACAAACACAGCTGCAACATCAACAACAAAATCAACTGCAAAGTCAGCAACAACTTCACCAATTTATTAAACCTTCGGCATCCCCCATATCTCCTCAACCCCAGCACATTCGTCCTTTGGTTCCGCCAATTAAACCTGCAACAACTGTTGATTGGAGGTACACCCTTGCTGGAGATAATAAACCAGACTTGCCTCATAATACCATTTTCACTAGTGATAATGGGGGAGTGATTCTGAATCAACAATTGGTTCAGGAATTAATTGGTTATGCTAAAACATATGGTCTTGATATTACTGTACATCAGCATATTCATCATCATTATGCTCCTCCTTCTGCATCGAAAACTCAAAGCGATTCACCTTATAACCCTGTAGCTTATGGAACAGGGCTAGAAAACTTTAATCCTGGAGGTGCACCACTGCCGGGATACGGAAATTTTTACGGATTGGAACCCGAAGTACAGTTATCTCGGTTTCAACATTTCAATTATCTCCCTCCACTAACTGAAGTTCCTAAATTGAATTCTTCTAGCTCTTCACCTGCGACAAGCTCGAAAAGTGGAAGTGGGGGAGCTACTCTTCATCACCATCATCATCATCACCACCACCATCATGAGAAAGGTAATGGTAAACAGACGGAGACAAGTTCAAGTGTCAAAGTTAAAGGTGATAGTGTAATTGATAGGAGAAATGATACATTAACTCCACTTGCACAAGCAGTGGAGATGGCAGTGGCTGCAGAAGCCTCTGGGAAACGACCAAACGATGGTACTGAGGAAGACCCTTCAGTGATGAAAAAGCTCAAGTCTGAAACAGGAGGTATGGAAGAGGAAGAGGAAGGACTAGATTTCTTCGAAACCATTCGAAATATTGACTTGAACAAGCAACAAAACTATTCCAGAACCTACCAAAAGCCGGTCTCACAACATCATCCTTCTCATACACCACAACCAAGAAAGAAGAAAGAAGATGGAGATGAAGAATTTGATGAAATAATGGAATCATACGGGTTATTCTACAATGTCTATACCAAAGAGGGGTCATCAATCCCTGAAAACAATCAACAAGAATCTACAGTTTATGACTCGTTGATGAATCCTGTGATTCCTTTCAATCCCTCATGATTTATCTACTTGATCAATTGATTATCCGGAATAATCAATTTATTTTATGATGTCATGCCAAGCCGCATCTAAAATTAGAATCGCTGAAAATCCGATTTTCAGGGGAAAAGCCTCCCACTTGATGCATAAATCATCAACATCATGCATCGAATTAACATGAGGCTTGTTCTGTAATAGATCTTCATACATCGGTAACAACCAAGACGTATTGGTGGTGGTAACGATAGACATCCTAACTATTGTAAAAGCTACTAAGAATATATATTCGCATCAACCTGTTTGACAAACTAAATCACTGTATCGTAGACATCAATAAACCCAACCACTCTTGAACTTCACCAGTGAAAGAAGATCTGTTTTCAAGATAGTTTTACTTATATTTTGATTCACTTTCATCTATTCGCTTGGGCATGTAAATATCTTTAATTAGCAGTCTTTGTAATCCATGTGACCTCCTGCGCCAACCGTCCCGCGCATACATCATATCCGGTAACAGTTAAAAAGGTACAAATAGACATTGACAAGATAACGAATTTTCACAAGTTTATGAATGACAACTCCTAGAAAAATGCCCAAAGTGGCGACTTTGGATACTCCAGATCTACCGCAACATACAAAACTTCATTATGTCAAAGTAATAAACCAGGAATTCCGAAACCTTCAACTTGATGATTCATTAAAGTCGAAATCAATATTTGATTTGATAGATCATTGTGAACTTCTATATGAACAACTGAGTGATATGATAAATACTGAAGAAGGGATAACCACTTATATCAAAGGATATTTGATTTTCAATTACTTCATTAATAGTTTCATAATGATGCATTTCCAAGGTTTCGATCTGTTTATTGAATCAAACGAACAGGATTTTATCATCTATCTCAACGTATTTGCATTCTACAACACAGATGATATTGTCAGAAATGATTCTCATGTTGTTCCGTTACGGTCGCTTCGAAAGTGGATTTTAGAATACTTAAGTCTGAAGAGTCTTTTAAGCTTTAACGTCGACGAATTATATCAATGGTTATATGAATATATCAACTATTTAAAGCAACGTGATGATACCAAATCAATCCAAGAGTCTGTTGAAATTTCCTCGAGTGTTTATAGTGGAGATTCTGGTGATGAAGATGACTCATTGTTCAAATTCAATACGAGGTATCCTTCCATTAAGCTAAATGATCCCAATATTCCTTCCAATAGTGATGTTTCAATACCATTGGATATAACGCATTCTCAAGCAACAGATTTGACTTCTCCAGTTTCTGTCCCACCTTCAACATCTCCTCCTCCAATTCCTAAACATACGGTAACAAAACCCAGACCATTATCTACACCTTATCCGCTTGAACCAAAAGAGCGGGTACCATACCCTATTTCAAACTCGTCTGAAGATGTACTTCTTTCAAATGTACCAAGACCTCAAGTTTACGAAAGATCCTATTCATCTCCTTCAAACTCTTATTCAAACTCGTTACCTTTTGCCAATTCTAACCTAGCTTATACCAATGGCTCTTCTCACCTTAACGGTTCTTCTACTGGACTAAATGGCTCTTCCCCTAAGTTAAATGGCTCATACAATACGCATACTAATGGCTCATCTTCTTCATTAGCATATAACAGGCCGCCATCTGTTGTCCCTGTGGCTCGTCCACCAGTTCCCGTTCCTAGCCAAATTCATATAAATGGCTCATTTAAAGCACCTGGTTATGGTACAGCTCCTGTGTACCCACCTACAGTTCAATCGCATGCACAAATAAAGAACCAGAAGTTGCATTTCATGAAACAATACGCTATTTGTGGTTTAAAGAATTTTGGTTCTTCTTGTTATATTAATCTGACAATTCAACTCCTTTTTGGAATTTCCTCGATAAGATACTTATTTTCTCATCTGGAATATCACAAATACATTACAGATCCTAAATTTGTTAACTTGATGAAGATTCTGCAAAGTCTGAAGGATTCACTTTTGCTTTGTGAGGCAGTTTCAGGTCTTTTAAGAACATTTATTTTACATGGAAGTGCATCAATTGCTCCTACAAAATTTCTTCGTATAACATCATTACTAAAGCCAGATTTCCATATTCCTCATGAACAACAAGACGCTCAGGAATTTTTACTATTTGTGTTGGAAAGGCTACATGAAGAGTTGTCGTATAAACATTCTGAAGAAGTTGCTATCAGCACCCTTGAAAACTATATTGTAAAATGGAATATTAATGTTGATGCCAAGGATAGATCTGAATATTTAAAATGGTATCAGTCATTAATCAAAAGTGAAGGAAGATCTCCCATCAATGATATGTTCGAAGGACATTTGCAAAATAAACTTATTTGCAAGAAATGCAGTCATGAATCAATTAATTATTCTCCGTTTACAATCTTATCATTGCCCATTCCTAGTAGACATGCAAACCAGGTGGTTGATTTAGCTGATTGTCTAAGGTACTATACTCAAGATGAAGTTCTTACGGGTGATAATGCATGGAAATGTCCAAAATGTAATAAATCAACAGATCTGGCAGCCCCAGTGGGGCATGCTCTAGACAATCATCCAGTGTTCACTCCAAAAAGAAACGGAATTTTCCGTCTTGCAAAGAGAAGTAAATCTCCTTCCAAAAGACCATCTACTCCATCATCTCAACCTAATGGCTATAGTTCCTCTGTCACTATCAAGACATTAAACTTCATTAAACTTCCAAGAGTTTTATTCATTCATTTGTCGAGATTTTCCATGTTCAACATGACTGATAAGTTAGATACTGTTATTAAGTATCCCTTACAGTTAAAATTTAACAATCAGTCTAACAACATCAATCATGAAATAAACTATAAATTAGTTGGTCTTATTAATCACTACGGTAATTTGAAGAGTGGACATTATACCTCGTTGATCAATAAATCGACCCTGAATGAAAACTTAAGTCAACCTTATTGGTGTTTATTTGACGATGAAACAGTGAAACTTAATTTGTCTCATGGATTTGTCAATGATAAAAGTCAAGACTGTAGTGAATTACACTCTCGTGATGTGTATGTTTTATGTTACGAACGGTATTAATACATTTTTGGAAGTAAATTATTTTTTCAAAACTTTCTTGGTTATCTTACCAATATTTGTAGACTTTTTGTGTGGTGTCTGTAATTTTTCTTCTTCACTATCTGAATCGCTGTTATCACCAAATGCAGAAGGTTTCGGAGTGACTTTTTTTGGCTTAACCTGTACTTTTATAGGCTGTTTCATTGATTTCACTGGCTGCGGAGGAGGAGGATCGGTTGCCTTAACGTATTTTTCTTGTTCAGCTTTACCTTGCTTGATTTGTTCGTTTATAAGCTTCATACTAATTTGCTCATCGGTCTTAATACTTCTTTCCCTCTTTGTAGAAGCCTGTTGCTTTATGTAGTCAGAGTTATCTATGAGACGAATTTCCAAATTAAATTCGTCTTCATCGCCAGGAGCCCCGTTTTCTACCTTCACATGACCGTTGGTTCCAAGGTATTTAACAAATGCAGTAAGACTATTCCATCGAGTTGAATTCATATGTACGTGATTCTTATCATTGAGAATATACTCCTGGTAAAATTTATTTGCATTTATCTTCTTAGTTCCATGATTTATTCTAAGTAACGATAAAAAATCTCTTTGGAATTGCTTAGAATAATCTTCAATGACATTTGATGACTTCCCCGATTCAGATAAATTTTCAATTCTTCCTCGATGACTTGGGGAATTAAGATGATTTTTAAACCCATTAGCATCTCGACATTGTTTTTGACATAACTGACAGTAATATTTAAGTTTTTGAAGCCCCGATGCCTTGAGCTGCTTGCTCTGATGTTTTGCGGTACCAAATTCTGCTTTGGCCATTGAAAAAGATGCCTTTAATAGTGATGATTATATCTGCGCAAATCTACTAATACTAAAAGTAACGTCTAAAATCATCTTCACCAAAAAATGATCCGACATTGCCAACGTTTTTACTCCATCCCACCCCCTGTAAAGACTTATGGAATTAACGACACCCGGTGGAAATTAATATGGAACACTAAAGTGCCTTCTACTTCAAAATATGTATCTTTGATTTTAACTCTGGCATATACGTTAACACATGTCCATCCTAACACTTTATTAACCGTGGTACCTCCAATGGTAGTGTGTGGATTATTTGGATATAGTCGATGGATTAAACGACAATTTCAACAATGTTATGATAAAATTAAACCTGTTAACATCAAGCAATGGGAAATTGATGGAGATAAGGTGCTTATTGAAAAATATGATGAAACCGATATAAATAATGTGACAAATGGTATTGAAAATGAATTTGATAACTTTAAAAGTCAAATTTTTGATATACTTGAAGCTAAACTTGTTGATTACTTCATGGTCAATAAAGAAAATATACCAATCAGATCTCTATTCATTGATGAAAATGATCAGTTTAACATAAATCTCAAAAGTGATGATATTGAAACATTCGTTAATACCAAGGTAGAAGTGGTGTTGCGAGATGAAAAGGACTCAGAGCAGAAGCATAATATTATTACCAATATGATCAAATTTTCCGTACCCTTTTATTCTACGAAGAATGCTTCTCTGAGAAAACGATTGGGAGTTGTAGATATTATTTTACTTGAAGTACCTCAAGAAGACTCCAATTACATCAAGTACAAGATGAGACTAGAAATTATTCCTTCACTGATATTTCAAAAAGGAACCGTTATCGAATCTATGTCTAATGACGAAATGTATAAAAGTAAAAAGATTCAAGGAAAAAACAAAGACTATGAAGAAATCACCATTTAATGTATATAATATAAGTCGCTACATTGTACATAATTACACAAATTTCAGGATCTCTTTAAAGTAATTGAATTGACCACACGATGAACTTTCTTGAACGTGTTCTAAATGAGGTAACCATGTTTGGATATCTTTAATTCTTTGGGTACTCATTGGATGAGTGGATAAAAACCTTTCGAGTAATTCAGGCATAACATTTCCTGTTTTCTTCTGATAAGCAACCATTCTGCCCCAGAATCTAGCAGGTTCATTTATGTCAAAACATGCTCTAGCCATTAATTCACAGCCAATTCTATCGGCTTCGGTTTCTTGGGTTCTGCTATTGGCAGACTTAAGGAGGCCATTTACTAACACGGAACTTATGGAGGTATCTTGAGTTAACATTGACAAAAGAATTGATAGTATGGCATATAACGGAGTACTGGATAATTGTTCAGCAGAATGACGGGCAATTTGATGACTTAATTCATGAGCTAATACCGTGGCTAATCCTTGTTCTCCATTGCAAATGGGAAGAATTGATGAGAATATAAAAATACTTCCATTTGGTAATATAAATGCATTAGGTGGATTGGTTCGTTCATCGACATTTATAACATGGATCTTCCACTTGAGTTGTTTCAAATGCTGTGCTTGTTTAGGATCTTCACAATATTCAACAGCGGCAGACACTAATTTATTAACAACCTCTCTGATTGGCTTATAAACAGGATGACTATCGGGTATAATACCATCGCGGTACTGATAATAAAGCTGATAGTACGTTTTATCTCCAATCTTTGTTTCTAATGAATAAGGAACCCAAAGAAATCTAAGACGATGGGTGAAAGGAGCTTCATTCAAATTTAATACATAAAAAGATGCTAAACCTACAGCAGTAATTCGTAATCCTCTACTTTTAAAGATGGTACCAAGATCAAAACCGGGGGAATTCTGAAATCTTCTATAAGAAGCAAATCTTTTTTGTCCGATTTGGTCGTAATTAACCTTGAACTTAGGCCTAAAATTTCTAAAGAACTTTAGCATGGAGGTGATGGCAATTGATTCAATTCGCGCTGGGTGCAAATATTCTTCAAATAATATCAAATACATAACTACGACAATGCTAATACGAGAACTAGTTAAATAGGTTGCTTTTTATAGGTAGAATGAATTCGATTGACTCATTTGGCATCAATTCGTTGATTAAGGGAGCAAATCAAGAAAAAACAAGATTTTGTTAATTTTGTTGATTTCGCCTAAATTTGACATGTATGCGAAAATTCATAAAAAAAGTAAGAGTTTTAAGGCGAATTGCTATGAATTAATACAAAAGTCATAAAATTGACAAACCATGGAATTGCTCTACAATCACCACAATCCATTAGTACAGCTATAATGATAGTATAAACCAAAACAGCTTGAGGGTGGCAATGAATGCCATATGTAACATATATGAAAAAACTAAATGGGAACACACTCAAGGAACTCATTTAAATACAACATTTGGTGAATCATCTTTGAATGGGGAATCAGACGAAATTTTGTTATCAAAATTGTTTTCGAAATTATCACCCAATACATTATTAAGTTTACTTTGAATGGTTCTGTAAGGATGTTTACCGATACTATTTTGTTCAGTATCATGGTTATCAATATTTTTAGAATCAATTTCTGGAGCTTCATAAACATAATTATCATTTATAGCACTTGTGTCAATCAATTGATTTCTTAATAAATCACCCGACGAATTATTAGATAAATGAGAGTTTCTTTGTTTTAAATTAATTGTGGCAGCTCTTGAAGGTAATTTTTCAAATAATGCAGGGCCAGCTAATTGTTTAGCTAAATTATCTAAAGAATCAGTTTTACCAACAACGCTTGTATTTGAGCTATTGTTACTAACTTCTGAGGATGGTTCTCCATTTATATGAGCAACATTTGGAGGTCGTAAATCAGAAATATCTGTGGATGCATTATTACCATTATTAGATTCAGGGATTATAGGGATAAATGATTCATAAAAATCATAAGATGAAGGAGTTTTTTGATGGATATTACCAGAATAGGTTTTAGAAGGTTCTGGAGTTGATGTTGAAACTGAATCTGATGCTTGTTTAATGTCAGTTGATTCTCCTGAATGAGTTGTTGAAGATTTATTAGGGTCATTATAAGGTTTATGTAATTCTTCTTGAAATTGATTGAAACTTTGATTATCTCTTAAATCGAGATCAATTTCATTTTCAATATTATCTTCCTTTCGTTGTTTTCTTTGATTTTTATACCATATTAATGTACAAATTGAAAGTACTACAAATGCCAGCACTCCAATCCCAAGTCCAACGGCTAAATTACTATTATAACCCATGATTTAATATTTCTATTAATTAGTACTATTAAACGAATGAATTAAATAATGTTCTACCAATATTTTAAATTATATTGATGGTAAAAATTTCCCTTTTTTACAATCACCTTGTAAGTTCGTCAAAAAGAAGCTGGGATTTTCTTGATCCACCTCAGAAAAAGCAAAACTAATTGGTAGTGCGTGGTTTCCATTCTGGGAGTATCTGTGCTCGTTTCGGAATATCAGCGGCTCAGGGACGGGGCTATGGACATCGCATTAGGAACCTGAAATAGATCACAATGAGGGCTAATTAAGGGTGTATTATGGGGAACAAGTTTGATGGTAACAATTGATTATGAAGTTTTTCAACAATATAAATTGACGATTATCATCTTAATGTTTTTTCTACGATTCAAATTTTTGTATTAACGTCTCAAATCTATATTTAGCGTAAGGTTGATGTTATGCCGATGAAGCATCACATAACGTAGTTAGCCCTGATGCGCATTGCTGCAAATACGACCCCTTGGTTCAAAATCTGTTACTGAAATCATTGGACGAACTTTGAAGATGGTAGTATTTGCAACATCTCGACTGAAGTTGGCTTCAAATGGCATAATCTGGTCGTTAGGTTAGATTGTTCTTATTACCCTGGTAATACTAACGCACGCACGTGCCTGGCCGTGCATATTGGCAGCATGATGCATGCTCCGAGAATAGCCTGCTTACGTAAACGCTATTCCCAATTTGGCTGCAAATGATTCTGATCCGGATTAAGATTGAAATGGGTAGACATCACCAACACTTGACGTGCAAAATAAGTGTGGGACGGGGATGTATAACAATTGAAATGGTAGAGCGGGAACTTCAATGGTGGGTCTGAGAATTAGTATTTCGAGTGTGGTATGGTCTTTCTACTTTTCCCACGATTTTTTTCATACAAACGTTGACGGTTTGAGCTATATGTTAATTAAAGTAAACGTTTCAGATCAACGTAATTTGACCTGTTTTGTTCAATTGAGCTTTCTTGATTGGAAATATTCCATTTCTTTGTTATATATCGTTGCATCGATTGTAAATCCAGAAGTATAATCGTCGAAGACGAAGTATACCATGTTCCAAGTCGCTTGACAGATACCAACTAAAGAAAGAAGTGAAGGTCACATCCATGAGCCGGAATGAGAATGGTTCCCTTGATGGGCGAGAGGCGACCTGATCCTTTTCACCACTTCTGTATCTGTAATTACTTTTCAGAATCTTCTAATGGATCTCTCAACGGCCTTTTTCGACTACCTGTAATTACTTTACTCGACAATATAATGTATCCACCGTGGAAAAACTGATTACTCTTTTCGAAAATGTAAACGAGCTTTCAACAGTGTTACTGGAATATGTATAATTACTACTTCAACATTGCCATGTAATTTTCAAGTTCGTTGCACCGAAAAGGTAACGACAACACTTGTATTTTTCAGCCAGCCATTATGAATAGCTACGTAAACGATTCAGTGTTTACCGTTGTAAAGCCCCAATACAACCCATCTTGTGCTACAAACACATGTAATTTTTGAGCTCAAAATAGAGTTGCCGCAAGTATCGTCATCATCCCACAGAGACAGTCTTGAAGTCACCCATCCAGTCAACTAAGAACACAAAATACCGTTACAATCGACACCAAATGGTTGTTTTATGGACTCGTGCATGCAGCCTGTATCAATTTTTCGTTTATTAGCCACCAACTACCTACTCTCCAGCTCACACAACATTCAAAAACCTAAATTATTTATTATTATTATTTTATTATTTACAAGACAGGTCATAAGCCAAATTTAACAGTAGGATCCTTTAATAAGTCGATTTCAGGACCGTTTTTAATTAACAATTTCCATTCGTGAACATCAAAAGGTCTCATTTTGTCAGCCCGGGTAGCTCTCAATTTCAAAGTTCCTTCATTAACATCACCCTTAACTTGAAATTCAATATCAACGTCTCCTTTCATTGTGTTTAGAGTTCCCCAAATCCAGGGCCAGCTACTTTTGAAATTAATATTAGCGCCTAACAAATTCTTAGCATCATCGGATCTTCTTAAGCAATATAACACCGAATTTATAACAGGAGATCTTGTTTTTTCATAATTGAAAATAATCACACATGCTAAAGTAACCCCCAACCCGTAGGTGACAAAATAAAGTCTATTTTTCCTCTTTGCTTCAAATGGATCAGGCAATTCTCTATCGACAGTAACTACTCGTTCTGCCGTGGTTTGAAACCTTGGCGTAGTAGAGGAAATAAATCGAAATGCAGGAAGTCTACCTGGGCTCCTCAACAAGCCCGTTAATCGTTTATTCACCGGAAGTCTTCCAATCATCGTGTATCTTAAATACCGATTTATGGGTGGATTAATTTTTCTCACTAAGTGGTGGAAAATTATGAGCAGAGGTACGGGTGCATATACAGGGTAAAAGCCTAGCTCATGAAAAATGTCACTACCAGGTATCTACCGCCCACAGAAATCACAATGTCAAGTACTGGGGCAGCATGTTCGGTGTCTAAGATTTCAGGATTGATTTATATAAAGGAGGAAGACACGCCCCCTATTATTGAATGGAAGGCTATAGATCAGCTGAAGGTAGTAACCATACCTCTTAGTAGCCTTATTAAGCTTCAAGCACCTCCAGCTACTTCCCCTAAGATGATGCTTAAAATTATCTATAAACTCCAGGAAGACAATGAAGAGAGTAATGTGAAGATAACATTTACTAATAGACCCACCATGGATACCATTAAAGAGTCATTGCAAACCATCATATCAAGAGGAAAAACCGTCATCAAGGATTCACCTACCCCAGCACCAGGAGCAAGTGGGAATGGTACTCCTTCAGCAGGCACGGGGAATCTTATGGATTTCTCTAACCCACAATCTTTAACTGACTCCAGCTTACTAAAGAATCATCAACTTCAACAGAAACTTTTGGTGGATGACAAGAGTCTTCGTAATATCTTTACCCAATCGGTTATCAAGTATAAACTATCGCCCAATGTATTTTGGTCTACAAGACTTAATCAGTTGAGAACATATGCATTGACTATATCTCAGCATAGGGGCCCTTATAACGTGCTTTCGACAATCAAACCCATTGCTACCTCTGATAATCAGGTGAATGTGAACGTTACCCGTGACATCATCAATGAGATTTTTGATACTTATCCTATCATCAAGAGGGCATATTCGGAACTTGTGCCGGCGAAGCTAAGTGAAGGAGAGTTTTGGTCTCGTTTTTTTAACTCGAAGCTTTTCAGAAGATTGAGAGGAGATAAGATCAACACTTCTAATACCAGAGGTGATATAGTTCTTGATAAATATTTATACATTGATTTTGATTATTTGGATGCTGAAAACGGAAACGCCGATCCATCAGTTACTACTTCACCGGAAGAACCCCAACAAGTGAGCAAATTCATTGATATACTTGGAAATGAAGAGGATAACTCCCAAAAATTGGGTAATAAACCAGATGTTACCATGAGGTTTATCGACGAGAATCTGAAACTAGAGGAGACTAAAGCTAAACCAAGTAGCGGGAAAGAGAATGAAATGATAATTTTAATGAAAAATATGAATAAATTGTCGTCCAAAATTATTAGTATGAACTCCGTACTCAAAGCTACTAATAAGAAGACTTCAATAAATTCTACTAATGTTCATCCAGATGAACTTTCTGCTGAAGAGGTTGGTGAATATGAACAAGAATTAAATTTGCATGACTTGAATGATAAAGAAGAACTAAAATTCATTGAATTGAATTTGAATTCAAATATTCAATACGATAGAAATGTATTAGAAGGTGAGTCGAATGGCAACACTACATTCAAAAGTGAAGATTTACAACAATATATTCGAAACAGCAAATTTTTAAATGGGAATATCAACTTAAGTGCTACATATAAGTCTAAAGAAAAAGAAATCGAAAGAGCAGCTAATGAAATCACCAACATTAATAAAATCAACTTTCGTAATTTTAGATCAACTAATCCACGAGACACAGAAACAGGAGAAAACCTCATATCTGACCAAATTTATCAAGAATTAATTACATTTAATATTACCATAATGGAATTCTTATCGCATTTTTGGAAAATTTATCTTAATGGGTCTAACCCGGGACAACTTAAAAAAATTTACAACAGCTTGAAGAGTTGTAAAACTAGTTTGAATGAATTGATCGATAATATCAATGAAATATTTAACAAGCATGAATCCACAAAAGGAAATGAAAAACTAAAAGAGCGATTAACTCGAGAATTGACCAGTTGTGTGTACTGTCTTCAAACCGGGTTGGATAAAGCCATCACCGATTATGTAAAGGCAGTACGTACAGCCAACAGCGAAGAAGTAAATGAAAATGGGAAACGACCACTAAGCGAAGAACCAAACAATTTATAGACGACACACCATAATATACTTTTGGGAATGATATATTACTTCACCACCAAGAATGGTTTGTAAGAACTTGACAGTAGACGATGTTGCACCGGATTTATTAATGAAAAAGTAAATCATGGAAACGGATCCCGTGGTGATTTCATCCAAATCATCTATAAAATGAACTAGATGTTGGTGAGGTGAATCATCGTCTAGATTAACATAAGCCTTATTATTAATCAAAAATCCAATCGTCACCTTATTTAGTTGAAGCAGACTTACTGATGAGGAACAATTAACGATGTCAAAGACACCACTTAATCCCTGGAGTAGAGGTGAAATCAGCCACAGGAAGAGTGGACGTTATGTCAAATGGAATTTGAGAAGAACTAGCTCGAATACTTGGAAGATTCATGGTGGAAGTAGGAAATGAAGGGATATTATTTCGTCCTTAAGAAATGGAGCAACGAGTCACGTGTTCACGGTTGATTTTAATTCTCATATCTCATCGGAGAGGTTGCAACTTTTTTTTAACTTTAGAAGCCATGGCTAAAAAAAGTAAGTTAGACATTAATTGGAAAGTTGAATTATCATTACTAACGAGCAGTATCCAAACGAAGTAGAGCTGCCAGAAGAGGACTTTTAGAAACTTCCGCAGAAGCCAAAGCATTGGAAAAACTTCCTAAAGAAGACACTAACGATGTACAAAAATCAATTATAAGAACCACCATTAAGAACGAAAATCTTTTGGCGAAAAAGATGGAAACCCTGAGAATAAAGAAAAACAACAAAAAGAAAACTAGTATTGATAAACATAGAAGTGACAGATCTCTTAAATTAGATGGGGTATTATCTCATAAAATCGAACAATCAATTTCAAGAGCTAAATACGTTCAAACTGCTCGTAAATCCGGATGGGATAAAATCAACCAAAGTATTCAAGCTAGAACAACCTCTATATTGAATGACGTTACTCCAGCTGAAATGTCAGAAGCTCAAATAGAGCAAGAAGAAGAAGATGCCTATGTCGCAGACTTCTACGATACTAAAGAGCCCGCCCAACCTCAAGTTCCCAAGAATAAGTTTGAACTTCTTGGAGAAGTTGATGAATAATTTTAATTCATGACTATAATGACCAATACTTGCTCCATTATTTTGTTTCTTGCAATTTCACATTTCTTCGTCATATATTTTCGTATATTCTTTATGTATGTACTCGGATCAATTTTAGTAGCTACTCTCGCATCAAGGAAATTCATGGAATTTTTCAGATTTGTACTTGAGTAATATCAACTAAATGCACCAATTCTTTGTCATTATCACATTTATTGTGGTAGCTTGTGCCCAAGAATTTGCTCCATTCAATAAGAGTCGACTCTTGAAATCTTCATTCTTGGAACAATTCGATTATCCCTCATTAGACCAATCTCCTTGGAAAGTTTCCCATGCTGTGAGAGACGCTGAGAGTACTTATAGAGGAGAATGGGCAATTGAACATACATCGATTTATCCGGGATTTGACGGCGATAAAGGTCTTGTAATGAAGACTCCAGCTGCTCATCATGCCATATCCTATAAATTTGATAAGCCTTTTATCAATACTAATCGTACTTTGGTTCTTCAATACGAGATTAAACTTCAGGATGAATTCACCTGTGGAGGAACTTATATCAAGCTTCTTAACCAGGACTTTGATCAACAAAACTTTGGAGGTGATACCAACTACCAAATTATGTTTGGTCCCGATAGATGTGGAACCCAGAATAAAATACATTTTATTATCAACGTTAAAAATCCTATTGACGGTACATATGAAGAAAAACATTTAAATGTTGCCCCCATGGCAAAGATCGACCAATTTTCTAATTTGTATACCTTAATTTTCAAGAAGAATCAGGATTTCCAGATTCGAATCAACGGGGAAGTTGTCAAAGCTGGTAATTTAATTGAAAAACCTCATATTTTATCCCCTCCCTTGAACCCTCCAATGGAAATCGATGATGAAAATGATCATATGCCTCTCAATTGGGATAATAGGGAATACATTGATGATCCAAGTTCCCCTGAAAAACCTGAAAATTATGATGAGGTATATGGATCTACTTATATTCATGACCCTCAAGCTGTGAAACCTGTTGATTGGGATGAGTCAAAGCCTGCATTAATCCCTGATCCTAATGCTTCAAGACCAGATTACTGGAATGATGAAGAGGATGGAATTTGGATTGCTCCAGAAATTCCAAATCCTGAATGTTCATCCATTAGCGGGTGTGGACCTTGGGAACCTCCTTTGATAGCCAACAAAAACTATATAGGCCCTTGGGTTCGTCCTAAAATTAAGAATCCTAACTATAGAGGTGAATGGAAACCTAGAAAAATTGCTAATCCTAAATATTTCGATAATAAGACTCCTTCAAACTTGGAGCCAATCGGTGGACTTGGATTCGAATTATGGACCATGAACAAAAACATAATGTTTGATAATATTTACTTAGGTCACTCTGTGAAGGAAGCTGAATTGATTGGAAATGAAACGTTTGTAAAGAAATCACATATTGAATGGGAAAATTATGATGAATATAAACCAAAGGCCCATTTCGAACCCATAGAACCACCTGTGACGTTCGATGAAATGTTAGATGATGATTATTCTACATTTAGTCAGCTAAAAGAATTTATTGGTTTACTTCTACTTAAACAATACTTAGATTTCACTGATTTCTACTTTGACTTTATGCTAGATCCTGTCCATACTCTTGCAGATCAGCCATTAAGGTTCATGATATATTGTTGTGCCTTTTTGTCGATATTTACTTTCACATTTGGAATTATAAGTATCATAGCTTTTGTGATAAACGAAGCAAGTAGTTCAAACGTTGAATCTAAATCCACAGACAAAGATGTTTCCCAATCTACTGATGAAGCCAAGGCTGAAGCAGAAGAAGAAGAAGAGAAGTCTAAATCAACAGCAATAAAAACATCAGGAGGTGCTAGAAAGAGAAGAAATAGATGAATGAATCAATCATAAATCTTTATAAGGAATCTTAAATAATGGTGGTGGATAAGGCTCATCACTGATAGCCTCAAAGTCTTTCCAGGTCCGATGAAGATAATCTTCAATATCTTTCATGAAGTCGATAGCCTTCAATTGATCGAACTTCTCTTCCTTTTCAAAATTGGTCATCAAGAATTTTTGATAGTTTTCTAGTCTCTGTTTAACTCTTTCAAATCTATAGTTGAGGAAATGAGGATAAAATCTGTCATTAGTGAAAGTGGGTACTGCTCCTGGTCTTTCGGATGTAGCACTTGTAGAGTCATATGCTTCTGGGTCCCTTGGAGTGAGAGCAACAACATAACTTATTCTATCACACTTATTCAAAGGCTTGGTAGCAATATGTTTGATGACTCTTGCTTGTAAAAGGGAAGCTTGTCCCGGTTTTGGATCAGCAATTCTAATAACTTTTTCATCACCATCTCTTATTCCGGTCTCTCCTCCAATCATATTATCAGGAGCACTCAACATTACAACACATACTCCTGGAACACTATCATAATGCCAACTAATAGCGGAAGGAATATTATCAGCATTTTCATCTTGTAATTTCTTTAACCTTTCATAGTCGTCTTCTGAATCAGTTGGAGGAGCTTCACCTCTTTTTCTTGGAGTCAATGAAGCATTGACATGGCCTCGAGAGAACAAATGAGGCATGTACAAGTCACATTCTAATAAATCACTCATTATTTTTATGACTTTGGGATGGGTCCATATACTTTTACAAAAAGGAGTAGAGTCCAAAAAACCACTGATGACAATATCAGTGTCGGAAGTTCCGTGACCAGTGGCGGAAACTCTTCCACATTTTTTAAGAAGTTCAACGTTGCTGAAAATTTCATATTTCATCATATCCACAGCTTCTTCAGTGAATAAAGTAAAAGGTTCGACAGCAGCAACAGGCGAAATTGGAGCAACATGAGTCTTGGTAATTTTCAAGTCATCAAATGAGAGCTTTTTCAAATTTTTGGATGGATCATAAGCTAAATGTTTTTCAGGATCAAACTTAAGGTTAGGATTAAAGCTTGGTTTGGCCTTTAAATCTTCAATTAACATGTACACTTCATTGTCAATTGTTGAATCAGGAATGTCTTTATGATGATTTTCGTTAAGTATTTCTGGAGTAAGCATGGTTTGTTACAATTTAGAAACTAGCAGTTATCAGATGAATAAAATCATCAGCTTATATAGCGATAAGATCTAGCTTGAATCGGTTCCCAAATAGGAAATACTTGCCTGCCGCAGATTACTGATAAGGAACAGCAGCTCAAACCACACAATTCGGAAAGTGCAACGTACATTCCTGCCGACAGGAGCAGCCAAATTGATCGATAACGACACAATTGGTTAACTGATTTGAGAAACTAATGAGACCTAACGTTTTTTAGGGAATACATAGGCGAGGGAATCCCGAGAATCATTATAATTTGGGGAGTTGCCTCTACACCTCCATAACTCAAGGATGACCTTTTAGTCCATAAACACACCTACTAATTAATTTGACACGTCATTTGTATGTCGAGAAGGTCTTTATCTGTTTTATGTCACATAAAAACCTTATATTGCCGAGTAACTCAGGATTATCCACCAATTCAATTTACGTATTGATACAACTAACTACGTGGTTGAGGATACTTACTACGTGATTGATGATACTCACTACGTGATTGATAAACCCATACAGCTGAACCTACCGGCATGATATGAGAATACTTTCATAGTTTATGCTTATTCATACCCTAAGCCTATCTCAACGATATCGGAATCGGTTCCGATCGAGGTTATTTGAAGGGGCCAATTCCGAACCACACACCCGTGCACCGCAATCAAAACCCGAAAACCCCCAGACATGACTCGCTGATGGAGCTCATAACCTGGAGGCTCCCCACGTTTGTAAGGGGCAGTACTTCAAGGTTTGATACTCCTATGATTTAAACCAGGTTTCTGCCAGATATAACGTTAAATAAATGGAATAGTTGATATCAGAATGGAGACTCGATCAAGTGAATCACATACATTGTTAACGGGTCAGGTGAAACCTGTTAATTCAAGTAAGAAGAAGCTCATTAAAAGGATATTCACCAGTATAATCGTGGTGTTTTTATTATGGATGGTATTTCTTAAACAATTGAATCGTAATGTTAATTTCTCTAGTGAATTTCCAAATATTATTAATCCTTTGAAGTTAAGGATATATACCAATAACATTAGATTTGATAACAATTACAATGATCCAAATGAAGAGAAATGGGTTAGAAGAAAGCAGCTTATCACATCAAGTATTGACTTTCATACCCAACCAGGGTCTTCCAACATCGTGTGCCTTCAGGAAGTGTTACACAACCAATTAGAGGATATATTATATAACCTCAATAATCGGGATAGAACCGATACCTGGTCGTATTACGGAGTAGGAAGAACAGATGGAAACAAGAGAGGAGAATATGCTCCAATTTTATTCAAAGAATCAGAATGGAACGTTTTAGAAAACCGGACTTTTTGGTTAAGTCCAACTCCTGATTATCCTAGTAAAGGATGGGATGCTGCTCTCGAAAGAATCGTTACCATGGTTACAGTACAATCCAAGTTGAACCCTTTAATTAAATTGAATTTCTTCAACACCCATTTTGATCATCGTGGTAAAAAGGCAAGAAGAAAGTCGTCACTCCTCATCATCAATAAAATGGAGAATTACAATGATTATCCTTCGTTTTTATGTGGAGACTTCAATACCCAGCCAGTCGATGAGCCATATCAAATTTTGAAGAAACATGGGTTTAAGGATAGCAGAACGCTTATTGACAAACTTCACAGTTACGGTCATTTTGGTACGTTTACTGGGTTTGATCATGAAAACGAGGCAAATACCATAATTGATTATATTTGGGCCCCATATTTTGCTAAGAATGCTAACTTAGGAGGTCAGGGAACATTAGATGAATTTGCAGAAGATGTCGAAGATGAAGACATCAATTTCTTCAAACTCAATTTACACAAGTCATATTCAATTGCCATCAAGACATTTGGAATCTTACATAGTCGGTTTGAATACTACATGAGTGATCATCGCCCCGTGGTTGCGGACTACCTTATTGAGCGATTGTTATGGTAGAGTTCATAATCCCCATTTAAAAGTTGTTTAGATCAATATACATCGGTCAATTATCGCCAAACCATCACTGTATACTCTCCAGTTACGTCCTTAGACTCAAATATTGGAAACCAGCAAACCAACAAACATTCATCGTATACGTAGTAGTTGAGCTAACGTCAAAACTGCAAATACTTGTTCTGCGCATACGGCTATCACCATGCATACTCTTGGCTCACCGAATTAAATCTAACCCTTAGATTGCCGGAAACCCCACAATCTCGTAAATTAACAACGAGTAAGATCTCGCAACCAGTACGGGGACTTGGTTTTTTGGTAAGATTTCCGTTTGTAGATAAGAGTGAAGATGAATCAACCCTCATTTCGTTTCTATGGCAAGCCCTAAGTAGCTGACACTAATGAACCCAAATAGTTCCTGACACTTTCCCACTTTCTTACCCTGAATCTCAAGTGATATCGTTTCAATTCTATAGTTACATTACGGGTATTTGTTCTTGGCATTCCCAAACTTCTTGTTATATGTGGCCGTTAACGCGGGGTAGAATTCCTTATTAGGTTTATCTAGCAGTGGAGAAGGATCAGTATTAAAACACTATATAAAGGACAAAATGTCAAAAAAAAGGGGAAATCCATAGAGGGTTTAGTAATTATATAGTGTAATTATGGATAATAGAGTAACTGCCGTATCGAGTATTCATTCTGAGGTATTGGATGAACACAATAAACATGTAATCCAACCTCCTAACTTATCTTCCAAGTCGATTAAAAAGTACGTTTTCACGAGAATTCCATCTCTATTTGTTCCCAAACTGGAGCTCAGTCGGTATGAAAAAAGCGATATCTTCAATCCCTTCAAAGCGTTGATGACACTATCAGCGACAAACTGGGGCCATTTCATCTTGGCGTTTTGGATTTGGTCGTTTGATGCTTTTGATTACTTTGCCGTATCTATAAATTTAACGGCAATTGCTGAAGATTTAGGTAAAACGGTAACCCAACTTAGTTGGTCGATTACGTTGGTGCTTATGCTTAGGTCCGTAGGGGCATTTTTGTTTGGAATCATGGGTGATCATTATGGTAGAAGATGGCCATTAATTATTAATCTAGCTATTCTTAGTGTTCTTCAAATCGGTACTGGATTTGTTAAAGATTTTAAAGCATTCTTAGGTGTCAGAGCTTTATTTGGTTGTTTCATGGGAGGTATTCAAGGAAATGCTGCTTCTTTTGCTTTAGAAGACTGCCCAGTTAAATCTAGAGGAATTGCTAGTGGATTATTTCAACAAGGGTATGCGTTTGGTTATCTTCTAGCTGTTGTATTTACAAGGGCCATTGTTGATAACTCTCCAAAAGGTTGGAGGTCAATTTTTTGGTTTACCTCAGGGCCTCCTGTTCTCTTCATGATTGCATTGTATTTCACTAAAGAAACCAAAGTAACTCAAAAGATGTTAGAAGAGAAAAGATTGAGGGCGCAAAATGAAAGTATTTCAAGAGAAAGAGAGACATTTAATCAATTCTTGAAAGTTTTGAAAACTTACTGGTTAATTTTAATCTACTGTGTACTTATGATGGCAGGTCTTAATTTCATGTCACATGGATCACAAGATTTATATCCAACACTATTAACGGTACAACTCGGCTATGGGAGCGATAGGTCTACAGTTACTAACTCGGTAGCCAATTTAGGTGCAATTACAGGAGGTTTCTTTGTCGGACATGCTTCTACTTTTGTAGGAAGAAGACTTACAATCATTATATTCTGTGTTATAGGAGGAGCATTGATTTACCCATGGGCTTACTTGAAAAACAGTGGTATAAATGCTGCAGCCTTTTTCTTTCAATTCTGTGTTCAAGGATCTTGGTCAGTTGTATTGGCTAACTTGATCGAATTAGTACCCACCGAATTCAGATCGCTTTGGATGGGATTGACGTATCAATTAGGTAATTTGGCCCTGAGTGCCAGCTCAACCATTGAATCCACAATTGGGGAGAGATTTCCTATAGGTACAACTGGCGATGTTTACAATTACAGTAAGGTGATGTCAATCTTTATGGGTTGTGTGTTTGCTTACACCATCATTATAATGCTTGTTGGTCCTGAAAATAGGAACACCTCTCTCTACACCGGTAGAGACACCAAGTGGGAACTCGATAACGTGGGAGAAAAAGATTCGTTAAACGATTCGCTAGACCCTCCTCGTGAGTCTATAGATCTTGGAAAATCAGATGTACATCATGTAGAAAAAAGTGTTTAGGCTACATAGTAATTTATTTTGGTTTGTCGTTTAAGCCTTCAATTGTCCGCAGATAATTTTTTTTTGCAGCCAAAACTACGCTGATAGACATCGTTTATCAGAGCTGTCAACGCATGCTAAAGCCCCAAAAACATCTTAATTCAAATTCTCGCTGTTTTACACCGCTCGTTCGAGAGTTTATCACAGCAATATTATAATATTGGCTTATCAAAAGTCATTTGTCCTTCTTTACGTAGTGGTTAGGCACTCATATTTCTTGTCGTGTCGCGTGTATTTCCATCGCGATCACAACCTGCTTATGACATTTGGTGAGAATAAAATTAATACTTAGAAAGGTTTATTAATTAGCAAGAAAAAAAACTCCTGATGCATAAAAAAACAATACGATGGATATATCTAAATTAGTTATCGAGACTGATGACATCTCTCATCGAAGAGTCATCAATAAGTCGTATAGAATTGTCCAAAAAATTGGACAAGGCCAGTTTGGGAAGGTGATGCTAGGAGAGACTATTGGAGAATCAGATCATAAATACGTGGCTATCAAGACTATTAACCGGATCGATAAAACGAAACTTATAACTAAAACCTACTTGAGCCATACAACCAAAATCAAGCGAGAAATACAAATCATGAAAGAGTGTCGTCATCCAAACGTCGTTCAATTATATCAAGTAATTGATGATCTTAAATACGATAAAATTCTTCTAGTACTCGAATATTGTCAATATGGCGAAATTGATTGGAAGAATTATAATCATTACAATGAAAAATATTTCAAGAAAGATCGAGGATTAACTGTTAATAAAATATTGAGAGACGTGATCAATGGATTAGAATATCTACATGATTATAAGCATATCATTCATCGAGATTTGAAACCGTCTAATCTATTGATCAGCGCTGATAAGTCTATTAAAATCAGTGATTTTGGTGTTAGTCTTATATTGGAAAATAACGCCAATGATGATAAAGAATTGGGTAAAACCATGGGAACTCCAGCATTTTTTGCCCCCGAATTATGCCAATTTGTTAATAATAGGTTATCAATGCTAAATGAAGTTGATAAACAAAAGAGTAAAATTGATTCTCGAATTGATATATGGTCACTAGGTGTGGTTCTCTACTGCTTAATATTTCATAACTTACCTTTTAATGGTAATAATGAATTTGCATTATTTAAAAATATCGTTACCCAAGATTTGAAATACCCTCAAATCAAAAAAAATTCAAATACTACCATGGAGGATATCAACGAACTTAAATTATTAAAAGATCTCATAAATAAATTATTAACTAAAAATCCAGAAGAACGAATTCTGTTAAAAGAAGCAAAACAACATGCATTTACTACTTGTGACATAACTAACGCTGATGACATTTCCAAATTCATGAATTTTAATAAGAACTTAATGATGTCAAGACCTTCTACATCAGCATCGGGAACGGGTCTCACTACTAAATTAAGAAAGTTCTTCCTTGGCAAAGGTGAATCAACGCCATTTCCTCCTACCACGGCCATAATGAAGGAAAAAGAAAACAAAGAACAAGAGCTCTTGAATGATCCTACGTCTTTGAGTAAATTGGAACCAGTGGATGATCTCCTTAATTCTTACTTTGATGACTCCAGTTCAATGGGATCATTAGAGGATGATGACGAGTCTGAACAAGTTTACGATACCACAAATATTCTCAGCTCTCTCGATAAGACAAACGATCCAAAGGAAGAACAAGATACTGTGTCATCCCCTAAAGCTTCTGAAAAAGAAGAAAAATCAGACACGAGGCAAAAAACCGTCACACTGCCACTAGCAAATGAACCTGTTTCATCATCAAAATTTGATTATTTGTGTGAGTCTGATTCACACGATAGCATAAAATCGACACAAATTAAGTCCATGTCAAGACCTGCAGTACCACCTCCATTAACAATAAGAGATTCATTCAAGTCAAACGACTCATCTGCCAAGAGTTTGCTATCTGCAAAGAGTAGCGGTATACCTACTACTGCGATAACACCAGTATTATCTGCTACACCAAAAACTTCTACACCTGTAGTGTCAGAAAGTTCATCAGTATTTTATTCTCCGTTAATGTCACCAAACACTACTAATGATGACGTTATAACCATTGGAGCAGGCTCTCCATCGTCAATTAAATCATTTTTCAGCCCATCTCGTCGTTTTTTCTCTAGGAAAAAGAATAAGACAAATGTTGAAGTCAAGCCCACAATAAGTTCATTGTCATCACCGGCAAAGAAGAGAGATAAGACGAAGAAATTCACTGATCTCATGGAACCCCCACCGATATTTGGCAATGGACTTTCATCAGCATTTGTGGCAGTACCTGAATCATCCGCCAAGGAAGACCCTTTCTATCTTATGGGATCATCACAGACAGGAAGTCGAAAGAATTCGATCTCAAGCGTAGGATCACGCAAGAACTCGATATCATCGACCAAATCTAATGGGCTAGTTAAAATCACCAGTTCTTCGTCTTCGTTGAACTTAAATGCATATTTGACCGATGATTCTTTATCCCTAAGTTCATACCAAGGACTCGGGCCCTATGGAAGATCTAAACATACGAGAGCAGTTGAATCAGAGGAAGAAACTGAGTTGGCTGATGAAGGAGATACAGAAGCAGATACTACGCTTACTTACGAAGAAGTGATACCTCCAAGAAAATATCAAACGATGGATCAATATCTCAATGAGATAGGTTGAAGTAAGGTTTGTTACATAAGTCAGATTGAGAATGAGATCGCCGATAAGGATCGACCAACATTAGACCCAGTCCATTATGAAGCAATTACTAACATTTGGGTTAGACGAAACCAACAGACGATTCAGCAATTATTTATGGTATCCATTGAGCAAAGTAAAAAACAATAAGCAATAACATCAATATAGCATAAGTACATAAACGAAATCACTTAGACGATAATGTAAAGTCGCAATTGAATGTGAATATGAATAACCAACAGAAATGAAGCCGATGGGGTCCTTAAGTAACCGATTGTATTGCATTGCATTGAAGAGTCCCATCTTGGGCCGATCGCAGCCGTTCCTGGCCAGAATTCTCCCTTACTAGGACACGAGATGCGGCATGCGCAGCTTATAGGTACATTACCGACAGTTACGCCAAATGATCACCTATGATAGATGATTATCAACTAAATATGGCCGTAATCTACAGTTTTAAACGCAAAAAAAAGAAAAGTTGAAGGTTATGACCTTAATGTCTTAGATATTGTATCACAATTTCAATAATAGTCTTCCGCTTATACTCCCCTCTAGCAACCTTGGCGCGACACCTTTACCATAAGGATAACGCGAATTGGGCCGCCAAAACAAACAAACATGCAGCCAAACGTAAACAGTAACTGCAGCCCAGATCAACTCCATCATTCTTTTGCAGACACCACCATTCCAATTTAGGTTCGGCATCGTTTCATGTTGCCGGCTTAAAATATCAATTGTCTCCAGGTTCGGATTACAGTGGAATTATTATTTTTGGAATCTCAATGCATTTTGTGCTTCAAATAATTGAACTTTAGCGTCTCTACCTTGTGTTTACATCAATAATCAGTGATGACACAAAAATTATCGGATTCTGATGCGTGAGGCTTGTCCTTTGCACCGGATGAGATAGGTAGGAAATTTCAGGATAAATCAAGTACTGATTAGTGACTTGAAAAAAAAATAACCTAATTACATATCATAAAAAAATTGTTTAATACTAGTCATTTCCCCTCTACCCTGGTTCTATATATGGATTGAACATAATTAACCATTTTCTCTCATTAAACAATAGTGCTTGTTCAAAATATTCTTAATCAGGATTTCGCTTGTCAATTAACCTTCGCTCGCTTTTTCTTTAATTGTCATTTCTCATAATCTTCATTGCCCTTTTTGTGGTTGTCCCGAAAGCAAGCTTCGTTACAACCAATTTTTTTCCCTACTTTCTTTCTTTTAATTACCACCATTGATTCAATTTGAACCTTTTAGTTGTTTGAATTGTTCTCATGTGTTAATCATGGATACTTCCTCAATGAAAAAACCAACTACTAAAAGGGATAGACCTTTAAGTAGTTATTTCGATTCTCCAACCGAGGAATTGGATGATTTATTCAAACTAGGCTCTGGGGTGGGTATAGGTGATTATGAAGATGAAAATGTTGAAAATGATTCTCCATTAATTAATAAAAAGGACAAACTCAAAATTAAGCTGGTTGATATCCTGTCAATTCAACGTCATCCTCTCAACACCGAAGGATTATCCAATGATTCCCCCTCAATAAGGAAGCCTTTCAAAAATATTACTAATTTCTTTGAATTCCCCATAAAGAAAAAATTGTCATCAGTTGCCAAACTCTCTTCAGAAAAATTCTTCCATTCAAAGCCCGACGGATCTCGTCCTACTGAAATTCATCATGGTGATGATCCGACTTCCCAAAATATCGACAACCAATCTCTGGAAGATACTGATATCGACGGTGATACTACTTTGAATGATGAAGATATAAATCAATTTAATAGCCCCACAATCACTAGAAGCTTCAGAGCAGTTCCTACTTGTAACCCAGTTGATTCACGAGGTATTAGAAGAATTCATTCAATGTATCAAACTTCTAAAGAAAAACAACACATTATAGATGTTGATATCTCAAATTTGACAAAATCTTCAATATCTACTTTCAACGTTGATAACGATTTGTTACCAAGAATCAATGAAGACGAATTATTGAAAATCCTTGATGGTCATTATAAAGATGATTTTGATGAGTTCATTATCATTGACTGTAGGTTTGGTTACGAATATTCCGGTGGTCATATCAATGGTAGCATCAACATATCTTCTCAAAAAGATTTGGAAAATAAAATCATTAACAATTCAGATTACTATTCTTCGAAATCAAGGAAGCTATTCATTTTTCATTGTGAGTTTAGTATATTAAGAAGTCCAACTATGGCCTCTCATTTGAGAAAATGTGATCGAATCTTGAATAGGGATAACTATCCTCATCTTTCATTTCCTGATCTTGTCGTTTTGGACGGTGGCTATAAACGGTTCTATGATAAATACAAACTTCGTTGTGAACCTCAAGGATATATCGAAATGAAGGACGTTAATTTCGAAAAACATTGTGAATATGAGTTGGACCGATTGAGACAAGATTCTAAATTAACAAGAGCAAAGTCTTACAACTTTGCGTCATCTCATATTAACAACAGTACAATGAGTCTTCCACTTCATCATAGATCCAGTTCATATACCACGGTAACATCCCACGCTGAAAACCTAAAAATTTTGAAAAGACAGAGGTCTTCTTCTAAAGTTCTTCATGACAGACACGATAGCATCTCCAAGGGAAGACATGACAGACATGATAGCATTTCTTCTTCCAAAATTAGGCCATCAATCATCTCTCCGAATATATCTTCATCCACTTCGTCCTTTTTTGATGAAGATTTTCACCCCCCCTCTGCATTATTTAGGTCTAACTCCTCTATCAACAGGCCACCTCTATCAACCAATAATTCATTGGTTTCGGTTGATTCTCTGTCATCAATATCGTCTGACCAAGACTCTGCATTTTCCTCTAGTGATTCATTGACGGATTCCTACTCATCACCTGCAGCAGAATTTTCTGAATTCTTTGATTCTTCCATCAATACCACCAATTCGAGTTTTTCGGGCCATATGAAAGCATCTTCAACATCGTTGTTGAATCCAATGGTAAGAAAGCCAATGGCACCTTTACCAAACCTTCCCACTATCTCCAACCTTCACATGAAGACCAAATCAAGTCATAATTTGAACAATCCATATATTTCCCCATTTAATGATGGTACCAAATCCAGTAGTACCTCAACTATCAATTCATCTTCCAATAAGCCTCCTCCTATTATCTTTCAAAATTCCGTTAATTTACCCAATTCTGCATTCAAATTCCCAAATGCATCTTCAGCATCGACAGCATCATCTTCATCAACGTCTAATAATATCAAAGTTAAAACATCTAACCAAAGTCTTAATAGGATTAATACCTCCCTGATACACTCATCCCCAATAATTAGTTCACCATTACTGACAGCAACCCCAATATCTACTATTGAATCGACTGCATCTAATCGGACGTTGTCTATTATTGATCCTATTAATGATACACCCGTGGATTTTTCAGTTCCTTATAATAATTCAACTTCTCAGGATACGGGTGGTAATATAGGTATTTCCAAATCTTTAAACAGCCGTTCAAGATACTTCAACCACTCCAGAAAAAGATCTGGATCTTTGCTAGGTTCTGCTGGTGGTGGTTTATATAACTTCTTATCCTTAGATATTGATGAAGTCGAGGAAGAGGATATTGAAGATGATTATTAAGTGTTTTCAACATTAATATCGCCTACAGTTAGTTAGTCATAAAAGTTTACAGTCAGAATAATAAATATTATTTTTTATATTTGAACATTTAACCGTTAAAACATATATATGATATAAATGAAGAATCAATAAGAGCGAGTCATCTTAGATCTTAGCCTTATCACCGAGCAATTTGATGGCAGCATTGTTAATGGCAATAGTCTTTCTTTCGACAACATGGGCTTGGAAAGTAACGACGTCACCAGTCTTCCAAGCAAAAACTCTGAGAGTTTCACCTGGGAAAACAATACCAGTGAATCTAGCTTTTATTTCACTGAATGGACCAAACTTATCTAATAAGACCTTAGCGGATAAACCATAAGTACACATACCATGCAAAATTGGTTTGTCAAATTTAGCACCTTGGGCGAAAGCTGGGTCAATATGTAATGGGTTACGGTCACCAGTCAATCTATACAAAGAGGCTTGATCCTCTGAGATCTTGATATCTTTGACAAATTCTGGTTCAGATTTTGGAGCTACAAATTGGGAAGTAGCAAAAGATCTTCTGTCACCATAAGTCTTAGTATCACCTTGACAGTTTCTAATGAAGAAAGTAGCTTCATTGGAAAATAAGGTCTCACCAGTGTTAACATCAGTAGATTTAGAACCGTGAACAACGATTGTGTTGGTTCCTTTTTGAGTAACAGCTAAAGGTTGGAAAGTGGTTTTAATAGAGGCTTCGACTGGAACTGGGAATTTTTCGATTCTAATATAATGTTCACCATGTAACAAAAGCATAGGGTTGAAGTTTTTCAACAACTTAGCAAAAGTGTATTGTGATTTACCAGAATTGAATGTTGGTAAATGACCAAACGTTGGTACAACTTGGAAATCTTGATCATTTTCGTAAACATATTTCAATTCATCGTGGGTAGCACCAACAGCAATATTATACAAGATAACTTCCTTGTCACCATAAGTGAAAACTGGATCATCTTCTTCTTCATCGTCGGAGTCGTCATCTTCATCCTCTTCATCTTCGTCATCATCATCATCGTCATCACCTTGTACAGCAGATAAAATGGCCATGGATGATTCAGTGGTGCTCTTAGGGTTGGCAGTACCGGTAGAGAAGTCGGTAATATCACCAATGTTTTTAAGGACAAACTCAGCAGTGGAGTCATCAGCAGCAGCAACAGCACCTTTAGCTCTTTGCCATCTAGTGTTACCGATCCAACCACCACCGGCTTCAAAGGTTTCACCTGTAACTTCACATGCATCAGAGGACAAGTAAACCAAAAGAGGTGCAACCAATTCAGGAGGATATAAGTTCTTGTCTTCTTCTCTGAAGATGGTTAAAGTCATAGCAGTTTCAGCATGAGGAGCAACGACATTGACTTTGATATTATGTTTGGCACCTTCAATGGCTAAGGTTTTGGTCATACCTAAAATAGCACATTTAGCAGTTGAGTAGTTAGCTTGACCAAAGTTACCATAGATACCAGAAGTAGAAGAGATATTGACAACTCTACCAGAGTTGTTCTTGATAAAGTAAGGCCAGGCCAATCTGGTCAAGTTAAAGGAACCAAATAAATGAACCTTCAAAACAAGTAACCAGTCCTCGTAGCTTAATTTAGCAAAGGAACGATCACGTAAGATACCAGCATTGTTAACCAAAATATCTATAGTACCGTACTTGTTAACAACGTTGTCAATGATAGCTTGAGAGTCAGCAGCAACATCGTGTTGATCACCATGAGCTTCACCACCAGCAGCCTTAATTTCTTCGACAACCTTAGAAGGATCTTTAAAATCGTTTACAACGACCTTGGCACCGTATTTGGCAAAATATAAAGCGTAAGCTCTACCCAAACCGGCACCGGCACCAGTAATTAAAACAACTTTTCCTTTTAAAGAAACTGGATCAACACCCGAGTTATCATTTGGAGGTAATTCTTTGGCGGCTTTAATCAATTCACCATACATGTTCAACATGAATGGATGTTGATTTTTTAATAATTCTGGTTTTTTAGAATCGTCGAAATCTAAGATTTCATCAAATCTTTTAGCGACTGATTCAGCAGTGAAGGTTTCATCAGGTTTGAATAAAACACCACCAGATCTTTCCCATCTAATTTGACCATAGAAACCAGCAGCAACTTCAAAAATTTGACCAGTCAATTCTTGATTAGCTTCAGAAGATAAATATAAGACTAATGGAGCAATTTTTTCTGGTCCCAATTGCTCTAAAATTGGAGGAGGTAAGACTTTTTCAGTCATTCTTGATTTAGCTAAAGGAGCAATGGTATTGGCAAAAATATTGTATCTTTCACCTTCTTTAGCCAAGGTTTCAGCAAAACCAATCAAACCAGATTTAGCAGCAGAATAATTCACTTGACCAAAGTTACCATATAAACCAGCAGGGGAAGCAGTATTTATAATTCTACCGTAATTTTGCTTTCTAAAATATTCCCAAGCGGCTTTAGTAGCTTTGAAAGCACCGTTCACATGAACATCCATGACTAAATTGAAGTCTTGTTCGGTCATTTTCTTGAATTGGGCATCACGCAAAATACCAGCATTGTTAACTAATACATGGACAGTACCAAAATTCTTTACGGCAGTTTCGATGATTTTATCACCATCTAAAACATTATTGTAATCAGCAACGGCTGTACCACCATTTTTTCTAATTTCTTCCACGACTAAGTCAGCAGCTCTACCATCACCACCTTGACCGGTAAGAGAACCACCTAAATCATTAACAACAACTTTAGCACCTTTTTTGGCAAATTCCAAACAGTAGTGCTTACCGAGACCACCTCCTGCTCCGGTAATTACAACGACTTTATCTTTGAATGATACTTCTGACATATTTTGAATCAATTGACTAGAAAGAAAGAAGTTTAAGTGAAAAATTAAAAAGTTTCAGGAACGGAAGGGATATATATATGCGGGGACAAATGGATATTTTAAATGTGAAGACGTAGTTCCCCAGACTGGCACATGCAACCGAGGTTGATGAGGGGCGGGTGCACGGGTGTAGCGGCAAAGAGCCGAGGCAAGGGAATTACCGAAAACGATCCCCTTACTGGGGGGCAGACGTACAGGGAGTCGATTGAAGACGGAGAGGAAGATGTGATGGAGGATGTGATTGAGAATAGGGGTGCCAATGGCGATTGTGGGAGTGTGAATGTTACTGTAGTTAAAGGTGCTGTACCGGATATTCGCATCGGGCAAAGCCTGAAGGGTGAAGCTTTGCAGCCACGGAAATGGCAATGGTTGGGCCAGAGCAAAGGCTCGGATACTTTAAATAATGTCGATTCGATCAGCCCTCAGCCAGGTGTATATGAGATGGAAAAGTCGTATGTGTGAAGCTGGCATATAAATGGGCTGGCGTTACCATGGCATATGGAAATTGCATATGCCTGAGTGAGCATACTGACTGTGCTGATAGCGAAGTACAACCAGTTGATCACAAGCCAATCAACCCGTGACCAGCTACTGGATCGACCACATAGTCATGGCTATCACCCATTTGAAGGTGACATTTGTTACAACCAACACAGGCCCCGGGTGTATCGGCGACAAACGATGATGCACATGAATTTTGCAGCAATGCGAATGCAACCCCACAAAAACCTCCATCCACGGAAATTTGACGGATCAAGTCATCATACATTGGCAAAGAAGGAATGGATTCCAGCCTTGACCGGATATTTGAGTGCTACACAGGTTCACAACTTCTACATTGTTCCCATTCCTCATATTCTCGTTTGAAATCCACAGGAGCAGTGAATTCGCTTTGTTTCGTATCAAATCACCGCAATTGGTTAATTGCTGTACCAGCATCAGTGCTTTCACGTCCATTCGCTTTTTAGGTAATTGCAACAAGCGTATGAGTGTCGTGACAGATGCTGGCCATTGACGATTGTGGCTTCATTCTTCATTCCTCACCACTACAGGCAACCGCCAATATCAACCTCCAAATCATTGTCTCATGCAACCGAAATCATCATGAAGTCTCCTGAAAAGACACTATTGCCCTAATAGGTACTTTTGCAGCAGTAGATGATTATTGGTCGGAAACTAATCTTGTTAAACAAGGGGATCAGGAGATTTTTAGCCGCGCCGGTAGAATCTTCTAGTGCTCGGTAATAAGGCGGGAAAAAACCATCGTTGGTATAAGTAAGTTTTTCTATAGGGAGTGATTAAACGGCTAGATCTTGAAGGTGGAATGTCGGTTAACTTTTCATTTAAATATGAAACCTTCAAATGGTATCGTTTATGGCTATATGATTTTGTCTTATGGGTATTTACGGTTATTTTCGACTGTTTCTTTAGAGAAATTAGACCAAGAGGAGCATTTAGATTACCCACAACAGGCCCGGTGATTTTTGTAGCTGCTCCCCACGCCAATCAATTCGTCGATGCCATCATATTAATGAATCAAGTTAAAAGAGAACTGAAAAGGAGAATTTCATTTTTGATTGCAGCTAAATCTTATGTCCGGGGGTTTATTGGTTTAATGTCAAAGTGTCAATTATCTATACCTGTAGTGAGAGCTCAGGATTTATTAACTGCTGGATCAGGTAAGATTTACGTCAATTTCGATGACAATCCTCTTGTGATCAAAGGTAAAGGTACAAAATTTTTATCTGAATGTACCGAACGTGGATTAATTGCATTACCTTATTCTTTGGGCGCTTCTGAAATCGTTGAAATTAAATCCGATACCGAGTTGGTTATCAGAAAAGAATTTAAATCCACCGATAAAATTAAAACACTTCTTTCTCGTGGTACCACTTACAAAAAAGCCATGAAAGTTGATCAGAAACATGTTTATAATTTGGTATTCGAACATCTTAGTCATGGTAATTGTATTGGGATTTTCCCTGAAGGTGGCTCCCATGATAGAACTGATTTATTACCTTTGAAGGCTGGTGTGGCTATCATGGCTTTAGGTGCCATGAACCATGATCCAAACTGTAAAGTAACCATTGTTCCTTGTGGTATGAATTATTTCAATGCTCATAAGTTTAGGTCAAGGGCTGTAGTAGAATTCGGTCACCCAATTGAAGTTCCTCCAGAATTGGTCAAAAAATATTCTAATCCTGAAACAAACCGTGAATCAGTTAAAGAATTGCTTGATATCATCACTACTGGTTTAAAGGCTGTTACTGTCACTTGTGAAGATTATGATACCTTGATGGTGGTCCAAGCTGCAAGAAGATTATATGCTGGTAATTTTGCTCAATACTTACCTCTTCCATTGGTTGTGGAAATGAATCGAAGATTGGTTTTGGGTTATCAAACTTTCAAAAATGAGCCAAAAGTTCAAGAAGTGAAAGAAAAAATCTTGAAATATAATGAAAAATTAAAACAATTATATTTACCTGATCATCACGTTGAAGATTGTGACGAATCCCATAAGCTAAGGTTACTCCCCATATTTTTAATCAGAATTGTAAAATTGTTTTTGTTAGTTGTTTTATCTTTACCCGGTGCCACTCTTTTCTCTCCTGTATTTATTAGTGCTAAGTTAATCTCAACGAAAAAAGCACAAGAAGCTTTGGCTAATTCTGTGGTTAAGATTAAAGCAAATGATGTTGTGGCTACTTGGAAAATTCTCATTAGTATTGGGTTTGCTCCCTTAGTATACTCGTTTTACGCCACCATTGGTACTTGGTACTGTTATCATTATTCAATATTTTCAAGCAGCCAAAGTTATTTCTGGAGCTGGCTAGGGCTTTATTTATTGGGAGTCTTAGTAACCTATGCCGCTTTAATAACTGGTGAACAAGGTATGGATTTGTTCAAGTCAATTAGACCTTTATACTTGTCTTTGACTTCTGGATCATCTATTAGAGAGTTGAAACAAGAAAGAAGACAATTAAGTGAGCAAATCACTGATTTAGTTAATGTTTTTGGACCTGAACTTTTCCCTAATGATTTCAATTTGTTGAAATTGAAAGACGATTTGAGAATTGACGATAAGATTAATTACGCTGATTCAGATGAAGAGGAAGAAAAGAAGACTCAAGAATTGAGAAACAGAAGATTAGCCAAAAGAAGAGCGAAGAAATCTCATGGTGAAACTGGAAGCTCTACTTCTATTACTCCTTCCGATAGCGAACTTTCGTTAGATAAACGGTCATCCTCTGTTTCTGATGGTATATCTTTGATGAATTCTGATAATTCGTTAACAAATATTCCTATGTTCTCAGACTACCACTTGCATATGAATGCCAAAAACGAAAACGTTCAAATTGAATCTCAATTATCATCGGCTATTCCTTCTACTGTTCAGTCATCGGCTTCAATGGCAGATGATTTTAATTTCAAATCGCTTAGAACTCCTAGCCCTGCTCCTGTGTTATCAAGAACAAGTTCACAGTCACAAATCGAGTTAAACTTTGGAAACAAATCTATCAACGCAGTGACTGATAAAAGAGCTAAAATGAGATTGAGTGAAAAAATAAAGAAAAGAGTAAGAGAAGGAAGAGACAAACTCATATGACAGCATCGACTTAATTTAACTCACTAACCACATTATTAATCTTGTATTTTTTTGTTATTATTTGCATAACTACATAATTGTTTAATTCAAGCTAGCTTGTCTTTCGTAAAACTCCGATACCTGTGTAGAAGTTGTGGCATCTTCGATAGACTTATCGTCTCTAATCCGTAAAAATCTGGGGAATCGAAGAGAAATTCCTTTTCCATACTCATGGTGGGCCGACTTGTAAATTGGACTGAGGGAGAGATCTGCTGTCAAAACCTCGAATATAGTACTGGGTTCAAACCAAACATCCGGAACAGCATTGGAGTTTGTGGTATCATAGACGATATATGGTTTTGGTTTCGATAATTCAGTAGGCTTCAATTTGTTATAGATACTGACCAAATCTTCATCAGAAAATCCTGTACCAATTTTACATGCTGTTTCATACTCTCCTGTATCATCATTGTACGATGCAAGTAAGAACCCACCATACGTACCAGTTCTCTTACCCCTTCCAATATATGCACCAACAACCACTAAATCCAATGAATCTCCTACACCAGCCAAGTAATCTTTCTTTAATTTAAGCCAATTTCTAGAACGTTTTGAAGGTTCATAATAAGACTCGGGACCATTTAACATTTTCACCATCAAACCCTCACATGCATCTTTCACTGATTGGTCTAAGAAAGTCTGTAGTTCGTCCAAGTTAGAAGAGTTTTTGCTGGTAGCAAATTGGAATTTACCTTCGATAGTTTTCAAATTTGAACTCATGATTTCTTTCCGTTCATTTAATGACTTGGTAATTAATGGTGTACCGTTGAAATACAACATATCAAAAGCAAACAAGCATATATGCACTTTAATGTCTTTCTCGTTGACATCTTTACGTTTTCTCGTTGACAACACCTGGAAAGGAAGTATCTTGTTTTGTTCTCTATCCCAGGCAACTGCTTCACAATCCAAAATCATCGACAGAGGAGTGGGGGTTTCATCATCCAGTTTTGTTTCCTTTATGAAGTCTTTACAAATTGAAACCAAATCAGGATAACGTTGAGACATATCTTCTGAATTACGGGAATAAATTCTGACCTCACCTCCAAAAAGATGAATTTGAGCTCTTTCACCATCATATTTATATTCACAGGTAAATTCTTCTCCTTGGAAACGATCAAGAACTTCAGATATGGACTTTGTAGGTTTAGCCAACATGGGTTTCAAAGGAACACCGGGTTGTAATTGACAATGTTCCAATACATTGAAAATACCATATTCATAACAGTTTCTAATAACTATTTCATAGTTTGGTAATTGAGAAAACGCTTCCCTCAAAATATCTTCAGCATGGGCCAATTTTTCAGGAGAAACGGACTTTTTAGATGTATTTTCATAATTCACAAAAGCCTGAGCCAAACTAATCAAAACTGTTTTTTCGGCCAAACCTATTCTTAATTTACCTTCGAGAGATCGTATGAGAAACTTTGCTTCACTTGTCTTTGAGTTACAGGCGGTTAGCATTCTATGAATAATTGAAATTTTCTTGGATTGTGACTCTTTACCAGTTGATTTAGCAATCTTGGTTAAATTTTCGAAAACAGTGTTTATATCCAAAGAAGTGGGCTTGAACATAGTTGGTTGGCCCGACCGTGACTTTTGAGCAACTAAGCCAAGATCTCCTACTTCTTGATAATCTTTCTTTATCTTGGTGGTTGGTCTTCCGTAACATTCACTAATGGCTTTAATGAGCATGGTTTCACCCAATCCCAATTCCAAGTCCGGTTCGTAGTCTGGACCCAATCGATTAATGAAGAGATAAACCACCATAACAAGATTATCCACTGAAGATTGCTGGAGAATCTCAAGGAAGAATTCAGACACAATGGCAGTTATTTTCAACCGTCCACTTTCTGACTCAATACTGTCAAATATGGAGGTTAATTTAGCGTAAGGGATCTTGGTGGGTAATTTGGTTACCGACTCCGAGGCTTCTTGTGACAACTTGATAAGGTTTTTAGCATCCTTTAACTCCTGCTCCTTAGTTGGTGTATCATTATCGCTAGGATCTGTATCGTCAGGTTGAGCAGGTGTAGAATTAGAAGGAGAAGATTGGGGAGTGGGGGAAGGTTCTGGGTCAATCTTTCTCTTTTTCACATCATTATCAGCCACAGGTGATTTCAATCTTTTCTGCTCTGTTGATGCTCCTGAAAAAAATCGAGCTAGACTTTGTTGCTTGGGTGCCATTCCTCTAGATAGTTTTATTAATTTGGGTGTGAATAAAACGCTTCTAATCATACAGAAGAGACCTTCGCGTGTACGCGTCTTTTAACGTGGATGGGTAGCGCCCCGAAAACAAATGTACGGGTGTGAACTTTGAAGATATGAATTTTGAATTACATTTATTAGTCTACAAAGTAAGTTACAATACAACGTCCCAAATAGTTTGGGGGCCAGACTCTTCATACATCTCGTTATCAAGGAAGGAATCGCCTCCATGATTAGAGTTAGCACCAAAGATTTGCTTGGCGTAAATTTCACCTCCTAGGAAGTATATATCAGACCATGAACCGTTAGATTCCTTAGGTTTTTTCCACTCGGGGAAATATTCTGGGTACTTGGCTAATTTAACACTTGAAGGGACTTGGCGAGAGTTTATACCTTCGTTGGTTTCTTGAACTTCATCCATTTGTTGATAAGCAGCAATGGCGGATTTAACTCTATCCGCATCATCTTCTTTATGTTCAGTTAATGGTTGAATTAAGTATTCACTTACAAGCTTCAAAATGACTGCTTTTTTCAATCCTTCAATATTAAATGTTGAACCCACAAACATTAAGTTATCATAACAATCTTGTCGTTTTTCCAAGTCAGGAATATTAGCCAATGCATTATATATAGCTTCAGATATAGCATTGATTAATTTATCAGTTCCTTGAAACCTTTCCTTACCAACATAGATTTTTTCATTAGTTTCTGGATCAAGGAAAAAATTCTTTTCCAATTCGAAATTTTTCTTTGTTTCTTCTTGTTCCTTTTGTTGTTGGGCAGTAATTTCACTACTATTGATATCTTCTTTAGTCACGAAAGTGGCCACATCAAATTCATCGTCGTTACCTTTTTCTTGCTTTAAGTCAGCAAATGAATAAAATGAAGATTCTGTATCCGTAAGTACCTCATAAATTTTAGAGCATTTTAATGCTTCAATCTGTTTGTCTGTAAATGATGGCAACAATTTTTTTAATTCTTCATCGATGGTAATTCCTCCGATTCCTGGTAAGTATTTTCCAGCAAATTTGACACTTTGATATCCAATTACTGGAACAACTTGAGTAGACTCATGACCTATATTAACCACCAACGCATTTGTTGAAGAGCCAATTGAAAACGTGGACGCGATTGGTAAATCAAGAATGTTAAATGCAGTGAATTCTAATGTTTCAAAGACGTATTTAGTTACACTTTCGACTTTATTCTTTGACCATACTAAAGTTGGTGCAACCAATAATAATGGAATTTGGTTTATAGTAATAATAGGATGTTTAGAAATGATACTTTGGAGTATAACTTTGAGTAAATAATTGAATCCATCAACATCAACGATTCTAGAGCCTTTTATTGGATAAATTGCACTGATATCAGGAGAGTTTTCTTCATTAGAAGATTTGTATTCTTTAGTGGTATTATCTTGATAAACGACCGATGGGATTTTGTATTGAGGAGGGGAGAGAGAATCTTGAAGTCCGAAACTGAAAAAAGTATGTTGCGATCCAGGATGAACCACGAGAAAATTATCTTCTCTATAAAGTGGCATGATTTATTTGATAAAGTGGTTTTTAAACTGGAGTCTAGAGGAAATTTAAGGTGTGTTTTTTTCGAGGTTTGTCGCAGGCATAGATTTGGTATTTACCATGGTACACGACCCGGTGATTATATTAATATGCTTTAACTATTGTCCTAAATAGATAGATATGTATATACTTGGTAATCCTAAATTACCCACCGGCATTGGCAAGGAACTTATCATAATTAGCTCTTGTTCCTAGAACTGACTGCTTACTCATGACACTAGCCAGTCTTTTAACGCCTCCGGTATGATGACTAACTAAGTCACTAACGGTATCTTCACCCATTAATTCTTCTTTACGTAAGAGTTTAATTTCATTAACTAGAGGTAAGTCATCGGAAGCATTGGGCCAAGGGGGTAATTTTTTCTGAGGAGAAATATGACGGGATATTGGTGACATGCTTCTCAGGTCTCTGTTCCTGTTAGCACCTTTTGCCATGTCAATTGTTGCAGCCGAATCACGACGATTAAATTCAAGATTGATGGAGGGATCATGTCTAACGGCACTATCGGTTTGAATACGATTAAGAGTAGGTTGAGGATTCTTTGCCGAATTGATTTTTCTTGTTGGTGCAACGAATGGAGTGATGGTGGTGAGTGTGTTTCTGCGTTCTTGTTTTGGAGGTGAATGCTTAACTGGTTCCATGGGATCAATCAGTTTAACATCATGAACTTCATGTTGATGAATCAGATGATCTTCATCTTCATCTTCGGAATCAACGCCAGGCCACGAAACATCGGAATCCACGTCGGACTCAGTTTGGGGGCTTTTAATGAGGCTGGAGGTATGCAGTCTTTTAGGAGTTGTTTGGCCATTTATCTTTTGTTTCAATAAATTCATGAATTGGGAATAGGTAGGATTGTTAGATAAATCAAGAAGTCCTAAATACCAAGCAGCGGCTCCACAAATAACCCCACCAATAGTGACAACTTTCAAAAGATTAAGAACAGCAATGGCGTAGTAACTAATGGTGGGAGATAATTTTTGAAGTACGAATGCAGAAAGTAAACCAGCTACATAGCTTAGAATTCTTGGATCAGAAACCGATTTTGGAGCATTGTCAAATACCAATAAGTTTTTAGATTTGGACATGATTGAATTGTAAAGGGGAAATGCAGTTTTTTTAGATTCAGGGATCACTTCAACAGCAGGTTCAAGAGTTTCACTAGGTTGTTTACTTGTTTGGGTCAATAATTCTTGGTTTTCTCGCAAAAGCTGTTGAATCTCAGGGAAAGAATCAAGTTTCTTGTGTTTTTTCTTTTTTTCGTGACTAATTCTAACTGGTTCCGGTTGGGTGACCGATTCTTCAATTACAGCAGGAAGAGGAATGGATGGAGGATTTTCTGGGGTTTCTAGTTGTTTATTTTGTGGGATCGCGCCTCCAAGCTTGTATGATAAATCACATAGTTCATCAACTGGGGGCTCAGCTGACCTAATAGAGGAAGCCGAGGATGTAGCATTACTGGAAACCTTCTTAATTCGAAACACCCCATCAGGATCTTGCTTGTAAACAAGTTTTTTCTTTCCCGTGGCGGTGGTAGTAGTGGACATGGTTTGGGTAGATTCGATAAGATCGATTCCAGCTTAGTCGGTATATATAGGAACCAATTGATAAGAACGTGATAATGCACCTATAGCGTAATTCCTGAATGCAAGTTTGTCACAGATTACGCATACATTCCAGTGGATATGTATGTGGTTGTAAGCTAAGGTAATTGATTGCAGCAGTAGAGACCGGGAGTTTTCTGGGGAAAGAAGTAAAGAGCAAAAGAGCAAAAGATAAAAATTTTTTTTTTCCAGCTACACTGTCACGTCACAGCCGTCAGTACATGGACGATGCAATCAATAATTACTGAATGTAGATTTCGAGGGTGGTCGTCTAATGGTTTTAGTGGTTGTACAATGAACTTCCAGATCCGGAAGCGGGTAAACATGCAACCATCACACTACTTGATTGGGTGATGAGAACGAGAATGGTCAAAAAGCTGTGACCCGCCATTGTTTAAACGCCAGTGTGTTGTAAAGAGAAACGGGTTTGGGGGATAGGGGATGCCACTGTAACAATGCAACTTTATGTTTAAACATGTGTTGCACTTCCGTCGACGAGGGCGTTGTTTAGACAGCAAGCATCTATTGTGTCTAAGTCACAGTCAGTGAGGCACCGGGGTTACGTCAAAGCCATGGTGAAGACTAATGTAATTAGCACCTTGGCGGTGGGCGGTCTTTGCTGGCACTTTGGCGATGGTGGTGGTAATTCCACCGTGGTTTGTAGGTGTCTGAAATCACATATCATGGAATTCTTTCGGGAGTATGCCAGAGCCTCGGGAATTCACCTTACATGTGTAAATCCGACTTTGTAGGGAATAAAGTTGTGCGTTTTTTGCAGCATTCGGCATGATTATCAAAAAAATGACAAAATGACAAAATGACAAAATGACAAAATATCGAAATGACGAACGACGAATGGCAGAATATCGAAATCTTTGCTACCAGCGACAAGAAACTTTGGCTTGGCTGGTAATGTCAGCTTCGTTATGTGTCATGTCTTAATGGGCGGTGGGTTGGATTCTCAGTGCATCTACTCTGGCTAACCATGGCCTTAACCCCAGCCAAATCTTACTGCCGTGGGACCTCAAGCTATTATTGAATTTAATATACAAAGAATATAAAAACGTATCCAGCATTTCTATCGCCTGACACGTATGTAGCATTTGCTACACGTACTAATACATATAATTAAGTCATGGTCGACCCCACATTAATGACGAGTTTAAAGATGCCCTCTTATTCTTCGGGCCAATTGAATATCTTTTTGCATGATTGTAACCCTCTTGGCATGAATGGCACACAAATTGGTGTCTTCTAGTAGATGAACTAAATACGCTTCACATGCCTCTTGCAACGCCAATACAGCATTTGATTGCCATCTGATACCATAATCTGCTCCAATATAATGTTCAGCTACTTCTTTGACAAGCCTGGCAAATGGAAGCTTTCTGATCAAAAGATCACTGGATTTTTGATACTGTCTTATTTCTCTTAATGCTCTTGTTCCAGGTCTATATCTTCTTTTATTAGTAGTATTTTCCTTTGATCGCGGGGGGTCACCGGGTAAATTTCTGTATATTCCCGTTTCTCGAATATTCCTAGGATCTCGAGACGATTGCCTGTCCCTTATAGAAGACAAACTTCTCGATGAAGTTGAAATTCTGGCCATTTCCAAATAATTGTACTGGAATCAACTTGGTGGTTATTAGGAAAAAATTCGATATGTGAAGGATTTCCGCAAATGGTTAAATTGAGCCAGCCATTTTACGATGCGCTTGTATGCAGGACGCGACTGTCAAATGCTGCTCCAACTCTAACTGATAACCAAAAAAAGATGGCGACATACCAGTATTACAAGTTTATAACTGGGTATCTGACGAATATACGTGATTGGTAGTTATTTTCAATATTTACAGGGAAAAAATTATATCTGTAGACCTTTTCACTGGGAATTACGGCATCAAAAAACAGTAATACAAGAGAATGAATAAACCTAGTTCTATTCTGATGTTGGAGGCTAATAGTTCGTTTAAACTTAGTATGACGATTAGTTATTTGAGGTAAGTTGAATCAGTTGGACGGCCGGGTTTCGGGCAAACCAATTAATCTTCTTCGTACTTACCGTCTAGCAAGTCATTTAATCCATCTTGAATTAATGCACTTTCCTCGTCCATGGGTATTTTGGCCAATTCTTTCTCTTTATCATAACCTCCAAATCTGGACTTCATTCTCCAACCAAACTCTTGAAAGCTTGAGACATCAATTATCCAACATGTTCCAAATATAATCATGGAACTTACCGATCCACATAAAAGTGTCCCCGTACCGACAGCAACAGCGGCGTCACTAGTAAAATTATAGCCTGTAGGTGGTAAATGATTACCTTGGAACAAGGTAGGGATATATTGTCTCGAAATCGTTGATTTGTAGGCGAACCTTGATGCAAAAATCGTTAAGGCTGCTGATGTCATGAATAGCGCCATTTGCTTCTTTCTTCTATCTTTATACTCATCAGAAGCCTCTGCAACTTTGAAATTAAGTTTATGAAGTATGTCGCTCATTTTAAATATCTTTATACAATTTCAAAAGCAACCTATTAATTATTTGGGAAGATATGGGCTGTTAATTATATGAACGGTTATAAAAAGCACTTATTTCGATGTTGAAAATTTAATGGTGCGCAATAACTAAATCATAGACATACAGTGTACATTAAAGTAATACATTGAAATATACTGAAGTAAAACAATTATTTTTTTCTAGTGAGTATTATGATTTTCTTTTTTCAACTCTCCGTTCTATTCAAAAGAGCATCATATCTCTTCTTTAAACAACCCCCCTTGATGCTTCTCTTTATCTAAAGAGATTTGCTCGTCGAATTCTCCATTACTGTTTTCAGAAACTGGAACATCTTTGTTGGTGGAAGCAACATCAACCGTGGTGGGTTCTTCAGATTTTTTTGGGGCAGATATAACCTTCTTTTCAGACTTTGATTTGGTTGGCGAGGGTTTAGAAGAAAATATACCCGAGAGTCTCGATCTAAACTTCTTCTTCTTTGGGGTGGTTTTTGCAACCTCAGGAACAGAAAGAGATTCTTCTTTTTTGGTAATAGGATCTGCATTTTCAGCCACAGGTTCAGCCTTTGATTCTACTGGTTCTTCTTGTTTTATAGATTCAACTGTAAACAAAGAACCAGTGTCAGCCAATTTATCTTCATTAACTTCTTTTTGCAAGTGTTCTGGAAGGGCATTATTGATTTCATGTTCCCCTTTAATTTTATCTTTTATGTGATCTAAAATAAGCTGCTTTTGTTCACTCTTAGCAGATAAATGACCTTGTTTAGTTTCTTCAAGTTCTTTAATTTTCGAATCTAACTCGTTGTGAGTATTTTCATGTTGCTTCAACGTTTCGATTGACGTCAAATGTAATTCGTCAACAGTCTTTGAAGTTTCTTCATGCTTGGCGGTAGCCTCTTCTAAATCGGCAGTATACTTTTCAATATCGGCTTTTGTAGTTTCCAATGCTTCGGTCAATTCAGCTAATTTAGATTCATATTCCTTATTTAAAGTTTCACCACTTTCTACTTCTTTTTGCAATTCATCTCTCGCGTTGGTTAATGTGTTCAACTTAGCAGTTTCTTCTTCTAATTCTGCAAGCACTGGTTTCAAAATTTCATCTCTTTCAGCTTGCATCGAGTCTAACTCATCTTTTCTTCCTTTGATCAATTCTGATTCTTCTCCATCGATACGATTTTGATTCTCTTGTTTTTCATTTAATAAAACTTCCTTTTCTTCAGCAAGCTTTTGTTCTAAAGCTTTCAATTCTTGAACTTTACCAGTAACTTCTTCATTTCTAGTAGTTTGATATTCTTCGAATTGAGTGTCTTCTTGCTTTTTCTTTTCATTGTGAGCAGTGATTCTTTCTTGCTTAGCCTTTTCAATTTCAGCCTTCTCTTTGTTTTTAGCAATGATATCATCTTGTTTAGCTTTGTTATGCTTTTCAACCAATTCAGCATGTTTCAATTTATTCTTTTGATCATTTTCACGTTGTAAGTTAGCTTTACTATCAATATCGCTTAAAACTGGTTGAACAATTAATGATGCTAATTTATCAAGTTCACTCTGAGCCATGGTGAGACCACCTCCTAAATTAATAAGACCAGCCTTATTATTCTTAATTCTTTCCTCACTATTTTTCTGGGCGATTGCCAAAGCGTTGGCATATGCTTGAGCCTGTTGTTTGAAATTAATGGGAGTTGTAGAATTAATTGACTGTAATCGTTCATTGGCTTTAGCCGAAGCAGCAGCCAACAAAGTGGCATCCACAACATCAGCAGCCTTAAATGATTTAGATCTTGAACGAGTAGAGACTTGATCAGTATAACCAGCACCATGTTTCAAAGATGCTGCAGCACCTTCAGCAGCCAAGTCTTCTTCTTCTTGGTTAAGGTATTCGGCAGGAGGCTGACGACTTCCTAAACCTGAACGGTAGTCCAAGTTAGGATTAAATCTTGAATTTAAGGATTTGGTAGAATTCTTGTTCGCCAATTGACTAATTTTATTGATGTTAAGAGATGCCGAGGAAGGAGTTTCGTACGAGGCACCAACAAGTCCATGCTTTGAAGGCAATTTCTCAGGAGTGGTTCTTGAAGTCATAGAACTAGTTGAATTCAAAGTGGCAGCTCTCATGATGGAGTCTCCATTATATTGGGGAATACCTACATTTGTCACCAGGTAATTATTGGTTTTAGGAATTTTAGCGGATGAAGCAGCAGACGACGCATAAGGATCTGCTTTATCTCTTGACCAAGCAGTATAACTATCTCTTTTAGCAGCCAAGGCAGCCGTATGAGCCTCTTGGGCCACGGTTCTTTCATAGCTTGGTTTCACGGTTAAGTCAGCTGAAGCAGCTAATAATGCAGCAGCATCTGAAGCACTTGAGTTAACACCAACAGAAGGAATTCCAGGAGTAGTATAAATCCCCTGTTTCAATTTTTGTTGATACAATGCTTGCTGAGATAACGGTTTCCCATTGGTCTGATAAATTGAATGGGACATCGTTAAAAGAAAAGAAGTAGCTTTGATGAAAAATTTAGGGAGCAAAGACGGATGACTATAAAATGCGGGAGAATTTAGATAAGTGAAATTTCACTGACACCCCAGAAGAGACAAATTTACTGGATATCTCACCAAAAAAAAAAACCAACCGAAAATGGGATGAAAAAAAATCGATGTATTTTGCAGCCAATTATCAATTATATATGGGCGATAATTTGAACCACTTCGAAACTTCAATTGATGTGAATGACAGCAATCACGGATTATTCTTTGAATAAAGTCACCTATCCATTAATCTACATGGTCCAATTGCTGGTGATTGTGTGCAGGCCACAGTCACGGTTTTGGGAGTCCTTGGTGCCTAAATAGGCATGGTGCGCAATAGGGGTGGGGGCCGTAAATTGGGCGACATCTGTGCGACACTGCGTGCGACACTGTAAGGAACATTACGTATGCGGGTGGGTTTAATGTATATGTAGGCTGAAATACGTTAATGGTGCATTATACATACGCAGGATATATGTAGTTATTCATCAATACATTAATACAGATTACTTACTCTTGGATGTTCTTCTGCCTCCACGACTGTGGATGTTAGGGTTACCATAGATGATGGTTTTATTACCATTTTCATCCTCTTTATAATGAGTCTTGAGATGCTGAGCCAAATTATCTGACCGGGAGAATTTCTTCTCACAGTATTTACAAGGGAAAGGACGAATATCCGAATGAACAGATCTGATATGACGTTTCAAATGTTCCGATCTCTTGAATACTTTAGTACAGCTTGGACATGGAAATGGTTTGGGCTGTCCATCCTCATCATATTGTTGAGTAGTATCAATCTTCATAAGTTCTTGTTGCTGTTGTTGTTGTTTCCGTAATTTAAGTTCCTTGTCTTCCTCCATTTCACCACTTGGTTCTTCTTCTTCTTCTTCTTCAGAAATTGGTCTATTAGGGAAATCAAAATTGGATGTTTGTGGTAATGATGGAGTTGCAGTTGGTGAACCACTCACGGATTTCTTTGGAGTCTTGAGTTGATTATTTCCTGATTGTTCTGCCTCTTTAAGATCATTTCTTACTGATGCAGGTACAACGTCATAGTTGTGAGACTTTCTTCTCTTCTTTTTCTGTCCCGCAGATATTGTACTAGATGTAGAAAGTTCATAATCTTGTCTTAATTGTTGATGTTGAGCATATTGACCAACCACTTGGATTGAATTTCTTCTCTTTGATGGTTTAACCACTCCAGTTGGATTAGTCAAAATTTCAGCCGATTTTTCATAATTATAACCGCCATTGTCATTAAATTCGAAATCGAAATCGGTACTATCATTTTTCAAAACTTGGGCGGTGTTATTCAACCAGTAAGATATAGCATTATAACATTCATCATTCATGACATAATCAATATGTTTCTGTTGATCATGAATGGAATCAGTAACTGAAATAGACTTGGATTTTCTATTTTTAGGTCTTTGATTAAATAAAGAGTTAAGAGAAGGAGAAGAAACAGATGAGGGAAGAATATAATTCTTTGGATTGGTTGCAGAAGGAACTGCGATAGAAGGAGAAGAAGGGGATGTGGAATAAGGAGGATGAGATTCAGTTGGCGAACTGATTGAATGTTTAAGTTCTGGTTTAGGTTTATCAAGTAAGATGGTTGTTTTCTCTGAAGAATCATCATTAAAAAGTTGACGAGGGTTGATTGTTCCATAATCATTCTTATCCAGAGAATATATATCTGGAGAAGGTGATTTAGAAGAATTTGAAGAACCAAAAGGTTTTAAAGTGAGTAAGTTAAGTTGATCAACGGGGATAGAGAACGACAGTGAATGATGATGACGAACAGGAGGATGATTGTAATCATAATTTCCCGATGAATAAGGAAGTTTTGTAGGAGATGGGAAGTCGGGGGTGGTACCAGTGGTAGAATAAAGGTCACGGTGGGAAAGCGATGTAGAAGACAGCGAAAAATTGGAGCCACGATCATCGTCATCATCAAGTTCATAACGAACGTCATTTGAAGTGTTCTGATGGAAAAAGATTTCATCGTTGAGGTTTAATGATTCTTCGGTGATAACAGTTGAAGAAACAGGGGGTGGTACATCCACCACAGTAAAAGAGTCTAGTACTGGGGGATTCATTATGACCAGAACAAAGATATGATCAAATGTAACTGATTAAAGATGATTTTGGAGGGTTGAATCCCAAATTAATGATAATATTGATTTAATTCCTCAAACAGGGGGTGCAAAGATGATGTATCCAATAATTAACGGGAAAAAAGCCAGTTAAAAATGTTGTAAAATTTACCGGAATCTCAATACACAAGTACAACGTTATTGACCAACACTATGTTATTCAATTTATAGCAAATAATTCCAGTAAATGTACTTAATTATTGGTTAGACCTAAAAGAAGCTCGGAGGTTACAAGTGTGTAAAGATAAGAAATGGTATGATTAGTCAAATGCGACTAAGTGCACATAATGCAGTGGTTCCCACACGTACGCCACACTACCCCCCACCGGCAGTATACGTCAGCAGGCATCCACCACAGCCGATATTTACAGGTTACAATGCACTAAGTAAGCCATTAAAGAATAATCAGTGAATGCTTATGTCAACTTGAGTATTATGTGTCTATAGAAAGTTTGTAGTAGATTAATTATTAACGATGGATATGACCTTATCGTCCGTATCGGGAAATTGATTTATTGGATGCGCACATTGTATTCTTGATAACGGAAGAGGCAGTGACAATGGACCATGAAGATCACAAGTTGATCGTTTTCGGTTAAAATGGAGTTAAACCATGGCTGGAGACAATCTTGTGATATCAGTAGAGTGTCCAATATGGAAATTGTGACTTTGTAAGTTTGTCTATACCGGGGATCATGGGGTTCCGATCATTTCCGATGGTTATCATCATTTTAACCTCGGAGTTTACCATCCTCAGCAGAACCAATGCTCTGGCGCTCTTGGGAAACCTGGCCGGAACTGTTTTCTACTTGGCTGGGTTGATCGGACTCGGTGGGACCACCATTGTCCTCAGCGGGAACTAAGTTCTCTTCGTCGGGCTTTTTGTCCTCGGCGTAAATCCATTTTCTCATAAAGTTAACAAGAATTTGGGCTGTCATCACTTGTTCGGCTTGATATAAAACCAACGGGACTAGTAACTTACCCAAGTTCTCATTCTTAGATCCGTACTGTGATGATATAAGAGAAACTCCCAAAGCTGCAGTTTTGGCGGGTCCACAGAGTAAAACCGCAACCGTATCTCTTCTATTATAGTAAAATGGAGTAAATAAGTTATACCCCCACCGGTACCACTTTGAATGTGATTCAGTAGGAGGTTCCGAAAAGATGACTTTGATGAAATAAGGTCGGGAATACAAAAAACACATACCAGTGAAAAATAAGTATATCCCGATGTTGAAAAATACCAAAAATATAATGGATTGATGACTAACAGACGTAAATGCATCTTGTGCAAAAGCAGTTGAAAATGACTGGAACATAATTAATAGTAACATGAAAGATCCTACTTTATTTAGTTTAAATGTAGTTAAGCACCATTTGGTTTGGTTCGGAAACACGTTTTGAACAACCTGCCCAACGAAAAGTGGGATAAATACCGATAATCCCATTTGTTTCATCACCTCTCCATATAGTTCTTTCACACTACTATCGCCCAGGGACTGCTGACTAGGATTTCCAAAGTCCCATTCTCCTCTTAAGTACATTTGCACCAAGGCAGGAGTAATGAAGGTACCAAGCACATTACCAATGAATACTTCACATAATGTTAAAATATCATTACCGTGGGCTTGCTTGGTCATCACCACATTAGAACTGACAGTGGTAGGACACGCATGGGTCACAATTAGACCCACTAATAACCAACTGTCAATGTACTTGTCATTAGCAGCTTTTATTCCACATGCTATTCCAAAAATAATGGAAGAAGTAATCAAAAATGAACTGGTCAACACCGTGAAATGGGCTCTCCAGTGTAAGATGTTCTTGAGTAAGTTTTTGGTGGACATAGATAATCCACTTATCAAGAAGATTACTGCTACTGCCCCATATCCAATGGTATACTCAGCTCTAATAGTTCCACCTTGCTTTGCAAAGCTGGGGTACAGGTGTGCTAAAGCGACGAACACCCCTAGAAACACGAAAAACCACTGGGCAATAAGGAACGACACAACCTTGTCTGCCCATATATAAGGCTTTGAGCTCTTTATCGTCTCTAGTCTACCACTCATAACAAATGTTGCAAACTGTGGATGTATGAAAACGATGATTCATATTAGCATTGCGAATCGGGCGTGCGCAACACAATATGTCCCGGTACAACCAGTCGAGGACTCCGAACAGACCAAATAAAGGCAGAGTTGGAAGGGAATAAAGACATCGAGGGTGGTTGAAGAGTGGGTGGAAATTTCAGGACTTCCTGAATAAGTACAAGCGGCGTTTCCCGTACTTTCCAGGGTGATTAATTGCTCGCTACACTTATTCGTGGGGTCTTGCTCAATAGTTTCGGCTATTAAACTTTTGCGGTATACATTGTAATGACACTAAGCTTAAGCACATACCTTATTATCCATTTAAGTTAGTGTCACCTCATCCGGATTCCATGCCGTTCCATCGTTTAAGCCCAAACACAGTTTCAATAACTACAAACGGTTAACAATTGCAAGATGCCGGCACGTGACACCAGATGCAGCTAATCGCCTTCCCGATTAGGCAATACGTAAATAAGTATCATTACTCCAGTTCGTCTTTCTGTATAAAGTAAATATACCAACCAATTTTCCTCACCGTTTGCTAATCAATACTCATAAGCATGTCAAGAACAGGTCAACACTCAGAGGAAGTGACTCTGTTTGTCAACAATTTTTGGGGCGCTAAAGACTCTGGTTTTAGTATCATTGATACTCGAATTAAGTCCTCGTTGAATACGCTACAAGAATTATTGGAATATTACCAAGAAAGAATAAACATTGAAAAAGATTACAACAAGAAATTAGACAAACTCAATCACAAAGTTTATCTAGGATCCAATGAAACCGGTTCTTTAAAGCAATCATTAGATAAGCTTCAGTACGAAAATGATCAAATGTGCAAATTTAATAACAAATTTATCAGGTCTATCAGTCAAAATAATCATGACAAAATCAATCATTTTCTTCAAATATACTATAAGCAAGCAACTAAAACGCAAAGTCATATGATCAAGTTACTTTCTAAGAAGAATGATGCCCTCAAACAATTAGATTTACTCAAAGTGAAATACCAAGATGAATGCAGCCAGATTAAAAACCTTCGTTTGGCATGTCAGACTACCTGGGGCAAAGAATTAGAAAAATATGAAGCAAAATTGAACAAACTCACTAATGGTAACGCAACAGCCAGAATGAATTATAAGAACGCATTAAATCGTTACCATGATCTAAATGATGTTTGGGTGAGAGATTGGTCAATCTCTTTACAGAATATCTATCAATTGGAATTAGAAAGAATTCAATTATGTAAGATTAATTGCTTCAATTTCTGTAATAACGTCGCTACGCTTTGTGTTGACAATGATCAACTGGTTGATTTGGCTAGATCTGTTTTCGCCCAGGTCAACCCTCCAAAGGATTTACAAGATTTCAGTGATACTTATGGTACTGGTAACAAGATATTCTCTCCACCAGAGTTTGTTGATTTCATGTCAGGATACGATGAAGCATCTTCTGATAAATTCACAATCGCCAACTTTGAACTTCCTGATCAATTCAAGATATTATCAAGGAGTTATTCAACCATGTCTCGTCTGGGTCCTGAACAGCCTTTGCTGCCAGTAGAGAAACCATTACCATCTCATAATGCTTCACCATTGAAAGAATCTCCTCATCACCAAAACATTGTCAACAAGCTTCCACCACTCCAAAAGGAACTCCCCCAACCCGGTCAAACTTCTCCACAGTTATTATCACCTTCATCTCCAACCCCAAATAGACGAAGAGTATCGGCAGATTTATCACAATATGAATCAGGTGCTGAAGATAATAAGACAGATGTTTTTTCAGTGAAAGAGACTGGTCACCATTTCAATAATAGTAACGGTTCGTCCAACTATTCTAACCCTACCAACTATTCCTCATCCAGTGAAAGGCACTGGGCTTCACCAAGAAGAAAGGAAAGACAACTTCATCAATTCCAGGAACAAATTAACCTCAAGTCCAAAGAATCAATCAGTCATCATAAAGTTTTGGAGCCTCCTCAACAACAACCAGCAGTCCCTATCACCAAGGATTTTTCAATTGATTTTATAGCTAAAGCATTGGATGATTTGAATGCAGGAGGTGATGGAGATATCAGTCAATACAGAAAATCAGTAAGAAGGGCCAATCGAGAAAAAGAAGAGAAAATAAGGGACGAAGAATACAGGAAAAACCATTCGATTCCAAATTCACCTTTCCGCCCGGCTTCTGACTACGTTGACGATTCCACGGAAGTGGCTACAAGATATGATTCTATAAATTTCTCTTCTCCCAAATTGGCTACAGATATGACCACTCCAACCAAACATAAAATGAGACCCAAGTCCATGCTTGAACCAATCTCTAATACCGACCTTATGAGAGATGAACTGGTGGGCACTACGGTTGTGAAACAAAGCAGACGAATGCTGTTAAAGAGTCCATCCAAGTCATACACCAATCTCCACTCCATGATATCTGATGTTTCTGATGGATTGACACCAGTTACTCGAAGCGAGTATGTGGCCAAAGCCAAAGCCAAATATACCTACAAGCCACAGCATCACGGAGAACTTTATTTCAAAAAAGGATGGTACATGTATGTTATACACAAGCAAGAGGATAATTGGTTTGTTTGTGAATTAGGAAAGAATTGTAATGATCGTGTGGGAATGGTCGGCCTTGTTCCTGGTAATTATATAGTAGAGGGCGAGTTCTTTTAGTGTATAGTAATGAAGCATAACGAAATTTATTACTGAGTAAATTACAATCTTCACAAGTGTGAAGTAACAATCTTAGCTTATTCGTGACTTTCTTTATACCACCAGACATGACTCCACCATCGAGTTTTAACTTATTGTTATTTGTCAGTAGTTGCTGCAAAAAGACGTTTTTCGTGCATAAACGCACCGATATGCCACAGTTATCACATGGCATACAGGCATAATTTTTCCGGGTTTGCCTCATCTTCTTTAAAGCGATGACGTTAATTAAGCCCAAGACTATGAGCTCTAAGCTGGAATATTCGATTAAGAATATTCCCGATTTGATTATTGGGGGAGCCGTATTCAATACTCAGTATTGTTCAAACCCAGAAGCGTTGCCTGTGAAGCAAATATTAAGTAAAGCGTTTGAAAATGGGCTAAATGCAGTTGATACTTCACCATATTACGGGCCCTCGGAGATCCTTGTTGGCCAAGCGTTGAAGGAACTTAGTGAAGAATGGAGTAGAGAGTCATATTTCATATGTACCAAGGCCGGAAGAATCCAACTTGATGATTTTGATTATTCTCGTCCTTGGATCCGAAGATCGGTGACAAGATCATTGAAACGATTGAATACTGAATACCTTGATTTGGTATACATGCATGACATCGAGTTTGTTGACAAGCAACAAACTTTGGAAGCTCTCAAAGAGTTGAAGTTGATGAAAGATGAAGGAATCGTTAAGAACATTGGAATATCAGGATATCCAGTAAAGTATCTTTATGAAGTTGCCAAAATCTGCAAACAAAGTTCTGATATTGGATGTTTAGATGCCATTTTATCATATTCCAATGGATGCATTCAAAACACAATTTTATTCGATTACTACGATAAGTTCTTCAACGAGTGTGGTATCAAGAAGTTGATGAATGGGTCCATTCTCAGCATGTCTTTATTGAGATCAGGAATAACCCATTCTTTCCACCCTGCTCCTCAAGAATTAAAGGACAAAGTGCAAGAGGTAGCGGAGTATTTGCAGGCCAAAGAGAATGTTGAATTGGCAGATTTGGCTACTCGATTTGCTTTGAAGAAATGGTTGTTCAACGATGAATATAGTGCCAGATCCAATTCAGTAGTACTTGGACTTTCTAACATTGACGAGTTAAATGACGCCATCAGCAACTATTGGAAAGTCAAAGAAAACGACAACAATATCAATGAGTCGGACGAATCGTTATTTGCAAAAGTAGAACAATTATTAGGTGATCACTATAATGAAGTCTGGAATAGTGGATTATCGGCCAATAATGTATGAGGCTACCGACTATAACCTAGATATATGACTTCAGAAACTCATAAATTTGACTAATGAGGCTACACAATTTAGATACAATATAGATAATATGATAGAGATTAGGATTTAGTATTATTACATAGACTGGTTAATGTAGAGGAAGAAATCGTGGGTACGGATTGATTCGAACGCGCTAAAACATTTAGTTAGTATCAACCACAACGTTTTTATGTCGGAAACATCATTTGATTTAGAAAAGAATAAGCAAGTCAAGGTTCGCCAATTCAAAGGAATAACCTTGGTAGATATTAGAGAGTATTATGTAGATAAAGCTACTAACGAATTGAAGCCGGGTAAGAAAGGAATCTCACTTCTGGAATCCACATGGAGAAAACTATTACAGAATCAAGACGCCATCAATGAAGCTTTAGACAAGCTTTCGGAAGCCGAGCCAGAGTCAAAAAGGTCAAAGAAGGTTAAATCGTCCGAAACTGTTCAAGATAGTGAACCAGATGCTGAATAGTCCATTTGTGAAGCATGTGAAGTTGACCCTGGCTATGTCTTTAAAATATTTGTGGTGATTCCTGAGGCTTGGTACCTACAGACTACTTCAATATGAGGCAATACGGGAGGGCGCTCAGGATATATTTATAAGGCCATCAACTGATTCAAGGCGTAGAGTCGATTGAATTCAATTGCTTCTACTGCTATCAATATACGCATATACTGGAATTTCGATATGCATCACATGGTATCTTGAAATCAAGGCGAGTTAGTAGCGATTGATGATTGATGATACAGTGCAACACATCGCCAAATCCGTGGTTACATTTTCAATTTACTAGCGCAGATGATGCTTTCGTTGACCTTGACCTTGACCTTGATATGAATGTGACGTAATCTCTTAATCGATTTAACTTTCTCGACGCCAAAGTCTCTCAACGCCCCATTTTCGTCCCTAACGAACAAACCTGGCCACCATTCACAACCACCGGATTAGTTCTGATGAATGAGGAGCCAAAATTTGCAAGTGACTTGCATCCGAAACTGGTTTCTTGATGGTTTGCCAAACGCTTCATTTCGCTTGTTATGTAACACGCTTAATTTTAAATTTGCAGCCGTCTGATGCTGTCATCGGCAAAAGTCTTCTAGAAGCGTTCAGCCACCATTTAACAACTACTTTTTTCATCTCCTTTTTCAAATACACATAATATCTCTAAACTCCTTGATTGTAGTCTTACCATATTGTTTCCTGATGATTCTTGATGAGTTTCAATGCAAGTGGCTTTACTTTTGCTATCGCGTGGAAACTTCTAATTTTGGAGCAACCTCGCATCACGTCTTTTAGGCATGACAATTTCACCTGGGTCAACTACTTTTTTGCTTCTGCAACACCATTAATATGCCCAAGAACAAGAAAACGAAAAGAAAAAATAAGAAACCAACGTTCAACAGACCATCGACCAATTCGTATGCTCGGCCCGAGTCCTCGTTGTCAAATAATGGCAACGAATCCTCAACTTCTTCAAATAGTGCAGTAGCGCCTAATAGTTCAGCATATATTGATCACAGACTTCACGATGATTTGGCTCATATTCATTCATCTCCGGCTAGGTCTCGGAGAAGAAGTACGCAAGTGCGTCGGAATGGCGATGATTCTAATCGAGAAACCTTACCCTTGACTAACCAGAATTTAGTCAATCTTCTTAATAATTCTGCATCCAACCAGTTACCATATGGGTCCATTGCTCTCGATATGGATAGGTATACTATGGAACAGGGTCAAATTGCTGCTTCTCAACAAAACATGAACCACGGTCAATCTGACGACAACTTGTCCATCAACTCGCTTGAATTCGGTGGATCTAATCCTTCGTCGGACCACAGTAGTGACTCTACTTCTTTGGATGATGTTTGCTTTCCTGATTATTACGATAATAACATAGATATAGAAGGAATTAAAGGTCAAAGCACTACATGGCCCGATCTTGACGTTTTGCAAGAATTCGTTGATCAAGAACTCGAGGAATATTCTGAAGCTCAAAGACCCAATGTTAATTTTAGTTACCCCATAGCACATTCAAACGAGGCTCAAAGTCCAAAAAGATCCCGTGAAGATACTCCTTTACTTGAAAATGCTCAAATAAATGAAGTTGAAAACATGGAAAATGATTCATCTCTCAGATTTCGCCCACCTCAGATTCAACCCTGGCAGAAATCAAAGCAAGATATTCCAACAATATTGAATACTCAGCAACAAAACCGTTCATACAGCTACAATCATCAAGGAAAATTTGACTCAAGTGTATGCCGCTTTACTTATTTTAGAGAAGATTTTGATAAAACAATTCATTCTCCTACTATTAGTGGGTTGCTTGCTAAAGGGTCAGATAACCGTATTAACGATGGTACCACTTCCTTGTCTCAAAAATGGAGAGGTTCATACGGACAGGATGATGAAAAGAGTAACGATGAAGAAGAACTCACATTGTATGATCTTTTTCTGCCTTCATATTATGGAGAAAAGGCCCCGGCGACCACATCCGAAGTCAATTCGAATAGCGGAGTCGACTCATCAGGTTTAGTGTCTCCAGAAAATAGATCACATAATGCATCTACTAGTAATATGGCAGCAATACCTTCTCCTGCAGTTGAAAGAGTTATTGAAAGAGCTATCAACTCAGACAGGTCCTCAACCCCATTAAGGCTAGGCCCACAAAACCTGAAAAACAATCTTACTTTTGAAATTCCCAATACAGGCCCCCCTACAACTACTGCTTCATTGCTGAATGTTCCTCCCGAAAACCCAAATCCATTTTGGTTGGACGTTCTTGATCCTACTGAAGAAGAAATGAAAGTACTCTCCAAGACTTTTGGTATACACCCCCTTACTACTGAAGATATATTTTTAGGTGAAGCTCGTGAAAAAGTTGAGTTATTCAAGTCGTACTACTTTATTTGCTTTACATCGTTTGATATTGTTTATGAAAGAAGAAAGCAACGGGCCAAGGAAAAAGAGAAAAAAATTAATAAATTACAAGAGATGTATGACGATAAAGAACATGACTTCTTTGGCAGCAGAGAAAAGAAATCAAAAATGTGGGATATGGTATCAAAATTTTTCCGATCATCAGATCATGGGGACCGAAAATCAGTTTCATCACACTATAGGACAAAAAGTAAAAGCAGTTCTAGCGTAAAATCCAAGTCCAAGAAAATAAGAGAAGGAGAGCTCAGTCCTTTGAATATGTATATCATAGTGTTTAAGGATGCAGTCATTACTTTTCATTTTTCAGCTACCCCACATCCTATAAATGTGAGAAGAAGAGCTAGGCTATTACGTGACTATTTAAGTGTTTCATCAGACTGGCTCTGTTATGCTTTGATCGATGATATAACAGATTCTTTCGCACCTATGATTGGAAGTATTGAAGAGGAAGTCAATGCAATTGAAGATGCAATTTTAAAGATGCATTCTGGTGATACCGATAGTGATGATAGTGATGAAGAGACTGATGAAGAAAGTGACGTTGAAGAATATCGTGCCCGTCCGAGAGGCAAAGATATTTTTTATAGAAGACAAAGATCCAAATCTACAGTTGATGCCAATTTCAACAGCAATAAACCGATAGCTCCCAGAGGTAGAAGGAAAAGTGTCACATCTCTAGTATCATCCAAAAGCTCAAAGAAGTCACATTCATCAAAATCTACTTCGTCAAAGATTCTCGGATGGAGACGAAAAGGAGATATGTTAAGACGTATTGGTGAATGCAGAAAGAGAGTTATGTCTGTATTAAGATTACTTGGATCTAAAGCCGATGTCATCAAAGGATTTAGTAAAAGATTCAGTGAACAATTGGAATCCAATACCATAGTTCGGGAGAAATCATCCAGTTTATTAACACCAAAAATGGATATTGGAATGTATCTTGGTGATATTCAGGATCATATAGTGACAATGGTACAATCGTTGAACCACTACGAGAAGTTACTTGCTAGGTTTCATTCCAATTATTTGGCTCAAATTAATATTGATATGACTCAAGTAAACAATGACACCAATGACGTTTTAAGTAAAATCACCATCTTGGGTACGATAGTTTTACCCATTAATGTGGTTACAGGGTTATGGGGTATGAATTGTATAGTTCCTGGCCAAGACTATGATGGTTTGGCATGGTTCTGGTCGATTATAACTGGAATGATTATCTTCAGTATTTGTGCCTACAACTATGCCAAAAAAGTGTCTGGTTTATAGTTCTTTTTATAGTCTTAGTGACAATTAATTTTTTTGCAGCCCAGCCTGAAATTCTCCTGCGCATAAATACACGCCAGGTCATCCTCGTGATAAGTAAAAGTGTTTTTTTATATTATTCAATACATCATCATTAAACTTGAATATTGAACAATTTTATTATCCATCATGTCAATTCAAATGTCTTTGGTATTTGGTGCCTTAATTGGTCAAATGGTAGTTCTCGTATTACTTCTTCTTCCTTTACCATTCAAGGTGAGAACTAAAATCCTTGATATTGCAGCATTACTTCAACAGTCAACCAATGTTAAAGTTGGACTTGTATTTACCACCAGTTTATTAGGATTATCATTTTTTGATTGTATCAACCGATTAAGCAGGTTTGATACTTTTGGTAACCAACCTTATTTTACCAATACAATTCAACCGGGTGGATTAACTTATGATCAATTAGCCACCAAATTTTACACACAAAGAAACTTATACTTAAACGGGGCAGTCTTATACCTAGGATTATCCATTTACACCGTTGTTGGAATTCTCAGAAAATTGATTAAAAAGGAAACTGAATTTAGAGCATTGTCACAAATCGATAAAGGTCAGTTTGCAAGTGAAGATGAAGAAATTGAAAAATATAAAGATCTTATTAAACAAAAAGATGTTGATATTAGTACATTCAAAAAACAAATTGAAGGATTACAAAAAGCCTATGATGATTTAAATAAGAATGAAAAGGTAGATAAGAAAAGGGATTAAGATTGAAAATACTTTTTTTTTTAATAATACATAATCTATGACACCATTCTATAGTAAGAAGTGAATAAAAGAATCAAGCAACAATTGTAGTTATCAGGACTCGTTAATTCAAGTCAATTAATAAAATTATGATTAACTTTTGTTCACAACTTGTTTTTCTTTTGTAATAATATAAAGAATAAACAAAAAAATATACACCAAAAAACTACTTCTTCTTATCTTCATCAGGTTGAGTTGGAGCAACTGCTTTTGGTTGAGGAATGGATTGAACTTGCTGATTAATATATCCGTAACCTTGATACATTGGTTGGGCACCATAGGATGAATAATTTGTACTAGGATTATATGGTTGATAATATTGATTTGGAGCATAATAAGGTTGTTGGTAGCCATAAACTTGCGATTGTTGTTGAGGTTGTTGAGGAGATTGTTGTTGAGACAGCTGATCAACAGCACCGGCTGTAGCAGGTTGGGGAGATTGGTTAACAATACCAGTAGCAGCACCAGAAGTAGCAGGGGCAGTTGAAGAGGTTGAACCATTAACTTGAGGGTATTGGGCATATTGTTGATAATAAGCCGATGTTGCAGTTCCAGTAGTAGAAGCAGTAGTGGATCCATTAGAAGCTGGTTTAGCAATGGAAGAGCCTGAAGTTGAATTTGGAGTTACACCAGTTTGTATCACACGTTTGATATCTCTAACGAATATTGGATACAATAAATCAACAATACCTTCACGTTGAGCCATGGCAAGAGCTCTTTCAAAAGGTATCCAAACACCTTTTAAATGCATGGAACCAATTTTAACAACATGACGAACTTTTTCTGACTTTAAAATTCCGTCTCTACGACCTCTAGTCATTTGAGCAACATTCAATAACTTAGTACCATTAATCATATTATTATCAGCTCTTCTAACCACACTAACATTATTAGCATCAACTTGGTAACACAAGGTTTTTTCATCTTCCCACATGGTAGTAGTGACACGAGGTCTAATACCTGGAGGTTGATATTGACCCACACTACTACTATTCCCACTACTTAAAGTATCACTTTGAATTGGAGTACTGGAACTATTAGTATAAGCGGTAGTAGCAGCAGTAGTTGCAGTACCACCAGTAGAAGGAGCAGTAGCGGTTGAAGCAGTTCCATAATGTTGAGGTTGAGGTTGAGAGAGTTGGCTAACTTGAGGGATTCCTTGTTGATACATTGAATAAGAACTGTAAGGCCCAGCGGTGCTAGCACCATAAGCGGCGGTTGCCGGGGTACTGTATCGATGAGAATAATGATCATTGGCACCAGAAGCACCAGCTTGGGCGGCAGGTTGTTGAGGTTGCTGTTGTTGGGCAGCAGCTTGGGCAGCGGCAGCTTGGGCGGCAGCTTGATTGGTCTGATTGTAATACGATCCGTAAGGTTGATTACCTTGTATTTGAGCGGTAGACGAACCATTGAGTAACTGTTGATATTGTTGATACTGTTCGGGATAGTAATTTTGAGGGAATTGTTGATATTGGGCTTGGGAAGATTGCTGGCCTGGTTGAGCAGCTGGTTGCTGACCTTGTTGTTGAGATTGTTGTTGGGGAAATGAAGAGGAAGAGGATCTTTGTTGTTGTTGAGGTTGTTGTTGTTGAAGCATAGCGTACAGCAGTTGAGAAGGTTGAGAAGGTTGAGAAGGTTGTTGTTGTTGTTGAGGAGGGTAAGTATTCCTATAATCCGGGTTTGAAGATTCTAAATTGGACATATTGAATTTGAAACTTGGGTTCAAACGATATAGATGAAAATATGCCTAACACCGATTTATAAAATTAATAATAGCCGGGAATGTATTCAATTCATCAATAAATATAACGAACGCTTATTGAATTAATTGACCCTGATTCACTATGGTTACCAAAGAGAAAATGCTATGGTTATTTTACTTTTTTGATAAAAAAAAACGGTTAGTTTTTCGAGGTCAGATAAATGTTGAAGTGAGAAAATATATCACAAGAAGTGAGTGTTAAGAGAAGAGAAATAATATTAAAAAAAAAAAAAAAAAAAAAAAAAAAAAAAAAAAAAAAAAAAAAAAAAAAAAAA